>CM064883.1:11335990-12535990 GCA_003313485.2 Penstemon barbatus | reverse complement strand
ATGTATATTAAAATTAATTTTAATATGATTTTGAAAAAATACACATGAAATTGATTAGATAACATACTTATATTTTTCTGGTACTAATAAAGGAGAAAAAAGGAGCTCTAATTCTTTTCAACAAATAAAAGTTGTTGTGAAAACATTATTTTTCAATTATCCATATAAATGTTAAAATATATTTTAACTAATAAGACGTACTTTAAATGAATTTTGACAACTATACTAACATTTTGTAGAAACAATTAGATTGTGTTATTGTGGGATCTAGATCTATATTTACTACTACGACGTACTACTTCATAGCTGTAGTTATAATACTAGCTACTAATATATAGGTAGACATACTTCAGGATCTAATTTTGATTTTATCTATATAATGGTCAGAATTAGTTAATGTAGGAAAGATATATATAGACTCTCTTTATCACGTTCCAAAAATGAAATAAAAATGAACTAAAAGGACGGAGTATATATGAACTTTCTTGTTTTGGAAAAAGAAAAGGACTTTTTAACGTGGATTTCGATCTGAAATAAAAGAAGAAAGACAAAATTGCAGAAAATGTCCTAAATTAATTAGTGATTTTGAATTTTTGTTGCACTTTATCACTTTATCGAATTTTGTCCCGTAATTTAATATTTTTTCGAAATATTGTTCCAAACTAATTATTGATTTTGGTTTTTTATTCTAAACTATATCAACTCGTCGAATTTCATCCCGTAATTTACAATTTTGCATTAATTTAGTCCCGTTATTAAAATTTTTATTTTAATGGAAATAACGGTTCAATTTTATAATTAGTTTGAGACGAATTCTGCAATATTGTATAATTGTTCATGCTATAATTTGTCATGTCATGACACGTAAGCAGCAATGTGGCAATTTAACGAACACATGCGTAATTTTCGTCTCATAATTAACGTTGGGACGATATTCCAAAAAATATTAAATTACTGAACGAAATTCTTTGAGGTGATATAGTTTAAGAGAAAACTTAAAATAACTGATTAGTTTGAAACTTTTTCTGCAATTTTGCCAAGAAGAAATGTCATAAGCTAACTCCTTTATTGTGTTGTCATCTTCACCTAATAAATTTGGGGGACTATTGCATTTTGTTGGTACAATTATAGTTCGCTATATTTTTACCTTATATCTTTTCAGGCTGACACATTTGATGACACAATTTCATTATTGATAGTAATTTTGGTGTTAATTTAGGTCCAATTCCAAAATTGGTCCGAAATTCCCCTTGTGCGGGCCAATTTGCATGTCACGTGGCCCACACGTGGAGATTTCAAACCAATTTTGGAATAGAGCATCATTTGGCACCGAAATTGCCACCGATGTTTAAGTTATGGCATAAAATGTGTCAGATTGAAAAAATAGGGGGTAGAATGTCAACAAACTAAGTTGTGGAACCAAAAATACAATTATTCACCATATTTATCTATATGACCATAATAATGTGTATATGATCCATATAATCATATTAATAATATGCAAGAAAAAGTTGATCCATAGAATCATATTATAATCATATTAATAATATGCAAGAAAGAAAAAGAAAATTTTAGAACATTTACATGAAAGAAAAACTTTTTATTAATAATTGAAGTATATAGACATGAATTTCAATTTAGGAAGAAATTGGTTTAATTTTGTGAATTAGAGGCAAATTATTGCCTAACCTTTATCTTTTTTCTTTGTCTTTGTGTACTTCTTGCTAGGATGAATTTTTTATCTACTTAAGTCTAAAATGTGATTTATAATATTAGTTAAGATTGATTACGCTATTGCTGACAAGGACGGAACTAGATAGTTTTGATTTGGGCGAGGGCCGTGGGGCCGGGGGCGATATTCTTCTACTAACAAACTCGATAAACTTTCTATG
This sequence comes from Penstemon barbatus, assembly GCA_003313485.2. Classification (NCBI taxonomy): domain Eukaryota; kingdom Viridiplantae; phylum Streptophyta; class Magnoliopsida; order Lamiales; family Plantaginaceae; genus Penstemon; species Penstemon barbatus. Next base: position 12,534,098 of record CM064883.1, on the reverse strand, counting down.
TTGTGATAAAATCACAATTAGACGAAAATAAAGTAACATTGTTTTTTTTTTTTTTTCAATAAAATGTGAAAAATTAAAATTTTAATCCTTTTTATCATATAGATTAATATTATTGCTTTTTTGGTAATACAATTATAGCTCGTTGGCATTTTTGCCCTGTATCTTCTCGGGTAGCATATTTGGTGTCATTACTTCAACATTGGTGGCAATTTTGGTGCCACAACTTTAACATCGGTGGCAATGTTGGTGCCAATTAAGACCCAATTATAAAATTGGCCCCAAGTTCTCCACGTGCTGGCCACATGACATGAAAATTGGACTGCACAAGGGAATTTTGGTCCAATTTTGGTGAATTGGGTCTCAAGTGGCACCAAAATTGACATTGATGATGAAGTTGTGGTATCAAATGTGACAGCCCAAAAAGATACAGGGTAGAAACGCCAATGAGCTATAGTTATTGTACCATATAGAGTTATTTTGGAAAAGTTTTGGTAATTATACTCCACTAAAATTGGAGAAATCTACTAAAGTTTTTGTAATTATACTCCACTAAAATTATACTCCACTAAAGTTCTGGAAAATGCGATACGTTTTATTTTTTATTTGGAGAAATCTACGAATATAAATTACACTCCACTAAAATTGATTATTAAGATAATTAAGTATAATAAAAATTAGTTATAAATAGGGTAAATACCACTTTTGGTCCCTCTTATCATTAACTTTTTACAGACTGGTCCCTCTTATGTTTTTTTTCCTACTTTAATCCCTACTATGAATTATTTGTTTCACTTTAGTCCCTACTATGAATTATGTGTTTCACTTTAGTCCTTATCAGGTGGTTTCGATAACACGTGACATGCATATTAATATTTTTTAGGGCATTTTCGTCCGTTCACTATTGAGACTATTTGAGATAATTGTTTAATTGGTGAGCAATTTTGGTGTTTGAAAAAGAATTTAGGAAAAAACTTTAGTTTGGAACGAAATGTACGATTAAGTTGGATTGGAATGAAAGCCTAGTTTGGAAGATATTATATATTTAGTTTTTTTTAAATAATTAGAAAGATGAAAATATCCCTGTTAGTTTACTTAAAATGACAAAATTGCCCTCATTAGCATATCACATGTTATCGGAATCGCCTTGGACCACTTGAAAAGGACTAAAGTGAAACAAATAATTCATAGTAGGGACTAAAATGGCATAAAAAAACATAAGAAGGACCACTATGTAAAAAGTTAATGATAAGAGGGACCAAAAATGGTTTTTACCCTTCTAAATAATTGCTTTTGTCAAAAACAATATTTTAGTGACTTCTTAAATACGTTGGGTTTTTTGCTTTTTGGGATCTCACATATGATATATGGAAAGCCAAACAACAAAATTCATGATTGTCCAAAAAATAACATGATAGAGATCCAGAACTAGAATTGCATTTGAGGCCCCCGATCGCTAGGCCAATCTCAATCAAAGTCTGAATATATAGTTTAAGCCAAGTTTCCCCAAACCTAGATATTGCTCAAATTTAATTTGATATGTGTTTGGCCAGTTTTGCTAGATCAAGGCAAAACCTAACTATATAGACCTTGGGATTTCAAGATAAAGTGAGGAGATAACAAGTTTAGGTTCAAATGATTACTTTGGAGTAACGTCATACATTGAAGATTTCATGGCGAACGGTATACCGATAAACTCTCGTATCTAAAATTATATTTTTAATATGTGTTAATTGATAAGTAAATTGTTAAAGTTTTTCCGCATAAAGTTTAATGAAAGTCTTTCAATTGGTATCAGAGCATGTTCGTATCCTTGCTTGAGGGGTAAATACCACTTTTGGTCTCTCTTATCATTAACTTTTTACAGAGTGGTCCCTTTTATGTTTTTTTTCCCACTCTAGTCCCTACTATGAATTATTTGTTTCACTTTAGTCCCTACTATGAATTATGTATTTCACTTTAGTCCCTACTATGAATTATGTATTTCACTTTAGTCCTTATCAGGTGGTTCCGATAACACGTAACATGCATATGATTATTTTTTAGGGCATTTTCGTCCGTTCACTATTGAGACTATTTGAGATATTGTTTAATCGGTGAGCAATTTTGGTGTTTGAAAAAGATTTTAGGAAAAAACTTTAGTTTGGAACGAAATGTACGATTAAGTTCGATTGGAATGAAAGCCTAGTTTGGAAATTTAGTTTTTTTTTTAAATAATTAGAAAGACGAAAGTATCCATGTTAGTTTACTTGAAATGACAAAATTGCCCTCATGAGCATATCACATGTTATCGGAATCACATTGGACCACTTGATAAGGATTAAAGTGAAACAAATAATTCATAGTAGGGACTAAAGTGGGAAAAAAACATAAGAGGGACCACTCTGTAAAAAGTTAATGATAAGAGGGACCAAAAGTGGTGTTTACCCTATTTCCTCACTGAGAATTGAATGAAATATATTATGTTTACATTTTTGCCGTGATGTTATTCAAATTTTAAGTTCTATGTTATGATCAAAGTTTCTCATGATTAGCCTATTTATTTATTTTTTGATCAGTTTCAAAAAGAAGATAATCACGTTAAAATATTAGATCTTATATCGGTCCGAGCTGTAAATACACAGTCTAGTGATTCATATGGCGTTAGAGCAACGGTTCACTTTTTTAGCCACTAAGAGATGCAATTCTTTTATTAATTAATTATGCTATGATGTTCAGTTCGTGATCTAATATTTTAAAAGACTCTTACTAAATATGCTGAAATTGAGAACTCATATGATGCCTTTATATGTATATGCACATTCGGTTTTGATTATAGTAGTAAGCTTATATGTATTATATCCATTTCTGTTAATTAGGATTTCAATGTATGGACATATTCAGCGGTGCAATTTTACAGATTTTACTTATAGTTGGCATGAATTCAAAGTTACTACCATAATAAAATAATAAAATAATAGCGAATATTATTGGTTAAATCTTCTGTTTTGTAAAAGATTTCTAATCTTGAAGTTGCCAAAGTGACCTTGATTAGTGAAATTTTACGAATATAAAGATTACATAAAAGTTTTATCACTTAGATGATAATAAGGATAATAATATTCTTGATTGCGGTCATAATTAAAAGATTGGGGCTCACCCAAAGGAGGATCACTTTTAATTAATTATGATTCGGGTAGGGTAGTATAATTTGTATTCACCTAGCAATTAGGATTGAATTCTCAAATGTAACATGACTAATTGCATAAGTAAGATAAATTATATTAGACCTATTTAGGTGTTATATTAAGTGATTTACACCTATAAAAAGTGAACAATAGATGTACTACTTTTCGCCCAAAGGAGAAATTGTAGTGATATCAATCAGTTCATCTTAATTGACTTTTAACCTCAATATGAGCATTAGTCTAATACTATACCTTTTTATATTTGTTGCATCTTATTTCAGCTATTACTCCTACTTTATTGCACTCGCATGCTTCTGGTATTGCAACTCTTAATGGATCAAATTTCTCTGAATGGTATGAACAAATCCAATTTACCTTGGGAGTGATGGATCTAGACTTGTCATTGGTTACTGATAAGCCAGATGAATCGGCTGAGGTTACCTTGAAGGAAGCCTGGAACAGGTCTAACGGGCTTAGTTTAATGTTTACTCGCATGACCGTAGCAAATAACATTAAGACTTCACTTCGCGAGGCTGACAATGCCAAGGACCTGTTAGCGGCTATAGAAGACCGTTTCAAATCAGCGGATAAGTAGCTATTAGGAACACTCATGGATGAATTAACCACCATGAAATATGATGGTGATACATGAATTTAGGAACATATCCTGAATATGGTTGATAAGGCTGCTAAGCTTGGAACTCTTGGCATGAAAGTAGAGGAGCCATACTCAACTCACTTTTTCCTAAGTTTGGCCCATTCAAAATCCACTATAATACCCAAATAGAAAAGTGGAATATGAATGAGCTGAGTAGTATGTGCGCTCAAGAGGAAACGAGATTGAGAAATGAAGGACCCCATCTTGCGTTGGTTGTAACTCGTGAAGTAAAGTAGAATAACGGAAAGAATGTGAAGAAAGGAAACAGAAACACACCAAAGAAAGGAAATGAGCCTGGGGAAAGTAGCCATGGTCATGAAAAAGTTGTCAAATGCTACTTTTGTGGCAGAAAAGGACATCTGTAGAAGGATTGTGAAAAATGCAAGGTCTGGTTCGCAAAGAAAGGTACTAATCTTTCTTTTGTATGTTATGAATAAAATCTTATTGAATTTTCTTCTAATACTTGGTGGATTGATTCTGGAGCAACGACTCATATCACAAATTCTTTACAGAGATTCTTTACAACCCGGAAGCCGGAGAAAAGTGAAAAGATCCTGTACTAGTAGGCACATATCGCCTAATCTTAGAGACGGGTCACCAACTAGATCTTCAAAACACTTTTTTATGTACCTTCGATTTCTAGGAATCTAGTTTCCCTGTCTAAGTTAGATATTTGTGGTTATTCCGTTGTTTTCGATTGTCAAAAACTCAGTATTATGATCAATAAAGTTATTGTTGGTTTTGGTGTTTTATGTGATGGTTTATATAAAATATCGTTAAATTATGAGTTTGCACAATCGTTATTAACTTCAAAATCAGAAGTTAGCTTAAAACGTAGTCTAACTAATGAAAAATCTTCAATGTTGTGGCATAGACGTTTGGGGCATATCTCCAAGGAAAGATTGGAAAAGTTAGTAAAGTTTGGAGTCTTGGATTACTGATTTTCATATTTGTGTGAATTACATTAAGGGTAAGCAAATCAAACAAAAGCAAAAAGGTGCCACTAGAAGTAAAGAACTTCTTGAGTTAATCCACACAGATACCTGCAAACTACATATTCCATGTTTTAGTGGAAAATGATATTTCATCACTTTCATCGATGATCTGTCTCCTTATGGTTACATCTATCTAATTCATCAAAAGTCTCAGGTCGTTGACGTCCTTGAGATGTTCATTACGGAGGTCGAAAGACAATTAGATAGAAAAATTAAAATTGTGAGATCAGATCGGGGTGGAGAGTACTACGGTAGATATGATGAGTTGGGACAACATCCTGGCCCATTTGCAAGATTATTAGAAAAACGGGGTATTTGTGCTGAATACATAATGCCTGGAACGCCACAGCAAAATGGGGTTGCTGAACGACGTAGTCGTACTCTTATGGATATGGTTAGGAGTATGTTAAGTTATTCAACTGTACCTATTTCATTGTGGAGTGAAGCCTTAAAGACCGCAATGTATATCTTAAACCGGGTTCCCAGTAAAGGAGTTCCAACAACTCCCTACGAGTTGTGGACTGGCAGGAAACCCAGTTTAAGACATTTACATATTTGGGGTTGTCCAGCGGAGGCTAGAATCTACAATCCAAATGAAATGAAATTGGACTCACGAACAATATCGGGATATTTTATTGGATATCCATCAAAGTCAAAAGGGTATATATTTTATTGTCCTAACCACAGTACGAGAATCGTTGAAACTGGTAATGCTAAGTTTTTAGAGAATGGTGAATTTAGTGGGAGCAATGAATCGAGAAAAGCTGAAATTGAGGAAGTTAGAGTGGATATTATACCACCTTATCTTTCTCAAGATAATGTTGTTACTCAACCTGTACAACAAGTTGAGGTAAGTGAACAATATACTGATTCACCACTTTATGGAGATGTCACCATTAACGATGTTACTGCAGAACCACCACAATCGGTAGCTTTGAGAAGATCTCAAAGGGAAAGAAGATCTGCCATAACATATGACAATGTGGTGTATCTACAAAAATCTGATTTTGATATAGGTACTCAAAATGATCAAGTTTCATATTCACAAGCCATAAATAGTAAATATTCTGATAAGTGGATTAATGCCATGAATGAAGAGTTGAAATCGATGGATCACAATGATGTATGGGATCTTGTCGAATTGCCTAATGATAGTAAGAAAGTCAGTTGTAAATGGATCTTTAAGACCAAACGCGACGCTAAGGGCAATATCGAAAGATTTAAGGCCATACTAGTGGCTAAAGGTTTCACTCAGAAAGAATGCATTGATTATAGAGAGACATTCTCTCCAGTGTTTAAGAAGGACTCTCCTAAAATCATTATGGCCCTTGTAGCTCATTATGATTTGGAGTTACATCAAATGGATGTGAAAACCACTTTTCTAAATGGAAATTTAGATGAATATCTATATGGACCAGCCTGAAGGGTTCACAAAACAAGGACAAGAACACTTCGCTTGCAAATTAAAGAAACCTATTTACGGGCCTAGACAAGCTTCTAGACAATGGTATATAAAGTTCAATGATACCGTGACTTCCTTTGGATTTAAAGAAAATATTGTTGATCAATGTATTTATCTAAAGGTCAGTGGGAGCAAGTTTATATTATTAGTCTTGTATGTGGATGATATTTTGTTAGCAAGTGGTGATCTTGGTTTATTGCACGAAACCAAGAATTATCTTTCCACAAACTTTAAGATGGTTGATATTGGCATACAGATCTTCAGGGATCGATCTCGAGGATTGCTGGGATTGTCTCAACAAGGATATATCAATCGAGTTTTACAAAGATTCAATATGCAATTATGTTCAGCCACTGATGCATCCATCACAAAAGGTGATAAGTTAAGTGAAAAACAATGTCCAAAGAATGATTTGGAAAAGGAGAGAATGAAATTGATTACATATGCATCAGCTGTTGGAAGCTTGATGTATGCACATACTTGTACAAGACCAGATATCAGTTATGTTGTAGGTGTACTTGGTAGGTATCAAAGTAATCCAGGTATAGATCATTGGCAAGCAACAAAGAAGGTTATGAGGTATCTCCAAGGAACAAAGGATTATATGCTCACATATAGGAGATCGGATCAATTAGAGGTCGTTGGATATTCAGACTCGGATTTTGCTGGCTGTCAGGATAGTAAAAAGTCCACTTCGAGCTTTGTATTTCTATTAGCTGGTGAAGCTATCTCGTGGAAGAGTGTAAAACAAAGCATCACTGCTTCTTCCACGATGGAGACCGAGTTTGTTGCATGTTTTGAGGCTTCGAGTCATGCATTGTGGTTGCGGAATTTCATCTCAGAGCTTAAGGCTGTTGACTCAATTGCTAAGCCGCTGAAGATATATTGTGATAATACCGCAACAACTTTCTTTTCAAAGAATGGAAAGTACTCTAGTGGATCCAAACACATGGATTTAAGTACTTAGTTGTTAAAGAAAGAGTCCAAAAACAACAAGTGTCAATTGAAAATTTAAGTACCACTCATATGGTCGTCGATCCATTGACCAAAGGATTGCCTATAATGACTAATAAAAACATGTTATTAGTATGGGTCTTTTAAGCAATCCATGATTGTAGTAAGTGGTTATCAATAAATTATCATTTGCTTAAATTATTGTTTCTATTTTCCTGTTTCCAATTATGTGTACACATGTTATGTTTGAATTGTATAAAACAGGATATGTTTTAACAAGACAAATTAAAGGGGCAGTTATGGACTAGAGTAGTTGAAGTTGCTAGTGGTGTAATACATGGAAGGGAATATGATAAACAAAGTCATATGACCGCTATGATTCACATTAGTGATTTAGACTATATCAAGTGTTAAAGTATACCATTTATCTATTTTAGTTGTCAAACTTTGTTTTTATCTAAAATCGTGATCACGTGTCAAATTTTTTTTTTTTTTTTTATTTATTTGAAGAGCCCGATAGAGTCAAAATTATTTTTAACTTAATCGGTTTAGTGGACCAAGTGGGAGAATGTTAGGTTTATTTTATTAAATGGTCCACTAACCTAATTTTACTACAAGTTTTAAGGTTGGGGCTCTTCATATAATTGATTATAGGTTGATACTTAAATGGATATGTAAAGTCTTATTACTTACAAGGAAATGGGTTATGGAGGTCATGATGGTTGGCCTTTCACCTTCTTGTAACTCTTACATTTAGTGGCCCTCTACTCTCATCTATAAAAGGAACACAACCACTCCTCAAAGCTACACCAAATTAAAAGAACCAAAAAAGTGTTAAAAAACTTCCATCATCTAAAAGTGTTATAAGGTTGTGTCATTTGTATAGAAAGAGAGGAGAATGTGAGTTCACTAGAAATGTTATACAAGTGAGGAGATAACAAGTTTAGGTTCAAAGGATTACTTTGAAGCAACGTCATATATTGAAGACTTCATGGCGAACGGTGTACCGATAAACTCTCGTATATAAAATTATATTTTTAATATGTGTTAATGTATAAGCATACTGTTAAAGTTTTTCCGCATAAAATTTAATGAAAGTCTTTCATAATTTTCATGTTTTCAAATATTAATATATTTCCAACAGAGACCCCCTCCTGGCCTTCTCCCCCAAAAAAAATCCTAATATTGGACACAAATTACAACATCCTCCCTAAAAAAATCCTAATATTGGACACAAATTACAACACCCTACTCCAAAAAAAACCTAATATTGGAAAAAAATTACAACAAAATTTTCAAATGAAATTTGAGCATAGGTTTTGCAAAACTCACGTTCAATTTATATAGTCAAACTTAATTAATAAATCACAAACATATTAAATATATTGATTTGACATTTACAGTCTATTTTTTCTTAATAAAAATATTAATTTGACATCATAATCTAATTTAATTCCGATTCCTTTACCAATATAATTATGTTGATATTAAATATTATAAATTTGCTAAATCTAGTAAATATTGTACTTAGAATGTAAGCATTAAAATTATCATCGTCCCTGAAACTTAATTGTCGTGGTTGGATTGAAAGAATCAGACTATTTTTATTTGTATTTTCTCATGAATTCTGGTTCTTTCAATATACAAAAGCATTTCCTCAAATCTCAAATAATTACCGTTTAAATATAGAATCTTAAGAATAAAAACACTAATACATGCATGATGCGTACACCATTAAGTTGTATCCATTAAAATAACCTTTATAAATCCACCACAAATTTATAATGCAATCACCACCTAAAGGAATATTATTGCACATAACGAAACCATAAATTAATTTACATTTTTCCCCCAAAGGGCCTTAGGCCTGACTTAGTCACTTTCGATCAAGCACATTAAGTGTGAATCTTTTTCAACAGGAATTCGAACTTGTATTTTGGAGTCGGGAAAAATAGCGATTATTCTGCTGGCAAGTTTCATCACATAATTTGCTACAAGAACAGGGTTTTTTCACTTTGTACCCCCGAAACATGAGAAATAGGCATTTTGCACCCCCAAAACTTAGATTTAGCACTTTGCACCCTCGAAATATGAAAAATGTAGCACTTTGCACCCTTTTATTTTCAGCCAAAAACTCAAGGTCAAAATAGGTTATTCAATTGTAAATCTTTGGCACTTTGCACCCCCAAAATAAAATTAGCACTTAACACTCTCTATTAAGAACAAATCAGCAACTTGCACCCCCCAAAACACAATAAATGGGCACTTTACACCCCAAAACACAAAATTAACACTTAACATCCTCAAATTAAAAAAACTCAAACCCCTCGTTCTTTTCGTCAAAGTTAATTTTGACTTAGATTTTTTTTTCACCCCAATGGTCAACTTTGCTTAAAAAAACCAAGGGTTTGAGGTTTTTTTTAATTTGGGGGTGTTATGTGTTAATTTTGTGTTTTGTGGTGAAAAGTGCCCGTTTATTGTGTTTCAGGGAACAAGTTGCTGATTTGTTCCTACTTAAAGAGTGTTAAGTGCTAATTTTATTTCGGGGGTGCAAAATGCCAATTTCTTGAGGGTGCAAAGTGACAAAAGATTTAGAATTGAATTACCTATTTTGCCCCTGAATGCCTGAAAATAAAAGAGGGTGCAAAGTGCTGTATTTTTCATATTTTGAGGGTGCAAAGTGCAAGAAACCCACAAGAACTTGAGAATAGGCACTTGAAAGAACAAATCTCTTCCTTTTTTTCAAAAACTCATAATAGTCAATATCTGAAAATAGTGAACATTATAACTTCTTATATAAGACTCTAATCCTATGTAGTTGAAAGGAAATAAGACTTTTAAAGAAACTGAATAACTCCTAGACTCCTATAAAAACTAAATCGCCAAAAAGTAAGGAAACTAAATAACTAAAAATGAGTAACCTAATTAACAAGAAATACTAATAAAAAAAAGATCGATTGTCTTGGATGCTCCTACATTAGTCGCTCAGGGTTGGAAAGAACTCATCCTCGAATTCACAGTAGTCTCATCAAGATCCACAAAACCAGGACAAACTAAGGATGACGGTCAATCAAGTCTTGTACTTGGGTCTTTCATGTCCCTCGTGTGAATGACTTAGCTGTTTCAACAATGTCGTCCGATGTTGGTTAAATCCTCGACTTGCCTATGCAAATCCTCAACCATTAATTCCTTGGAGTGAACTCTTCGATCACAGTGTAGACTCCTCAACATCAACATGACTCAGTTATTAAAATTGATGAGAATTTTGCCCCAGGAAGAAAAAAAAAATAGAGTATTAGCCAGAGGTTGGGTAAATCTGCTACTTGCATGGCAAAACCTCGATATTCGAATCCAGAACGTTACAATCACGGTGTTAGACCTCCTCAGCCGGAACCCGTCCATGACAACCATGCTCACGGCCATCAGGCTAGGAAATATATGAAGCTCTGATACCAACTGAAGTCAGACAGAATAGCGCTTATTTTGCAATCAAGTTCCATCAGATAAATTTGCTACAAAACCACGAGAAATAGGCACCCATAAACCTAGAGAGAACAAATTTGATATTTTTTTTTCAAAAACTTAGAATATACAATATTTCATAATAATGAAGATTATAACTCCTTTTATAATACTCTAACCCTAGCTAACAGAAATGAAATAAAACTCTTAAGGAAACAAAATAACTTTTAAACTTCTATAAAAATTAAATCATCTTAAAGTAAGGAAACTAAATATCTAAAATTAAGAAACCTAATTAACAAGAAATACTAATAAAAAAAAGATAAATTGTCTTGGATGCTCTTGCATGAGTCGCTCAGGATTGGAAAAAATTCTTCCTCGAGTTAACACAATGTTATCAAGATCCACAAAACTAAGAAAAACTAACGATGGCGGTCAATCAAGCATTTTACTTAGGTTTGTGTTGTACCTCATGTGAATGCTTTAGCTGTTTCCACCACGTCGTCGGATATTGGTGAAATCCTCGACCAGCTTTTATAAATCTTTAATCATTAATTCCTTGGGGTGAACTCTTCAATCAGGGTGTGGACTCCCCAACATCACCATGACTCAATCAATACTGATGTGAATTTTTCCCCGAAAAGAATAGAACCGAGTATTAGCTAGAGGTTGGGTAAATCTGCGACTTGTTTGGCTAAACCTTGATCTTCGAATCCTGAATGTTACGATCACGTTGCTGGACTTCCTCAGTCGGAACCCGCCCACGACAACCGTGCTCATGACCACGAGGAAAGGAAAAATCTGAAGCTCTGATACCAACTGGAGCCGGGCAGAATAACAATTATTCTACAGACAAGTTCCATCAGATAAATTTGCTACAAGAACACGAGAAATAGTCACCCATGAACCCTTGAGAGAACAAATCTCTTTCTTTTCTTCAAAAACTTATAATATTCAATATCTGAAAATAGTGAAGATTACAACTTCTAATATAAGACTCTAATCCTAAGTAACTAAAAGGAAGTAAGACTCTTACGGAAACTGAATAACTCGTAGACTCCTATAGAAATTTAATCACCAAAAAGTAAGTAAACTAAATAACTAATATTAAGAAACCTAGCTAACAAGAAATACTAATAAAAAAGATAGATTGTGTTGGATGCTCTTGCTCCACGTTCGTTATTATGTAGTTAATAGTCTCTCCATTATACCAATCAACTGTTGATTTTAAACTTATATTTATGATAATAAATAAGTTTTGATAGTTCGGATTTTTAAAGTTTATATCAAATATCGGTATTTGCTACTCTCTCTGAGTTTTTTTATTTGTCACTTTGCCACAAAAAATTGTTTACTTTTCATTTTAGGATTTCAATGTAAAATTAATGTTCATTTACCAATTTTATTCTTCTTACTAATACCTGTTATGAATGCTAATTAATGCTAAGATTATTTGATTAAAAGAGTTTTTTGAAATTTTTGCTTTAAAAAAGTGGCTATTTATGACATTTATTAATTTGTGTGCAATCCTCCAAAACGACAAATAAAAGAAAAAACGGAGGGAGTATCTGTCAAACAAGCACATTTACGAGATATCCCTAACAACTTATCATTATTCTTTATACATATAAAGTACGAGTTCATCAAAAAGAATTTCTTGAATTTTTTGTGAAGACTAATATGCCTCTATTTGAATTATGTTGTGATATTTAATTCTATGTCAAAAAGGTAAAAAAAAAATTAGACAAGAAGTCTTTCTTACATCAACCTTATAATTATCTTTTAAACTTTTACAATTTGTTAAAATATTAATGGTAATAAAAAAACTATTGCTCTATATTTCTTCAAAAAATCCTATCAAAAAATTTAAGAATTATGCACATTTGTGCTACATGAATAAAAAAAGTACAATTTAGTGAACTAAAAAACTTAGAATTCGCTTAAGCAAAAACAATATTTAAAACATAGAAATGGTTAAAACCCGTAAAAATGGGTAAATATAAGATAAAAATGAAAAAATAAATTCGAAGATGAGTTAGATAGAAAAAAAAAAGTGAGTTAAAGCAAAAATAAAAATGGTTCTATTGATAAAATAGATAAACTGAAAAAATGGGTAAATCGGTAAAAAAAAAAATGCATCGTCTAAACATGGGATAACAAAAAATCGGATCAAATTGATAAAAAGAAATACAAGAACAAAAAACAATGAGTTAATTGGAAAATAAAAAGGTAAAATATATGAGAAAATAGGTTAAATCAATAAAAGAATAGGCAAAGTCAAACTAAAATTGGTAAAAATCATAGAGAATGAGTGAATTGATTAACAAATGAGATAAAATCGACATAATTGGGTTAAGCTAGAGAGAATGGATGGATTGATTAATAAATGGGATAAACCACAAAAAAGGATAAAATCAGTGAAAGAATGTGTTAAAATAATAAAAAAAAAAAAAAAACTGATAAACTAAGTGTAAAAGCAGGTAAAACCGATATTTATTTGAATTTTTTTTAAGAAATTATCACTTATTGGAGAACTTAAAAAACACTAAAGAACCTAGAAAAAAAATGCCACATTCGAACTTTACGAATAACAAAAGTACAACTTAGTTAACTGAAAACTCAATAATAATAATAATAATAATAATAATAAACTATTAGAGAATCTCAAAAATATACAAAACAAAAGTACAACTTAGTTAACTGGAAAACTCTATATTTCTTCGAGAATTTCTTTGGAGAGTTCTTAAGAAGTTATGACTTATTAAAGAACCTCAAAAAAATAAAAAATAAAATAAATGATTATGCCACATTCGTGCTACATGAATAAAAACAAGAACTATTTAGTTAACTAAAAAACTTATAATTTGCTTAAGCGGAAAAAAAAACTAATCAAATCATAGTAATGGTTAAAACGTGTAAAATTCGATTAAAAATATATGATGAAAATGGTAAAATCAATGGAAAAAATGGGTTAGATAAAAGAAGAAAAAATGTGAGTTAAAGCAAAAAAAAAATGGTGCAATTAATAAAAACAGGTAAGCCAGGATAAAATTCGGATAAAAATATGAATGACATGGGCTAAACATGGGATAACCAAAAAAAAAAAAAAACGAGATCAAATCTAACAAGAATAGAAAAATGAGTTAATTGGCAAAAAAAAGTTAAAATATGTGATAACATAGGTTAAATCTACCAAAAGAATAAATAAGACCAGACTGAAATTGGGTTAAATAGGATATAATGAGTAAATTGACTATTAAATGGAATAAATTGATAAAGTTTTGTTAAAATAGACATAATGGATGGATTGAGTAACAAATGTGACAAACAAAAAAAAAAGAGTTAAAATCGGTGAAAAAACTGGTTAAAATAACAAAAATATAATGGTAAAATCAGTGTAAAAATAGGTAAAATCGTTATTTCTTTAGAAAGTACTTAAGAAATTATTACTTATTGAAGAACCTCAAAAACATTAAAGAACCTAAAAGCAAAAGGCCATCTTTGAGCAATATGAATACAAAAATAAAGTCAAAATACAAATTGGTGTAAACTGGTGAAAACAGTGTAATATTCGATATAAAATATGCGATAAAAAAGAAAAAATGGGTTAGATAGAAGAAAAACGAGTTACAGCAAAACAAATTGTGTAATTGATAAAAACAAAGGGTAAACTGACAAATATAGGTAATTGGTTAAAAATAAATTATATTGGCCAAACATGGGATAACAAAAAAAAGGGGATCAATTTGATAAAAGAACAAGAATAAAAGAAATGAAGTAGGTGAGAAAATATGTTAAATTGGCAAAACAATATGTAAAATCTACTAATATTGGGTTAAACCAGAGAGAATAAGTTAATTGATTAACAAATGAATGAAATCAGTCAAATAACGAGTTAAAATAACAAAAAAAAATGGTAAACTCATTGTAAAACCGGTGCAATCAATATTTCTTTGGAAAATTCTTAAGATACTACCATATATTAGAGAACCTAATAAAAAAATGCCACATTTATGCTACATGAATAAAATAAAGTACTACTTATTTAATTGAAAAACCTATAATTGGCTTAAGTTAAAAAATTCAAAACATATAAATGATCAAAACTGGTGAAAATGAGTAAAATTCGATTAAAAATATTTATGATTGAAAAAATGGTAAAACAATGAGAAATAGGTTTGATCGAAGAAAAATGAGTTAAAGCGACACAAAATTGTACAATTGATAAAACAACGGGGCAAATCTGCAAAACATGGCTAAACTGGTAAAAAATGAATGATACCGGTTAAACACGAAATTACAATAAATTGGTCAAATCGACAAAAGAACAAGAACAAAAAAAGGACTTAAATTGACCCCCAAAAAAAAAAAAAGATGAAATAGTCTAGAAAATAAGTTAAATCAGCTAAAGAATAAGTAAAATCGGCTAAAATTGGTTACATTGTAGATAATGAGTGAATTGATTAATAAATTGGATAAATCACAAAAATTGGTGAGATCGATAAAAGAACGGGTTAAAATAACATAAAATAATGGTAAACACAATTTAATAGCGGGTAATTCAATCAAATAGGTTCACTTAATAAAATTTGAGGAAAATTGTTAAAAAGAAAAGGTTAAATTAATTAAAAATAGATTAGGCATATAATTGAAAATGGATTAACTCAGTAAATGACATATATAACATGCAAAACTGGTGAAATCGATAAAAAAATGATTTACGCCAGTGAAACTGGTTTAGATGGAAAAAATTGTTTAGATAAGAATATCATGGTCAATGTAGAGAAGAATTCATGTTGTTCACTTGTTCAAGTGGTAGTTTTAGAATAATAATTATTTGATGGACTCAATTCAGGAGCTTTCGAAAAAGGTTTGACCAATGTGGCTTATCGAGATTCGGTCAAACCCCGTTTGAGAATTAGTCTTGGGCAGATTTCAACCCAAACCTCATGTTTCAACCCAGATTAAAATTTACCTATAAAATTATTGATTTAACACATACGAAGTATTACTTAATTTTAACACCAATAATATACTAATGCTATTAAGCAAAGTATGCTGACCTTTAATAGTTGAATGAAATCATATCATTTTTTATTAAGAAAAAAATAGTATGTAATTGTTGATTTGACGTCCTGCCACCCATTTTATAACCTTTCTAGTAAACTCACCTTCTCCTCTCTTTCTACGGGGCTTCTAGGGTGCAGGCAAGGTAACTCGCCCTCATATGTGGGATGACTTCAAAATCATGTCATGTGGCGCGAGTAACTAATATGTAACTCGGCGAGTTGACTCGATCAGTAAATAGATCATTTTACCCTTTTTTATTTAATTTTAAATAAAAGTTGAGATAATCTTCGGTTTATAAAAGACATTTATAAACTTTAAATCAAAATAATTAAAACTAAAAACAAATTGACCCATATCTTCCGTGATTTTACGAATTGAATTATTTTCCTTAAAAATAAAAAATAAAACTATCTATGATATAAAAGACCATTTTACCCCAAATTTTGAAAATAATTGACATTGACAATTTTGCAAATTGACCCCTATGTTTTGCGATTTTACGTATTAAATTATTTTGCTTCTCAAAAAATATAAATAAACTGTCTGTCATATAAAAAGACCGCTTTAACCCCAATTTAGATAATAACTGACTTTGAAAATTTTGCCAATTGACCCCTATATTTTGCGATTTTATGAATTGAATTATTTTGCTTCTAAAAAAATTAAAAAAAAAATCGTCTGTCATATAAAAAGACCGTTTTACCCCCAATTTAGATAATAATTGACTTTGATAATTTTGCAAATTGACCCCTATATTTTGCGATTTTACGAATTGAATTATTTTTCTTCTAAAAATAAAAATAAAAACCGCCTATGATATAAAAAAAACTATTTTACCCCCAATTTTGATAATAATTGACTTTGATAATTTTGCAAATTGACCCCTATGTTTTGCGATTTTACGAATTGAATTATTTTGCTTCTAAAAAAATATAAAAAAAACCGTCTGTCATATAAAAAAGACCGTTTTACCCCCAATTTAGATAATAATTGACTTTGACAATTTTGCCAATTGACCCCTATGTTTTCCGATTTTACGAATTGAATTATTTTGCTTCTGAGAAAACAAAAAAAAAACCGCTTGTCATATAAAAAAGACCGCTTTACCCCCAATTTTGATAATAATTGACTTTGACAATTTTGCAAATTGACCCCTATGTTTTGCGATTTTACGAATTGAATTATTTTGCTTCTAAAAAATATAAAAAACCGCCTGCCATATAAAAAAGACCGCTTTACCCCCAATTTAGATAATAATTGACTTTGACAATTTTGCCAATTGACCCCTATGTTTTTCGGTTTTACGAATTGAATTATTTTGCTTCTAAAAAAACAAAAAAACCGCCTGTCATATAAAAAAGGCCAATTTACCCCCAATTTAGATAATTATTGACTTTGACAATTTTGCAAATTAACCCCTATATTTTGCGATTTTACGAATTGAATTATTTTGCTTCTAAAAAACAAAAACAAAAAAAGCCTATCATATAAAAATACCACTTTATCCCCAATTATGATAATAATTGACTTTGACAATTTTGCAAATTGACCCCTATGTTTTTCGATTTTACGAATTGAATCATTTTGCTTCTAAAATAACAAAAACAAAAAAAACCGTCTGTCATATAAAAAAAGACTGCTTTACCCCCAATTTAGATAATAATAATTGACTCTGACAATTTTACAAAATTGACCCCTATGTTTTCCGATTTTACGAATTGAATTATTTATATAAAAGGCATTTTTTGGGGGTTTTTTTAGAAGCAAAATAATTCAATTAGTAAAATAGAAAAACATAGGGGTCAATTTGCAAAATTGTCAAAGTCAATTGTTATCAAAATTTGGGGTAAAGCGGTCTTTTTTATATGACATGCTTTTTTTTCAGAAGCAAATCAATTCAATTCGTAAAATCGCAAAATATAGGGGTCAATTTGAAAAATTGTCAAAATCAATTATAATCAAAATTGGGGGTAAAGCGGTCGTTTTTATTTAAGAGGCAGATATTTTTTTTTTTTTTAGAAGCAAAATAATTCAATTCGTAAAATCGAAAATATAGGAGTCAAGTTGCAAAATTGTCAAAGTCAATTATTATAAAAATTGGGGGTAAAGCGTTTTTTTTATATGACAGGCGGCTTTTTATTTGTTTTTTTCAGAAGTAAAATAATTCAATTAGTAAAATCGCAAAACATATGGGTCAATTTGCAAAATTGTCAAAGTCAATTATTATCAAAATTGAGGGTAAAGCGGTCTTTTTTATATTAGAGGCATTTTTATTTTTATATTTTTAGAAGCAAAATAATTCAATTCGTAAAATCGAAAAACATAGGGGTCAATTTGCAAAATTATCAAAATCAATCATTATCAAAATTGGGGGCAAAGCGGTCTTTTTTATATGACAGACTTTTTTTTTTTTTGTTTTTTAAGAGCAAAATAATTCAATTCTTAAAACCGCAAAACATAGGGGTCAATTTACAAAATTGTCAAAGTCAATTATTATCAAAATTGGGGGTAAAGCGGTCTTTTTTATATGAGCGGCGTTTATTTTTATTTTTTTAGAAGTAAAATAATTCAATTCGTAAAATCGCAAAATATAGGGGTCAATTTGCAAAATTGTCAAAGTCAATTATTATCAAAATTGGAGGTAAAGCGCTCTTTTTTATATGCGAGGCGTTTTTTTTTTTTTAGAAGCAAAATAATTCAATTCGTAAAATCGAAAAATATAGGGGTCAATTTGCAAAATTGTCAAAGTCAATTATTATCTAAATTGTGGGTAAAGCGGTCTTTTTATATGACAGGTGGTTTTTATATATATTTTTTAGAAGCAAAATAATTTAATTCGTAAAATCGCGGAACATAGGGGTCAATTTGCAAAATTGTCATAGTCAATTATTATCAAAATTGAGGGTAAAGTGGTCTTTTTATATGAAATGATTTTTTTTTTATATTTTTTATAAGCAAAATAATTCAATTCGTAAAATCGCGGAACATAGGGGTCAATTTGCAAAATTGTCAAAGTCAATTATTATCAAAATTGAGGGTAAAGTGATCTTTTTATATGAAATGATGTTTTTTTATATTTTTTAGAAGCAAAATAATTCATTCGTAAAATCGCGGAAGATAGAGGTCAATTTGCAAAATTGTCAAAGTCAGTTAATAAGATTGGGGTAAAGTGGTCATTTTATATAATGGCTGGTTTTTTTTAAGAAGAAAATTAATTGAAAGGGTAAATTAGGTATATTGTAATTTAATTAAAGTTCAATAGTTACAAATTAAATTTGACCAAGTTACATAATCAACAATCCAGATCAATCTGAGCCAAATCAATGACATGATGAGGCTTCCCACATGTGAGGGCGTAACTCACATGCCCGCACTCTAGAAAAATCCCTCTTTCTATCCAAATGTCACAACCTTATAACACTTTTAGATGATGGAAGTTTTTTAACACTTTTTTTATTCTTTTATTTTGGTGTAGGTTTGAGGAGTGATTGTGTCTCATTTTATAGATGAGAGTAGATGACCACTAAATGTAAGAGTTACAAGAAAGTGAAAGGCCAACTATCATGATCTCCATAACCCACTTACTTGTAAGTTACAAGACTTTACATATCTATTTAAGTATCAACCTATAATCAATTACATGAAGAGTCCAAACCTTAAAAGTTGTAGTAAAAGTAGGTTAGTGAACTATTTAATAAAATAAAACTAACAAATTACTTTTGCTAATTTGTTACCAATATTTCATGTGAAGGAAACAGTACTTGGGTTCAAATGTTAATTTTCGATCGACTAAGTACATATAAACCAAATTAAAAGAAGCTAAGTCATATAATTCATGTATTCGGTATAACTTTCTTATGACTTTCGGATTATTAAATTCAAGAGCCAAACTGCATAATTATTTGGTTTTGAGCTATTTTATACTCTGTTTAGTTGAATATATTTTCTGAGGACATTTCATACCAAAGTTTGATACACCATGTATTATATTTTTTTAAGCATAAACAAACTAATAATAATATAGATGGATATTCGCAAAATATAATACAACATATTACTAAAATTCTTTCTTCTTAGGTGCTTTTATTATATGGGATGCTATATTACATCAGTTGAATCCTTCACTGAAGTATCATCATATCTTTTAGATATCATCAAATCAGTTTTACTAAACAACCTAGATTTCATACAAATAACATAAAAAACTCAATAATTCTTTTTTTTTTTTGATAAGTAACTCAATGATCCTTGACAACACACTAAAATTAATGAATAACAACCCCATTACAACCACGCTATACATAGGCCTTTATAATTAATTTTCTCTTGAAATTATCAATGAATAATTCATTTCATCATCAATCTAGTATCACAAATTAAAAATAAAAAATAATCAATTGCTTTTTGCATCAAACTCACAACTCACTCCAACATATTTGGCACGCCCAAAATGATCTCATGTATTTAGGAAACTATAGTTTCATGTATCATCAAGTCAATGTTTTCAAACAATATTCCCAATTTCAAAATAATTCTCTCGTTTATTTGATTAATTTCTCCAAATCCAATCGTTTAGCAGCTTCTTGTTCCCCTCTCCAGAACTTGATCCTCTGAGCAGCAATTGAAGCCTGCATAAGCTCCCACAAATTAATACAGTATTCAGTAATTAATTATTTAATTTCATCATCAAGAATAATAATAAACATAAAAATAAATTGCGATAAGCAATTTTGCACACCTCCTTATTCCAATTTGTTTTGTATACAATCCAAAACAGAATTACTGTTTGTAACACTGTTCCTGCTACCATTCCATACCAGATACCCTGGAATTTTATTGGTATAATAAGTTAGATATACTTGATTAGACTTTATGTAGTTAAGAAGATCTGGTCAAAAGAACTTCATTTTCATATAAGGATGACTTACTTTCACGCCCATGTCGAGCGCGTAACCTAAAATTAGGCCCAAAGGAACACCAAACACATAGTAGCATACGATGTTCACATAGGCAATCAAAGCTTGCCATCCAGCCCCAATAGCCACTCCTGCATTCACCATTTTCGATTCATTAACTTAAAAATCTAAAACTAATAATGAATTTA
This sequence comes from Penstemon barbatus, assembly GCA_003313485.2. NCBI lineage: Eukaryota > Viridiplantae > Streptophyta > Magnoliopsida > Lamiales > Plantaginaceae > Penstemon > Penstemon barbatus. The sequence goes on along the minus strand of CM064883.1, from coordinate 12,513,229 downwards.
CATTAACATGGAATTTAATAATGACCTGACAAAGCTGGTTGAATACTATTGACGACAATGCAGAATGCAAGCAGTGGGGTTAGATCATATACAACGCCTTTAACTTCGGAACTGTCTGTAAATAAGGAAGGGTACTGGTTTTGGGAAATGAGAAGAACGATGGCAACAAGGAGACCAATCAAGAAGGCAGATATAACCATCACAACCACTGAAAATTTTGCCGTTCTTGGATGAGATGCTCCCAATTCATTCGACACTCTTACACTGTATACATACATATATAAATTAAACAAAAGTTACACCTTATTTTTCTAAATAGATTTTTGATTTTTTGGTAAAGAAAATAGTTGGAAAATAAAGAAAGTTTGGACTTATAATATTGTTGCATATGAACTTGAACATACCTAATTGCTGCGTTGAATCCACATGCAATTGTGTTTGTCCACCCTAATATGTTCACGCTGCAGAACAGAAAAATACTTTCACATGTTAGTGGCAGAAAGATGCTTATTTCACATGTGACATATATGTCACTATTAAATTGGTTTTTTAAATCATTTTAGCCGTACAATTTTGTCTACTTTTGTCACAATCTATGTCAGACGTCACGTGGTCCAAAACATAAGTCCCAACACTATATAATTGACAGCCAAATATAATTGACATCTTTGGCTGTCCAGGACTTTTCTTGTGTATAATAATTTTTTAAAAATAAAAAACAAAATATAATTGCTTAATTACTTGTCGTTTGTTAAATGAAGTGGAACACCTAGAAAATAATTGCGGTGAGCTTTAATAAATCAATTTTTTAATGAATAAAGAGAAAATTCTAATAAAAATGTAGGAGTAACTACAAATTACTCATTTTGGGAAACAAAAAAGCGAATGTAACTACTTACCATACGGATAAAGCAGCCACTGCAACTTCGGCATTTTTTAGATACCCAGCAAATAGGACCAGTGCCATAAAATACCATGTTTCTAGGCTGTAAAGCACAAATATGAGTTAAGTCAAATAACATATTAAAACATACCTAATAAAAACAATACAAAAAAGAAAAAGAATTAAGCACATCCATATATTCATGTCATAATAGGAACTTCAAATAGTTTATAAATATTCAGAATTCAAGCACAAACTTGAATCCATCACAATTAAATAACATTAATTATACTAGTATATTTATAGAGAATCTTTTATAGTGATTGAGTAAATCGTCCAGCCACTTTTCTAGAATTGTCTCTCTCCCCCACCCACAAAAAAAGAATAACAATAAATTAGAGTGCCACCGATGCAAAGTTACAAAGACAATACAGTCCTTTTCAACATATAAAAATTCCTAAAACGTAACATCAAAGACAACTCACTTTTATTTTTTATTGCCTGCATTTTCTGGTGATAAACTGGAAAAGGTCACTGCTACATTATTAGACTAAAAATATGAGGCCCAGAATTTATTATATTCCTGTTTTTACATCTAGTTCAACTAATCTTTCCTATACTACTAATATTCAATTCCAGTGATCTTCCACTTATTGTCCTAATTACGTCGCTGTTCCTCGAAGCAATCACAAATTAAAAAGACCCATTACCCTACGTAATTACGTAAAGTAAAATTGTACATTGCATCTGGTCCGTGTCCTTAGATTAGCAATTTTTTATATCTAGTCCATAATAATTATTCGATTTTTACTAAAAGAGTTACATTTAAACAATCATCAAGGTGAAAAACAAAAATTAACATCGAGTAGACCTTGACCTAATGATAAAAACTAGATCAACATCATGGTTGATCTCATCCGAAATATGAATATTTTCTAGTTCAATGCTCTGTTTTTTCTGCTCCCACAAGCCTTGGTGCAGAGTTTTAGGCACAGTTGAACTTCTATCATCTTCACATTTATGCTTTTAAAAGTAAAAAGACACGAAATCAATAATTATATTAAATCATTACTTTACGAGTTCTATTTTAAAGAAAAAATATTACATTTTAAAATAAATATTGTTTTTGGGGTCCTTGAAAAAACAAGAACAAAAATGAATCTTGATTTTGTTAGTTAGATATTTACTTTTTACATTAATAGTAATCAAATAAATTATGAACTAGTAATCTTTTCCTTTCCACATAATAGAAGAAGAAATTAGAAATCTAATGAAATTGTAAAACTAATACTTACCACATCATAACAGCAGATGCAAGGGACAGTCTAACAAAACCCCAAAGATTCCGAAACGCCCTCATTGAGAACCCGGGCCAAGCTTTATCACACGTTCCACTAAACACATAAATAAGCTGCACCACCACAACAAACCACCACGAAGCATCAAGCACCGCCGCACCTCCGGCCATACCCCACCCGAGTTTCAACATAAACAACCAGCTGAAAAATATATGCAAAGCCAAAGCCACCGCAGAAATCAAAGCCATGGCCATGATCTTGCTTTGTGCCTGCAAGAACTTGGCCGTCGGAAAATTTAAAGCGTATGCGAAGAGCTGAGGAATCATCCACACAGCAAACTTTCCCGCGGCTCTTGATATGTTCGCCGTTTGGCCTATGAGTAGCAAGAATGGAAACGCGAAAATGTAGAGAAACATAAGGAGAAATGCGGTACCGAGGAGGATAACCCATGATCTCTGTAAATATATGCCCAGCATATCGTATTGTCCTGCCCCAAAGGCTTGGCCACATAGCGTTTCTACCGCGCTTCCCATTCCTAACTGTAACAACAAACTCGTATAAATCCAGATCTAATTTAAATGTTTAAGTTAATAAAACAACCCCATTTGTATGTTCTAATGATTTAACTTTTACTTCAATTAGAAACTCCTGAGAATTGAATGTGATTGGAATTTGAAATTTAAGAGTACAAAATTTTCTATCACACATTGATGGCATATCTTAGTGTCCCACCAATGTATGATTAACATGTGTATTACTCTTAAAAGTTACTATTATTCATCAAATAACATACACTAACACTTAATAGATTTTAAAAAGGAATGTAATTAAATTAGGTTGTAAATTAACAAGGAAAAAACTGACCCAAAAAAATTTGCTTTTTCATGGTAGAGACTAGAGAATATGGCTCATTCTTCTCAGAAATCTCAACAAAAATTGATAATCAAACTATATAAATACTCTTATGTTTTTGTTGTAAACTAAGTTGGTAAAACTAAAAACACAATTTTGCTATGAAACAACAATGATTTGCTCAATTACGGAAAATTCTAGCTCAAACCAAAATCTTGTAATTGTCGGTAAGAGAAATGCATCAATAAAAGTGTTTATATGAAACAAATTACCAAACAAAATCGAGGAAGATCATTTGAAGTGAAACTGAACTTTCAATTTAATTTTGGTAAAATTTTGGTTGAGATTTATGAAAAGAAGGATGGAAAAGGAGTCATGGTCTCTACCATGAAAAAACAAAGGTTTTGGTTCTTTTTTTTTTCTTTTGTAGTCATCTTTTTCATGTTTAATTTACAACCTAATTTAATTACATTCCCTTTTAAAATCTATTAAGAGTTACTGTATGTTAATTGATGCATAATAACTTTGAAGAGTAAATTACATGTCAATCATAAGTTGGTGTGACACTAAGGTGTGATAGGAAATCCACTCCCCAAATTGTTTTAAGAGGAAAAAAATATGATTCCAAAGCTCATTGCATTTAAAGAGAAAAAAATGCTCGAAAAAAGCTCAAAAGTTAGCTTCGTCTTTTCGGTCCAATTTTGTCATTGGAATCTAAAAAATGCGTGTAGAATCAAGATTATGAGAAGCAGAATCAAGAGTTATCATTGAAAATATTAAACATTTATTTAAATCCAGAAGCTGGAATGAACTTTTTTTAACTTGTAAAACCACTTAAATCAACAGAACATATACTGTATCATTTCTCATAATCAAATTATTTAGACCCAAATTGAAATATCTCACAAAAATTCCAAAAGGGAGGATCCATATACATACCATGACGCCGAGAGATAAACCGGCGATGACCGAATTCTCGATCGAAAAAGCGGCGAGTTCGAGGGTTCCGACGTGTCCGGCGAAAGTTTGGGTGAAAGCGCCGAGAGAATACTGACAAAGGGAAGTGAAAATGGCAGGGCCAGCTAAATACCATAGCTTCCCGGACTCAACTTTGAAAGCTGAGATAAACTCAGTGAAGCTATCAATTGAAGAAATGTCCTGATCATCGGCGATGAAGGATGTGAAAAATGATAAGTTTGATAATCTATACGCAGAAGAATACTTTTGTGCCATAAGATCTGGCACTTCTTCATCTTCTGGGCCTTGAAGATCTGGAGGTAGCAACAATGGCTGCTTGTAATTATCTTCCATTTTTTTTTTCAAACTCAAGCTCAGATATAGAGAGAGAGAGAGAGAGAATGCAATTTGTAGGGAAGATTAATTGCAATTGGTATGGAGAATGCTGGGATATTTATCGTGAGCAAATGAAAGGGTGAGCTGTCAGGAACGGGGCACAAGAGAAAGTGTGAACGATTTTGCTATCCTTTCTAATTTTTGTTTTCAAATAATAAAAAGTTGAGAGGCTTGACCCTCAAACTTTTTTGAAATTTTTTCGACAAGTTATCCAAACCTGATTTGATCAAATTTATCTAACTATCAAGTATGTGTATTGCACTTGATTTGTAATTGGTCACTTTCCAAGAAATTACATTCAATCTCAAAGCAAGTATATTACACTTGCCGTGTAATTAGTTTAAATTCGGTCAAACTCAATCTGGATAAGAATTTCCCGTTCCCAACCCCCTCTCATGTACGATCCCTCTCAAAATACAAATTTAATACATTACCCCTTAATTAAATTAAAATCTCCCTTCTCTCATTTCTTTTCATTTCCCCTTTCCCAAATCCCTCTACATAAATAATTAAATACTTATTCATTTTATACTAAAATTTATGAAAATAAAATAATTAATTTTATTTTATTCATTAAATAAAATTCTACATTTTACTGAAAATATGAAAAATAAAAAGAATACCCAAAATCCCACCCTCTCCCTCTCACCCAACCACTTAAATTTTTTTTCTTTATACTAAAATTTATAAAATTTAACACAACATTTTGTGAAAGTAAAATAATTAATTTTTTGTATTCATTAAAAAAAATTCAATTTTTTACTCAAATATGAAAAATAAAAAAAAAAAATCCAAAATACTACAAGATTAATTCTCCGTATGGGATCATTTTTTACCAAAAAAATAAAATTTAACTAATTATCGATTTACGGAGGGATAAATGATACTATGAGATTAAGTTATCCGTTTTGAGTCATTTGTGATAAAAAAAAAAAAAAAAAAAAAAAAAAAAAAAAAAAAAAAAAGTCAAATTTCACTAATGTCGATTCACGGAGTGGTTTATGATACTATAAGGTTTAGTTCTCCTTTTGGGATCACTTATGACAAAAATATAAAATTTCACTAATTATCGATTTGCGGAGATACTACGAGATTAAGTTTATTAACATAATATTCGATTTTCTATCAACCCAATTACATTACTTGTTAATATAATATAAATATATATTTTTCATATAATTTACATACTTTTCAAACATAATTTTATCATCAAATATCTTAATATCAGATCCTATTTTCTAAAAATCAGTTATAATATTGTTTTATATAATTAAATATAAGAAAAAGGAATTTCGGGGAAAAAAAAAAAGTTATTGTTCATCTTCTTCATCGCCTTTCACGGGACAGCCATTGATGAAGGTACCAAAGATATTAACTCAAAATTCCCTGTTTCTTTACTCAAATCACCCCAAAATCGAAATCTGAAAATGAGATTCTTGAAAAAAAGGAGAAAAATTTGCGCCCAAGACTTTCAAATCGCCATTGTTGGAGAGATTTTTTTTTTCAAGACTTTCACAAAATTCTCTTCCATCTCACGAGTGTCCTTTTTTTCAAGATTTTCACAATTTGTGCCCAAGACTTTCAAATCGAAGATACAGAGATGGAAGAGAAATTTAATAGATGGAATGAGAGGGGTAAAATGGAAAGAAGAAAGACTTGTAATGGGTATTTTTGTCAATTTCATGTGTACATGCTTTTTTGCAAGGTTCATACACCCATACACCCATTATCCCATACATCAAAATAGGCATAAAAACTTGTAACTTTTGAACATGTGAGAGTCAAAATAAAGAGTCAAAATAAAGAGTCCTTAAAAATTTTATCCAAATTGAGGGAACATTTTTTATTAGGGTAAATTATGAATATCCTCCTCAGGTAGGGGTGTAAACGAGCCAAGTAGTATCGAACGACACGTTGTTCAAGCTTGGTTTGAATTTTATCGAGCTTGAAATTTTGTGTTTGAGCTTGGTTTGATTTCTTAACGAACCGAGCTCAAACGAGCTTTTATCTAACAAGCTCGAGCCGAGTATCGAGTAGCTTGATATTTTACATGTATTTTTTCAATTTTTAGCTTATCGAGTCGAGCTCGAGCCGAGCTTTAAAAGTTATCGAACGAGAAATCTTGTTCAAGCTTGTTTGATTTATTTGACGAACCGAGCTCAAACGAGCTTTTATTGAACGAACTCGAGCCGAGTATCGAGTAACTTGGTTTGATTTTCAGCCCTATCCTCAGGTAAGTCCTATTTACAAAAATCACCCTCACTTATTGGGTATTACAAAAATTTCCCTGAGGTTAGTCACCTTCTTACAATTAATCTCTTGCCCCTAAATGTTCTATTATTGCCCTTGAGTGTCATTTGTATTGTTTAATGTCTCATAAATGTCAAAACTTGGGTGCTAATTTTTATATCATATAAATTATAAAAGAGATAATTATATATTTACTATCAAAATAATTGATAAAATTTATAATTGCCCATAAGTTTTAATAAATATTGCAAAAATGATATTTATATATTTATTAGCAATTTAAATTATAAAATATTAAATTAAAAAGAATTTAAATAATATATTTTATAAATATGAATAAATTGTTTACACATTAGTTGAATGAATTCATTTTATAAATTAGTATATTTAATAAACCTATATTGTTTTATAAACAAGATATTTTAATTTATTAAAGTTTATATTGTATTATAAATTGAAATATTTATTGAAATGTATGGGCAATTATAGATTATATCAATTATTTTAGTGGTAAATATATGATTATTATTTTTATAATTTACATATATAACAATTAACACCCAAATTTTAAAATTTATAACATATTATAAATATTACAAATAATTTTCAAGGGTAAAACTGGAACATTTTAGGAGTAAGGGGTTAATTGTAAGAAGGTGACAAACCTGATGGAGATTTTTGTAATACTTAATACGTGAGGGATATTTTTTTAATTAGGCTATACTTGAGGGGGGTATTCATAATTTACCCTTTTATTAAGCCAAGTATAGGAAATAGTATGTTTTAGACCTGATATTTAAAAAAGAAAATGAAGCCAATAAATTAATTATTTTATGCAACAAAACTTGAAACAAAAGAAGAAAATGAAACAAATATTAACATGAACACTAAAATATTAGAAACATGATATTTTGACTACTGCTAAAATGCACGTGGTATATTTTTATTGAAATAATCTGTGTAACACATATTATGTAAAAAGGACGAAATTATAACATTTTATTTTTAAAGAACTAAAATGTAAACAATTTTAAACCTGATAAATGATTAGTGTAATTTAGCCATCAAATGAGATAGCCACTACATTATTAAAATAAACGAAATACTCATCTCACCATATTTTGACATCGATACTAGCTAGGGGTTGTCAACGGGTCAAATTGTGTGGAATTATGGCTCACCCAAATCTAGCTCCTTCGAATTTGGGTCATGTTCTTACATTGATGGTAGGGTTTACATGGTATGGTATGGTATTGCGATTTTATTAACTAAGTCGTATCGTACTAATTGTGTGCGATTTTTTATCAGGGCCGGCCCTAGCTTTTCGGGGGTCCTAGGCGAAATTATAAAATGAGGCCCTCGAGCAAATATATACTTTAAACTTTTTTTTTACCCCTATCGAACAACAAACAAAGGTATGCGTTATACTAGATGTTTCATTTTTTAACAAAAATAAAAATATTCTTGTGACTTACAATCACAAATGTATTCTCTTAGTTTTAATTTGAGGAAATTATATTTTTCATATCAAAATTTCAGAGATATTTGGTACTGAACCATAAAATAAAGGACATATTTAATACCAAAATTGAAGGATTCTTTTCATATCTTCTTAAGCTTTAATGGTGATTTTTGGTGTGATTAAAATTATGCTCAAATTTTTTACCATAGCATTCTTATGTGCTCTATATCATATCTAAAAATTATTGTGACATGATTCCTTGTTAATTATGTGATATGATTTAATTTTGATTAATGTCCCGAGACATTTTTAATTTTTTGCGGATTATTTATTATGTTTCATGAAATGAAACTTGTATCATTAGAAAGCTCTAGTCAAGAGATTTTCAGTCATATAAAGAACACAAAAGTTGACAGAGAAAGGAAATGTGAAAAAAGTCATTCAATTTTGGTATTAAATATGTATTATTTGATGGTTTGAAACCAAATATCTAAAGTAGGTAAAATTTTAGTATGAAAAATGCAATTTCCTCGTTTTAGTTTTCATAAACTTCTTTACCATAGATAATTGTTAGATTATATTGTAAAAAATATCTTATAATGAAATTATCAAAAAAAAATTTATCTTATAATTAATGAATTCGCATTCGTAGCATATTACTCTTAGTTTGGATAATTAATCTTTATCATGAATTGATAATCATATATGTACGAAAGAACATACATTTCTTCATAATTAATGACATATTAAATTTATAAAATTTGGGGCCCTTTAGGAAGGGGGCCCTAGGCATAGGCCTAACTTGCCTTATGCTTGAGCCGGGCCTGTTTTTGATAATTTAAATCAAGATGAACTTTTGAATATCATATCAATGCACCCGGTACAGTATGATATAATTTTGTTGTTCTAGAAGTATTATTTTTTTGTCATACTATTTTCTTTTTTTATAGTCGATTGATTGTTGAAAAAAGATTAATTAATTTTTTAAATAAAATCAATTGATGGTTCTTTTTTCTTTTTACAATATGCTTTATAAATAAAAGACAAACATAATGATATACTCCAAATGATTGAGCCTCAAATTTAGTAGCTATCTCACCACGAATCAAATAGAAACAATCTTATTAAAATAAAGAATGTTGATAATTAATTTGATATTGATTTTATGATAGAATAACTTACTATTTAGTATTATATGCTCATAAAATGAAATTGTATAGATTTTTTTGCAAATAAATAATTTAATACGAACATAACTGTAAAATTTATGTAGTTGAGTTATAATTACTAATAATGGACTATGTTTTTATAATTATAGATTTGAAGATAACATATCTTAAAAGTAATTGCATGTATTAGTAAATAAATATTTTGATTTATATATATATTATTGAAAATGAATCAGATTAACCTAGAAACACATATTTTGAATTGCAAATTTTCTTAAATCAAGATGAATACAAATCAATTCAAAGTAAAACCCACTCGATTGACACTCTAAATAGAAGTATATGATAATTGGTAATTTTTTTTTTTTTTTTTGGTTCCGATTAATTTGAATTTATGTGAGCACATACTATAACATTTCATTTAAATGATATTTTTGTTGCAAACATAACCATTTTTAACCCAAACAGTCCAACACAAAAATAGTACGTTACATGACGGCCAAATTTTTGACCGCTTTAAAGCTGCCTGCCTTGTAAAGTTAGGAGTATTAAAATGAAGAATCCACGATTTAAACACGGAAAATATCCAAGGCAATTTTTCTACCTAATCCCAACAGCGGCCAGTCAACATGTTTGATAATCGTAAATGAGCTATTGCACGTGAAAAGCAAGGCCTGAATTTAAAAATGCGTACAAACAAAGAAAAGACACCCTAAATTCTAAAATATCTTGAAAGGGCGTGTCTACCGATAAAACCACATGTATATTATATTTTAATAAATATCAATCTAAATAAAGGGTCATATTAGCCGGTGTCTTTCTTGCTTGATTTATGGTTTGATTTGAATAAATTATCCTACTGCCCATTTGTTGTAATTAAAAGAAAACAATTATTCTCTTTGAATTTGTATAGCATGTGTACTTCTGCCATCAATTTATTCATCATCATCTTCCTCCTCCACCTCACCACCACCGCTCCACCTTGCAGGCCGGGCCACTGCACTTTTTCTGGGTCGGACCACCGCACCCAATCACGGTAAAGATCTCGATTATGAACCGTATTATATGTACAATAAGCTTCCAAATCTAAAATGTTATATTTTATATCTAAAAATTACAAGCCTCTAAGATCTAATATTACAAGCTTCTAAACCTAAAATGTAAAATCTAATAAAAAAATGGCAGTTGTTCCGATACCACCTTCTTCCTAAAAAAAGTACCATTTTCCAATAATCCATTTCCTACAATTTGAGTTGCAACCTGGAAAATCAAGTTTTTGTTTTTCATATGTGCAAGATCGGTGGCAGATTGTGTGGGTACTGTTGGGGGACAGGTGAGGTGATGAAGAAGAGCCCGTCGGCGGCAACCAGGAAAGTGGTGGCCGCGGTACAGATCTATTTAAAAATTAAATGAATTAGAAAACCCAAGAAATTCTGAATCAAAAAATTTCCGTCCAACAAATTCCATTGTGTTTGGAGAATTCATCAAAACAGCAAACAGAGACAAACACATGAGCCAAAAACTTTGTGGAAATTAAACAACCTAAATCCACTAAGAACTAAACAAACTAACTAAATATTTCTCCCAAATCAGCAAGATACTTTATATGACAGTAAAATGCAAAATGTTTCTCTACTTGTTTAATTGATTATTAGGAATCATTAAAAAAACTAGAAGATGTAGAAGAGTTGAATGAAAAAACAACTAGAAGATAAAAATAGTACTTGTTTAACTGTTTCTCTCCGGAGAAGATTCGTCTTTCAATGTGAACAAAATTGTTGAAGAAGCTTGAGAAAAGCTTTGTAAAGTGTAGAAATGAATAAGGGTATTTTCGATAATTTTTACAAGCATAAATGTAATTTATTTGCCGGTTGCAGGTTTCAAATGGGACACATGGCATAATTTGGCTGGTGAACTGCCGATAGTTCTCCCAAAACTGAACTATGATTAGAAAACCCGATCTTGAAAACCGATTTAGGTTTCTGTTTTGTTTTCCCTGCTAAACTGATTGATGATTGGCCATTAATGGCACAACAATATTTCGATAAAAAAAATGTTAAAATATTTAACTAACTTAAGTAAAAGATATTCATCAAAAATCTAAGTGATATGTAAAATACTATGGTTCTATTTTGTTAGGTTCTGGTTCGATTTTACTTGATTTTGACTCCAACGAAATAATTAAGTTGGTTCTAATATAAATTTTAAAACCTCGGTTTAGTTTTAGTCGGATGTTGATTTTGTGATTTTAAAAAGTTGAATTCCATTTGAATTAATTTTAAATGTTGGATTTTGAATGTAAGCTTGATCCACCTCAATTGAAGATGGTATGGTTTGTAAGTGTAGCAACGATAGACTGCTCTTAGAACCATACCATAAGTTTTGGTACAATCATTCAATTATTTTTATCTCTGGTGTTCAAATATGTATTTGATAACCTAAGTTTGATTGCCCTTTTTTGAATAAGAGCATTTTTGAGTTGAAATAAAGATTAAAAGTGCAAGCCATAAAAATGGTGGGTTATATGATACCTTAAATTTTTCTAAAGAATTCATAACTTACAATGAATATAACTTTCATTGTGCATTTTCGAATTTGTCTTTTTATTTCAATGCATTTTCAAAGGTTCAACGTCTTAGATTGATAAAGATTAGATTGAGAGCTTAATATATTACCTTTTCGGCCAAAATTCATTAGTTCTTAATATTTTTTTTGTTCAACTCACGCAATTTTGGCAGACAATAAGAGAAAAGGAACAGCGCAGGACGACAAATGGAAAGAGAAATGACATTTCTTCTTTTAATGCGGGCATAATTGTCATAAAGAACTAATTGCTCCGGAATTAATAAATCTTACTCTGTCAATTTTCGCCAGTCTTTTCTTACAAATTACTATATATTCCCTCCATTTGTAAATATATATCAATAAATCTAATTTATTAATAGTATTAGTTTATTTTGTATTTATAAAAATAATAAATTATATATATATATATATATATATATATATATATATTTTTTATTATTAATAAATAATTATAATTTAAGAAAAAAGACTAAACCAACCTATCCCATCCACAACCCCACTTCACTCCACCCTGTAACCCACCCACCCTCCATCCCAAATCCCGGTCAATAATTATTTTTTTAAAATTAGATTTATTCATAAATGATAAGGGTAAAAATGTAATTACACGTTCAAGATTAAAATTTCAACCGGTGGGGGCTCACCTGTATAGCATATGATAAAAAAAAGTTTAATTTTGTACTTTTAAAGTGTTAGTTTGGAAGAACTCTTGGGAGGTTTGCACAAGGCCAACACCCCCTAGACATGCCCATGCTACCTTCGGGAAAGGAAATAAGATTAATTGATTAGCATTTTTATACTCCTACAGCTTAGGGAAAAGGCCAAAGAAATTAATTGATATTTTTATAATCCTACGTAATTAAAGGCAACACGCAGTATCACGTTGCACATGGACACATCATAGTGCAACTAGTTTAAAAAATTATATATTTGCTTCAAAAAAAATCTAGTGTGCTTCAAAATTTTATAATCTATTTAGATAGGTATTTGAAATATTATTAACGTATGTGATTAGCGGTATTTTCGATGGTGGTTCGGATCAATAATGTCACCTATAAATAATCTTCGTTAATATGAACTGATCGATCAAACTCAGTCGGACTTCACGTCAATTGAAACTTAATTATGTATTCAAAGAAACTCGTTAGGGTATATCGAGGGTTGACCCAACTGTGACCCTAAGATTTCTACATCAGATTAATCCGAGAAGATAATTGATAAGTGTGAGCAGTAAATGCGGTTATTAACATAGCTAGGAATATAATAATAATAGGTATCTATAGTGGGATAATGGATAATTCTTGCATAGACCTGGTCTATGACTTTTTCATAGACCTTGTGGTTGTAAATGAACCACATCATACATTTTGAGAGTATGACATCATCAAAATGTATGATGTGGTTCATTTAGAACCACAAGGTCTATGAAAAGCTCATAGACCAGGTCTATACAAGAATTTTCCTGGGATAATTCGGGTCGATCAATATAAAAATGTCCAGGTCTTTGGAGTAATTGGTAATTATCATGTCCTTCCGGGGGTTACTATAGTCATATGAACTAACTGTAGTTCATTGGGTCATGTGCAAAATAGTGCTATTTTTTATGTCGATCTTGAGTTCATCGACCCGTTCGATGAGGATTCTCTTAGAAGGATCGACGAGTTGGCTTGGTAGGTCTTTGATTGCTCTTGTGTTTGACTTTGTCTTCGTGTCCAGTGACATGTAGATAATTCAGTATTTGGTATATCAATGCAGGATATTTCACGTGACGTATTAAAAATTTGAAGAAAAAGAAATGTCACGTTGAAATGTTTAGACCTTGCAACACTATGGGAAAGTTTTTAGAGAAGAAATCACAAAATATATTTAAATCATTAAAAATATTCTTAACAAAAGTATATTGGATACTTGACTTGGTGTACTTTGATTTGCACTTGTATTCCAATGTTGATACAAACACCGATCAAAATTTTCATATTTTCCATCGAAAAGAGTTTCCCTTTTTGAATCAGGCAAAACGAAAACAAGATGTAATTCCGAAACTATTTATTTGCCTTAAACTCTGTTATTTTCCTAAATTTAGTAACTTTTTTTACAAATTTTCCTTAGTATTTCCGAAACATTTCCGAATAGTCTCGAAAAGTTTTCAATATTTGGCTCTCCGAAACATACATTCAAAACGAAATTTTGATCCATGGATATAAGTGCAAATTAAAGTGCACCAAGTCAGGTATCCAATGTACTTTTGGTGAGAATATTTTTAATGATTTAAGTATATTTTGTGATTTTTATCAAATCTTTTAGAGAAACTGTTGTCTGTTCATTAGAGATGATTTTTATCAATTTAACATAGACACTAAATGTGTCAAGAGTATGTAATTTGTGGTACTAAATCTGTTTTTCTGCAAAACATGGTATCAAATGTATTTTCTGGGGTAAAATTTGGGATCAAAAGTGTTTTGACCGATTTATCACATGCAAAACTCGTGACCATTTTGAACTTAACACGCGCGTGACTGTCACGCGCGAAAATTCCGTCCAAAAGTTAACTTAATGACTAAATGTGTCAAGACTGTCAAAATGGTGGTACCAAATCTGTTGTTCTGCAAAGCATGGTACCAAATGTATTTTCTGGGGTAAAATTTGAGACCAATAGTGTTTTTCCCTCGCCGAAAATAAGAGAGATTATTTGGTATAACCATTGAATGGATGACGTAATGTAATAAATAGTTGAGATTTTGTCAAATTAATATTTGCATACCAATACATGGTGGGGATGAAATTATGGAGCCATTTAATTTTCTCTTTATGGAGTACCACATTATCCATACCACGAATGCACCTAATAATACTTCCTAAAATAAAATAAAAGAAAAAAAACAAAGCTTAAATAAATGAGTAACCAATTAGTTAATCAGCCAGCAAATAGTCAAACACAGTAACGTCACCTAAAAAGTAATTGAGATGTATTTCTATTATGGTATGAGTCATAGTTGTGTTGACCTAGAATTTTCTTCGACATAAATTATGATAATTGAGATAATATGTTGTAAAGTCTGAACACCAAACCTTTTTTCTTTTTTTGAGAACCAAGTCTGAACACCAGACTGAAAGTGAGTTGTGCAAAATTTGGTCGGAGAAAATAATTAAGTCGGTGATGTGATTTATTCCACATCATGACATACCATGTGATATATACATAGGTTCTTTATTTTGGTATGAACTTCTCAATTAAATTAATTTAGGAGATATATACTTAAATATATCTGATTTAAATTTGTGCTTAAGCCTACCGGCTACCACTACCCGCCTAAGTCCATCTTCAAATGTTTCAATGGGAAGGGATGATCATAGGAGGGAATCACCAAGTTTTATGTGTTGGGGGTAGTGAGCAAGCTTGGACGTTGGATAATCCACCACCTACGGGATGGGGCAAGGTAACTTTCCCTTGCCCCCATCCCTCGCGGTGGGTATAACGCACTGGGTGAGCGCGTGCATTGGGCGGGCATACCTACTTGTCGACCATCTGCTAGCTTTTTTTTTTTTTTTTTTTTTTTTTAGGGTTTAATAAAAAAAAAATTTAAACTTAAATTAAGTTTGTCTTTAATTTTAAAAAAAATTATTATATTTTTAAAAATGTATCTTAAATTTTTTTAAGAACATAAATTTAATTCAATTAATAAAAAATTACCTTTAAACAAACTTAACATTGATTTATTATATTATTGTATGAAATTTAGTAACATTGTAAGAAACTTAACATTAATTTCAAATATAATTTGTTTTAATTTAGAATATTATAGTTTAAAAGTTATTTTTAAAAAGTTTTAATTTAGCACACAAAACGTACAAATATAAAATCTCTAATCTTATAACTTTAGTTTATTTTAATAACACTGTAATAATAATCATTGTTATTTTTTAATGAATAAATATTAAATTAAATTTTTGTATCATTGTACAATTTATGGAATCTTAAATATGATTTGTTAAATTAAATACGATATAACCCTAACAATTATATATTGAAATACTTGGGTTCATAGTTAGATATCTAAATAAATACGATTGTGTATTATTTGTGTACTCAAACAAATTTCTTATTATTAATGCCAATCTTAATTAATTTTTGCTTATTATTATTATTTAGCACTATTAATATTGTTATAATATTATTATAATTATTAAGTTAGAGTGATGAAAAATAATTATTGAAATTAAATGAAATGAAAAGATTGATACATTGACGATGATTATGCTAATGGGAATGATGATGGATAAGGAAACGAGAATGAGTGAAAAATGAGAAGGGGATGGGGTGGAAAAGACATTGAAGATGGCCTAATTGGGTACAACTTTCAAGCAAATTCTTCTAATTTGTGAGGCCCAACTTCACAGCAAATCGTTTTCTTTAAGGATCAAACAATTTTATTTATTTATTTTTAAATGTTTTAATATATGCTTTTTAGATATTCGTGGCATGGTCATTTCTTAACATTCTTAATTCATTTGGGTGTTTTTGGCAAATTCTAGTACAATCTTGATTGATGTGATCAATTCAATTACAATGTAAGTGAACATTTGCATTTGAATTGATTGAGTGTCTTTTAATTTCAAAATAAATATATCATATTTGTAATGTGATACGATTCAAAATTATTCGGGTATTATATTAATACCGACTTCAATAGGACAACTAACGGTGTAATAAGAACTTACCTATCTCAATATATGTCAGACACATACAAAAAGCTTAACTTTTATTAAAATATTGGAACAATCACATGATTTGTGTCACGTACTCACGTCTATAAATCTATAAATAAATAGTTAAATTTATAATTTATATATGAACTTACAAAAACACTTGTGGATACATGCACGTGTATGACATCAAATTAAATGTGATTAAGAAAGTGGAATACCTTTTTAAAAAAAATTAAAATACATTCTTAGTATCTTCGTTATTTCTTTTAATTACCAAGTCAAAAGACATATCACATTTTCTTAAGACGAATTTCTTGATATAACTTATTATCAATAATATTTTTCTGGACAAGATGTAATAATAACAAAAATCAAATTTTACGCAAGATTTAAAAATTTGGACAAGATGAGAGTAAGAGAGAAAAAAATGAGATAGATGGGTCACATAATTCACATATCACACACCAACTTGAGGAAAAAATATTTTTGTGACCCCTATTTTAGCTTAAACACTCGCACACAAGTTGAGCACATGGTAAAAAAATACTGATAAATCGGCTTAAATAATATCTAAGGCAATTTATATAAATTAGTATAAATAAACAAACATTAGTTGGTATCAAACTTATGTCCTTAAATTAAAGGAGTTTTTTATGCATTCACATATTCATATTCTATGATTGTGGGTTGTAGCTAGGTGCAAGGATATGAACGAATCATCTTAGGTAATCCAACTCAATTAGTGATTGTGGTTTCATTTAGATCTCATTGCGAGTAATTAGGTAAGCAAATGAATCTTTGACAAATCTCGTGTATATTTTAATAATAGAGATGAATAGTACAATTTATATTATTAATTAGTGGTCTCTATCATCTGCAATTCTAGCGCACCTATATTATTTGTACTTTGTAGAACTTTTTTTTTTCTTTTGAGAAATAACCAGGAAAACAAAAATCACGGGGAATCCGAAAGTACAATGTCAAGAATGGAATTCGGAAGCACACCAGAAAACTGAAAATTTGAAACCGCTAACTTGGCTAAGTGATGAGCAGTCCTATTTCCTTCGCGGATGATATGTGATGATCTAAAAAAATCTAAGCCAGAAGCTAACACCTTTATTTCATCAAAAATATGACCCAGCGAGCCAAAACTAGGAGAAGGATTTGAGATTCCATTCATAACTGCATAACAGTCTCCTTCAAGAATGAGACGATTCCAACCCAAACTCCATGGCTCGAAGTGCAGCCAATGCCTCAGCAGATTCCAGATCAAGAGGCAGTCTAACAGTCAAACATTTCCAGCCTACACACAAGCCTTATTTATTCCGAGCAATCATCCCAAAACCCACCAAATCTCCTAAACGAGATAAAGCAGCATCAACATTTAATTTAATAACCGAACCTGGGGAGGATGCCATCTTGATCGAGAGCGAACAGATGAATCATGTTGGAATCTATCATAATAATCAATAGCAAGTAGCACCAAAGTAAGTGGAAGTATGTCTTCTTTTTCCCAAAGTAACTTATTCCTTCCAAACCATAACCACCAACACATTGTAATAAAAAGTCCCATTTGTATAGGGGGTGTTCGACTTATCGATTTGGCTAATAAGTCTAGATTTAAAAAATAATCATGCATATATCAATTATTTGATTTGACTGACAATTAATATTTTGGTTGACTAAAAAAGTGGATCACTCCTCTTATCTCAGCTCATTATAAATGAGAGGAGGTCCGTGTAATTCAACTATATTTTCCAACTCACAATTTTACCCTTTAACATCAATGAAAAAACTACTTTACATATCATTTCCATATAGTATCGACTCATTGGACATCAATACATATTCTTCCTAGCAAACTTTAGATTTCGAACAGCTTTGTCCCATAATTATCAGCCATTATTTTCTTATTGTCCCTTAAAAGCAAACAAACAAACAACCAAAAAAGTGAAGGCAAAACATGTGTACTTCAAGTCTGCAACAAGCATTAAAAGAAAATAGGAGTAACTATTTATTTTATTTTATTTTTGAGGAAAAACCACTTACAGTAATTTTATTAATAATCAATATCAACCAACATAAAATCAACAATGAATCTCGGATTAGAAAATATAGAAGAGCTACGCAATACACTTTGCTTTCTTTTGAAGCCTCCAAAAATGTTTTAAAAATATATTTAGAGAGATACATCAAGTATGATGTGGAATTGAAACAGAAAAGGGATACACTTTGCTTTACAATATTATCATTCTGGTTCGAGTTTCGGCTTGTCAATTTTGGTTAAAGTTACGAAATATTTCAATATAATTTATGTTGATATCTTTATTTTATGAAATGATATTAAGTAATAGTTTAGATTATGTAAATATAGAATATATTGTGAAATGAGATTTGGACCAAACCGTGCAATATTCCATATAAGGTTTGGTACCGTCTCAAGGTTACGAAATTGGACCGAACTCTTTTATAAAATTAAAAGACTTAGGGTACGTTTGTTTAGCGTTTTTCAAAATTATTTCATGTTTGAGAAATGTCAGATAAACATAATTTTTTATTTTTTGAAATAAATTTTTCACCTCTCAATTTTCTCAAATTACTCTCTTAAAAGCCAAAAAGATAATAATTTATTTATCTCTAAACAAATCTTATATAAAGTTTACTCTGATTTGACATAAAGTAACATATTTCTTACACAATTTATCTCATATAACAAACATGATTTGAGATTAGGGCTGAAAATCAAACCAAGCTACTCGATATTCGACTCGAGCTCGTTCGATAAAAGTTCATTTGAGCTCGGTTCGTAACACTAATCAAACAAGCTTGAACATCTTTTTTCGTTCAATAACTTTTGAAGCTGGGCTCGAGCTCGACTCGATAAGCTAAAAATTGAAAAAATACATGTAAAATATCAAGCTACTCGAGCTCGTTCGATAAAAACTCGTTTGAGCTCGGCTCGATGAAAATCAAACCAAGCTCAAACACAAAATTTCAAGCTCGATAAAAATCCAATCAAGCTTGAACAGTGTATCGTTCGATACTACTCGGCTCGATTACAACCCTATTTGAGATAAAGTTTTACACATCTTATACCTATAACATAACTCTTCCAAAAGAAAAATACACCTACTTTATTTCTCAAACCACTTTCTCAAAATTCAAACAAACAACATTATGTAAATCAAAATTATTTTACATACCTCCACTACTCTCTCAAACATCAAACAAACGTGCTCTAAGACTTATTCTGGTTATGGTTTGGTCTATTACGGATTTGTCCATATTGGGTCAAACCCCATTTTTGAATTTATTTAGGTAGATCTCGATCCAAACTTGGTCCAAATAAATACATCTTGAAATCTAAGTGAGAGTTATTGATTTTACGTAAAGTTATTAATTTCACACCTACCAATATTCTTCTCTCCAACCCACAAAATTAAATAATTTTTCAATTTTTTAAATTCATTAACTATTAATTTAATATTTTTTTTACCATCTGAATTTAAAAAGTTTTGCCAAAAACTCTTAATCCATTTTTAAGATTGAATATATATCTACATAACCCAATCTAAGATTTTCCGTCATAGCCCTAAAATTTTGAGATCCTTAATATCTTCTTGTCGTGACAGGAACAAATACCACATGTGTGAGTTGTGTCCCTTCCCCATGTATCATGATCAGTCATACAGAAAGGCCAACTCACTTGGTGATCATAATACATTTTCTGGCCTAACATGTTTCCTATTATGACGTGTTGTGTTTTTTATATCATGATATTATTGGAGAAATGTAATTTTTAAAATTTGAATTAATTCATTATCAAGTTTGAGATCTTGCAAAATGAACCAAGTTAAAGGGTTTTTAATCAAGTTGAAATAACTTCATGTACTTTTTATTTTTAATCTGCGTGGAATAAAGTTTAAAAGTTATCAAATAATAAATATTGTTCAACTTTTATTTGTTACACATTATAGTTCAGATCCAAACGAGCTTTTATCTATTGAAGTTAGACTAAATTTCGACTTTGTAATTTATTTTCAGTTATAAATCTAAGCTTGATCTCTGCCAGATAAGTAATGAGTATTGTGGGTAAAATTATAGTTTAATACTAGTATGTAGAGGCATATTAACTTAGAATATGTCATGATTTGATATGTAGATGCATTTAGTTTGGGTGTGTTATGTGATTTGATTACGTAGGATTTGATGAATTTGAATTTCAAGATTTCATATATATTATATATGTCCCAAGATGATCATTTGTAGATTGATCCAAATTCTATGTATACATAAAGACTTGTTTTGGTCAAAACTCTGTTGGACTCATAAGTTGTGTTTTAGAAGACTTTTAAGAAAAATGAATTAAATGTGTTCTATAAATATGATATTCAACCCTTCATACAGAAGCTAATTAAACATTGAGTGTGGATTTTAGAAGTAAACAGTTTCAGTACTTTAATTTATATAATAAATTAAATAAGAAATTGATCAAATATTAAATTTAATGGAGCTTGAAATTAAATACATATCCAATTTATAATGTGTCAACGTACCTTACCTCCTGATTAATACTATAAAGGAGCTAATAAAATATAGGATTAATATTACACTCGTTGTTGTCCAACAAAATCTTTCTAGATTACTACTTGAATTAATTTACTATTTGACTAAACTGGTTAGCTCGGATTTAATTTTGAAATTAAATTATGATAGGATATGAAACTTTATTGAAATTAGCAAAATGATACCATATATATATATATATATATATATATATATATATATGACTGATAATGGATTATCTGCCAGCCATATATAGATGTGTGAAATTTCTAAATTTTGAGGAGATGATAGTTTAGTTTGTTAGCTTGAAGATTGAGGTCTAGATGGCAAGGTCGGGTTAGTTAGTCCACATGCATAATGCATTGTAAAGATAGCGACAAAACTAAAGTCTATCTGGCAATGACCATATCGAACGTCGTTTATCACGTGAGTGTTTGGATAATTCGATGCTGCCAAACTCATTAGTTTTTCTTTTCTTTTTTGCTTTTTTCTAAGTGATGAACAAAAGCCATAATGTACAACTCAACTCTCGGCATGACAATATGAAGGAAATTTTTTTTTCTTCTTAATTTCTAGATATAACAGGTGAGAACCTTTCTAATTAGACATATTCAAATTTAAAGTCCCTATATTTTGGACAATTAAGTCCCTTCCAATAAACCATCTTTAGGTTAGTATTTGGTGTAATTCATATTTCTATAATTGATTGATTTCGAACTCATTCCTTCTTAATTGCTAACTATACGACTCTCAATTTTTGTGATTTATGGTTTCATTTTTTTTTCTTTTCAAAATGGTTTATGGTTTCCTTGTCTTTACTATATTAACATCTTTCGTGTCTATACAGAGGGTACTAACTGAACAACCTACTAGATGAGGAAACCTTGAACTTACCAAACTTCAATAATTATTTTTTGGAAAAATTGTGTAGGTAGTGGCAGACTTGCAATTGGTACAAGTAATATAAAAGTATAAGGGCATGTTTGTTTGGCGTTTGGGAGAGTAGTAAATGCTTGTGAAATAATTTCGATTTGTGTAATATTTTTTGTTTGAGTTTTGAGAGAGTGGTTTGAGAAATAAAGTATGTGTATGTTTTTTTGGAAGAGTTAGGTTGTAGGTGAAAATTGTGTAAGACTATGTCAAATTAAAGTAGAGTTTGTATAAGTTTTGTTTATAGAAAATTAACTTAGATAACAACAAGATTCAGGCCATCTGTGACTCATCATATCCTAATTAAGTCCGGTTCTAAATTGGTCGAATCATCAACTTCAAGTCGACTTAGTCGTCGAACGTCATGCATGAGCAACACACGATTCAACTAATGGTCATATTTAAACGACGTTTGATCATATGCAATCGTATTTATTTAGATGTCACAAGTTAATTTAATTTCAATATATAATTTTTAGGATTATAATGTATATAATTTAAGAACTTTTATTTAAAATTTCATAAATCGCATTTTATTTATTGTACGTTTTGTGTGCTAAATTATTACCTTTTTAAAATAAGTTTTAAGTTATAATATTATAAATCAAAACAAATTAAAGTTATAATTAAATACAAATTAAATTATAAAGGTGTGAGGCAAGTTGGCACACCTTGGGGAGGTGGGTGATCCACTGCCTCACCATTGCCCCTTGAGTTAAAAAAATGGCCAATAAGGTCATTTTCAAGTCATGTCCAGGTTTAGGCTTGATCATCGAAGATGACCTAAGTGCTAAAAGAAAATCCCATATTTGATATATCAATATGACGAAAAGAAGTAATGTTGTTTCCCAATTAGCTAGGATATACTCGTAATAATTAATAAATTCCTAAATCAATGATAGAAGCAAGTCTACTCTTACAAAATCGCAAAGGCTTGTACCTGCATTTAAACACTCAACAACTCCAATTAAGATATGTAGATGCATTTAGTTTGGGCGGAAAGATTTATATATTTTATTTGTTATTTCTTATAAGATACAATTTTTTTTTCCCCAAGAGTCGTCATTAATCCTATTAATACATTCGTCTGAAAACACACAATTTTAGTGGGGAAACCGGGTTTGACCGAACCCAAACTAATTACATGGCAAGTGTAATACACTTGCTTGGTGGTTTGATGGGTTTGGCCAAGCCAGGCTTAAACAAGAATTTTCCCAATTTAAGAGCTCTAATTAGTTAACCTCTCCACGTCGTTTGATTTAGAATCTACTTCTAATTTCCAATGCTTGATTCTTCGAGCTGCAGTACAAGCCTGTGCGAATACAACAAAAAAAAAAAGTAATTATTTTATATATATGGAAGACATGAGTTTTGCTTTGAAATAGAACTCACCTCTTTATCCCAATCAGTTCGGTAGACAATCCAAAAAAGTATTAATGTTTGAGCTACTGTTCCTGATACCATCCCGTACCATATGCCCTAAAAAATTCATTGATATAAACCAATATCAATTACTTTAGATGACGTACATATATATCATATTATTTTTTAAACAAAAAGCTCTAATAGATTTCACATATATAACATGATGATACTTACTTTGACACCCATGTCAAGTGTATATCCCAAAATTAGACCTAGAGGAACGCCAAATACATAGTAACACACGATGTTCACATTTGCAATCAAAACTTGCCATCCAGCCCCAATAGCCACTCCTGCATTTACAATTATTTTCAAAATTTAATTTTAAAAAATTCATAGGTGATAAATTATATTACCTGATAAAGCAGGTTGAATACTGTTGACCACAATGCAGAATGCAAGCAACGGTGTTAGCTCAATCACGATGTCTTTGACTGTCGAACTTTTTGAAAATAAAGAAGGATATTGTTCCCGGAAGGTGAGAAGAATGATTGAAATTACAACCCCAATCGCAAACGCAGATATCACCATCACCACGACAGAGAATTTTGCTGTTCTTGGATGAGCTGCTCCCAATTCATTTGACACTCTTACGCTGCACGAATAATTATATAATTAATGTGTTTTAAACAAATTAACAATAATACTAGCTATAAGCGATTTCTATTGTAATTAAAGCTCATATGGATATAAATGTGGATATATGAGCGCACGTACGTACCTTATTGCTGCGTTGAATCCAACGGCGATCGTATTTGTCCACCCTAATATGTTTGTGCTGTAAATATACCAAGACACGATAATAATTAAGAAACACAAATATAATTCCCTTTTCACTGCAAAAAGCAATTAATTGGGATTTCAATTGTCCGAAATATATTTGCAGTATGATATTGTGACAATAAAGCATAACAAAGATATTTGTAACAGGCCTAACTTAATTTTGCGAGATATTGTCTTGTAATATAGTTTAAGCAAAAAGATTGTGTCATCAGTCATCATCTAATATAGTTTTGGAATATTGAAATTATGCCTAAACATATCTTAAGATATTAACTGATATTGTTTGTAACAATATGACACAAAGTTTAACAATTTAAGTCCAAACTTTCATTTACTTCATAGTGTGATTAAATTTATATTTTGAAAGCGTATTTGCATTTCAAATTGAAACATGGAAAGTTACATTGTTACATATCGATATGGTCTAAAGAAAATTTAGATACAAACATTATTTTCATCAATATAATCAAAACAAGATTTTACATCTATTATGATTTTATATAAGACAATATTCCAAAGTAGTCATTTAAGCAGAAGTTGAAGTCTAATTTGCCAAAATCAAAATAATTATATGATTAGTGAGAAATCAATTTGACGTCCGTTTCACTCTATTCCTCTCAAATATGGACAAGCCCTCTCTCGTCCCACCGCCTAAGCAAATGGTCCACGTATCTCCAAGATCTACTAGAAATTTTGCATAGTTAATTGGCTTTTTATGGAAACTTGCAAAAATGACCCTGCAATTAAAGTACTTTGGCAAAAGATTGGGGTTTTTTTTTCCAACGCCAAATCACCCGCCCGTTTACGTGAAACATTAACCATTTTTTGATTCATAATTAAGGGAAAATTGCAAAATGATCCCATAATTAAAGCTTGTTTGCAAAAAATTTCTTTAAAAATTCAGGCTAACAATTAAGTAACTAAGCCAAATTTTGACAATTTAGTCATATTTCGATCCAAATTATTATTTTTCCCTACCTTGCAGCCAAATCAACTGCCCCTTCCGTGTGGAATATTAATCCCTTGCTAATGTACACTATAAGTTAATGATGTGGCTACTATGTGGGTAGGTTTAGGAGATAAACAAAAGAAAAGAAAACATAAAAAGAAAATCGGGAGAGGGGGCGTACGGGACAGAGCATGACAAAAGTAAAGCCATCGCGAAAAGGTTGCTTTGAAGAAGATTTGTCTTCACAAGAGTATTCAGGGACCCCTTGAAAGATTCATAATATAGAAATTTCATAAAGTTGTGGAGCAACTTCTTCGTTCTCACGAAGATAAGTCTTCTTCAAAGCGACAATTTTGAATTTTCCTTGTGGCTTTCTCCCACTCTTTTTTTCTTATATATTTTTTTATTAATGTTTTATTTTGCTATCTCCTAACCTTTCTCATCTGACAGCCACATCATTAAGCTAGAGCCCACAACTTCTTCGTTCTCATGAAGATAAGTCTTCTTCAAAGCGACAATTTTTCTTGTGGCTTTCTCCCACTCTTTTTTTCTTATATATTTTTTTATAATGTTTTATTTTGCTATATCCTAACCTTTCTCATCTAACAGCCACATCATTAAGCTAGAGCCCACATTAGTAGGGAATTAATTTTCCTCGTGGAAGGTGCGGGTGATTTAACTAGTGAAAACGGTAGGAAAAAAAAAACTTATTTGGGCCGAAATAGTACTAAATTGACAAATTAATTTAGTTAGAAAACTTAATTGTCACCCCAAACTTTCAAAAGACATTTTTCACCGTCCAAGTTCAGTGAATTTATGCACATGGAGACTCGTGCTAAAAGCGACTAGTTTTAATTATAGGATAAGATAAATGAGAAGTTGATGTATAATGCCATGAAAGAAGAGAAACAACTAGAATATACATAAAACAAAAGAACATAATACTCAATACATACTTGAGAACCAACTAGAGAACAAAGACCCCACTCCGAAAACTTTTTTAATTTATTTATTCAGCAATATGAACTAGCTCGATTCATGAAAATTTTGAAGTGATTTTTTATTGTGGAGGATTTAAATTATATATATATAAAGCACGTGTTACTTACCAAACTGATAGAGCAGCCACGGCTACTTCTGCGTTCTTCAGATATCCAGCAAACAGGACCAATGCCATAAAATACCAAGTTTCTAAACTGTCAAAAATTAAACAAAAACAGAAAGATCAAATGAATTTAATCTTAAAAATTTGAGATGTTAGGAAACTTACCCTTGAACAACATAACTAATTTGTTTGGAACTCAGTCACGTTTTTTTTTAAAAAAAATTCCTAAATAGTTTACCAATTTATTACAATATTTATGAAAATTTCTATCAAATATTATTAGAATTCATCTATGAACTGGGCTAAAACCACTCAAATGATTTAGGTATCTTCAACTTAAAAAGATAGCTTAATAAGTGATGATTGTCCAAGAGTGGACTTAATTAACTAGCTATGATTTTCTATGTGGATCCCGCTCAAGAAAAAAGTAGATTTATTCACACTTGCCTTACATATGTTTTGCAAGCACTTTCTTGCTAATTTGCATGTGTGGTCGTTGCACAAATAATATAGTACAAAAATAATGTATTTTCGAGATTCAATATTTTACATGCATTGCTAAAAGGAAAAACACAAATAATTTATATATATATAAATATCACAACCTATGCATTCACCATACAAAAGAAATTTTTTTTAGATGGTGAATACATCGTTACATCAAACATTATATCAAAATAATTTCTTTACTTTGTAAACTTTACGAAATTATAGCATAAAACTCACCACTGATGATATTATCGAGATGGGTTTGAACTAAATATTCGAGACCATGTAAATTAAAAGTTAGCATATCGTTATAAATTATGAAAAATTCTTATCCATATCGGGTTTGGTCAAATCCAAAGTTACAACATGACAAGTGAATGTAACTCCCGGGCGAGTAATCAATCACAAAGTAAATACAATATATTTGCTTCATAATTGGATAGGTTGGGCTAAGCCAAACTTGAAAAAAAAAAGCATATATAAATTTTAATATAATAAAGAAATATTAAAAACCTGGATTAGAAAAAGAATAATTAAAACCATCTCATCTCGCGATTCATCGAGGCCCATTAAGAGTTTCATCAGTGGAAAAGTTTACGACGTTCGTTGATTCCTAAAGCCTAGTTTGGTAATTGGTAGGGATCACAAAAAAAGATAGAAAGAGCCTAGTTTAGTTGGCCTAATAAAACCTGAGAAGGCCCACAAAGTAGTTTAAAAGGCTATTTTATTTTGTTGTGTAAAATAGACGTGGGCCGGCTCACATAAAAATTATAGCCTGTTATTGGTAATACACTACGGAGCCTAAAAATTTCATAGCAATGAAGTATATATGTTTTGTTAAAATTAAAGCACCGGTAAGGTTCTGTTTTTTGCGTCAATCTGAGTGAAACTGTTGAGTGATTTTATAATTCATACATTAATTTTACAATATTATTCAAATGGTTTAATTTATGATGTTTCTTTTTGAAACTTCTACACAAAAGTAAAAGACAAAGTAGTTAATACTATTCCCGTCAAGTGAAAATATTCTCAATTTTTTTAAGTAATTTTAGTAGTAAAAGACAAAGTAGTGGTTCCCAAGGATAGTCTAATACCTTGACTATTATTGTAGAATTTTGTGTGTCCTGCACTATTTTGAAAACAACAATTTAAATCAACCTAATAACTTCAAATCGTCAATCAATCAGTCAAGTGTCCCCCCCCCCCCACCCCCACCCCACCCCCCTTTCTTTTTTTGACAAGTGTCCGTTTCTCGTAAGGCCAACACCACCTTACCTTACTTTTAACGAACCTCTAGACATAGATATATGGAGTACTATACTGGCGGAGCTCTGACCCTGCTGGTGACTACATATTTTTGGGCTAGGTAAGATTTACAAGGAGAGTTACATAATTGGGTTTGTCTATTATGTTCAATAATATAGCCGATCTTAACCATCAAAATTCATCAATATTAATTCTAGGTCACATCATTTTGTCCAAGGTAGAAGTGATCAATTGGACCCTTTATTTTGTGGGACAAATTTAAAAATGAAAATTTACTTTCATACCCTTATATAAATATGTGTAGCAAGCACATAATAGTATAATACATTCTCTCATTTTTCTCTCCATTTTCTCTTCTCTTTCAAAACCCTAGAACCACCTGTCCACCACCACCTCTGCCAAAGATTTATGTTGGATGACTATGTCCAGTCACACGACGGCCATTTTTGGCTTAGGTGTTGAAGATAACTTGAATTTAGGGTTTGGTGTGTAGAAGAAAATTAGATGAATTTTTCATGGTATTTTTGTCTTTTTAAAAATAAATATTTTAACATAATTGAAAAATGGGACACTTGTTATTCCATGAAAGGTTATTTCAATTACACAACAACCAATAAAATTTCTTAGTAGAATGCCCCTACATAATTGTCTGCACACTGTCTTTTCATAAATTATACGCAAAATAAAAATCATAGTTAAATCACTTATAAATGTAGATAGTACTCCAAAAATACTTAAAGGAAAAAAGGGGTAAGCAAGAATTTTCCAAATTACATATGACCTGCTTAATAATTTTTCTGAAAATCATGAAGTAACCATCATATCCCGAAATAGTTTAAAATATTTATTCTTATCTTATTTAACATATCGGATTCAGCAAAACTCAAAACTCTTATTTAACAAGTACATGCAATACACATGATTTATGATTCGATAACATTTTTTCTAGGGATGTGATCAACCACATGACAATTACAAAATACTTATATTATGTAGTTCAATAATTTGACCAAATCGGATATACGAAAAAACAGTGAGTAAGATGGAGATCGAAAGATTGCTTACCACATCATTACAGCCGATGCAAGTGACAACCTAACAAAACCCCAAAGGTTTCGAAATGCACTCAAGGTGAACCCCGACCAAGCTTTATCGCACGAACCGCTAAATATGTAAACCAATTGTGCCACCACTATAAACCACCACGAGGCATCCAACACCGCCGCACCTCCGGCCATCCCCAACCCGAGTTTCAACATAAACAACCAGCTGAACAATACATGCAAAACCAAAGCCCCCGCCGAAATCAAAGCCATGGCCATGATCTTACTTTGTGCTTGCAAGAACTTGGCCGTTGGAAAATTCATCGCGTAAGCAAAGAGTTGAGGAATCATCCAAAGGGCGATTTTCCCGGATGCTCGTGATATGTTTTCCTTTTGGCCGATCAATAACAAGAACGGTAACGCAAAAATGTATAGAAACATAAGTAGAAAAGCCGTGCCAAGGAGTATAATCCACGATCGTTGCAAATAGACGCCGAGCATGCTAAGTTGTCCGGCTCCATAGGCTTGCCCGCATAGCGTTTCTACTGCACTTCCCATTCCCAACTGCGGAATCAAATCATGTGTATTAATCGATTTGACATACACCAAATATAACAAAAATATGTATGTTACACCCGTTGTTCCTAAATTTTTATTCTTATTTCATTTTTTAGATGTTCCAAAAGAAAAGAAAAAAAATTACGCAAGAAGAGATCTTTTCATGGTGACAATACTGATCAGGTTCCAAGACATGTCACTATTTTGTGATTTAAAACCAATAATTCTCTTGGCCGGTATTCTTTATATACTATTTCATAAAGTTTACTAATAATTAAATAGGAGTATATTTTTTTATGTATTATATATTTCGCTAAAAAGACTAAACAATTCTCTTTTCCAAAATCAGTCTTCACGAAAAGAAGGGGTAAATGCAAGATACTTCCCATTTTATGTTAAACCTATAAAAAATTATCATATAAAATTTTTATTGCACCAAACTTTTTTATACTATTAAAAATCTTGCAAAAAATACATAATTTATAAAAAATAGGTCGTTTTGGATCGACATATTTCAAGAAATTATTTTTAAAATACTTTAAGTTTGTCCCTACAACTTTACATAGACTATTTTTAAAATTATTTCTTCAAATATGTCTATCCAAAATGACATATATTTTGTAAATTGGGTAATATTTTGCAGGATTTTTGAAAATACAAGAAAATTTAGTGCAATAAAATTTTATGGAATAGTTTTTTATAGGTTTAACATAACACAGAGGAATATCTTGCATTTTCTCCCAAAAAGAAAAAAAAAAAAACAATCTAAAAAAGTTAAAACTCTCTTTTCGAATATGGAGTTATATATATTTAAAAACACTCTTTAATTCACATAAGTTATAGTTTTCTAACATTTATAAAATAATATAAATAGTAACGCGGGACCTCTCAACCTCTATCTTTAAAACTTAAAATTCTGTTTTATTTAGTAATAAAGGAAGTAAAAATAAAGGTACAGAGACAATGTCAATTGAAAAACACTATGCAAGTAACTATACCATAACGCCTAGAGATAAACCGGCGATGACGGAGTTCTCGATGGAGAAGGCGGCGAGGTCAAGAGTGCTGACGTGGCCGGAGAAGGTTTGGGTGAAGGCGCCGAGTGAGTATTGGCAAAGGGAGGTGAAGATGGCAGGTCCGGCCAAATACCATAGCTTCCGAGACTCCAACATGAATTCGAATAAAAAGGTTCGTAATCCGTCTATCGGTGGAATGTCATCAAATCCGAATTCAAAAGATGATGATGATTTCGCGGAACGGAGTTTGGTCTCGACGTTGGTTTGTTGTTCTTGAGGCACCGGCTGATCAAATATTAATTCAGCTTCTGTGGGCGAGAGAAGTGGTTGATTGGTGGTGGTGTCTTCCATTGAACTTATTCGGTGTTGTGCGGGTGAAAGTGGAATTGGTTTTTAAGAATTGATTGATTGGCTATCTAAATGGTTTCTCTATTTATCAAGGCAAGGAGAAAATTTCTAGCATTAATACGTGGGGGAAATCAATTTTGATTGTGACTCGTCAATCGTCATGGTTACAATGTAATGAATTAGTTCTCGTAATGTTACGTACGAATTCTTGTTAGAAGATATTTCTTTTTTTTTATAACTCAGGTGTACAAGCTTACACTTGACTAATCCTGGACCCTCATAACCCTTGCCCTAGAACCCTGAAGGATGTAAATCGCAGGATGTGCCTCCACCAAGCCCCGGGTTCCCACCATACTGCTGTACACTCTGCGCACAAAGGGGTCTTCACCACAAATGACCCTTAGATAGACCCATAGAAATGCTTCCATCCAAGTTTCAAATGGGATTCGAACCCCCACCCTTGCCGCTGGAGCAAGCCTTATGAATCATTGGTCGACCAGTTCATAATGTGTTCGACGTGTCTAAGTCGATTAAATCTAATACCTGAAAATCCTTAAAATCTAAAAAAAATGAAATTTAAGAGGAAATTCACCCAACTTAATTATATATCCTACATGAGACGACTATATATATTGCATATACTTTGTGATTGATCACTCTCTTAAAATCGTTATTCAATCTCAAAACAAGTGTATAGTATGTTTTGTAAACGTAATGAGTTCAATTGAACTATCTTTATCATACATGTATTAACCCAGAACAAATTAGGATATATAAACATTATTATATACTATCATTTTCCTAAAATGTAATATCCTTACAAAATAAATATCAAATGTTTAAAATGTACTATAAATACGTGGGTTAGAAACTGATTAATGTGAAAAAAATATTCTACCTCAGATATGAATCGATTATAATTTATATGTATTGTATAAGAATTTTGTGTTCAATCAAATTCAAATAAAAGTTACCTAAATAAAAGGACAAAAGTATAAGGTTGAGAAAATGATACGTGTGAAGATAAATCTGAAATTATCCAAAAATGGAAAACGAAATAAGATTTAAGAATGTGCAGTTGATACGTACGTGCAATAAATGTTCCATATCCGTAAAATGGTAACACGAGGGGGTGATAGTCCCTTTTCCAAAATTGTGCTAGAGGTGATATGAATTTGAGTAAAATGGAAAATTTGCCGAAGTCTTTAGTGTTTTGAAATATTTTTAAAAAAATTTAAATATTTAATTGACGAAACATATATACTTAGTATCATTCTTATAATATTAATCAACCACCAAAGTGCAGTGATATATATATTGAAGTTTTTCTAATTATATAATTATATTCACACCAAAATTGCACATGATGCCAAATTAAAATCACAAGGGGGTTTCCTTTCCCCCTGTATTATTGGGTTCATGTAAGAATTTATGACATCATTCAGACGTAATTGTTACTTTAGTTACTCCCTATTATCCTTATTGATTCTTGGAATGAGAAAAGAGAAAAAGTCCAAAATAGAATACACACACTTCTGGAACAAGCTACAAAGCTGTAGGATAACTAGGAATCCACCTATCTTGCATTGAATGGCCGAAGAAGGCGAAAGTGCCGTGTGTCATTATTATTGTTGGGAAGATGGGGTGAAATTATCTTTCAAAGGAATAAAATAGAGAATCGTATTACGTCCTACAATAATTGCAAAATTCTTACACAATTTTCTGTACCACTTTTGATGTACCTTTTAAGTGTATAACCATTAATTAATTGACACTTGCACATATGACAATTATAATAATTCTCACATATGCATGTGTTAATTAATTAGTGGTGATACACTTAAGTGGTACACAAAAGATAATACAGTGGATCTTGAGCAATTATATTTATACTTGCATAAACCTTCTGATTAAAAGTTCATGACATTATTAATTTAATTGGTAGTATGAAATTTTACCATTGATAATATAGGGCATGTATGTTTGGTGTTTGGGAAAGTAGTGGAGGTTTGTGAAATAATTTCGATTTGCGTAATGTTGTTTGTTTGAGTTTTGAGAGAGTGGTTTGAGAAATAAAGTATGTGTAGGTTTTTTTTGGAAGAGTTAGGTTGTAGGTGTAAGATGTGTAAGACTTTATGTCAAATCATGTTTGTTGTGAGATAAATTGTGTAATACATAGGTTACTTTATGTCAAATCAGAGTAGAGTTTGTATAGATTTTATTTAGAGATAAGAAAATTGTTGTTTGTTTGGGTTTTGAGAGAATAGTTTGAGAAAATTGAGAAATAAAAAAATTATTTCAAAAAATAAAAAACATGTTTGTTTGGCATTTCTCAAACACGAGATTTGTCATTTCTCAAACACGAGATTTTTTTGAAAAACGCCAAACAAAAAGGCCCATAGTCATTTTATAATCACAAAGTCTATGTAAAAAATTTCCTCAATAGTTATACATTTCTTCAACAATTACGTCCACACCCTCTCAAGTTTGGTGAAATTATGAATTCAATCTCTATAATTTCAAAAGTGTCTTGGGTCAACTTTTCCACTTTTGTCTCATAGTTCGCAAGTACTCTGCAAAGAATCCTAAGTTAAATTTCACGTCCGCATCTTAATTTTCTCGTCTATAGTATCTTTTTCTAATGTCAAAAACTCTAAAAGTGCAAGTAGTTAAACGAATTTGCTCATGAAATATATTTAGGGGTGAAAAGGAATTGAGTATTGAGTGATATCGTTTTAAGTTTGATTTGAATTTTGTATTAATTCTGAAATTATATTTGGCATTTGATCGTAAAATGAATGAGTCTTCGTCAAATGAGCTCGAACTCGAGTATTGAGTAACTTTATAGTATTTTTATATGTATTTTGAATTTTGTTAATTTTTAGTTTATCAGTTCAAACTCGATGTGAAATTCAAAAGTTATTAAAATAAAATATTGTTAAAGCTTGAGTCAAATATCGAGTATTTTGATTTGACTTTAAATCCTCCGTATATACTGATCACCAAAAATTCTTATTGAGAACTTACTAAAAAAAGTTACTACTTTTATTATTGTCAAAATTATTAAAATGACAAAACTAAACTTGTTGTCCCTAATATTATGCAATATTTTGTCAATAACATGATTTAATGTGTGGATTTCATCATTTCATTATAGAAATATGGGCACAAAAGTTCAACTTTTTCTAACTTTTTTTTCTTTTCATGAGTAACAAATAGCTTAGTGAATCATCTCATAAGATACAATGTTCTGGATTGATGTAGATAAAAGACCTAAAAGACAAGGATCATTTTTTAACAATGATTTGTACCCTTTTTTTTTTTTTTTTTTCTTACAGGGAAATAGTCTAAGACTCTAATGAGTAGCCGAATTACCTTATTTTGAAGTCATGTCTAGTTGTAAACTCCTCAAAGCTACCCAATGCCTCTTTGATAGGTGTGTACATGAACCTGTCACACCCGACTTGCCCCATATGTTCCAACCCGTCCGTAATCTTTTGGCTTTCATTTCTAAGGCCATCTCCAATGGTTTTCCGGGGCCATTCCCGAGCCAGCTTTCGGGCCAGCCCCCGATCCAGCCCGGGCTCAAGGTGATCATCTCCAGTGGTGGTCTCCAGCACTCAATTTCTTCCAAATATTTTTCTTCCCCACTCTCACCCTTTTTTATAATAGTTTTAATATTGATATTAATAATAATAATAATAATGATAGAATAATAATATAATTAATTTAAAAATATTATAATTAAAATATTTAAACATTAAAATATAATATGGTTAACAATATATGTAAATTGTATAATTTATGCATTTTTTTAATTAAGTATGTTTTTAAATATTTATTTGCTTAGGGTATCAATTTAAATTATTGTGTTTAATTATATTTTCAAGTAATTCTAATTCTAATTGATTTGCCCTCTCGAACCAGTCGGTTTCTTCATTCGAGAATCCTCCAAATAAGTCTCGAGAAAGATTTTTTTGTTGTATTTCCTTTCTTTTTATTCTTATTGATCATTAATAATTACTATTGATTAATAATAATAAAATTTATTTTTATTCTAACATTAACAAATATATTAATAAATTATGTATAAAATTGAATTACTATTTTATAAATAGAATAAATAATTAAAGCCATTTTTTATGTTACTATTATTAAAACATTAATAATTAGAATTATAATTAAAATTAACAAACAATATTTAATTTTATTCTAAAATTAAAAAATATAATAAAAATTATTTACATAATTTAATTACTATTTTTTAAATGGAAGATATAATTAAAGCCATTTTTAATGTTACTATTATTAAAACATTAATAACTAGAATTATAAATAAAATAAAATAAATTATATTTAATTATATTCTAATATTAACAATAAACAATTTATTCTAATATAAAAATATTACAAATTATAAACAATTGAGGTTATTTACAAAACTAACACTAACAATAAACAATTAAAAAAAAAGGATGGACTAATCAGGTGGCGCCAAGTGGCGCCACCTGATTTAAAGGGGGAGAGTGCATAGCACTCTCCACTATTTTTCCTCCATCTTCACGCGGCCTCCGTTCCAGCTGCTGTTCCCACCGCAGCTCGTAGCTCAGCCTGTGCCGCCCCGCGCCCCGCCCCGGACCACCATTGGAGACGATTCCCCAGCCCAGCCCGGCCCTCACGCGCGCCCCGAGCCCACCATTGGAGATGCCCTAATATAATCAATGTCAGGTTGGTACGTTATTAGTAAACTCACATGATTTGGATTCAATGACAACTTTGATGGTTGAAAAAACCGACCAATCCGCAATCACTTAATCATTTTTTATGTACTTTTTATTCATGTTTTAATAAAAAGTGAGGAATAAAAAACATCTTTTGGTAAATGACTTATAACACACAAAAAAACATATTTTCTTCAAGTTTCTTAGTATTAATGTTAATGGTATTAATATATTCTTGACTATACTAAACATAATGTACTTAAAAAGAAGTAAATATGTTTATCTTCCTCTAACCATTCAAATTATATCAGTTTTTATTTAAAATAATTTATTATAAAAAAGAAGTCAAATTCTTCTTTACAAAAGATTCTTATCTAAATGTGATTAGGAAAACATAGTATTTTGTTAGTTACATTATAAGTTGTGAAATAGGTATACCAAGAAATTATTTTTAAATACATTATACTCATTTTTTCACACAATTTGTAAATAGCTCTCTGTGTTGAACTTATGCTTCTCTACGTTTCTACGTTAAAGTGAAATTGTCAATATTTTTGAATTTATCTGAGTTATAATCATCGGCAAGTAATTAAGTTGGTAAATATAAATATTATGATAAAAATAAATAGTTAATATTTGGCTTTTTAAAGTGTAATGTTGAAAATGTGTATATTTATTTTAATTGATTCAATGTTAGCAAAGATTCGTATTTAATGTTATATTCGTTTTTATATAATAACTCCTATCTTTCCTTTGGTTTTCAAAGGATACTATATATTTAAATACAAATTATGCCAATTAATCATAGAAATTGATCCTCAACCACCAAATTATTCAAGAAGTAAGATTTTCTCCGACAAGTAAAGGTGGTGGCTATGTTTCGCTTGGTTTGAATTGGATCAGCATGTTGGTTCGTATGAAATTTGAATTTTACGAAACATGTACCCAAATATTATTTTGATTAGTATAGGAGAAATCGTTTAACTAAGCCCAACACCAAACGAAACGAAACCTCAAAACTGAATCGTTTCTCTTTAAGCTCATAAAATCGTGCTGGGAAGCCTTGGGGCAATGCATTTTTCTTCCACCAGAGGCATTTTCATGATTGGGCTGGATTATGCATTTTTGTTTAGCCCAATTATTTGTTTGAATTGGGCTATATTTAGTAGCATTAACATTTTGATAGGCTGCCGTTGTTATAGGATAATGATCCAACCCCAATGGAAAGTAAAAACTAACAATAAAAATCGCACAAAGCAAACAAAATCAGGAAATCCCCAATTTGTCTACCGTACATACTTAAAGTAAAATTCCTAAGGTGTCCGTTTGGATTGGCATGTGGTTGGCATGGATTAATTTTTTTATCTTTTCTGTCGAGAATATTAAAGAAATTCTGATTTTAAATCAATTGAAACAAAACACAAGTGAATCTTTTAAAAATTGTGTAGATTTTTTATTTAATTATCCATCTAACAGATAATATATTATAAAAGACAATATATATTTAACTAGTATTTTTACAAATAAATTAATTATATCTTTTTTATAACAAAGGGGCCCAAAATTTAGAATTCGTCTAGAGCCCGAATGTCTAAAGCTGACCCTGATAAATTGTTAATTACACAGGGATTGCTTTGTTTGGCTAAGATTGTTAAGAAGGTGAATTGCATAGTAATTAGTTGATGATATGGACGGATCCAGCCTATTCTTGGGTCACCCCAAGAATTTTGAATTTTTTAGGGCATGTTTGTTTGGCGTTTTTCAAAAAAAAATTCATGTTTGGGAAATGTCAAATAAATATGTTTTCTATTTTCTAAAATAAATTTCTCATCTCTCAATTTTCTCAAACTTCTTTCTCAAAACCCAAACAAACAACAATTTTCTTATCTCTAAACAAAACCTATATAAACTCTACTTTGATTTGACATAAAGTAACCTATCTCTTACACAATTTATCTTACAACAAACATGATTTGACATAAAGTCTTACACATCTTACACCTACAACCTAATTCTTCCAAAAAAAACCTACATATACTTTATTTCTCAAATCACTCTTCCAAAACTCAAACAAACAACATTACGCAAATCGAGATTATTTCACAAATCTCCACTACTTTCCCAAACACCAAACTAAAGTTTTGGCTCAGTTTTACAAGTCTAGATTTCAAAAAATTTGTTTGGGGGGTTTTGGTGAAACCTTTAAAACCTCATTTGGTTAAGTTTTGGATGTTGGATTTTGTGGTTTTGAAAAATTGAAATCCCACTTTGATTGTGTTAAGATGTTAAGACTTGTGGAAAAAATAGGTGATATGTGTCAAATCAATATTTTTTATAGAGTTTGAGAAGGAAAAAGTAGGTGGTAAGTGTCAAATCAAAGTTTTATTATTTCAAAAGTTTGGATGTTGGTTTCTGAATAAGTATGTGATGAGTTTCATGAATATGAAGAAAACTCATTTCGAAAGGCTTTTGACCCGGTCTCACAAAACCCACAAGACTAGACCAAAACCCATCTATACGTACCCTTAGGCCATCTCCAATGGTCACCTCCGGGCTCGGGGCGAGGTCGGGCTGGGATGGGAAAATGGTTGGAGATGGAGAGGGCTCGGGGCGGGGCGGAATGGGCGGGGCCACGGGCTGCGCGGAGCACGCAAGCCAGCCCGCGGCGCGCGTCGCTCCGCTAGGAAGAAAAGTGTATGGTTAATTTTTTAAAACAGGTGCAGCCAAGTGGCGGCACCTGATTGAGTCTTTCCTTTTTTTTTTTTTTCTTTTGATGAATTAATGTGTGTATGGTTAATTTTGTATAATTAATGTGTTGTATGTGATTTTAATTAATGTGTTATTTTAATTAGTGTTTTATTTTAATTAATGTGTTATTGTAATTAATGTGATTTTATTTAATGTGTTATTTTAATTAATGTGTTATTTTAATTAGTGTTTTATTTTAATAAATGTGTTATTGTAATTAATGTATTATTTTAGTTAATGTGTTGTTTTAATTAGGGTTTTAATTATATAATATATAATATGATTAATTATTTAATCATATTTTAAATAAAATTATGATATACTAATAAATATAGAAATAGTCCATTTAATTTAACACTCATACAAATAATTTTTTTTTTAAATACGAAATTAGTTAAAAATACAAAATAAGCACTCATACAAATAAAAATATTTGTTTGCATATTATGTATTAATTTAAGTTACTTTAATTAAATATTCTATTTAATATTAATATTTTAATATAATTAATAATTAAATTACGAGTACTAATATAATTACTATTATTAATATTAATATTAAAAAAAATTTAAAGCTATAATATTAATAGGTGAGAGTGGGCAAATGAAAACAATGGAATTAATTCCCCCACGGAGCCCCAACCTTTGGAGACGACCAGCAGGACCCCGGGCTAGCCCTCAACCATTGGAGATGGCCTTAGTACTTGGTACAAATGACTCACAATTTTTAACTAATTTTAATTACGAATCAAATTTATCCTCCTAATTTTTCATACTTAATTATCAATTACACTCTAGACATGATTTAAAACAGAGGATTATTCACAATTTATGAATTATGATTACCATTGAAGATTACATACAAGAAAGTTTATGGTGTAATATTTAATTGAATGTTTGATTTGTTTGATATTAACTCTTTTTGTTACCACGACAACAACCAATCGATCATTTTTAACAGATAAGTTGGTTAAAAATAAGCTTAAAGCCATAATGGAAGATCAATATTTTGTGGATTAATGAATTATTTACAATAAAAAGAAATTTTTTTGAGGATTTTAGTACTAACTCTATCATAGATAAATTTTATGATATAGGAGAATGTCGTGTACAACTTCAATAATTTTATTATTAAATTACTTTAGTATTTTACATTCATATAGTTCTCATTGATAATTTTATTTTATGCAAAAAGTATATTGAACTATCATTGGCAATCAGTTTTAACGATGACTAAAAATTGGTTCCCCCGACTCTTCGATCCTGAATCCGTCCCTTCTTGATGACAAATGAAAATAATGACTACAGCTGAATCTGATTCCAACCTCAAAAGATCGACTTTCAAGTTTCAAGTCAAATTCACCAAATAATTGTTTATAATTACTTATTTTGATTAAGGATTCTGATAATACAAGATTGCATGTAGCAGCTACAAGAGCGATTGGTTCTTTATCTAGAACGTTTCCTACAAAGGATGCGAGCTTCATTTGTGTTTTAGTCGAACAACTACAACTTATGCCATCTGTAACAGCCATGGATTAAAGTTTCGTTTTCGATGTAAGTTTCAGTGAGCTCAATATAGGAAACTTTTCGACAAATTTTCGGAAATGTTTCGAAAAATTAGGAAAAATTATGAAGAAAGTTATTAAATTAAGAAAAAGAGAAAGTTTCAAGGCAAATATAGAGTTTCGAATATACACCTTATTTTCGTTTCGATTGATTCAAAAACAGAAATTTTTCGATGTTTTCGACGGAAAATAAGGAAATTTTGATCCATGGTAACAACCCATGTATAAGTTAAATTATAAAAGTTTTGTTAAAATTATCACAAATATTGCTCTTCAAGAGCACATGTATAATTTATGTGTTGTTAAAATTTATAGGTTTGGATGGCCAAATACCCATGGCCAAATACAAATTGCTATTTGCAATTGTTTGCAGGAAACTAAACAATAAATTATTCTGGGACAAAATTAAATTTCATACTAATTAAATTCAAATCCATACAAATTTGAATTGAAATTGTAATTTCAAATTTTATAATTTGAATATCATTGTAAGAATTTGTCACTATTGACAACTAGCAAAACCTCTTTAGCGACATATTAGGGCATCTCCAGTGATGCCCTCTTCCCAAGTCCAGCTTCCCCTTTCCTTTTCATAAGTCATCTCAAATCCTTTTCATAAGTCATCTCAAATGATTCAATCTATCAATTCCATTTAATTCCAATTCTCATTTTCCCCACTCTCGCTTAATAATAATAATAATAATAATAATAATAATAATAATAATAATAAAAATAAAAATTAAACAATAAGAAATAAATAAATAATAAATAACAATAAGATATAATTTAAGATTGACATTAATAATAACAATAACAACCAATATTTTAATTAAGTTTTATCGTTTTTAATTGTTAGGGTTATATCGTTTTCCCCACTCTCACTATAATAATTGTTAGGGTTATATCGTTTTTAATTTAACGAATCATATGTAAGCTTCATTAAGTTCTTTTAAGGTTTCGTTTTAATTAATTAAATTAAATTTGAGTTTCTAATAATTAACTTTTTAAAAGGATTTTAAAATTGGTACACAATAATACAACAATTAAATACTTGATTGACATGATTTGTGAATAATAAAAATAATTTAATATTGACATTTACTTTTCCAAACTAATACACAAATTTAAGAATTTTTTTTAAATTAAAACAAAATAAATTAAATTTGAGTTTTTTAAATAAGAATTAAATTTTTGTACTAAAATTAATTTTTCAAAAATAGTACACAAATTAAATAAAACTAAGATTAAATAAGAGTTACATTTCATTTAATAAGGTATTTTAAAGAATTTTTTTTTTAAATAAAAGGATTTTTATTAAATAAAATAAATAAAAACAAAAATTAAAAAAATGTATCAACAGGTGGCCACACTTGCTGTTGGGCGTGCCCAGTGAGTGATCCACCTCAATGGGTGAGGTCACCCATTCAGGCGGTGGATCAACATATCAAGTCATAATTGCCTTTTTATCCCCTTTACTTATTTAACTTGATGAAATTCACCCTTTTAAATCCAAATCCAGCTTCCCACTCTATCATAGGAGATGCCCTTAGTGATAATTAATGTTGTCACAATGATTTAGTGATAAGATTTCAATTATCATTTTTGGAGCATCACTAAATGATAATAAAAATTAATATTTTTTTTATTATGAAATAAAATCAATTTGTATTATACATATATCATTATTATTTATAAAAAATAATAATTAAAATTATTTGTTAAAATATAAACTATCTATTGAAGTCATAGTAAAAAGTGAAAGTGTAGAACACAGTTTATTAGTTATATTTTAAAATAAAATGCTAAAATTTAAGAGAACTATTGAAGTTGACCTTAATCACAAAAATGAAAATGTGGCCATAAAAGCTTTTATTTAACTAGAAATGTTTGTTTCTCCTAATAATTTTATGTGCGTGAATCCAGGGGTGGATGCATAATGCATTTAACTAGAAATGTCTGTTTCTCCTAATAATTTTATGTGCGTGAATCCAGGGGTGGATGCCCTTGGGAACCGGATTTGTGTCCCCCCAAAATAGGAATTTGATTGGGGATGTTTTAGCTATAAAGCATATTAAGAGGGAACTATTTCAGGAGGTTTATTTCAGAAGATTTTGGTTCGCTTTTACGGTTTCGTGAAACTGGATCAAGTCAATTTCAAATGAAGTATGAGCATATGTTTTGCGAAACATAGACTTCACTTTTAAATGTTTAAATTTTATAAATTTTAAATCAACGAAAGACAAATATTTTTATTATAGAAACATTGTTTCGACATATATTATTATTTTCAACCTAAAACCCTCATATTCAAATTCAATACAAATCATATCTCAATTTTATAACAAGACTAAACTTAACAACGAAACTTAGATTAATCCAAATGGTGTATGAAATATTTCATTGAAACCATCCAAAAAGCCAAATTCGAGTCAAAGCCAATCGAGATAGGGCCGAATACTCTTAGTGAAACTTTTGTCGCTCTGGTAAAAAGATTTTGTTTAATTTTACTTGTCATTTTAGGAGTTCAATGACACATTAATTTTTTCCTACCAATGTTACTCTTCTTGTTAATGCTATTGCTTGTAATTAATGATGTCATTAATTAGTTCAAATGGGTTGGGATTTGCATAAAATAATAGTTATTTATTATATTTTTTTAATTTGTGTGCAATCCTCTATAACGATGAATTAAAAAAAAAAGATAGTAATTGTCAAGAAAACTTGAAAAGTTACTGCTCAATAATATTCTACTATTGAGTATTATTATTTTGATTTTTTTGGTTACTTTCTTAGAAATTATTGTCGGAAAGAAGATTGTCCAGGGGCATTAACAAAGTGGTAAACACTGAGGTGATAGGGAGAATCTTTCCTTCTGCAACGTAGGTGTTTGCTATAAATTTTGCATTGGACAATACATGGCATCAAGGAACTGTTTGCGTATAAATTTAGCGTCGAGGAACACCTCGACGACATCGAGCAACCCTTGGCATCAAGAAGTGCCAAAATATTGTTTATAATAAAACTGACATCAAGGGGTGCTTGGCATCGAGGGATTGACATCGAGGTATGCTTGGCATCAAGGTGTGCCAAAATATTGTTTGCTGTAAACCTGTCAGTGGATCCCTCGACGAACCAATAGCTCGACGTGAAATACCTCGATATGGTATAAAATAAATGCGGGCGTGCCAATGTTTGTGCGTGCAAACATAACGATTCGAAATTAGACATGTTGATATCTATAAATTAATAATGTGAGTGTCCTGATGAAGACATATTGATATCATAATGGGTTGTCCTGATAAGGCTGACTTCTAAACGACTGCGACAGAGTAGGCAAACACTACCCTTAGCTCTTTTCTATGCCTGCCTGGCCGCAGGACTTAAACAATTTATGAAAGTCTCTCTTGAAATGCCATATTTTTATAGCCAATCAATGGCCTGTTTATCATATCAGTGGATTTATAAATCAGTAAACAGGTTGACGATCAATCAGTTCTACACAATCAACTTGACAGAAAACAAGGGCTTGACAGAAACAGCGTATTAATGGAAATCGGTCGACGTAAAGCATACTTAAGTAAACGAGAGGACATACACGAACTAAATTACTTCCATTAATAATAAAAGAAAATTAGTACGTTTCCCGATGTACAAACATTACAAAAAATATGCAAAACGGTAAAGTTCTCCTTTCTTGGCAAGGCCTGCCAAACGAGCTGATAAGTCTATTAGGTTCTGAAAACTGACTCCTTGATCGGCAGGGAACCCGCCGATGAGTTGATAAAACATGACAGTGCATTATATTGACAGAAAGTAACATTGACGAAAGAGAACCACCGTCAATGGTTCGCCCAACCTTGATGGATGGCCATCAATCGGGCTCCTGATCAGCGGGTGGCCACTGACCAAGGCATCGACGAAGCAGATGGCTACTTAGCCGATAGCCGTCAAGCAGATGGCTACTTGACGACGAGCTCATCAAGCAGATGGCTACTCGATGAGTTTGTCATATAAATACGTGGGCACTTACATGACAGTTACCAGCGTGCTACTTGGTTGATACGAGTGGTTTCGCTCGAGTCAGTGTCAACTGACGGCGGAAGAGAGCGGCGGCTGCGGCGGCGGCTTACTGTGAGCAGCGGCGGCGGCGGTGGCAAGACTTCAGGCTGTCAGGGATCACTGGTGGCTGAGGAGGGACAGACTGATATCAACGAGTTGACAGACTGATAACTTGACAGAAAACAGCTGTTAACTGCCTGCTATCAAGGGGTTTCGCTCGAGACAGCGTCTGGACATCCGAAAAACCCATACAAATTCCTCCATAGCCAAAAGCTTCGAAGCTTTCGAAATTGGACTCTCCACTTCGTTTTCTTTGTTACCCACGGCTTCTCCTCCACCCAAGGTGTGCAAAAACCGAACTCAAAGCTCCAAAATTCACCAAACCCGAAATACCCACTCCAAGAAATCCTCCATAGCCGAAAAGCTTCGAGTTTAGCCACCCACCACGAAATTTTGCTTCTTTCGCAGAGTTACT
The DNA here is from genome assembly GCA_003313485.2 of Penstemon barbatus. Taxonomy (NCBI): domain Eukaryota; kingdom Viridiplantae; phylum Streptophyta; class Magnoliopsida; order Lamiales; family Plantaginaceae; genus Penstemon; species Penstemon barbatus. The sequence goes on along the minus strand of CM064883.1, from coordinate 12,468,621 downwards.
ATGGCTGGAGCTCGGATTAAACGGAAGGATGTTCGGATTATCACTCAAGCACTCGAAGACACCCCCCTCGGAGTTACAATCGGCCCTCATCACACCCAAGCCGATTTGCCTTCGTCGGAGCAACACCCACTCATACGTTCGATAGAGTCACTCCCATTCGCCACGGGGGTGAAAGAATTTTCGTCTACCACTCGTGGGTGGCCATGGGCGGGTTCGCTTACGCATTCCGAGTGGCTTGCTTGGTGTGCCCGAGTCGAGAGAACCTATGCTTCGACTTGGCGGGACTGTGGCATCTATGATGCCATTCAATTTTGTAAAACGGGAGTGTCCCTCAACCTTCCCTTGATTCATGCGGCGGTTCAGTTTTGGTCCAAAGAAGATAACACCTTTCATTTTGCCCATGGTCCGATGACGCCCACTCTTCTAGATATAATGGCTATCAGTGGCCTCGGTCCGATGGGGCGTTATGTCGATCCAATACCATCCGCGAGTGACGAAGCTTTTCATTTTCCGACAGCTGTAGGCGGGGGGAGGGGGGGGACAATGCCGTGTCATACGGACCCGTGATCGGTCGGTACAAGGGTCTGTCCGAGGCTGTCGAGGTAACGCATACGGAGCACGTGCACTTTTTGACTCTATGGTTATCGAGGTACCTTTTTTGCCACCCAGCTTTGTCGGTAACGAAAGAATATAATGCCCTCGCAATCTCCCTTGCCGGGGGTGAACGAGTGGCACTTGGGCCTGTTGTTTTCTCTACTTTTTGTACTGGCATCGAGGGATTTTTGGCCTCGAGTTGCACGTCTTTGCAGGGGCCCATTTGGTTGTTGCAAGTTTGGTTACTTGCTTATTTTTCGGATTTTCGAGTGTTTGATGGTTATCCTGTTGATGGTGAGATATATGCTTTGTTTGTGGCTAGACAGAGAGCGTCACCTTGCAATTTTTATTACTTTTTCAGCAGGTTCTACAGTCTTGAGAAAGGTCTTGCACCGGACTTTTCAGTTTTCTATCCGTCGGTGTTATCGACCTATGACCCCTCTATGTCGGCGGAGGACTTTAAGGAGTATCAACGGCTGTGGGCCAGTTTCTTGACACCTAGGGACCTTCCGTCAGGATTCAAAGTTACTGGGGCCAGAACTCCGACAAAGCGCAAACCTTACAGGTGTTCAGTCCGCTTTTACCCTGCGCACTACGTGGCTCGTCAATTTGGATTAGTACAGATGATACCTCGATATGGTGACTCCTTGGCGGAAAGGAATGATAAATTGATGGAGGTGGAGGATATGGACAGCTTTGATGAACTACGGCGATGCTGGCGGGCGGCCCGTGACGCTTTCGTCTTTCAGCCCTTCGCTCCTACTCCTGTTGCTTCCCCTGATTTTGTTGATTGGTGGGGTGATTACATTGCATCGACCCGTCAGGAGTCTTTTCATGCTGTTGTTGCAAAGTACGAGGTTCCCAATCATCCGGAGATTATTTCTACCGACGGTCCTTTCCTTGACCAGTCGGCGGCTGCCACCGTCAAGGCCTCTAAGAAAGGTACATTGTATGTTATTTCTCGTTTTGAAAAATTTTACAATGTGATTTGGGACCCTGATTGTAGAGATAGGGTGTATGAACAAGTCATTGCCAATTTTGAGTTGATGAAAAATATTAGAATAGGAAAAGCCATGTTGGCCCATGCTAAACTAGCTAAAAAACGGGGAGGTCCCGGCGAGGTTCCTCCTTGGCACACTTTTTACAAACCTTTTGGCCTTTCTCTTCCGTTATTCCCTGATTTCATCGAGTCGTCGGGGTATGTGGTTCCCTCCGTTGAGTCTAGCACAAGTATTAATTCACAGCCTCGTAGTCATCAAGGTACCTCCCAAGTTACTTTTACGGGGTATCAAGCTGATGACCCTCAGGCCATGTCGAAGATTTATATCTTGTGTGAATACAAAGACGGGGGTACCATCGCCCTCGATTTATCAGGTAGCCTTACCGTTTTTCTTTCTTTGGTCGCTGTTATGTACTAACACGTTTGTTGGTTTCGCAGGAAAGAAGTCATCGGCTCATTCGGCTGATAAGAAGAAGAAAGCTGCCAAAGAGCCGATTATTCCTACGGCCATTCCGCTGCAGATCATCAGTCCGTCAGGACCGTCGCCTGTCGTGTCTCAATCGCATCAAGGCTCTGAGGCTCACTCCTCCGTTGACAAGGTAACAGATCTTTCTGTTGTGTTCATCCGGCGCTCTCGTCGGCTATTTCAGCAGCGAGGTGGCACGAATGCCATAGTCGTAAGCAGTTCCGACGAGGAGGTAGCCTTTACTTGTTTTAACTTGCTATATTTTTTCGAACTTATTGTGATACCTTGTTGTCTGTCAGGAGGTCAGCTCGAAAGGCAAACGTCGAGTTGTCAAGGAAAGCACTCTGCCTCGCAAGAAAGTTCGAAGGATGGCTGACAGTTCGACAGACAGTGACGATGATGGGTCGCATTTTCAGCGAGTGGAGATTCCACCTCATCCGCCTTCTCCAGTACACGTCGAGGAACCCCTCGTCGACCCTGTCGTCGAGGTGACATCAGGCGATGCAGTCGCAGCCCCTCGAGAGATTGAGCCTCCTATCCCTCAGACCGTCCCTGTCAAGGAGACTCCTGTTGCAGCTCCTCTTCCTAGCCGAGAGGTAGTTTTCATCATCAAGCCATTTGAAATCTCCTTACTTATTTTGTACTTGATTATCTTTGTCTTATTCTTGACTTCACAGGTCCCCTTGTCTAATCAAGTCAAAGACACCTCTCAACGGCTCTCTCAAATGTTGGCTCGGTTCGCTGATATTCATGCCTTGTCGATGAGCTCCTCTTCTCAGACTCTGTCGACCGTATCTGAGCCATCGAGTCACACCCTTTTCACTCCCGAAGAACTTGCTCAGTTCGATGGGCTGTTGTCGAACCATCAGAGCCAGCCGCTGGAGGTCCTGATGATAAACATGGGACCATCCCTTGACGACTTGATGCGTCGACTGTTGTCCGCCAGACTTCCTGACGATAAAGCGCCTTTTTATTCTGACTTTGCAAGGCGGTTTGGCAACATGAGGAGCGAATTTAAAGAAAATGACAAGGCTATCAAGGCAAAGACCACTTCTACGTTTCTTGTCGAGGCTCTCCAGGCACGATTTAATGAACTGTATGTTCAAGGTTCCAGCCTCAACAATTCACTCATCCATCTCCGAGACTCAGAGGCCGATTTGATCTCGGCCATTGCCAAGCTACAGGCGGATCTGGATTCGGTTCGAAGTAAGATGAAGGACGTTGTAGGGGAGGCTGAGTCAGTTACGGTGGAGCTGTCTAACACCGCTGATTTGCTTGACGAGGCGAAGGCCGCTGAAAATCAAGTGATCGCCAGAGCGAACGCTGCGGCAGCTGATCAGGCCAGGATCGAGACAGCCCTCAAAGAATTTCTGGCAAGGTTTACACAAGACTTTTTGCGCTGATTACTCCGGCCTGCGAGCCGCTGATATTGGCAACTGTGCCTTAGTACCTTGATTTCCTAGACTTGGTTTATTTCCTTGTTTATGTATTGGCCTGACGGCCACAGACTTATTCACTTTCCTGTTGATGTAATGGCATGACAGTCATAGACTGCTTTTCTTTTTCCTTGTCAAAATTTGTTTTGGCCTTTTATTATGTTTTCCGTTGAACCATAAAGCCAAAAACAGACCACATATTGAACCTCCGAACTATCAACCCGACCCCTTGACGAAACAATTTTGCAAACAGAAAACGCTACTTTTTGTCAACAACACTTAGCTAAAATTATACCAACTCACAAAAGATCAAAATGACTTGATGTAAAAAATTTGTAAATCGGGGAATAAAATTTAAAAATTAAAACGGAAGTATTGACAAGAATAAAAACGTAAATGCGACTACTACTATTAATTTAAAAATCCTAGCCTAAGTAAACGACAACGGAAATAAAAACAAAACTGAAAATAAACCCTATTTATATTTACAAAGGGATCGGCGTATTGAAATATTCTTGACGCCGTTCAATTTCAAGCTCCAAAGCTCGTTGATGTTCTAGGCACATCGACTCCCAAAGGGTTGGCCTAAACTTTTTCAAGTACCTTCCATTGATGGGGTCTCGACAGAGATTCCCATCTGGCTTTTTCAAGATGTAGCCCCCTCCTCGGGTTATCGAGTAAACTTCATATGGTCCTTGCCACGTCGCGCTCCATTTACCATACTTTTTCTCGCGCTGATGCAGTGGCAAAACAGTTCTCCAGACCATGTCCCCGACGTCGAAGTGTTTCCTGCGTATCTTTTTATCGTAGCATCGGGCAACTAGCCTTTTTTGTGCCTCGATTTTGTCTAACGCGGCCACCCTGATCTCGTCGAGCTCATCGAGCTGCTGGAACATATTTTCAGTATACTCTTCGGGCGTCAGCTCGTTTTGCTGCATCACCCGCAGAGATCGGACGTTGATCTCCATCGGTAGAACGGCTTCCTGTCCGTAAGTCAGCTTATACGGAGTGGTGCCTGTACTTGTCCGTTTGCTTGTCCGATAAGCCCACAATGCCTCTGACAGCATCAAATGCCAAGCTCTTGGGTTTTCTTCGATCATTTTCGAGATAATGTCCTTGAGGACTCGATTAGAAGCTTCTGCTTGGCCATTCCCTTATGCATAATACGGTGTTGAATGGACCAATTCGAAACCCATCGATCTGGCAAACTCCTTGATTTCTTGACCGACGAACATCAGTCCCCTGTCAGTGACAATGGTCTGTGGCAGACCAAACCTGTGAATGATTAAGTCCTTGATGAACTTCATCACTTCGGCCTGATTGGCCTGTTTGAGTGGTTTGGCCTCTACCCACTTAGTAAAGTAGTCAGTGGCCACAATAATGTATCGATGATGTTTGGAAGATGAGGGATGGATCTCCCCGATGATATCGATGGCCCAGCATCTGAAAGGCCATGGTTTGATTATCATGTTCATTTCCTCGACGGGCATTCTTTGGACTGTCCCGAAGCGTTGGCACTTCTCACAACCCCTTGCCAATTGAATACAGTCTCCCACCATCTTTGGCCAGTAATAGCCATATCGGCGCAGCAGCCATGCCAACTTGTGACCATTTTGATGGGCCCCGCAAATTCCTTTGTGAGCCTCCATCATAATTCTCATGGCCTCTTGTTGATCGACGCATAACAGGAGCACGCCGTCATGGCTTTTTCTGAACAGTTGATCGCCTATCAAGGCATAATTGACTGCTCTGAGCCTCGTCTGTCGAGATGCTCGGTCCGACGGATCAGTCAGATATTTTCTGATCGGCTCTCTCCAGTCATCAGGGTCCTGAAACACACTCAAAACAGTCAGGACGTTGTCTCGATACATAAATGAAGGACAGTGCCGTCTCCTGACGACGTAGAGGGATTCCTCGATGTCATCAGGGAGATCGACACCAGTCGCCAGTTGGGCCAAACTGTTGGCCTCGCTGTTGTTTCCCCTCGTCACATGGTAACATGTAACGTCAACAAACTCCGACAACAAAGACATCGCAGTTAAATAATACTTGTCAAGTGTTGGGTTTCGGCATTTGTAAGTACCTTGTATTTGCCTGATAACCAACTGCGAGTCCCCGACGATGACGACAAACTTGCTGTCGAGCTCTCTAAGCATTTCCAGTCCAATTATCAAGGCTTCGTATTCGGCCTGATTGTTAGTACATTCAAAATCAAATTGAATTGATAACTTAGTTTTTACATTTGACGGAGAAATCAAGACTATACCTGCTCCAGACAGCCTGTCGGTTCTAGACCCATCGAAGGCCAGTGTCCATGGCCTGATCTCTACTGTCATCGAGTCCAGTTCCTTGAGAACGGCTTGATCGATATCGAGACATGGATGGTCAACCAGAAAATCGGCCAATACTTGGCCTTTGACTGCTTTTTGCGGTACGTACTGTAATTGATACTCCATCAGTTGGATGGCCCATCGACCGATCCTTCCCCTCATTACAGGCTTAGCTATCATGTACTTTATCACACCAATACCAGAAATAACCAATACTTTTACAGGCAACATATAATGACGCAATTTCTTACAAGAGAAAAACAGTGCAAGACATACCTTTTCAATCGGTGAATACCTTTGCTCTGTTTCTGTCAGGTGCCTGCTCAAATAATAGATAGCTCGTTCGAATCCCTTTTCATCGTCCTGTGCCAGAAATCCGCCGACGGTGTCTTCCGTGGCATATATGTATAATTTCAAGGGCTTTCCCTTGACAGGCGGCATCATTACAGGCGGCGTTGTCAGCTTATCTTTGATATCCTGAAACGCCTGCTCATGCTCCGTTTGCCAGCAAAACTCCTCTTTGTCCTTCAGCTTCAACAAAGGCGAGAAGACCTTCGTTTTTCCAGCCAAGTTAGAGATGAACCTCCGTAAAAAGTTGACCTTGCCAAGGAACTGCTGTAATTCCTTTTTCGTCGACGGGGGTCTGGCTGTCAGGATAGCCTTGGACTTGTTTTTATCGATCTCAATCCCTTTGCGGTGCACTAAAAAGCCAAGAAAATTGGCTGACGCAACTGCAAACACACACTTCAAGGGATTAAGTTTTAATTTATGTTTCCTCATTTTGGCAAATGACTTCGCCAAATGTGTTAGATGTTCGTCGTAACTAGCCGATTTAATAATGATATCATCGATGTAAATTTTAATAAAGTCATCGATGTACTCACTGAAAATGCAGTTCATGGCTCGCTGATAAGTTGCTCCGGCGTTTTTGAGTCCGAATGGCATCACTTTCCATTGGAAGGTGCCTATTCCGCCGGGACATTGAAAAGCCAGTTTCGGTACATCGTCAACAGCCACGAAAATTTGATTGTAGCCTGCACTTCCGTCGACGGCTGTCAGGAACATATTGCCAGCGGCAGCATCGATTAGCATGTCCGCCATTGGCATCGGATACTCGTCTTTGGGAGATGTAAGATTCAGGTCTCTGAAATCGATGCATATCCTGATTTTCCCGTTTTTCTTCATTACGGGAACTACATTTGCTACCCACTCCGGATATCGGGCCACCTCGATAAAACTGGCCTTTAACAGCTTCTCGATCTCCTCCCTGATCAGTCTGCAGACCTCGACAGACATCCTTCGCAGGGGCTGTTTACGGGGTAGGTACCCTTCAAGTATCGGAATACGATGTTCTACTAACTCCCTGCTTAACCCAGGCATCTCGTCATAATTCCAGGCAAAACAGTCCTTGTACTCCGTCAATACTTGGATTAATCGATCCTTCTGGCCATCATCAAGCAATGCGCTGATGTAAGTTGGCCTATGATCTCCCTCGCTGCCTAACTCAACCTCGATAACAGGATCCTGTACTTGGATCTTGATGTCGTCAAGCTTGGCTGGCGCCGTTGCTAACTCCTCTAACTGAATTTCATCGCCGACCGACGGTGGCGTTTCTTTCTCAAAGATGAGATCACCTGTATAACATTCGGCCACATAGGCCCAAAACCTCCTGATCAAATCGGCACATGCTTCCTGCTGCGGCCCGATAACAATAATCTCATCGATTTCCAATCTGTCGGCCTTACAGGCCGATGGTCTTTCGCCATCAGGACAATTCATTGACCCTGACAGTATTCTTCCTGCGGCCCTGACTCCTTGACGTTGCAGGGCCGACTTAATTCCTTGGCTAAACAAGCCATTTCCAGTTGTGTCAACTTCTTGCTCGAAGTGACCTCCTTCGGTCGTCCGTATTTGTCCTGCCCGATGAATCGATAAGGACCTACATCATCCCGATAATACGCTGCCTCGACAGCGTTGACCTTAGCGGTGAATGGCCTGTTGTCGGCCATAATAATCTTAGGTTCGGGGGAGTCCCCCCAGATTAATAAGCATTGATGAAGTGAAGACGGTACACAAAGAGCTGAGTGAATCCAGTCCCTTCCCAGCAACGCATTGTAAGAGGTGGCAGCATCTACCACGAAGAATGCGATTTTCAAGCTGGTCTTTCCGATCTTCACCTCGACAGGCAAGATTCCTAGTGTATCAGCCTTTCCCCCTGTAAAGTTGCTGACAATTACTTTTGTCTCCATCAGGTCCTCGCTGACCTTGCCCAGCTTGTACATCGTCGACGAAGGCATTACATTGACGGCTGCCCCATTATCGACCAGCATTCTGTCAATGGGTTTTCCGTCGATATGCCCTGATACATACAATGGCCTGATATGCCTGGCCATAAAAGATGGTGGCTTTTGGAATATTGTCTCGATTTTTCTGTCCCAATCGGTCTCTTTCTCGTCGTCAACCGATAGCAGCTCTAGGTCTTCTGCCATTTGTACAACTGGCATACCCTCATCCCAAAAACCATCAGTGGAATATTCCAACTCCTCGTTGACGAATTCAACAAGTTCTGAATCGATAGCATTGCATTCCATCATCGTCGAGCCGTCTGTCGGCTGACTGACGGTAGCATCTTCCACTGTTTTTGTTCCTTTCTCGACGGCCTGTTTCTCGGCCTCTCGTTTCTCAGTTTCCTGTTTCTCAACTTCCTGGCCAGATTTGGCCTCGACGGCTTGGCCAGACTTGGCCTCGTTCTCCTTATTGCCCTTATCATCGAAGATCTCGGCAAATTTTGCCTCGAGATCATTTCCATCCTCTTTGTCAGACAATAAGTCGTCCTCTGCCATTAATTTGTCTAAGTCGATTGTGCCAAATTGGGCCTTCCCCGGAGTCCACTTTGAAGTGTCCATCTGTATCGAGGCCTTAGCCTTACTGTCGACCCCTTGGCCAGATTTGGCCTCTTTCATTGCCTGTTTCAGTTTCTGTTCCCCTGACGGTGAAGGTTTCTTTGCTGACTCCTCCTTCATCGGGGCTTTCCCCTTAGCAATTTCCAGTCCTTTCCGTTGGCGTAAGAAACGCCTATATTGAGTTCGGGTCATTTGGTCAACCTTTCGGTCGCCATGGAACTTCGGGTGCCTGACAGGAACCCATCGATCCACCTGTGTGTCGGCGGGAGTATGGACAGTCCGCGGCCTCGATGAGCCTGGCAGAGTAATCTTGGGTGACGGACCATGTGTCCTGTCTCTACGACTGGCGGTCGATCTGACCTGCCTGACTGGTGTCTTGTCAGGGGATCTCTCCCTGATTCTGCTGTTTCGGTTGGTACCTTCCTGATGCCGTCGAGGCATCATGGTTTTAGCCTGTTCCCGGCGTCGTTCCGTCGATGATGTTGCGCGTTCAGTATTTTCCATCGGAGTTGGGACAGGATACGGCCCCATGGGTCGAGGTGGTGGCGGTGGTGGCATCGCCTGCGGCTGCGGCGCTGTTTGGGGGTTTGCCTGCGGTTGCGGCATCACCTGATAAGGATACCCTGACGGCATTACATTTGGCCAAGGCATGTATGGGCCATATATCGCCGGGTTGATGAACAGCGGGACTGTCGCCAATTCGTTTTGGCACCTCGCACACAGGCCCATTTGTTTGTTTCTCATGTCATAATCCGGATCATCATCTGAATACAGTTTCTCGCCTGTCGGTAATTCCGTGATTGTTATGACATTTATCCCTACTTCATTTTGTTGAAATGGGTTGGTGTCAACCGTCATCGGTTTCGTAATCTTCCAATCCGGGGCAAACCTCAAGATGCCCTTGTCAAGGTGATCCTGCACCATCCACCTGAACACTAGACACTCGTTCGTTGCGTGAGTCCAAACATCATGATATTTGCAATACGTTTTACCTGCTATCTTCATTGATGGTGGAATCACGTGGTCTCCTTTGAGGCGAAGGATCTTGTCGGCCAACAACTGATCGAATATGGCCTCTGTTTTCGAGACGTCGAAAGAGTATCGTCTTTCCCTATCAGTTTTATATTCAGCGTCTCGTCGCACCAAATTATTTGGCACCTTGATAGTAGGTTGAGGTTCTTTCGGCTTGGCGAGAGCCGTACAGACGGTGTTCTTAGGGCAGACCACTTCTGCCAGTCCGATCTCGATACCCTGTTGCTCAATCGGTCTGCTGACCTGATTGATCTGCTCCTCACTAGAGTCGGCCATCCTCACTTGATAGTAACTTCCTCTGGGCTGTCGGCCGTTCTCGTCTCTCAATACTCGTTCATAACGGACCGCGTGATCGGTCAGTTCGAACAAGTCCTCGTGGTATTGTGCCATCATTACCTTTCGTAATTCGAAATGCATGCCATGGATGGCAATTTTGATGCATTCCTTTTCTGGCAGCGGGATGGCGCATAATCCTCTGGCCCTGATGAACTTCTTCATGTATTCTTCGACGGTCTGTCCTGTCAGCTGCCTCATGTTTGACAGCTCAATGACGGACACCTCAAGAGGAGCTTGATAGTGGTTCATCACGAAAACTTTTTCCATGGATGGCCAGTCGAGGACCGATCCAGGCTTTAAATTGGCGTACCAGTGGAACGCCATTCCCGTCAAGGAGTTAGGAAACAGTTTCAATTTTAACTCGTTTGTCATGTTGCCACATTCTAGAGAGAATCGAGCCAGATGCTCTGTGGCAGATTGTGATCCCTCGCCTGAAAACAGTGTGAAATTCGGCGGTCTGTAGTTCAACGGGAACGGGATCTGATCAATATATTCCGGGTGAGGCTTATTATACCTTGCTGCCCTATTTCCCTGTCTCCTGACGAACATTTCTTCAGCTTGGTTCACTGTCAAGAGGTCTTCTGGACCTTCTATAGCTCGATGAGCAGTTCTGTCATAAGCCATTGAGTTGGCTTGATACCCCTCCTGGCCGTATCCGGCGGCCTCTAATCGGTCCTCTTCGGACCTGCCCCCCGAGTCTTGACGGGTGTTCCTTGCTTTGGAAGTGTTTCCTTTGTTTCTTTCCTGGACATTAGATTGTCCGTTGCCTTGTCTACAAGGCGTCTCGTCTCTTGACGAACTTCCCCCAATCTGGATAGCGGGGCCTTTTCCCTTGTCAACGGCAGTCTTCGGCGGCCCAGTCCAGGCCTGCGCTTGTATGCCATTGGCGAGAATATTGATGCTCTCTGTGAGTGATGTCATTTTCGCCTCCAAGTGCATCAAGGAGTTATTTACAGTGTTGCTGGCTTCCGTATTGGCCTGACTAGCAGCAGTGGCCGAGCCCAGCATATGTTCAAACTTGCTGACAATGTTAGACCATTCTCCTTGTTTGGTCTCAAGGTCCCTGGTGAAGTTGCGGACCTCTGTTGTCAGCTCTTCGATTCTGTCGGCTCCTTCCATAGTCAGTGAAACCGTTGATAAATTTTCCAAAGTATGCGTTAAGTCAGACTGTGTTCTTGTCAAGGTTGATCGGGTCCTTCGTGGTACCTGTGATGTCATCTGGCGACAACAAAACAATAACCACTTAGTATCGACTGATTGACTGTTTGGCAAAGAGATAATCAAGTGTCAGCTAGCCAAAGTTGGCTGATAATCGTTTCATGGCAACTTAATTAAAAGACAAAGAATCATTTTCATGCCCCCCGAGCCATAAGATTGTGTGGCTGGTGGGGTTTTTGACAAAAATAACGCTGAGAAACTTTCAAGTCCCACTGGGCGTGCCAAAATATTGTTTGCTATAAATTTTGCATCGGACAATACATGGCAGCAAGGAACTGTTTGCGTATAAATTTAGCGTCGAGGAACACTTCGACGACATCGAGCAACCCTTGGCATCAAGAAGTGCCAAAATATTGTTTATAATAAAACTGACATCAAGGGGTGCTTGGCATCGAGGGATTGACATCGAGGTATGCTTGGCATCAAGGTGTGCCAAAATATTGTTTGCTGTAAACCTGTCAGTGGATCCCTCGACGAGCCAATAGCTCGACGTGAAATACCTCGATATGGTATAAAATAAATGCGGGCGTGCCAATGTTTGTGCGTGCAAACATAACGATTCGAAATTAGACATGTTGATATCTATAAATTAATAATGTGAGTGTCCTGATGAAGACATATTGATATCATAATGGATTGTCCTGATAAGGCTGACATCTAAACGACTGCGACAGAGTAGGCAAACACTACCCTTAGCTCTTTTCTATGCCTGCCTGGCCGCAGGACTTAAACAATTTATGAAAGTCTCTCTTGAAATGCCATATTTTTATAGCCAATCAATGGCCTGTTTATCATATCAGTGGATTTATAAATCAGTAAACAGGTTGACGATCAATCAGTTCTACACAATCAACTTGACAGAAAACAAGGGCTTGACAGAAACAGCGTATTAATGGAAATCGGTCGACGTAAAGCATACTTAAGTAAACGAGAGGACATACACGAACTAAATTACTTCCATTAATAATAAAAGAAAATTAGTACGTTTCCCGATGTACAAACATTACAAAAAATATGCAAAACGGTAAAGTTCTCCTTTCTTGGCAAGGCCTGCCAAACGAGCTGATAAGTCTATTAGGTTCTGAAAACTGACTCCTTGATCGGCAGGGAACCCGCCGATGAGTTGATAAAACATGACAGTGCATTATATTGACAGAAAGTAACATTGACGAAAGAGAACCACCGTCAATGGTTCGCCCAACCTTGATGGATGGCCATCAATCGGGCTCCTGATCAGCAGGTGGCCACTGACCAAGGCATCGACGAAGCAGATGGCTACTTAGCCGATAGCCGTCAAGTAGATGGCTACTTGACGACGAGCTCATCAAGCAGATGGCTACTCGATGAGTTTGTCATATAAATACGTGGGCACTTACATGACAGTTACCAGCGTGCTACTTGGTTGATACGAGTGGTTTCGCTCGAGTCAGTGTCAACTGACGGCGGAAGAGAGCGGCGGCGGCGGCGGCGGCTTACTGTGAGCGGCGGCGGCGGCGGCGGCAAGACTTCAGGCTGTCAGGGATCACTGGTGGCTGAGGAGGGACAGACTGATATCAACGAGTTGACAGACTGATAACTTGACAGAAAACAGCTGTTAACTGCCTGCTATCAAGGGGTTTCGCTCGAGACAGCGTCTGGACAGTCGGCGGCGGCTTATTTTTAGCGGCGGCGGCGGACCTTGGGCGGCGGCGGCGGCGGATTTTGGGCAGCGGCGGCGGCAAGACTTCAGGCTGTCGAGGGTTGCTGGTGGCTGAGGAGTGACGGTTGATATCAGGGGTTCTACAGGGTGTTTGCTGAAAAAGAAGCAGCGGAGCGCTGGACTTCCGGAGAGGCGTTGAGCCGATCAGTGTAGACTGAAAAGTTGTTGATTGATTGTGTGTGTCCTGCGCGACTGACAGTATCGAGGTATTTATAGTTGCTGGATTGGAGAGCTGATGGCCAGAAACTGATGCCTTGACAGCCACTTTCCAACCTTCTCCACTACTTCCACTACTTTGATGGTAGTTCTTTTGTTGCTGAAAGTTGATGTTAGTGGTGGTTAGAGAAGAAGAAACGTTGAGTTTGAAATTGAATTAATGATAACTAACTAAGAGATTTTCAAGGATTTAGTTATTTAAGCCAACTATTTAGCTTAATCCTTATCCCTTAATTAATTAATCATTAATTAAATAACAAAGCAACAAGTGGGCCCCAAAAATGGAGAGTGGCCGATCTGGGGTGGGCCATGGCCGATTTGGGCCGCTCGGGCCATGGTTGGTCCTGGGTCAAGCCCTGTTGTCTCACAATTTATCCAATTAATTACCCCTTTAAACAATTAATGGCCTTTATTCATAAAAACAAGTCAATTGATTAGACTTGGCCCAATTAATCTTAATTAATCAGTCCATAATCTTTATTAGCTAAAACCATCAAGTGGGTCGAGCCCGTTTGTAATTAACCATTCCTTGGCTTTAATTAGTAATTAATTAACTTTAGCCTATTAATTAATTTTATCAATTAATTAATATATTTTTGGCCCAACTGTTAATTAATTGCGAAATTGGGTCGAGTTTTAAAATTGGGCTCATAGCCAACCCAATGGTTCGATTGGACCCATTTTCGGTCCAAATTTGATCCGATTTGGTCTGATCCGTTTTGGAGTGACTTGATTCGGCCCATATGCCATTTTTTGGCTTGTTATATCGAGCCGTCGTTCCTCGATTGTTCGAGGGTGATTTTTTGGGTACAAACAGTAGGTTCGAATCTCTTGTGTCATAAATTTTCACAAAAATATTATGAAGTTTGTGTTGGGATTGATATCCTGCTAACTTTATGTCATTCGTGCGTTTTTCTCGATTTACAAGCTTCCTGATTAAAGGATCTACACAGTAATGGTATTTGTTCTTGGGGATTAAACTTTTAAAAATAATAACGAAAAGAAGACTATTGTGCATAATATCAGCATGTGTGGTGGCAATTAATTCGTTGGCTCTGCTTTTAGAGCAGACATAATTGATCAATTGAAATAAATTGACAAAGCATGCAGTCCCCAGTCGAACAAAACCAGGGTGGAGCCCACGGCTGAATTCATGAAAGAATCCAAAGCCCATGCATCTCTGTCTCTGCTATTCACTTTATTAAGAAAACGATCGCCGACGCTCTCCGTCTTGTGCCAAATCGATTTATCTGAAACCGGATGAGTCAATCGAATTATATTTGAAAAGTCTAACTAACTACGAATTGAAGGGCACGTATCAAAAAAAAGAAGGGCACGTGTAGATGGAATTTGCTTCGGTCTCGCGAACACACGCGAGATCATATCAAAATTTTTACAAATGAGCTTTCATTAAATTCATAAACTTATCATAAACCTATTTAAAAATTCACACTCAAATTCTTGAAATTTATAAAACATTAATTTGATAATATCACCTATTTTTTTTTTTAAACCCTAACATTCAAACTCAATCCAAGTATGGTTTCATTTTTTTCAAAACCATAAAGCTGCTCAGCATCCAAAACCTAACCAAATATGATTTTACCGAAACCACCTAAACTATTTTTTTAGAATCGAGACCTACAAAATCGAGATAAAACCCTTTCAAATAGGGCCGTATTGAATTAGTTTAAATTTTTTTTTATTAAATTCGATAAATATGAAGTTAGTTTGAGTTTAATAAATTTTAATTTGAATTAAACTCGACTGTGGTTCAATAATTTTAAACAAAAATGTAAAAGAAAAAGTTATAAAGTAAAAAACACTGAGATATATATATTGAACTCTTTCATATTATAAAACTAAAATGGTATGTATTCCACTTTGAAATGCAAAAGATAAAAATAAATGTGATTTTTCAGTGTTATAATATCAGTATGGGGTCCAAATTATTAATAATTGGCAATTCAATAACATAAAATAATCAACAATACTATGTGTACGTCATTTTAGAATAAAATAACAGCATATATAATATATAAGAGTATTGTCCATCCATAAATGTGTAGACTACAAAATACAAAAAAGGAGTAATACTTTATCTCTCTCTCTCTTTTTTTTTTTTTTTTGATAATTTATACTTTCTCTCTCTTATAACATAGGTCACTGTCACTGATATGATCCAAATAATACAGTCAATATTTGAATTATGTCCCCTAAGACAATATCCTAAAATCTAGAATAACCAAAGTCATTACCAAATTTTTTGTATATTTTAATTTAGTCCATAATAATAAGGTTTAGTTCATATTTTCCCTTTTAAGTTTTACCTCAAAACTCCAACACCATAGATTTCGCCACAGTAATTCACTGGAATTAAATCAAATGAATTGAACCCTCAACCAATTGCTCCACCAACCCCTCATCTTTCACCACACTGCAACTTTATTGCGTATAGAGCAAAACAAGAACATTCAAATATTTTGTTTCATAGACTTGTTAATCTTTAATTTTAAAACCTATTTGCATGACGAGGGCGATGATATGCAGGCGTAAAAATTGTATTGAATCGGATTAGAGTTGTGTATACTCCTATTAAGCTTATTGTAGTATCCAAATTACTAAGTTATGAATTTAAAGAAGGAAGACAAGAAAAATGAACCATATAAACTCGATAAAGTGTATTTATATTTATTTATTACTTATTAGGCAAATTATAAATTACAAGCCCCTCCTCCTTGGGAGTTTTAAATTATTGCACGGGATTCTAACATGACACTTTATCCTTTCAAATTTACTATAAATTCGATCAGGGTTAAAATTGCACATATTTAGTTATTTATAACTTTTTGTGATCACGAGCATGTTTTTTCAATTATGGGAAAAAGCGCAAAAATTGAAAAGTTCCGAGTGTGATAGTGCAAAAATTTCATTCATAAAAGTTGAAGATATGCATTAATATTACTGGCCTAATAAGTCCAAAGGTGGATGAGTAGGTGTACCAAATATGCATTATTTCTAACACGGTTTCCACACAAATCAACACAGTACTTACTTTTTCTTTCTAGAGAATTCTTCTTACCTGTGGTTACTGCTGGTTACAGGATTTTTTTTCTTTTTTATTTTGTGTTTTTTTTCTTATTTATTCTTTATAGTTATATTCTTCCATAAATTCAAACACATTTACATATTTTTGTGTTGCTAATTAACGATATGTTGTTCCTATCAAAATTATTATTCGCACTTTTCATGCGTTAATTATGTATAAGTATTATCTACAATTGTTTAATGTTAAATAATTCAACAACTTTATGATATTATAAAAGATAAATTTGTATTTATCTTAAATAGTTTATACACTCATTATAAATACATAATATATCGAAATATAAATTAGTAAATGAAACTATAGCACAAATGACACAAAAAATAATGAATATGCAATTTAACATCATAAAAAGTAAACAAAAACATAATCTCAATAACATTTTAATTATATTTATGTAAAATATGTGAATATGAACAAGTGTACAGGAGATCCAGTATTACACATGTCAATTTAATACTCTATATGTGTTTAATAATTAAAAAGAAAAGGAAAATTCGTGGACCACAAATTTTAAGAATTTTACCACCCCAAAGTTTACACGGTTCCCACACCTCAGATTTTACAGTCATTCACCACAGCTGTTATTCCACTATCATCATCTCCTCTCATCTCACCTCAGCACACCAATAAGGTATAGAACAAAATTACAAAAACAATCCCATTCTTCACTCACTGCCCCCATGACTTCTTAAAAGGCAGAATATTAATCGGAAAATTAATTTGCAAGAAACTAATGGCGACGAAGCCCTCATCAACTGCAATAAGGCCACAAGCAATCCGTGAAAAGCAGGAACCCAAAACGCCAAAAACAATCAAGCAACAAGAAAAACGAATCGAGGAGGTTCTCTCGTTCCCAATCCTACTGTTCGACAAAATCACTCAATCAGTTAAAGAAGCAGAGGCTTTTAAATTCGGATGCTCCGAAGTCGGAAAGCAAGTCGATCGCCTCTGCCAAATGCTCCGTTACGCCGTCCGCCTCGCCACGTCAACAGCCACCGGAACCAAATTCTACGACCGTCCCCTCCGCCGCATCGCCCCAGAAGTCTCCAAAAATCTCGAAAAGTCACTCACCCTGGTAAAAAAATGCCGGCAACGGAGCATGATCCGGCGCGTGGTTACAATCGTGTCCGCCGCGGATTTCCAGAAGCTTCTAGAACTACTGGACTCCTCCGTGGCTGATATGAAATGGGTTTTAAGCATATTCGAGGCTGGTGGTGTTGGTGGAGGTATTATACTTACTTTACCTCCTATGCTGTGTAACGATCCTATAATTTCTTGGGTTTGGTCATTTATTGCTTCACTGTGTATGGGAAAGTTGCAAGATAAAATCGAGGCCGCTAATGAATTAGCTACATTGGCTAAAGATAACGACAGGAACAAGCAAATTATAGTTGAAGAAGGTGCGATTTTGCCTTTGTTGAAATTGTTAAAGGATAGCTCTTCAATGGAAGGGCAAATCGCCTCTGCATCTACTCTTTACGTTTTAGCTAATGATATGAAAAGGGTGCGAACAATTAATGGCGAGTTTGGGGTTCCAATTATTGTGCAAGTTTTAGGGGAATCACCTATGAAAGTACAAATAAGGGTAGCTAATTTAATAGCGAAAATGGCAGAGCATTGTCCTCTTGCACAAGAAGATTTCGCTAGGGAGAACGCGATTAGACTACTTGTTACATTGTTGTCGTTTGATTTTTTCATGGATGATTGTAAGCCTAAAACCACCCCAAGTAGTATTTGTTCTATTGTTGAAATTACCAAGGAATTGGAGAAAAAGAACTTGTGTAACACGGTTCTTGGTTTGCCTTCTATGCACTCGGGGGGTAGTTTTAGAGGAGGGAATCATAGAAATGAGAGGGAAAGCGAGAAACCCGAGATGAAACTAAGATTGAAAATTAGTTGCGCGGAGGCGTTGTGGATGCTTGCTAGAGGGAATGTGCCTAATAGTAGGAGAATAATGGAGACAAAGGGATTGCTCTGTTTGGCTAAGATTGTTGAAAGCGAAGAAGGTGAATTGCAGAGTAATTGTTTGATGACATTAATGGAAATAACGGCTGCGGCTGAATCTGATGCCGACCTCAGAAGATCGACTTTCAAGTCAAATTCACCGGCTTCTAAGGCGGTTGTGGATCAACTACTTAGGTTGATTAAGGATTCTGATAATCCAACGTTGCATGTAGTAGCTATAAAGGCGATTGGTTCTTTGTCTAGAACGTTTCCAGCGAGGGATACTAGGGTCATTTGTGTGTTAGTTGAACAACTTAGTCACAGGAATGATGCTGCAGCTATAGAAGCTTTGATTTCACTTGAGAAGTTTGTTTGTACTGATAATTTCTTGTGCGTGGAACATTCTAAGACTATAATCGAGTTTGGAGGTGTCCCGTTCCTGATGAGACTTTTGAGGGGGAAGGGAAGGGCGTTTTTACGAGGGTTGATTCTTATATGCTATCTTGCGATTCATGCTGGACAGAGTGAAGCTTTGGAACGAGCGGGAGTGCTTAATGCTTTCGAAGGGGTAGATCGGTCATTTATTGCCCAACATTCTGAATTGAAAGAATTGGTACCCAAGGCAATCTACCATCTTAGCGTGTTTCAACAATCGTTTTATGCCGCATAGGTAGGACTTATAGTTCTAATGTAAGTAGTATTGGTACGCAATTGAGTGTAATAGAAGTATTACATTTGGGAAAATATTATTCAAATTTTGGCTTTGTTGGATTGTTAGGAATGCACATTTCATGGGAGATGTTTTGATTTGATTATAAGATGAGAAATGCAAGACAATTTTGTATGTTATGCAAAATGAACATAATACCTTGGGAAATTTTTTATTTCATATTAAGTGTTTGGCACGAAATTTCCCATATGTGGAAAATAAGCTGTCAACATATGGTATGGATGTGGGTTTCGTGGAAAATACTTATTCATAGAACTCAATTGGCGCAAAATTTCCCATACATGGAAAATAAGCTGTCAACATATTGTACGGATGTGGGTTTCATGGAAAAGTTTAATAGAGAAATTTGTGCTGAATATTTAATAGAACAAGTATGAAGATTTTATTCAATAAATATTTTACATGATAATTGCATACTCCCTCCGTTTTTTTTTTAATTGTCGCTTTGGCAACTTTTGTTTGTTTACTTTTATTTGTCGCTTTAGGAAATCAATGTAATTTCTTCCAATTTTGCCCTTATTTAATGATTCTTTTTAGTAAAGGATGAGAGAGAATAATAAATGTTCTAATCATATGGTGAAAAGGGTATTTTTGGGTTTTTGCTTTGAAAATGTGGTTAGTTATTGCATTCTTTAATTTGTGTGCACCAACCCAAAGCGACAATTAAAAAAAAACGGAGGGAGTATAAGTTTAACATAAATAGGAGAGTGTTTTATATTTGACCTCATAAAATGTTGAAAGGAGATTAGTTCGAGAGAGTAGTGAGAAGTTTGTGAAGTAATCTCGATTTGTTATGAATTTAATGTGAGATAATTGTGTAAGAAATATGTTATTTTATATCAAATCAAAGCAAAGTTTATGTAAGTATATTTTAGAAAAAAAATTTATTATTTATTTAACTTTTAAGAGAATAATTTAAGGTAATTAAAAGATAATAAATTCATTTAAAAAAATAGAAATAGTATATGCCTTGTTTCTTTCAAGTAGAAAAGGATTTTGAAAAATACACAAGACAAACAAACCCAATAAGATCTAGTTAAAGACTCTGTATACGAATATCTCTATGTGTGGTGGCAATTAATTTGATGGCTCTGCTTATAAAATTGAAATGATTGGTCCATTCCCATTCAATTTTAAGAAGCCTTCGTCCACAAGCTAATGCAACGAAAATGTGCATTATTCATGCAACAAATATTTCACAGAGTAAATCTCTCCAAAGTCAGGGTGGGCCCAGGGCCCCATTAGCCTTCAACTAGCCAGACCCGTGAATTAGAACAAAACTTCTGACAACCCTTTTCATTTTTTTAAATAAGGTCACATCAAAGGATAAAAGATGAAATTTTGCTTAACTTGTTTTTATCTAACTACTTTATTGGAGTAACTATTAAGAAAATATGGCTCATGAGAGCGCGTCACTTCACGCTATATATGTGAATCTGGAACTTGCGTATAATTTCATTCCTCTTGGTATCAAATAACCATAGTCTTTCTAATAAATAATAATAATAATAATTACTTCACAGTCATGCTTTTTCTTTTGAGTTTGTCTAAAATAAAATTTTGAGGGATAAAAAATATATTAGATATAATTATTTTAATGACACGAATTTTTCTAAAATTTAATTAAAGTAATTTATTTTTTTTATAGACAAATTACCATTTTTAATGAGTAAATTTGAATAACACATCTTGAGTTTTGTCTAATTAAAAAATAGTTTTTTATTATTTTTATTAACAAAAAATAAAAATCCTTTACTTTTTTTTATTATTACCAAAAAATGTCCATTTCAATTTGAAATGACAATTTAACCTCAATGATGACAAAATATCAAACTTAACTTAAAAGATTATCAATAACCTATCATAACTTTAAAATTTTGCAATAAATTCATTTTTTTGTTAAAAAATTGACAAAACTTTCATATGATTTATGAAATAAAAAAATTGACAAAAATCTTCACTCCCAAAATTAGATATTGTGGCACTTTAGCAACCATATGTACTAATTAAGAACTTTACCGCCTAAAATAATTTTATTTGATTTTTGTTCGACGGAAAATATACATGTGCACCTCACATGAATTTTCAAAGTTAGTTACAACACTTCTTACAAGTCCAACTACTTCGCTCATGTAAAGATCTGTTTTCGGGTGGGGGAAAGATTGGGCAGTGGTTGTGGTGCCGGAGGTGAAGAGAGAGAAATTGGTGGCGGCAATAATTTCAATTACTCCTCCCAATTTTTACCACAAGTATTTTTTGCCCAATTGCAAATATCCCTGAAGAGATAAAAATGGTGACTTAAACGGACATGTGACATTTTTCATTCCAAAATTAACGGCTGAATGAAATGTAAAAAAAATTGTCCAACTTTTGTACGAAATGTGTCTTTTTATAAAGTTTGGTGTGAAATGTATAGGTAGACAAAATTTTGGTATGAAAAGTGTAATTCCCTTAAAAAAAATGGAAAAGAGATCGGAAATTAATTAGAGATCAGAGAGTTTTTTTTAAACATATTAATTAAAGTGTTAGTATGTAATTTAACATATGTTTATTTTTTCTAAATGTCTAACATAAGTAAATTAAATTAAATTAGTAGAAAAAAATGGAGATAATGTTTTTGCATTTAATAAGTCCTAATTAATTGTTCTAATACAAAGAAAATGGGATTGTCCGAGAGCTATAGAACTGAAGTGAATTTCGAACCATGATTTGCACCCCCTCTGCGCGTGATGGAAAGTACTTTTGATAGCTAGATTGTTATACGACTACATTGTCAAATTATATATAAACTTCAAGATTTTTCCTTCCAATTCCAATGTGAGATAAAACCACTTCTATTTTTTTTTCTTCCATTTCGAAGGGTGATCTTTGAGAATCAATTTCTCATTCACCCAAAATCCGATTTGGACATATCATATACCGTTTTAATCTACTAACGGAGTAGAATAAAAACCCGTGAATTTTATACTTATCAAATTTATTTTAATTGTAAGTGAGAGCGGACAAGAGTTATAAATTGAATTAAATCAATTTCGGAGTCCTACCATTGGAGATGACCATGAAGAGCTCGGGGTAGGGGCAAGGACAGCCCCAGGGCTCCGGAGCCCTGAGCCCCCATCCCAACCATTGGAGATGCCATTAGATTTCGACATGTTAGGCGCTAGCTAGCTCATCTAATTATGTGGCAAATTTATTGACCAAGTTGGGACATCAGCTGGAGCTTGGTTCGAAGAAAACCTGGGAGGAAGCACCCGAAGGTGCTACCTTAGCTTAAGGCGTCTTTCATGTCTGACTGACCAAAAAAAAAAAATAACGAAACTACCCTACAAAATTGGCATTTGCTTCTCACATGTTCTATTTGGCCGGGAATAGAGAGTTTTCCAAGGGAAAAAAGTACAACACTAATGTGAGTTCATGGTGAATCACGCAAAACTTTGTAATGATGATGGGTTGTTGTAGGAATACAGAAATTCTCTTCAAGAGGGAGGCAGTAAAGTCGTCGTTTGATTCGCATGGCACAATATTTTTGGTTCGTCATGGTATTGAATTATTGATGGTGGCGGCAGAAAAACAAGTGGTGGCGCTTTTATATATGCTATTGATGTTTTAAACTAGTGTCGTGCGCCCAAAATGGTTAGACCAAGTAGTAGTTATTTGCAATCCTCAAGGAAGAACCTATTATATACAATGGATTCTTCAATCTAAGCCGTAAATACATAGTTTATTATATAAAGAAAAAACAGTGTCGTGCATACGGGGATTACACTAATTTTTAGAAAAAATTGTATCTAATTCGTAAATTCAGCAGAAGTAGAACTTTTAACTTACTTTAGAGGCATAAGCCCAGGTCGAACCTTTGGCCCAGCCCACAAACATCCTAACCGTGGGCTTAATTATCTTAAGTTTTTGAGCTTGGGCTACCTAGTATATAAGTACACTCACAATGATTTGATCCACATTGGAATTAACTTTATTTGTAACATTTGATGCATGTCCAGTTCCAATCAAGAAATTCATTTTTTTTGTTTTTTTTTTATCAACTCATTACAAAATACAAAACAAGGGAACCACCACTACAAAATTGGTGGGTAAAACATTTATTTCAAACATAATTTTGTAATGATAGAATTATATATTCAACAAAGTTGGATATTATATTACTATGTTCAATTTACTTGTGAGGTGTTTAAGTGATTTTATAAATTTGTGGAGGTACACGTACGAAAGCTGAAGCGAACGCTCCAGTGTAAAAAATTTCTGAGCAAAATTATTTTTATTCAAGCGGTTCCATTTTTAGTGCCACACCATTCAAATCAAGGGAGACAAGTTATGTTGCTCAAACAGTACTTGTTTTGTAATGCATTATCCAAAAGATATTATATTGGCATATATATTTTTTACCGGTCTGGAATCTACTATCGGCTTTGTGACAAAAAGTATGGCTTCAATTCCATTGTGTTAAATATTTATTTTACATGTTAATTTCTTTTGTCATTTTCAGTAGTGTACTATCTTTTCAACTTTCAGACTTATCCAAAAAGAAAATATAAGATTCCAAAAACCACGAGGACTTGTCTTTTGCCACTAGAGGTTGCAATTATAGAAGTTTGTGCAAGGAAAAAATCATCTAACGGTATCCTCTTACCATTTTATTTTTTTATTAATAATATAATCGTACACTAATCATTATATTAAAATATTTCTCAATAACTATCAAATTAGAAAAATAAAATCTAACAATGACCAAATTATTAATACTTGTAATAAACTAAAAAAATACAAATATAAATGATAATTAAATCCAGGACTTCTTGGTAATGGAGTCTCAACATTATCATTGGATTACGATCTCATTGATATCCTTTTACCATTAAATGTTAGGGTCCAAATTATTTCTAGGGCACAAATATAAATCATCAAAATGTTCTATTAAATATAGAACTTCCATAAAAATCTATGTTAAAACAAAATTGAGCACAAATATTGAGATGGATGGAGTATTGTCGTTTGAATTGATCCAACCATATAAACATTTTCGTATTCTTATGGAAATTTTTGTAGAAAATTGATCTATAATCTATAATATTGATATGACAAGGGAATTAAGTTGGATTTTTGAATCATCTAATTCATGATCTTCTCCATTCTTAGTGCTACAAATCACCAATAAAACATTATAACATAATGTATCATTAAAATATGTAAATCTCTAACAAGGGAATCCTCGAAGCATTTTAGAACTCCCTTTCACGTGTTGTCTCCAATAATTGAAGCTAAAGACTTTGTTAACTTATCTTATACTGTAGTCTTAAATTGACCTCACCTCAATACAGCCAACTAAAAATATCCGTGGAGTCTTAATTTGCTTATGTTAAAGAATTGACCTCACCTCAATACAGAAACGTGTTGGACTATAATTTGCTTATATTAAAGAAATCCAATCCCAAGACTGGAATTTTTATGCATGGCTCAAAATTAAAAATGGAACCTTTTTGATTAGGTGAAGTTGCCGTACGTTTTCATTTCTTAAATAACTGCTCAACTTGATGAAAATGGCCGACGAGTCATTAGCTTATATGGCTAAAGTTGAGGTTTTATTATCAAGATGTTGTGGGTTTAATTTTTATTAGTGTGAGTATTTTTTTAATTCAATACTAGTCTTTATAATTAATATATCTTTAATTTGTACTTTAATATCAATCAAATATGTTCGAATAGATTTCATGATACAGTAATTATTGTAATGATATATTCAGTCTCTAAAAAAAATGAAAATATTCTCTCTCATTAGCAAATGGCCTTATGTGTAGTTTTTCTAATTAATGTACATACATCATCACTTAATTAAAATAAATAACAAGAACTTGGCAAGATGAATTTATAATGTGACATCAAAACTAGAACTTGTGGATTAGCTATGTCATTATCGAAGTTCACCTCAGACATACCTACATTTGGTTAATGTGACTCCTAATATGGTTGTTAACTGTTAAGTTCGGAGATAATGGATGACACATTTCACACTAAAATTATTGCACGATTCTTACCCAATTTTCTAAAGTTTTTTATTGTTTTCATGAATATTTATCCCATCAAGTAGGGTTGTCAATCGGATGTTGTGAGTCGAGTCTTAAATGGTTCAAATTGATCAAATACTACCATCGGATTTATTTAAACATAGATATCATTGCTCGAGCTTCAAAATTACATCAGACTCATATCAAATTTGCTCACATTATAAAATGTTAATTGACAAATATAATCTCTGCATTGATTAAAGACATATATAAATATTAAATATTAAATAAAATTTGTATAGTCGCAAACTCACAATCTATTCGACAATTTGTTTTAGTTTTCCATTTTTTGTTTTGTTAAATGTTTTCCCCTTTTGGCATGCAAACATGTTAATTATAATTGGTATATGTATGGGCAATGGGTTTATAAAGTTATAATTGATATTTGTTGGCAATGTGTTATTTGCAAGGTTTTTCTTGTTTCGTGATAGTAATTACTACACTTAAATTTAATACTAACAGTAAATAGTAATATTTAAACTAATTATATATTTAGGCTTTATTAAGGCCGGGTCTTATTAAGTTCAAGATCAACCCATAAATTGATCGATCGAAATTAATATAATGGCTCAATTTTAGCTCGGTTCACGATTATTCGACTTTGGATCCAATTTAAGATTGAACCATCAAGCTTGGATAAGCGTTTGGGGTGAAAGAAGGCTTCAGTGTTATTAGTTGCACAAACAAAAAGAATCTAAAGATGGCTAAAAAAAAGGAAAGTTGGACAGAATTACAAAGCATAATTTCTCCTTCCTGCTATGTTTAGGAAATTTTCAATAAACTCAAATTAAATATTTTGTTTGATCTAAAAAAAAATTAACCAATATTCAAGGGGCTAAGTGGTAGTGACTTGCTACGCAAGCTTTAAATTCAAATTCTATTGGAGTTACCATATTAGGGGGATCTATATCCAATGAATTCGGGTTATGATCCACATGTATAATTTAATAAATCCAGAAATAGATTATTTACCTATTTAACTCAGTTTAAGGGCATTCCCAACCGGGACAGGAGAGGAGGAGTTGCCCTCTTGCTTGCTTGCATAGTTGACTGTCTAGTCTGTCATCTTCAATCGAACCAACAATTTAAGTTGTAATAATAATAAGTCTAATTAAGTCATAATTAAGTCTTAGTTTTACAATATATATATAATTTTTTTACAGACATATATGTATAATTGTTATACATACATATATATATATATATATATATATATATATATAATTTTTTTTTTATATTTAAAAATCGTTGGTTAATAAGATCCAAAAGATTTATCGATCCCTGCTCTAGACTTCCAATGGTTTGTTTTAACCATTGAGGCATTGACCATCTTTTTACACAAGTTTTACGCGCGCGTCTAGGTCATCCTTGTCCACAGGCAGGCAACCATATATTACCTGTCTTCTTGAAACCCCGGTTGCCTATCGAGGTGTCAAGAAAATTCCTTTTCCAGGCGACGGGCATGGGATGATGGTACGTGTTGGTGGTGGTAGGAGTTGCCTCTCTCTCTTCGATTGGGGATGGCCTAATGATAAATTCAGAGTGACCCAATATATAACAAACTAGTGTACGCTCCGTGCTATACACGGAATTATTAAATTCTATTTAGTTAGTTAGGATATATAGAAAAGAAACTTAAATAAATGGTAAATGTAATTATTTGTAACACAAAGGATGAAACAGTCAATTTTTCTTAAAAAAAAAAGTATTACTTCACTTAATGAAAGATAATATTTTTTCGAAAAAATAATCATAAGTAAAAGTATATACATGGTTGGGAACAAATATTTCCAAGCACTATTATCAATCCTTTTATTTATGCTGAACAATAAAATCTCAACAATAATTTCTAGCTTGCATAATCTCTATTTTATGTGTATTCTAACTTCACATCCATCAAGCCTCATATGATATCCTGATCATGGAATCTTTAAAACTTCTATCTTGGAAATGCGCATCCTATTTTAAAACAATAAGATTACATACAATCATTAAAGTTAATACTTGATAACAAAAACCTTGAGAAGTATATAGTTAACATTTTCACCTTGCAAGATTTATAGTAAATCCATGAAAACTTAGTGACCGTGTGCAAAACTCATTTGTCTAGTGTATATTGTGCATTCCACACAAAGAATCAACGAAAGACTATTTCATTACCCACACACATGAAATTGGTACAACACCTGCATTAGAATTATTAAACAATAAAAAAGCTAAATATGAGATAAGCATATTGTCAATTATACAGACCTTTCATAAATCCAACAATGAGAAGATCAACAACAAAAGGCAAGAAACACATCAAATTTATCAAAGACCTTAAGGTTCCATTATTGAACCAATGATTACCCTTCTCAATTAGTTTCAATAATATCCTAAACAATCTTATTTTTCCCACTCAACCCTACTTCTTACACAAAGACCAATAATTGAAATGACTTCACATTTATTCTATTTCGCATGTTTCCTCACGGATATTAAATGTAATGCATAGAAAAATTTGTGCCGGCAATCTCCTATATATGTTTTTCATTCTTGGGTAAACCAAAATATTACAATAAACTACAAACAGTCTCATCGAAATAATTTCACGTTTTCTTATTTTTTTATTCTTTTCTAATACTAAATTTCATATTACAGGCTTTTTGAACTCTATTTTAATTTAGCCTAAGCCAAAAAATCACATAGTTGAGTGAGCACTCTCTCTTTTTCTCCACTTCCTTCTATCTTGTATATTCAAGAAATGGTATACAAATTTATGCTCTTTTGTATATTATTCCTTAAAAATCAAGTAAATTTACCAACTAAATTACCAAAACATACCGACATTGAGTTAAATATCCGAGTTCTCCGAAATTCAAAAAAAAATGTAATTAGGAGTCATATTATCAATTTTATTGCTAATCTTAAAGATTATGAAGTATAAGAAAGTTGTTCTAAGCCAACTTCTATGAATATCATAAGGTAAGACTTCTAAAAGAAAAATGAAATAAAAGTTATAATTAGCAACTTATACCATTTTAATGTCCATGAACAATTCACAGCAAGAAGGGCATTTCTAGCAGCCTATTTTCTTATGAAAAACTCCTACTTTGAGTTATTTCTAGCAGGATCTTTATGTTTCTTCCATCAAGTGTGCTGCAAAATAGTTTCGCAAATATCCTTTTTCCATGCTATGCAATTCGCAATCTCAACGACTACAACAATTTTGGCAACATGTTGTTACTTAGTAGTTCTGAAAAAATTGATAATAAAATACCCTAGACAAATATAATGTTGTTAATGACATCGATCACATTAAATATTACACATAGCATGAAAAACTATATGACACAAAACAATAGTACATATTTTGACACAGCTCAGCCAAATCAATAAAATAAAAAATTATATTTTAAGAGAATAAAGAAAAAAAATGTTCAATGCAAGGTATTTCTCATTTAAATCAAAGTAGTATTTGTATTAAGCCATAAAACACACCAGAAATCTTAGTTCAATGAAATATGCACGAAAAATCATACAATCTCTTCTATTTATCGATCCTACATCTCTATTCACCTTCATATATGTCCACACCATCTATTTGCACCGATCTCCAATATAGTCTTGCCTAATAGATGACTTGAATTAAAGCAAGTTTATCCCTCACATTTTTCCACTCAATCGAAATATTTAGCACATGACACAAAACCAAATAAAGAATTTAAGAAAGAGCAAAAGTTTAGTGGCATTGATATTGAAAGTGAACTCATTCTTATTTTGTAATCAATGAATGGTTTTCAAAAGAGAAATTATAAAGTTTTTGTATATACAGTTTTTGGTTTACATAATTAGTGAGGGAGAAAGGAAGATGAGAGAAATTGGGAAGTTGTTGAGAGAGAGAGAGAAATGAACCGATTTTGAAGGAAAGATTGAGAAAGTGGATAACTTGAATTGGTTATTTGAAAAATTTCTTCCATCATTTAATAAATAAAATAATTCAAAAATCTGAGAAAATAGAATTTCAGTCAAAATATAATTGTGACAGTTAAAGACTGATCTCAAATATATATATAAGTAGATTTGCTCTTTGAAACGAATGTGCTAAATAGCAAATATGGTTTTTGTATATAGTGTTTTCCTTTTAATAAAGTTCTTCACCAATAGATTATAATGCACTTATAGGAATATATATTTTATTTTAAGATAATCATAATAAATCATTTAAACTGAAAGAAGTGACGTGTAAGCAGTTCTTGTGCTTTGGTAAAAGCCAAAAATGGTGTCACGTTAATCATTACACTAGTTAATGAATTAAATTTATTTTTCTTGTTATGTCTTGGTCAGTAAAATATTAAGATAAATACAAGATACTTCATTGAGTTATATAAAATATGTACGAAATTATCACGTGAAATGTTTATTACAATTTACATAAGATCTCCCTATACAAAATAAGACGTTTTAAAAACTATTTTTTAAATACTCCGTATTGGTTCCTAGTATAACTTCACGTGAATTATTCTAAAAATAATTATTTGAAATATGTCGATTCTAAAATTATTTTTTATATACTTCGTGTTGTTTCGTACTAAATTGTTAATAATACAGAGGGATCCTTAATTATGTAATAAAATTTTATAGGGCCGTTTTGTTCATATCTCATATAACACAGGGAACATTTTGCATTTTCTCCGTAAAAATTAGAAACTTTTAGATAAATTTTTTGAAAATTTTGGAAAATATTGGCTACTCTACTTTTATTTCGATCCAAAACCATAAACTTGTCAGCTATTTTATAGAAAGGATAAAGTTTTCATCCATGAGTAAAAATTAGCTGTCAAAGCTTCATATATATTCATTTATTTTGAGGGATAAATGCAACACAATCCCTTGAAATTATTATCTTGCTAATCAATTATTCCCTAAAATCCATAGTTACTAAATATTAGTCATGAAATCTTCCATTTAAATGTATATTGCATAAAATCCTATGTTGTAACGTGAAACCCCCCATTAATCCTACAACAAGTTTTGACGGTAAATATATAATTTTGTTCGGATTGAAGATTTTGTGCTAAATATTTAATAATACATAAAAAAAAAATTACGTAATAGACATTTTATAAGATAATTTCGAACCATTCCGCGTAACATTGCATTTTCGGAAAACACAAAGCAAAAAATAGAATTAATATATATACGTTAAAATTCAGCAAGCATAGGGTTCTAATATTGTAATCTATCGTCACTTCTGTTATTTTGTCTTCTGTCCACTTGTCAATGTTATCATAATTAGGGCGTCCTAGGTCGGTACTGGCTGGGTAGTCATTATTTGGGTACGTTCACAATCTTATCAAAGAATAAAAGGGAAGAAAATAAATGAGAAAGAATTAATATAATAATATAATTATTAGATATATAAGCTAAGTATCACATATAATATATATAAGTAAATCTTGCAAGGAAAAAAGAATTCCAATTTCCACCACATTTTGCCTAGCTTTTCCTTTTTGGAAATTCTTTTTTTTCTTTTCCTACAGTTGCATGTGCACGAATTTACACTGAGAGATCCAAGAAGGAAGGAAAATAATAAAGTTTAAAAGATATTATTACAGAGATCGAGTATATACTACTAATATTAACGTACCGCCATTTTCTAATTTTAAAAACTTACTTAATTTCTCCTTTGGATTTGCCACTAATTCAAGAATAAATATTGTTCCTTAATATATATGTAAAAAGAAAAACAAAGAAATCATTGTTATTTCTTCCTTGAAGCAAGTATATAGCAAATCAAATCAAAGTTAACATTTCATAGATAATACTTGCAAGATGTAATCTAGATATATAGTGTATTTATAACAAATAAGAAAATTAGTTTCCTATGGGCAATATTTTGACAACAATTGTCCCGACCCGTTACAGATGTCGGTCTGATATGCGTTTTTCCTTAGGCCAATTGATTTTCAAATTAGTAGTTGTGTCTAAATTCCTACAATTTCTCAACAACAGGTCTCGGATTCATAAATAAACAATTATATGAAGCCATATATTGATTTATGCATGTATATATACCTTGAAGCTTAAGAAAAAACAAGTCATGAATGAAAAATGAGAATACCACATACAAGGTTAAACTGACATATCATTAATTTATATATGTGGAGAACCTTAGACCATTAAATTTACATACTGATGAACTAAGAAAATCAAGAAGCTAAAAACCATAAAACTTAACCAATTGTGAAAAGTAAAAGTTAGTATTATAATAAAGTTATGCACCCTTCAAATTGCGTACGAAAAGTGTTTCAAAATCTGGAGGATTAAAAAACTCCCTAACTCCTGCATAAAGGCATCTTGAAGAAGCCGGTTTTCGCTTTTTCGGGGCAGGAGGGCATGTCAATTTGCTACAAATTCTTGATTCTGCTCTAGTTGGAGTTGAACACTCTTCTTCTTCATCATCATCTTTTTTCTCCATTGACTTGGTCAAAATTGGCTTCAATGGACTTGGACTTTTAAGTACAACATGACCTCCATCCATTTGGTGAAGTTTTTCCGAAATACCCATTTTCAAGATCAATTTTTTTAAGGGTTTTTTTTTAATAATTTTTTGCTTTGGTTATGTGGGTTCTCAAGAAACTTGAAGAGAAAAATTGAAAAGGGAGATGAAAAGTTGGAAAAAATGGTGGGGGCTTTTAATGAAAAAGAAGAAGAGTGATTGTGAATAATGTATTTTTGTGTTTTATATTACTAGTAATAGTAATATTAGTAGAGTTATAGTGGTTGATGAATTAGAGAAAGAACCCGAGAAAATCGTGACCTAAGCAAAGAGTAGATTTAAAGGCTACGGGAAATAAATAAAAGATTGAGTCCGTGAAAGTTACTGATTGCAGGGCAGACGAGTAAATATATAAATATATATATATGGACAATATATTGGCTTTCATTTCATACATGGCGCCAATTTGTTTCCTTTCAGCCGTCATAACTTTTCTTTATTTTCATATTTGTCCTTGCTATTAAGAGGAATTGCACCCGAGTCCCTTGACAAGGGCATTCTCTAACCAGTAGTATTGCATTTGATTTGAGATTGATCACTCTCTAGGAGTTACATCTAATCCTAAAATAAATTTATTACACTTGCTATGTAGTTAATTTGAGTCCGACCAAATTCGATTAGGATAAGAATTTCCCGTTGGGGTTATGGATATTAGCTCATGAGGATTATATTGAGCCTATATCATGGGTAGTGGATGATTAACTACAAAACTCTAATAGATTTAGTAAGTTATAAATAACAATGATCAAGTTTGGGTAACTTAAATTGGAATATTTATAAATTTCATATATGTATTTGTTTAAAATCATATATATTTATATTGATATTATTCTAATTCAAACAACATGTTCCTTCAAAGTAACATTTTTGCTTCTTTGAAATAGGAGACATAATTTGGTCAATTCTTCTGGCAACAATTAAAAAGTATTAGATCCTCTCTTCTTTGTATTTGTCAAAGTATTGAATAATTTAGTTTACAATTGGTTCATTATTCATGCAAATACCATTTTTTTTATAATTAATCATTAATTTCATTTAAAAAATACGTTTACAAGTACATCATAAAAGTCAAGGACTATAAAAGAAATGAGGGCTGGATCAAGATCAGACTAAATTTTGAGAGAGAGAAAAAAAAAAAAAAAAAAAAAAAAGATGAACTATTACACGCACATCATGTGCAATAGAATGATTTTCAAATAGAGTGAAAATCGGAAACATTTCTTCAAGTTGATCCCATGACGGACTATGATTAAGTGCTAAAACTATTTCCAAAAATTGACAATTACACCCTAAAATTTGATATTCTCTTCATAGCAAACAATCTTTAAAATACGCTGCAACCAACCACTAATGTACACCAAAACCAACCTAAGGGACAAAACAGTGCCCATAAATATTGTATTTTGTAAGCCTTGATCTTTTACGATTTTTCATTGGGTTACTTCTATCTATGTAAATATTTAGGGGCGAATTCATGATTTGAGGTTGGGGGCGAGTTTATTAACGTACAAAAATTGTATTTTGTCATAAAAATTAAACTATGATAAAATCAATTTCAAATTTCTCAATAATCTTAATGTAAATTATCAAACAAATCGTAAGATTTTAATAAAAAAAAAAAAAGCATTAATAGTAGTTGATTTTTCTCACATAATTAAATTTCCAAATAAATAATTAAACACCTCTTAAAATTTTTGAAAACAACAAATACTTAATTTTAAATTTATTCTTTAGTTATTTTTACACTACATACAATATAACAAAAAAGTTGATATAGAAGATAACTAATTCCTTGAGCCTAAATACATGAAACATTAAATTAAATTGGCAAAATATAAATGTAAAAGAGCAAAAGTATGTCTTATTACTAAGTATTTCAGGTGATTGGTCTAGTGGAAGGGACTAGTCACTACAAGTAGCGGACTCAGGTTCGAATCCCTGTTGGGAGAGGTTCCCACTTTATGTGTCTGACGCGCCTCGAAAGGGATTAAACCCTTGGGAAATCAAAAAAAAAAAAAAAAAGAGTGTGAATTGAATTTGGGATTTGGGCCTCCAGTCCCTACTGTCGGAAAGAAAAATTGGCCATTAGTGTATGTATCTACATTACTAGTATATAATTATATGTACGTATATATGTAAGTATATATGTAATAGAAAAGGTTTAAAATCTTGGGGTGGGGGCTGAAAATATTAGTACTTTGTAACAAAATTTATCGTATATAATTTGATTTTATTTTATTAGAGTAAATAGATTATATTTATTCCAATTAATCTTATATTTAGGTTAAAAATATTTCCTAAGATATTTAAATACACGTATTGTTAAACACCAATATATGGCGTAAGAAGACTTGGACTCAATGGAATGACTATAGGATCTATGGATCCTTCAGTTTCGGCCGCAAGTGTAGAGGGAGAAATGAGATGAAGAACGGCCGCGGGTGTAGAGAGAGAAACGAGAGTGGCAGAACTGAATTAGGGTTTTGGATATGATTACTTATACAAGGAAATAAATGGCCAAGATCGAGTAGATTCAAATGAACGGCCGTGATAAAAAAAAAACTCCCACTCGGATCAAGGGTAGAATAGTCATTGTCCATTTACGAGATCCAGTTGGGCCAACCAAACTGGGTATTAAGTTAGTGGCTCGATATTAATTAGCCCAATTCTTAATTTGCCAAACATCATATTACACTCCTGATTAGATAAGTTATTGGCCCAATTCTTAATGCAGCCCAATTATTAATGTCACAAACCGAACTCAGCCATAATCTATAAGTTGTGGGGTATTTGTTAGGTTGAAAAAATATGCTCTTTAAATTCTTTCTCCAGATCTAGAGACAGTAACAACTATATGCAGCTCCCTCATTAATTGATCCCCCTCCCCATTTATTTGAAATAGCATTGAGGACCCATGCATGCAATCTGTGATGCTTTTTCCCACATATCAACTTTTGTATTTTATCATCATTTGATATCACATATGAGAAATAAATGCTAGAATTGAAAATCAAACATAGCCCTGCCCCTGCCATGGATTTGATAACAGTTTTACCATTAATGCTCTCCAGAAAAAGAATAAGTTATTAGTAAGATTATTTCTTGAAAATATTAAGTATTTTTTGCTAAAGTAGCTAGCTCAGTTCCCCTACTTTTAGCTTTTCTATTGTATAGAGTAACCTAACTATTTTCATAATGCAACAATATCAGGAGGTAATTGTAGATTAATATTCGATGCATAAAATTATTGTAGGAGTTTGTTGTAACAAAGATAGATAGACAGATCAAAGTAGTATGTGAAGGCAACAATATACAAATATGTGGATAATGCTCTGAAACCAGCTTTATTACATTCTTGAATAGCCCTTGTGGTCTTCATATTGCTCCATGAATTCGTCGTTAAATTTCTTGAAACTGTCCATAATTGCAGGCATGTCTTCTTCAGCTGGTAATATGGTGGTTCTCAAATGGAAGACCCTACATACATTGTTTCATTAGAAAAAAAATGGCATAGATAATTATTCGACGAACGGATTTAATATACGCGTACCCTTCCTTTTGACCAAACCCAGAACCGGGGACAGTGGAAATGCCAGTTGCTTCTAGAAGCTTGAGACAGTAGTAAACATCAGGTACTTTTCCGGCACTTTTTGCAGCCTCGATTGCTTTTGGAGGTAAACGTATTTGTGGGAAAGAATACATGGCCCCTGTACAAATTTGTTGTTAAAACAAATGGTGCAATGAATTTGAGAAAATCATTTGCTTTCGTAAAAACAAGTATGTACCTTCTGTGAAATTGCAAACCACATTTCTGCAGCTATTGAATCCATCAGTCATTATTTGTGCTCGCCTCCTCAACGACTCTAGAATTCCCTTGCTGCAGCAGTGAAAAAACTCGTAATTAAGTAAAAGAACTATTACCATAACAAGAAAAGTGTAATATTTAGACAGTTTTGTTATTGGGAGATTATGTCATAAGGAAATATCCCTTCTCTAAATATCGTAGGCTACAAAAGAAGCTTAGAACACATTTACTTAAAACTGATGTGGTAGCAACAACTACATTATGTAATTAGGAATAAGAAAACATAAGCAATTTCAAGAGGATAGATTAGTGGCGATTTAATAAAACGAGGCAAACTTCACCATCCAATTTTGATGTTGGACATGAAGGTTATATTAACATAGTGTTGACCGTGATAATTATATCCATGGTAATGCCTAAAAACTGGCAGATTATCGCTTGTCAATGATAGCAAGCTTTATTTATCAACATTACCAAACACCAAACAAGAGATAAAGGTTGAAAAAAATACATAATTCTGGCTACCAAAGGAGTTCTTGTAGTATGACAGAATAAAAGTAAGAAGTCACACCTCTCTCTAACATATCTGTCATATGATATATCACCCGGTTTAGGAGGGTTGACCATAAGTCCCATCTGAAAATTAAAAAAAAAAATTCAGATAAATTATCCCAAATACCATGCACAAACTACATGTCATCAGTGACTTACAAATATTTGTCCAGGGACATTAGGACTCAGTGATATGGATGCAACCTTGTATATCTCCTCTACTGTCTGCAATAATAGATCCAAAAACAGGAATAACAAAGTGATTTCAATAAACACGACGCTCGAGCCTTAAGAAAGATATTTATAGATCCAATCCATAGTATTGCATGTACGTGCTTTCAATGAAATCCAATATTTGCAGTTCACAATCTTAGACTATGTCTGGTTCTTGAATTGAGTGAGAAACACAAAGAAAAATGTTTTTCTTGCATCAAATGATAGAATTAACTTTTTTTTTATTTCATTTTACCTACCATTCAATTATCATTTTCTCACCAAAATCGAGAACCAAACATTGCCTAGCCTTCCAGAGAACAATAAATGGCAGTTTAGTGCAACACAAACCTTTGGAGAAATATTGGTCATCTCAAAGTATCCACCACGTTGTCCACATTCTCCCCAATAACCTTTCGAGACTGTGTGAAAAGAAACAAGCTCGACTTCCTTGCTCAAGGGTGGTCCCATGTCCATTAGAACCTTTGGAGTATTGGAAATCGAAAAACACGTTTAAATATCCAAGAGAACTATATGATAATTGTAAATATATACTATGACGATATATACCTTCCTTGCACTTATGAAGGGACGCTCATCTTGGTAAATATTTTGCTGATAAACTTCATCACCAAGCAAGACCACATTGTTTTGGTAACAGAAAGTTATTATCTCCTTAAGATTTGCTTCACTAAGACATTGCCCAGTTGGGTTTCCTGGATTAATAATCACCATAGCTCGTACAGTTATTCCTTGAGAACGAGCCTTAGCAACTGATTGACGAAGGTTAACAATATCAAGACCCCAATTTGCAGTTTCTTCAAGATAATAAGGAACAAGAGAGCCCCCAAGCAAAGATATTGTTGCAGAGTAAAGTGGATATTGTGGGACGGGGACTAATATCTGTGTACAAAATAAATTTTATAAATCTAACAAATAATGACATTGCAAAAGAAAAATAGAGTTTCAAGGAACATATATTACCCCATCACTCGCATTACGAATAATAGCATTTAAAATCTGCATCACTCCTTTGCTAGCACCATCAGTTAGGAATATGAGTTCTGGATCACTGCCATGAATTCAATAACTTAAATAAATCAATTTGAGAAAATCATTATATTACTATTAAACATCTTTGACTAGTATTTTGTAACCTTGGATATCCATCACGTCTCTCGATAAACTCGGCAACTTCTTTCCTTACCCCAGGAAGGCCACGGGAGTCACTGTAAGCACCTGATCAATAATAATAATAATAAACATGTTATTAAGTCTTTCCTCGTTTCTCTTGGTATAATTTATGATGATCTAGATGTGATACCTACCTAGACCCCCGGAAGTTAATGTAAGATAGTGTTTTGCTCTTGCAATGGCATCAGCAGGAAACACGAGTCCAACATTAGGGTCATCCAACAGGAATGGAGCTTGGCATAGAGCAACCACCTGTAGCATTATTACTTTAGCGTAAACATACTATAGCATAAAAAATAACTGATGTAGATATACTTAATAAATACTTTTGAGAACCTGGCGAGGAAAGGTCAGAGGTTTTTGTCCTAAAGCATGAGGATTGCCAACATTCGTGAAGATGATCTGCAATAAAATAATGAAAAGAGTAAAGAGGAAAAATACGCCCTTGGTAATTACTTTATCTAGTGTAAAAAAAAAAAGCTTCCAATTTAAGTGCCAAAATGTTGGGAAACTCTGGCTTCATTTGGATTGAGGGATTCGGATTTGAATAGAGTTGAAAAAAGTATTTCAAATGACTCCAACATTGGGTAGATTCCAAATTCATCAAAGGGTATTACAATGTAGTTATATAAGTTGAAAACGATACAAAACCAAAATGATGGAAATAAGTGCTATGGATATGTTATTACAGATTTGAAATACTTAGTTCCAAATCCCTCAATCCAAATGAAGCCTCGGGTTTCTTCATAGGGTTAGTTACCTTTTTCCCTTCCTTCTGAAGCTCAGAAGCACGAAGGTAAAGTTCACCTCGGACAGCATATTGACATTTCTTGACATTTTCATTCAAGTTCTCATAATCCAGTGACTTGGATGACATGATGAAAATTTTAAATTCCTAAATATCAAACGCTGATCAAAAGAAACGGGATAATCTATTTAGTTGCCCTCCTGTAAAATTATTAGAAGAATAACTAGTTAGAGAATGATGAGAGACCGATAGTGGATAGCTAGAGAATGGTAAGACTAATATGCATCTAACAATTCATGGACCAGTAATTCCGCAGCCGAGAAATCAAGCAACAATCAAAACAAAGGATTCTTAACTTGAAAAAAAAATCGGATACAGGTTTCAGTCATAAGGATTATTTATGGTTTGCATCACAGCTGATAAAAAGGTCATGGATTCATGCGGTGACACAAACATCCAAGCAAAAGTCTGCATTCCTAAGTCAAGATTACAACTCAAAGATGTTCCACCAAGATTGAATTCAAATGCCCTGGTCAACACATGACGCATAGATTGAGAAATTTTTAAATAAATTACCTTTCTTTATTAATTGAATTTAACTATTTATATCGCAATCCTACCAATATAGAACAATTTTAGAAAAAATGAACAATAATCATATTAAGCAAATGCATCAAAAAAATGAAAAGCACAGAAATCGGTATTTATGTAAAATCCACAAATCCATTTCACAAAATCACAACAGAGCAGCAAACTAATAGATACCACTGTATTTAAGTTAAGAGAATCAATCACTAATGCATCAGCAAAATGATGAAAAGAACCAGTATTTCAAAGAGGAACACAGACTAATTTCCCAAATTAAGTATTACCAATTCACATAATTATGAATTAGCACAAACATTCATTTTCTTGATGGGTTTTTCCTGAAAATACTTACAATTAAGGTAGATACCTTTTTTGAAGCTCAATTGTGAATTCTGGGCAGGCTCTGTTATAGGTGGGCGCTGTTTAAGTTGAAAGCCCACTTAAATGTACAAATCGCAAGACGTTTTAACTTTATTTTATTTTTTTTCTTGATAATGAAATATTTTTCTTAAAAATTATTTTTAATGCAAAAGGGGATATTGTATTTATTTAGGTATGTGGCTAAATTGTAAGGCAACACCACAGCCACTGAATAGGGCTGAATGGATTTAATGAAATTTTTGGGCTTTTATTTGGAATTTTTAGGATAAAGCAGAATGAAAGAAGAGTGGTTCAGCTTCAAACTTTTATGTGTCCTATTTTGTTTTGTGGTATTGATTCTCTGACCATTCTCACTTGTCAAGTGACACCATTTACACGACTTCTTTTTTTATTTCTCATTTTTATAGAGCAGGAAGAGAAAGTAAATTAGTTCTAATCTGTAAGACTTAGAAATTGACAAATGATAATCTGGATTGTATCATAGATCCATTGTACTGTTCTAAGTTTCTCCTTTTAATGATTGGGGAAGTTGAGTATGATTTTGAAATTATATATTGCATACTTGTCTTAATAATGAGAAATTATTTTGTGCACGGATAAATGTGGTGCGATTCAAATATGAAAATTATATTTGAGTCCTAAATTTAAGAATAGTTAACATAAAAATCTCATCTTCAATGAATATTAATATACAAAAATCGTAATGACAAAATTATTTATCTTCACTGTAAGCCTATACGTTACTCCAGGCTTGGACAAAAATTTTCCATGTTATTTATGCAGTGGATACTCAAAATAATAATTTTATAAAGGTTTCACATGTGATAAAAAAATAAAATTGATTTTCTTGATGAAAATGATTATCAGAAAATTATTACGTAGACTAGGGTATTAACAATAATTGTCCTGTGTTGGAGCACAAGTCACCTAGACGTTTGTGTTTGTAAATTTTTTATAAGGCCAGAGTTTCTATGGGTCTGTTTGTTTGGTGTTTGGGAAAGTAGTTTGGGAGAGTAGTTGAGGTTTGTGAAATAATCTCAATTTGCGTAATATTGTTTGTTTGGGTTTTGAGAGAGTGGTTTGAGAAATAAAGTATATGTAGGTTTTTTTTGGAAGAATTATGTTGTATGTGTAAGATGTATAAGACTTTATGTCAAATCATGTTTGTTGTGAGATAAATTGTGTAAGATATATGTTACTTTATGTCAAATCAAAGTAGAGTTTGTATATGTTTTGTTTAGAGATAAGAAAATTGTTGTTTGTTTGAATTTTGAGAAAGTAGTTTGAGAAAATTGAGAAATGAAAAATTTATTTAAGAAAATAGAACACATGAGTTTGTTTTGCATTTCCCAAACACGAAATTTTTTTGAAAAACGCCAAACAAACAGGCCCTATATTCTTAAATTAATGTTTCAAACTCCTAGAAAGTATGATAATTCAAATTTAGTGAATCTTAGATTTCCAACCATTAAATAGCCCAATTATTTAATGGCCCAATTAGTGAATTAGAGAGTTCGATTAATGCTTCTGCTAAATGGGCCTGACTGTTTTATTTAAACATGCAAAAGTCATTGCCATACTGTGCTGTGGGTTGGAGTTTTGGGCTGCAACATCCTGTGTCTAGCACTTTATTGTCCCTCAAATCTCTTATTGGAATGCCCAAATTATGCCATGTGTTGAAATAAAGGATAACTCAAGGTTAATATTCGAAAGTTAATTGTAAGATTGATAATTAAATTAAGTTATTAGATAATTAACTCGACCTTGTTCGATAAATAAATATTTTGCGCTGAATTCGTTAGAAAATTAGATATGCTTGAAAAATATATTTTCTTTGATAATTTTTAAATCTCAACTCAATAAGTTTAAATTAACAAAATATATGATATTTATCAAACTACTTATTACTCGATTCGATCTCAATCGATATTAACTCATTTTTATTGGATTCATTTAACAATAAAATCAAACTCAAACACAATTTCAATTTTGATCAAATTAAACTTGAATAATATATCGTTACCTCATTGGAAACTACGTACTTCACTCGTTCTCACCAATATTCAAATGCTTCTACAATCACATTAGGCAAAGTGATTTTAGTTTGAATTCTCAAAATATGTTTAAAATTATATTGTATAAATTTATTTGACTCGTTTGCTTGACTCGTTACACCACTAGTCAAATGTTTTACAATCGCATTCGGAAAAGTGAAATTGTCAAACTATGTTTATAACTATGAGCAAAAGATAAAACACCCCCATACTTTATCTAGCTCTAAAAAAATTCTCTATATTATTTTAACTCTCAAATATTTTCATATGTTCTCAAGTCAGTACCGAATACATCCTCACATAAGAGAGTGTAAAATTCAAATTCAAAAATTGCAAAACATCCTTTATATTTTGTCTAACTCCCAAGAAACACTCCCTTTGTTATATTAACTCCTAATCACCCCATTGTGTTCTCAAGTCAGAACCAAATACACCCCACAGAAAAGAGAGTGTGATTCAAACGCGAAAATTGCAAGTATTTGTTCATATTTTACTTTTGATATGATAATTTTACCCCTGACAGCGAAAGAGAAAAACACCCCTATGCTTTGTTTAACTCCCAAGAAATCCCTCTTGTGTTATTTTAACTCCCAAACCCCCTCCCCCTTATGTTTGGTTTTAATTATCACAATCGATCCAAGTATTATATACTTGGGTTTTCAAAAGGAATAAAAAAAAAAAAAAAAAAAAGCCCCAATACATAAGGGTAATTTTGTCATTTCGTTAAAAAGTCAAAAGTCAAAAGTCAAATTTTACTTGATTCGAATATGGTAATTAAAATAAAACACAGAAAAAAAATTTAGAGTTAAAATAACACATAATTTTTTTTTAGAGTTAAACATGTTATAAAATTATACTAAAATAATAAGACAACTAATAATGTAGAGAGTAAAATAGTAGATAAAGTATTTCTTATTCATGTGAATTGATTTTTACAAGCATCATACATAGGCACTATTTATAGGCCTTGAAATTCAAATACAAAATGTAGGTTACAAAATAACATAAATGAGAATATACAATTTATTAGGGGGTTACAAAATTGGGGATTACAAAATTGGGGGTTACAAGATTATATTTAATTGTGAGAATATTATTTGGGAGTTATGGACATTCATATAATTTAAATTATTTACAACACTCCCCCTTGGATGTCCATAAAATAGTTATGTGCCTCGTTAAAAACCTTACTAGGAAAAACCCAGTGGGACAAAAACCTAGTCAAGGAAAAAAGAGTGCAACATGTATTTACTCCCCCTGATAACAAAATCACTTAATGGATTTAAGTCGACACATCCCAATTTTATTAATCGATTTCTCAAATGTGGCAGTTGGCAATGCCTTGGTTAACAAATTTGCTAGATTTTCAGATGAACGAATTTGTTGAACATCTATATCACCATTCTTCTGAAGATCATGAGTGAAGAAGAATTTTGGTGAAATATGTTTCGTTCTATCTCCTTTAATGTACCCTTCTTTTAGTTGAGCTATGCAGGCTGTGTTATCTTCATATAAAATTGTTGGGATATTTTTCTCAAATATTATACCACACATCCCTTGGATATGATGAGTCATCGATCTTAGCCAAACGCACTCTCGACTTGCCTCATGCATTGCGATTATTTCTGCATGATTTGAGGAAGTAGCAACTAAAGTTTGTTTAGTAGAACGCCATGAAATGGCCGTTCCTCCATTTGTGAACACATAACCTGTTTGAGAGCGAGCTTTATGTGGATCAGATAAGTATCCCGCATCAGCATAGCCAACCAATTGTGATTTTAAATTATTGGTATAAAATAACCCCATATCAATTGTTCCTCGGAGGTATCAAAATATATGCTTCGCTCCATTCCAATGTCGACGAGTAGGAGAAGAACTAAATCTTGCTAATAAACTTACAGCAAAAGATATATCAGGACGTGTACTATTAGCAAGATACATCAATGCACCTATAGCGCTGAGATATGGCACTTCAGGACCAAGGAGTTCTTCATTATCCTCACGAGGACGAAAATGGTCTTTTTTCACATCTAGAGATCTTACAACCATTGGGGTACTTAGCGGATGAGCTTTATCCATGTAGAATCGTCTTAAAATCTTTTCTATATATGTTGATTGATGAAAAAGAATTCCGTTTGATAAGTGCTCGATCTGCAGACCGAG
Organism: Penstemon barbatus; assembly: GCA_003313485.2. Taxonomy (NCBI): domain Eukaryota; kingdom Viridiplantae; phylum Streptophyta; class Magnoliopsida; order Lamiales; family Plantaginaceae; genus Penstemon; species Penstemon barbatus. The sequence continues at coordinate 12,425,289 of CM064883.1, read as the reverse complement.
ACAAAACTTTGTTTTTCCAAGATCTTTCATCTCGAATTCTTTCTTTAAATAATCAACTGCTTTTTGAAGCTCTTCTGGAGTTCCAATAATATTCAGATCATCAACATAAACAGCTATTATAACAAACTCTGATCTGGATCTTTTTATAAATACACATGGGCATATCGGATCACTTTTATAACCTTCTTTTGACAAGTATTCACTAAGCCGATTATACCACATACGCCCAGATTGTTTTAGTCCATATAAAGATTTACGCAAGCGTATTGAACAATTTTCCCGGGAGTTTCCACATGCATTGGAAATTTTCAATCCTTCAGGGACTTTCATATAAATTTCTGCATCCAGCAAGCCATATAAATAGGGTGTAACAACATCCATTAGACGCAAATCTAGTTTTTCACGTACTGCCAGATTAATAAGATATCTAAACGTAATTGCATCCACCACAGGAGAATAGGTCTCCTCATAATCAATTCTAGATCTCTGCGAAAACCTTTGTGCTACTAGTCGTGCTTTGTATCTTGATGGAAATAGTGTCCTGCAAGCCAGCTGTATGGCTAGCATTAATTGTAATTAATGAGGAACTATTCAATTTAGATTATCAAATGCACTTTTATTAAATGGTCAACTTTATCTTATGTAATATTTGTCTACGCATAAGGATAGAAGTCCTTAGATCACAGGGCTATGGGACAACCCGTGGACTGATCTCTAAGGCCGTGATCTAGAACATATTCAAGAGTCGTAGAATCCAATCGAGATAGGACATCGTTGGATTCGGTTAGACTCTCACTATTGTGTATACTCCGATGAACTGGAGGACGCTGGGGTCCACGAGCGTGACTGGGATAGTCGATACACATAAGTGGGTGGCTTGCCGGGATGGCAAGTGCACTGAATACCCCAATTAGGAAATAACTCACCATGGAAGCGGTAGTCGCATATCGGGGTTGAAGTTATTCCAATTTACAATAGTATACGAGGAACGATCCCTAACAACTTGAGATGATAGGGTTTATCTGGTGCGAGAACATCTATACTTTGATATGAGTTCCGACTGACTGGGGATCGCCAGAAAGTCTCTGTGGACTCATGTTGGGTATAGAGGAACTCGTATGCAGATTCATATCATCAACAAAGGATCCATTGACCCGACTTGATAGGTTGGGAAATTCTCCTATGGATTTCTGTGAGAAATTAATTCTGGTAAAAATCCTTGGCCAAGGTATCTGACGACTTTATGTAAGTAGCTCATAAAGATTAAGTCAAAGAGAATTTATTTCGAGACCAGAGTACATAAGGTCAAGACAAAAGAAAAGGGAATCCGATAAAAGACCATACCCTTAAGTCTCGACTGGGAGATTGATCGATGGAGAGATTTTGTCGTATATGGAAATTGTAAATGATAAAAGGTTCACTGAATTAATTCACCAGTGATTGGGCTCCATGGGCTTGTGACTGGACATCGACCGTGGAGTGTGGGAGAATTCCCAAATTAGCAGGGGTGCTAATTTTGGAATGATTAATCGACAGAGTGTTCGATTAATTTAGAGTATTAATTGCTCGAGTAATTAAATAATATTTAATTACAACCCACGGCCAATTATGTGGTGAACCTACGGGGGCATACACAATACACAAGTAGCGAAAGCGAGGAAATAGGAACGAACCAGTCGACTGGGTCGACTGGGTCAAAATCGACTGGGTCGATTCAATAGGTGGGTCGACTGGGTCGACCCATATGGAACGAAAATGGATCCAATTGGAATTGGATCAAGATTATAAATTAAATTGGAATTTAATTTATGAGTAAATTAATTAATTAGGATTTAATTAATTAATGGAATAATTAATTTAATTAGACTTGGAGTTTAATTAATTAATTGGGAGATGATTTAATTAATTGGGCTATTTAATTGGGAGATTAAATAAAGCCCTGAAAAATTAATTAATATGGGCCATGAATTAATTAGAAGACTTAGTCTTCTAATTAAAGAGGGCCATGGCCCATGTAGGAGAGAGAAGACCTAGTCCTAATAGGACTAGGATAGAAAGAAAACTATAAATAGCTTTCTTCTAGTTATTTTTCACACAACTCCTTAAGCAAAAATTGAGCAAAGAAAAATTCTCTCTCCCTCTCCCTACCAGATCGGCCGAACTGTTCTTCCCTGTGGAAGAATTTTTTTCGTCTTCGTTTTTGTTCCCAAATCGTTCCTAAAACCTAGATATTAATATAGCCTATGTTCTAGTCGATTAGGTATATTAATTTTCGTGATATTGTGGTGTATCAACTCGTAGAGGCGCAACACGTGGGGCGCTACCAAAAGGTGTGGGTCGATAAACCGGGGTCAGAATTCAGAGCTCATATTGCTAGCCTAGGATTTGCAAGGAGACAGGTATAAACGAGAAAACTTATACTGTCATTAATTATGTTCATATATATATAACTAGAGAATATCCTGGCAAGATTCTTTAAGAGGCCCTAGAAATTTTTTTATATTCCGCTGTGCCTAGGGCTGTTTTTCTTACCGAATCCCAACAGTGGTATCAGAGCCAACTCTAGGCTTTGTATATATATGAATTTGCAAATTCTGTGTTTATTAAATCATATGTTTGATTTATGTGGCTAGTTCTATTACTTTGCATGTTTTAGGACTTTATAATTAACTTGGAGTTAATGTTTAATTTAGGATTCGAAAATTTTATCATGTTGATGTTATTTTGAATTAAGGATTTAATTAACTGGGTTTGTTGAATTAAATCTGTGGGTAATCGAAGAAACAAAAAAAAAATTTTTTTTTTTATTAGATCCGACTCGCGGTGGCACGCGGCGGTGCGCGGCAGCGCACCGCGGCTGGGCGGCCACCGCAAGCTGCTGCCAACGGCAGCGTGCTGGCAGCACGCTGGCCGCTCACGCCGCACGCAGCAGCAGCCTTCTGGCTGCTGTTTGCGCGCTGCTGTGCGCGGCTGCTCGCTGCCGCACGCAGCCGCGTGCAGCGGCTGCTGCCGCAGGCAGCTCACGCGCCGCCTTGGTGGTCGCGCGTGGGCTGTCCTACGTGGCAGTCCGAGATTGGCCTCGTCTGGTTGATTTCTGGTTGGATTCTAATTCTGCCTATTTTGGATGTCCTGAAAATCTTGGAGAATTTTAGAAGATTAGGAAACTTGGAGTTTTTGGATAAGGTAGTTATTCTGTTAGAATTAATCACTACCTTAATTAAACTAATCTAATCAAAATAGGATTATCTTGAGAATCTTGGAGATTTGGGAATATTGGGAAACTTAGAGTTTTGGATAAGGTAAGAATCTTAGAGATTTAGATTACCTTAATTAACCAATCTTAATCAAGATAGGATTTGTAGATTACTTAGAGCTCAAGTAAGGGCTAATTAATCTTAGAGGTTAATTGATAATTCAAAATTAATTAACTTGGATAAATTTTATGAATTAAAATTAATGGAGCCGGTAAATTTACATTTTTGCCCTTATGTGAATTTATGTATGTTCTTGAGTGAATGTGTGGATTGGTCGATTTTGCCCTTAAGCCCTGTGTTGTTTTTTTTGGTTTATTTATTTTTGGGTTGTAATTAAATGGGCCTGATTGGTGCCCTTGCTTGCGCAAACAAATGTAATAGAATAGGACCATTTATTTTTATAAGTTAGACTTAGATTAGGCTTGGAGCCAAGAAGACCTCATGAAGACTTGGAGATCCACATGGAGGCCCATTTACCTTGGAGGACATGGAGGCCCAATTCATTACATGGAGGCCCAATCAAGCTGGATATTACAAGAAGGCCCATGATGTATGGGTTTGAAATTGTAATAGTTAGGACATTTAATTTTCACCCTAGACTGACCAATTGATTCATCACATGGCTCGTGATGGATCGCATAGGATGGGCAATCGACCAATCATATCTTGCTAGGTGATGAATGTTTACTTTTTCGCACATTATTCTTTGATGTATGAGATGCATGCTTAGGATAGAAAACGTAAACAAGATAAGCATAACCTGATGAGACCTCGCACACTTAGAAACCTCCAATTGAACTTAAAAATTCAATTAGAATATTAAATCGAATAACGGGCGCATATGAATAGTGTCTATGGTCCGAGCCTATCCAATTACTAGGTCTTAGGCATATTGTACGAATATATCTCGATGTCTCACGAGTCGTGGGTCGAGCTATAGGAAGATAATATGTCTATTGCCTCGATGCACGAGTTTAGTGCCAAGGGAGGGGATAGCAAGATTTTAGGCGCTGTCTCACGAGTCGTGGGGCGTCTAGAATTGAACTATTTCCCTTCACGAGTATTGGACATGATTTAACGCTAGTAAGTATGGATGTCTCACGAGTCGTGGGTCCATATCGAAAAACGAGGCTAAATGAACTTAAGGGTTAGCTGCGATGGTTAACCGTTGACGTAGTCGACCACCAAATGGATCAAATAGTATGGCCAACGAGTCGTGGGTACTAGGAGATTGCATTTGGGCCTTAAGCCCGCTAGGATATTTTAAATTCCCGAAACTTATGTGGGGGCATAAGATTTTGATTAAAATAGTGGGAGTAATTTACAAATAAAATCCATGTTTGTAAATTGTGCATTTTAAATTTATCTTTCGCGTATTTATTTCTTCTATCGTCGTTTTATAGATATGATGTCAAAAGAGCTTAGAGCACTTAGAGATTTGTCCATCTCATCACTTGAACGTAATATTTTAACTGGACCCAACTTGCATTTCTGGACGCATCATTTGAATGGATTATTTGAAGCTGAAAACATATCCTATGTTTTGTCTGTGCCACCACCCATTACTATTTCACATGACGTTCCTGATGAGCTCCGAAAAAGCATCACCAAATGGAAATTAGATGATGGCTTAGCTCGTGAATACATGTTGGAATATATGTCACTTGATCTGCGTTTGCAACATGAGCATATGGCATCCGCGAAAGAGATTCTCTCGAATCTCAAATTCCTTTATGGGATTAGAGATGGTCGTCGCAGATTCGCGATCACGAGGGAACTCTTGCAAGCAAGAAAGAGAAGGGAAACTCCTGTCGGAATCCACGTACACAAGATGATTCGACTTCTATCTGAACTCGATGATATGGGTGTCGTGATGGACAATGATTTCCGAGTGGATATTATTCTACAATCTCTTCCTAGATCATATGACCGATTTATCGCGGACTTGAATCTCCAGAGGCGAGAGATCACTGTGCATGTCCTGCGACAAATGCTCGAGGAACACGAAGCTTCTTTTGGAAAGAAAGCAAGGGTTGGCGAAAAGACTGGGCGGCGTTCAAAACCAAGACAAATGGAAACCAGAGCTCCTTACTGCACAAGGTCAAAGGAAAGGATTAAATTCGAACCTATGGAGAGTTCGAACAGGTATATTCCTTGTTAAAGTTAATTTTACAATTAACTGTGCATTTTTGGTGTTAGACACTGACTGGAGTTCTCATCCTTGTAGGTGATGGGAGCATTAAGGAAACTGGAGCCTGAGGATTGGATCCTTGAATAAAGGCAATGGAGCTGGAGCTGGAGCTGCTGCCAAGGCCGTAGGCAAAAGTAGATTTAGGTGGTTTGATAAAGTCATTAGGAAACTTTCATTAATGTACCTAGTTTTTAATGAGAAACTTTTTATTCATATTTTTTGAATAATAATGATTTTAATAAAAGCTCCTGTTTTTGTTTTTCATTTGGTACATTGAATTATTGACTTTACATCATAAAACCACCTAAGTTGAGTCATGCACGTACAACAAAACAAAAGGAAACAAGATAATGAAATTTCTGCCCAATTATGGCACGCTAGACTTGGACATATATCTAAGTCAAGGATTCAAAAGTTAGCATCATCTGGCGCGATTGAAATCAATCGCATTGACGACATGCCGACATGTGAACCATGTTTAAAGGGTAAAATGGCTAAGTTGCCATTTAAGGGAAACCCTGAGCGAGCCAAGCAAACATTGGACTTAATACATACTGACGTATGTGGACCACTAAGAAAAAGCGCCCGAGGTGGCTATGACTACTTCATCACTTTCACTGACGACTTTAGTCGTTATGGATATGTGTTCCTGTTGAAACACAAGTCTGAAGCCTTTGAGCGATTCAAAGAATTCAAGATGGAAGTAGAGAATCAACTTGGTCATACGATAAAGGCTCTTCGTTCTGACCGAGGTGGAGAATTTCTTAGTAACGAATTTCTGAATTATCTTGTAGAGCATGGAATATTATCGCAGTGGACTCCTCCTGCAACACCCCAATTAAATGGAGTAGCAGAGAGAAGGAATCGAACCTTGATGGACATGGTTCGATCCATGATGAGTGCCACTGACTTACCTCTTTCATTTTGGGGACATGCCCTCCTCACGGCAACGAAGATACTGAATATGGTACCTTCGAAATCCGTAGAAAAGACACCATACGAACTATGGTTTGGCAAGGCACCCTCATACGCATTCATGCGCATATGGGGATCTCCCGCTTACGTTAAAAAGCTAGTGGGAGATAAATTGGAAACAAAATCCACTTTGTGCAAATTCGTGGGGTATCCGGAAAACTCAATAGGATACGAGTTCTACGATCCTACAAGACAAACAACGTTTGTCTCGAGGAACGCTCACTTCTTGGAGAAGGATTTCTTGGTGGACAAGAAAGAAAATAACGTAGAACTGGATGAGGTCACTGAAGCTGAAAAGGCCTTAGAGGTCGATCAAGCTGACCCGTCACCACAGGCAGTGGGAGAACAAGAGCATGAAAATGCACCAGAAAGTACACCGATACTTCGTAGGTCAGAAAGACAACGTAGAGAACCCGAAAGGTACTACGGTCTGCTGCATGAGACTGGACAGTCTCTAACCGACCCAAGGACTTACGAAGAGGCTATGCTAGACATAGACTCGGGAAAGTGGCGCGAAGCCATGGAATCCGAACTGGACTCCATGCACTCAAACAAGGTCTGGGCCTTGGTAGATCCACCAGTGGGAGTGGCTCCCGTGGGTTGCAAGTGGATCTATAAGCGAAAGCTTGGAGTGAACGGAGAGGTAATAACCTACAAGGCGCGACTAGTGGCAAAAGGATACACTCAAAGACCAGGTATCGACTTTGAGGAGACCTTCTCGCCCGTCGCAATGCCCAAATCCATTCGGATCTTGCTGGCCATAGCTGCGTGGTATAACTACGAGATATGGCAAATGGATGTAAAGACTGCCTTTCTCAATGGTGACATTGATAAGGAGATCTACATGGAGCAACCAAAAGGATATGCATCCAAAGGAGATGAACACAAGGTGTGCAAACTCCAGAGGTCCATTTATGGACTGAAGCAAGCTTCCCGAAGTTGGAACATTCGTTTTGATGAGACAATCCAAACTTTTGGATTCATCAAGAACATGTTCGAACCTTGCGTGTACAAGAAGATCAGTGGGAGTACAGTTGAATTTTTGGTGCTTTACGTTGACGACATTCTTCTCATTGGAAACAATGTGAAAGCATTGTCTGAAACTAAAGCATGGTTGTCTACACAATTCTCGATGAAGGATATGGGAGAAGCATCCTTTGTACTAGGTATAAGGATCTACCGAGATAGATCAAAAGGACTGCTGGGCCTCTCCCAATCCCAGTACATAGACAAAATCCTGAAAAGATTTAGTATGGAAGAATCCAAGAGAGGATTGCTTCCTATGAGACATGGCATTGCACTCTCCAAGTCTATGGCCCCAAAGACGCCTGAAGAGAGAAGCAATATGTCTCGAGTACCATATGCATCCGCGATAGGAAGCATAATGTATGGTATGCTATGTACGAGACCAGACGTAGCGTACGCTCTTAGCGTAACAAGTCGCTACCAGTCTGATCCAGGTGAGCAACACTGGATAGCCGTAAAGGCAATTCTGAAGTACCTGAGAAGGACTAAGGAATTGTTCTTGGTATACGGCGGAGGAGAATTGAAATTGGAAGGCTATACAGACTCGAGCTTCCAATGTGATGTAGACGACTTCAAGTCGACATCAGGATACGTTTTCTGCCTCAATGGTGGTGCGGTTAGCTGGAAGAGCTCCAAGCAGGAAACAACCGCGGACTCAACCACTGAAGCAGAATACATTGCCGCGAGTGACGCAGCAAAGGAAGGTGTTTGGATGAGGAACTTCATCCAGGAATTGGATGTGATACCTAGCATTGCTGAGCCCATTACTATCTTCTGCGATAATAATGGGGCAATAGCGCAAGCAAAGGAGCCGAGATCTCATCAGAAATCCAAGCACGTACAGAGACGATACCACGTGATAAGAGATATCATTGGTAGAGGAGACATTAAGATGGAACGTGTCGACTCAGAAGATAATACGGCGGACCCACTAACGAAGCCTCTGCCTCAAAAGGCATTTGAGAAACATCTGCATAAGATGGGACTCAAGAACGTAAAAGACTGGCTTTAGGACAAGTGGGAGATTGATGGAAATAGTGTCCTGCAAGCCAGCTGTATGGCTAGCATTAATTGTAATTAATGAGGAACTATTCAATTTAGATTATCAAATGCACTTTTATTAAATGGTCAACTTTATCTTATGTAATATTTGTCTACGCATAAGGATAGAAGTCCTTAGATCACAGGGCTATGGGACAACCCGTGGACTGATCTCTAAGGCCGTGATCTAGAACATATTCAAGAGTCGTAGAATCCAATCGAGATAGGACATCGTTGGATTCGGTTAGACTCTCACTATTGTGTATACTCCGATGAACTGGAGGACGCTGGGGTCCACGAGCGTGACTGGGATAGTCGATACACATAAGTGGGTGGCTTGCCGGGATGGCAAGTGCACTGAATACCCCAATTAGGAAATAACTCACCATGGAAGCGGTAGTCGCATATCGGGGTTGAAGTTATTCCAATTTACAATAGTATACGAGGAACGATCCCTAACAACTTGAGATGATAGGGTTTATCTGGTGCGAGAACATCTATACTTTGATATGAGTTCCGACTGACTGGGGATCGCCAGAAAGTCTCTGTGGACTCATGTTGGGTATAGAGGAACTCGTATGCAGATTCATATCATCAACAAAGGATCCATTGACCCGACTTGATAGGTTGGGAAATTCTCCTATGGATTTCTGTGAGAAATTAATTCTGGTAAAAATCCTTGGCCAAGGTATCTGACGACTTTATGTAAGTAGCTCATAAAGATTAAGTCAAAGAGAATTTATTTCGAGACCAGAGTACATAAGGTCAAGACAAAAGAAAAGGGAATCCGATAAAAGACCATACCCTTAAGTCTCGACTGGGAGATTGATCGATGGAGAGATTTTGTCGTATATGGAAATTGTAAATGATAAAAGGTTCACTGAATTAATTCACCAGTGATTGGGCTCCATGGGCTTGTGACTGGACATCGACCGTGGAGTGTGGGAGAATTCCCAAATTAGCAGGGGTGCTAATTTTGGAATGATTAATCGACAGAGTGTTCGATTAATTTAGAGTATTAATTGCTCGAGTAATTAAATAATATTTAATTACAACCCACGGCCAATTATGTGGTGAACCTACGGGGGCATACACAATACACAAGTAGCGAAAGCGAGGAAATAGGAACGAACCAGTCGACTGGGTCGACTGGGTCAAAATCGACTGGGTCGATTCAATAGGTGGGTCGACTGGGTCGACCCATATGGAACGAAAATGGATCCAATTGGAATTGGATCAAGATTATAAATTAAATTGGAATTTAATTTATGAGTAAATTAATTAATTAGGATTTAATTAATTAATGGAATAATTAATTTAATTAGACTTGGAGTTTAATTAATTAATTGGGAGATGATTTAATTAATTGGGCTATTTAATTGGGAGATTAAATAAAGCCCTGAAAAATTAATTAATATGGGCCATGAATTAATTAGAAGACTTAGTCTTCTAATTAAAGAGGGCCATGGCCCATGTAGGAGAGAGAAGACCTAGTCCTAATAGGACTAGGATAGAAAGAAAACTATAAATAGCTTTCTTCTAGTTATTTTTCACACAACTCCTTAAGCAAAAATTGAGCAAAGAAAAATTCTCTCTCCCTCTCCCTACCAGATCGGCCGAACTGTTCTTCCCTGTGGAAGAATTTTTTTCGTATTCGTTTTTGTTCCCAAATCATTCCTAAAACCTAGATATTAATATAGCCTATGTTCTAGTCGATTAGGTATATTAATTTTCGTGATATTGTGGTGTATCAACTCGTAGAGGCGCAACACGTGGGGTGCTACCAAAAGGTGTGGGTCGATCAACCGGGGTCAGAATTCAGAGCTCATATTGCTAGCCTAGGATTTGCAAGGAGACAGGTATAAACGAGAAAACTTATACTGTCATTAATTATGTTCATATATATATAACTAGAGAATATCCTGGCAAGATTCTTTAAGAGGCCCTAGAAATTTTTTTATATTCCGCTGTGCCTAGGGCTGTTTTTCTTACCGAATCCCAACATATCTAACAACTTCATTTTTCTCATTTCGTTTTCGCACAAAGACCCATTTATACCCAACGGGTTTTACTCCTTTGGGTGTTTGGACTACTGGTCCAAAGACTTCACTTTTTGAAAGTGAACTTAATTCTGCTTGAATTGCGTCTTTCCATTTTGGCCAATCATTTCTATGTTTATATTCTTTAACAAATTTAGTTTCAAGATCCTCATTTAATTTTATAATTATATGCAAAAGTGTTGTCGACAACTATTTTATATCGGTTCCATTTTTTTTTTTCGTATTGACATAACATATCGAGATCTCTTCATTTTCTTATTTTCAGGTACCTGAACCTCTTCTGGGGTGTTATCATTACTTATGTCTTGCAACTCTTCAAGAGTGCTCGCCTCCAATATATGACCATCTTCACTATTTGCTCCTTTTATTTTACAGTGATTATTGTTCTTGGAACCAATTTGTCTACCACGTTTTAGACATGAGTTTCTTTGATTTTCACCAGTAGATTGTTCTACAGAGACATAATTGGAGCATTTTAAGCTGATATATGATATTTAGTAACTCATTTTAGATCAGTGAATGCATCTGGCAGTTTATTTCAATATTATGCAAATTAATTATCTATTGAACTTCTAGTGTACACTTGTTTGTTCGAGGATCTAAGTAAAATGATAATGCATTCCATATAAATGTTTTTTTTTTACCAGCTCTTTATTCTCCCCATAATGTCGAGAACATTATTTCATCATTATATATTCTCCCCCTAATGTCGAGAACATTATTTCATCAAAATGACAATCGACCAATCTTACCGAAAAATTAGTCATTTGTTCCAGATAATTAATTATAGAAGGGGATTCATATAATATTCTCAACTTTCTTTCATAACCCATCTTTGTACGTAGTGGTGGAGCACTTGCAATATATGTTGCACATCCTTGATTTCTACGATGGGAGTTAGGTTCATGACCAAACGTTAATTTCAATGGGGAGAAATTATGTAACTTATTGACATGATACACACAAGTGTTGCTGCATGTAAAACAACATATATACATGTTGAAACAAGAAGTTTTGTTCTCATTAAAATGGTCTAGCAAAACCATTTTGTGTATGAATATGGGCAACATGACTTTCAATTATTATTCAATAGTCATTGAAAGCCTCATATATGAACTCGCCAGCATTTCAAGATACATTGAAATGATTAAATAATCCAAAATTGTGATTTTAATGTAATTATTTGCGCAAATAACCCCGCATGAATCAGATTGCAGGTTGACACACGTGTGACCATTTGTCGAAGATGCATCTATTAAATTCAAAAAATATTTAAATGATCCACATGGTGAAGTGAGCCCACATATTTCACCTTGAATATGTTTTTGAAATGCTGGTGATTCTAATCCATTTTTAAATGGAAATGATCTAATAATCAATTAACTTGAGAACAAGCAGCACAAAAGAATTCTTTGAATTGAAGAATCTTCTGGTTCTTCAATGAAAATTCGTGTAAATTCTCAATGATATTTTTTTCTTGCATTATAGTTTATCCGGGATGGTCTAACCGGTCATGCCAAATAATAAATGTATTTTGATTAGTAAACTTCTGGTTTACTAAAATATTTGTATCAATTGTATATAAACACATTTCTTTCTTATGAAATCCACACATTCGTAGTATAAAAATGAGGTTAGTTAAGATAATAAGTTTTTACTTATTATAAGGGATTCATAAGCTCAAAAGTCTTATCAAAAGAAACCTCAAATTATTCTTTTGAATAATTTATTCAAGATATTCAGTTCTCATTTTGCTTTCAATCAAGACATGAGATAGGATAAAATAATAATGATAAAATAATTTATCATTCTTTGCTCCCAAATAATCTCAGTCATATGATACAAGACGATAAAAATAACTATTATGAAATGTGTTAATCACAATCGACCTTTCATTGTTCCGAAGTAAATCAAAATTAGTAACACAAATAACTAATGCAAAGATCTAAATTTATGTAGATTTACATGAAAATTCAAACTAATTGATATCATATATAAAAGGAACACTTCTCAATTTTACCACAAAAATTTATCTATCTGATGATGATTAATATTTCAATATGAACCATTTGCTCATAAAATATAAGTTGAGTGCATCTATAGGAAATAATGTATTGAGTCTCTATTCTTTTGACATGTCAAATAACCAGAACATTGAAATATATATATATAAGTGCATATATTCCCGGAAAAAGTAAATGAAATATCTCCAAATAGTTTCAATTGAAAACTAATTTTTAATCGTGGACTGTATTTACTAGTTTAAAATATCGCAACATCAAGTGTAAACTTTCATAGCAAGCTTTTACGGAAAAATGTTATTAGAAAGTTACTCTCTTTATTCAAGTCCATATTAGTCCCGTAATTATAAATATTCAAATTGTCGATACAAGAAATCTCGACCTTTCAAAGCTCTGAATGACAACACATGCTTTCATAATTTCATCCACAAAATGCATGCCTTAAAAACATATTATAAATTCATACCAAAGATGAACACGAGCTTAAATTTGCTGTTTAGCTTGGACTATAATAGGGACTTTTTATTCAAGTGGAAACAATCACAACTTTGGTGTTAAAATAATTTCTCCAAATATTTTAGGACAAATGGGCCCTCTACTAAAATATATTGGAATTTCAATCCTACAAGATGAAATTACGAATGAAGCATTGCCTTCACTTTATCTTTATCAATCGTCTCATTTTTCATTTTATGATTGTATTTTGAGACTTTTTGCATTCTAATGGATTTAAATATCATTAATCCAAGTCATATAAAATGCTAAAAATGTCCTCAAATCTTCGGGTTTGAGTTCATAACTTAGGCTTCAAGCCTAAAATAAAAATTTACCAAAACATTTAGATTCTCAGTTTTATCATATAGGCTTCGAGCCTAACAAAATATTTAGATTTTTTAGAACTTCGGGTTCTTTCTTTTACAATGATACAAACTTGAGTACGCAACTGTAGTAGAATGATAGGTAGTAGGAACGATGTTAAATAGGTGATTCAATACTGCTCAAAGAAATTGTTTCTTCATCAGATTGCTTCAAAAGTTCCCTTTTTTTTTTTATATATATTTGTGTAGAGCTTCACAATACCATTGCATTAATTCACTTTACTATATAATTAAATATATATAATACAATTCATCAAATTATTACATAACTCCTTTTATTACTTATCTCTCTGTAACCAATCTAGAAAGTATATTTTATTTATTTATTTTTACAGGGCTTTTGGAAGCTGATTCAACATATTTATACGAAAACAAATACTTGGATTAAAAAACTATGAATAATAATAAGTATTTATACAGTACATATTTATCACTTTGAAAACAAACCATAAATTAAAACATCTCATGACTTGAAAGTGGAAAACATCAAACAAATCAGATATCAAGCTACAATCTTTACGTCTAGAGACATTTAGTACCCATATTGAAAAAGAAGTCCCATTGAAATGGTGAATGATATGAAGTTATATATAAATCAAGAAAATTATGCACTTTTCATTATATAAAATCATTCTGCATAAGATTTATTATTTTGAGTTTATGGAAAAAGCCTTTTTTTTTTCAAAGCTTAATATTATATTATAGTTAAGTAAAAACAGATTCATGATATGGGAAAAGACATGAAAACTACTGCACCCATAAAATCGATTTTATTACTTTAATATGCAAAATCAATACGTGATGGATTCATGTAAAAGAGAAATTGGATATTTTACCTAGATCAAATTCAACAAAGATACTGGATCTGGATGAATCAGGAACTTCAAGCGAATCGTGCTGATAACGTGTTATAAAATTATACTAAAATAATAAGACAACTAATAATGTAGAGAGTAAAATAGTAGATAAAGTATTTCTTATTCATGTGAATTGATTTTTACAAGCATCATACATAGGCACTATTTATAGGCCTTGAAATTCAAATACAAAATGTAGGTTACAAAATAACATAAATGAGAATATACAATTTATTAGGGGGTTACAAAATTGGGGATTACAAAATTGGGGGTTACAAGATTATATTTAATTGTGAGAATATTATTTGGGAGTTATGGACATTCATATAATTTAAATTATTTACAACAAAACATAGTATATGCAGTAATTTTTGTCTTTCACTCTTACAACTATAACTATTGTATAAATTTAAAATCTGACAGCTAATTCATCTATGCATGTACGTTACGAAAGACAAATACCAAATTGGAAGCCGGCCATACTAATAATTTCATTAATGATTTAAAAACATCTCTAGAGGAAATGTCTTCGTTTCACACCGGCGTGCATTAAAAAATTATTCATAAAGTTTCGAAAATTATTAATTAGTCCACTTCAATTATCAATTTTCACACATGCCACTAATTTTTTTTTTATCCACCAAAATCAAACAAGATCAGTTCCGTGCAGGAGTAGAAAAGGTCAAATTAATTTTCCTATTTAATAGAATAGACTCGATCTATCCACTGCAAAACAAAATTAAATTCAAGAGATAGTGGATATGGGTAGCACCGGGTTTCTAGCACCAATTCTGATTGCCCTCTTAGTTCTTGATTTCTCTCCTCTCAATTCAGCCTCTGCAGCACCTCTAGGTATATACAATTTTCCTTAATTCATTCCAATAAGTTTTATGCGTCATTGACAATTTATCTCCTATGAATCTATGATAGTTCTGTAAACTGTACTTTATCTCCCTGTATTTTTAGAAGAGATTCTAATTGTCTCCCCTCATTTTTAAACCTCAAAAGATTTCTCTTTTCTTTTCTACCATATTTTATTATATATCAAACAGTTTGACTTCTATGATATTTTACATGAATCAGTTTACTAATATGTATAAGGGAGAGTAACTTTTTCTTTCTAAGCAACTATTTTCACCCTCGCGTTATAGAGTATAAATCAAACAGTTATGATTATTATTGGGGGTTAATAGGAGTAAGCCCTAAGTTTCATTTGATTATACATATTTAACTTGATTTATTTCATTTTATTTAATCTTTGGTGAAGGTCAGGAGAGAAATAGTTCATCATCATGGTTTTATGGAGGCAAATCAAGAAAACTTATTAATTATCGTTGGAGGCATTTGACATTTACTAAGAGTTCGACTGCGATCGTAGTAAGTCGGAGAGGGGTGGCAGAGCCCCCACCATCCCCGCGATATAGCCAAGCACCGCCTTGTTGTTAAATGTTTAAAACAATATGTGTCTATAAATTATTATAGAATATTTTATATTTCTAAGTATTGTAGTAAATTATTCTTATAGAATAATTATTTATAAATATTTTATATTATAAAAACTCGAGTAAATTATTCCAACAAAATAATTATTTATAATTAACTCTAATTATAAATCTTTGTATAATCTATTCTCGCAGAACAAACAAAATCAGAATTTAATAACAGTGCACCTACTGAAATAATTCTGAAACGAAAATTCGACTGAGGCTTGCTAATGCAATGTCCTTAAGACAATATTTATCGGCTGTTAAAGGTGCAACAGTTTGTCCTCGTAGTCTCCCAAGATACAACAGTCGGATACGTGTTTCTTTGCACAAAGAACAAGTCCACATCGAACTTTAACAAATAGAATATTTGAACAATTATTAAGAGAGAAGAATAGAGAGAGGAAGAGTAGGATTCTGCTTTTGATTGCTAGAAAACGAGATGAGAGAATTGACCAGATTCTTCCTCTTTTTATAGCAGCAGAAAAGGTGTTGCTGGAGGAACATGACTGTTCGGATTAAACCAATAGCATTGGTTCGGTCCGAATGGGTGCAACCGGTTCAATTCAAACTATACCGGTACAACCCATTCAAAATTAGTGCACGGACTTTTAAAACAAATGGGTCAGCCGCGCGGATCTTATTCGGGTCATCCAGATCTGCCACGCGGATTTAATTTGTATGGATTTAGTAATTGGGCCTTTAAGTTTTGGGCCAAAACATTAATTAAATTTTGTCCAAAAAGATAATATTATGTTAAAGCTCAATTACAATCTAAATTTCAATCCAAATCCAAACCCAAACCGAATCTAACCGGATCGGACCGAATCGAACCGGATCGGACCGAACCGTTCCATGAAGAGCCGGCAATCGGTCGGACGGACAGCGGCGGCGTGCGCTCGTGTGGGAAACATTGTCATGCACTTCTTCTCCCCACAGAAAACTTTGGTACCCCAATGTGCCCTACCATTATCCATTTTTCTGCATTATAAATGACAAAAACTCTTCCAATTTCCTCCATGTGGGATGAAGACATTTTTCTTTATAACTTTCATTCATTTCTATTTTATTGGCTTAACAACAGTTGGGCTCAATCCAATTAGGTTAATACCCATAAAACCCAACAATCCCCCATAAATTAATGAAATTATTCCTCATATCTCGTCGCACGAGACATATCAAAGTCAAATATCCTTTATGAATAGTTCTGCATCGGGATAGGTGAAATTTTTTCATCTTGAACCTTCCCTGGTAAGAGTTTATCGGATTTACTTAGCCAATCAGTGAAATATCTCATCTTGAATTGTCGACTGTTTGTGTAAACCAATACAATAAACTTAACACAACTTTAGACCGATTTGTTAAGAGTTCTCTGTTGTGTTGGTTTTGGCCCTGAACATTCTTGGGTTCTGCAAGTGCTTTAGAGGATTCCAGCCTTATAAGAATTCTCAACGAGCCGACCCAGCTCACACTTACATAGTGACCTCATTTGTTCTTGACGAGATATAGACGTCATTAAAAGCAAAAGCATAATTAAACGCTATAGGTTGCACTTTTTGTATCATAGGAATGAGCTAGAGTTGGACTTTAAAGTGCTCCACTTTTTAAGTTAACCAAGACTAGTTGTCCTATTGAACTTGGTCCGAGTCGCCAAGTTAGGTTTCCGTATAAGGTAACTTAGTTATATTTTAGGCTTTTAAGCCCATTCCCCATTCCCCTCGACGCACATTCTACTTTCTCACCAGATAGACCTTTAGTAAACGGATCCGCGAGGTTATATTTTGACTTCACAAATTCAATGGAAATTATCCCATTTGAGAGTAAATGTCTTACGGTATTATGTCTACGACGAATATGTCGTGATTTACCATTATACATAAATTGTTATGAGCTCTATGTAATGCCGTCTGATTATCACAATGAATACATATAGCCGATACAGGTTTCGGCCATAGTGGAGTATCTTCAAAAAGTTATGAAGTCACTCAACTTCTTCTCCAGCTTTATCCAAAGCTATAAACTCTGATTCCATAATGGATCGAGCTATACAAGTTTGTTTGGAAGATTTCCAAGAAATAGTGGCTCCCCCCCAAAGTGAATACATATCCGCTTGTGGATTTAGATTCCTCTGAATCAGAATTCCAATTTGCATCACTATATATATCCCTCAAGGATAGCTGGATATTTTCCGTAGTGTAATGCATATTTTTATGTATTCCTTAAGTATCCAAGTACTCTCTTCAGAGCGTCCCAATGATCTTTGCTTGGATTGCTCGTGTACATACTCAATTTATTGACTGAGTAAGCGGTGTCAGGCCTCGTGCAATTCATGATATACATGAGACTTCAATGATATGAGCATACTCGTTTTGTGATACACTATCACCTTTATTTTTGTGTAAAACAAGAGATGAAATAAACGGGTTATTTGTTCCCTTAATTCCATAGTTTTTAAATCTCTCAAGCACTTTATCCACGTAATGTTACTGAGATAATTTAATCCCCTCCGATGATCTTGTTATCCTAATTACCAAAATAACATCCGCTTCACCGAGGTCTTTCATATCGAAGTGTTTTGTTAATATTTTCTTTGCGGACTTAATAACCTCCATATTAGTCTCAAGTATTAACATGTCGTCTACATATAAACATATTATGACAGTTGCTTGTCCAAAATATTTAATATAGACACACTTGTCGCATTCATTGATTTGAAAACCATTATTAATCATGACACTATCAAATTTTTCATGCCATTATTTAGGAGCTTGTTTAAGGCCATAAAGAGGCCGAATGAGTTTACATAATTTGTTCTCTTTGCCTTTAACAACGAAACCCTCTAGTTACTCCATATATATTTCCTCATTCAATTCTCAATTGAGGAAATCCGTTTTAACATCCATTTTATGTATCTCTAGATTATAAATAGCTGCTAAAGCTATTAATGTTCTAATGGATGTTATCCTAGTCACTGGTGAGTAGGTATCAAATAAGTCTATTCCCTTCTTTTGACTATATCAGTTGACTACTAATCTAGCCTTATATTTATCAATTGAGCCATCGGGTTTTAGTTTCTTTTTAAATACCCATTTACATAATCCAATTGGCTTACTTCCCTTGGGAAGATCAGCCAGCTCCCAAGTATTATTACTTAGAATGGACTGTAATTCAATGTCTATTGCCTCTTTCCAATAAGAGGCATTAGGAATAGACATGGATTCAGTATATGTTTTGGGATCATCCTCTAACATATAAGTTAAGAAATCTGGTCTGAATGATTTAGCAATTTTAGCTTGCTTGCTCCTTTGGGGCTCGTCAGCAATCTCGTTACTGATTTGAGAATCATTTTCTTTAGAAATTGATTCGTTTGACCAGTGATCAACAACCTCGTTGCTGATTTGAGAATTATCTTCCTTAGAAATTTATTCATATGGTATCTTAACAGAAGTATCACGTGATTCAATTATAGTATTCACGTGTATGTTGCTTACTTCAGAATTGAACACTAGAAATCTGTAAGCGCTACTATTTTCCGCATGACCTATATAGTAGCAATCCACGGTTTTTGTTACAGTTTTTTTATTTCTTAGGTCTTGGTACAACTACCTTTGCCAAGCACCCCCACACTTTGAGGTATTTATAACTTGGTTGTCTACCTTTCCATAGCTCATACGGAATAGTATCATTTTTCTTGTGCGGAACTCTATCTAATATATGGTTAGCCATAAATAGAGCTTCCCCCCAGAAGTTCTAGGTAAACCCGAGTTCAAAAGTAATACATTGATCATGTCTCTTAAGGTTCGGATTTTCCTTTTGGCTACTCCATTTGATTGAGGTGAGTATGGTGCCGTTGTTTGGTGAATTATCCCCGAGTTGAAACACAACTGTGCAAAGAGATATTCGTATTCACCACCTCTATCAGATCTAAGAATTTTTATCTTCTTATTTAACTGATTTTCCACTTCAGCCTTGTATCTACCAAATGCATTTATTGCTTCATTTTTCTTACTCAATAAGTAAACGTTGCAATAACGTGTACATTCATCAATAAATGTGATAAAGTATTTTTTTCCTCCTCGAGTTGGAGTTGACTTGAGATTGCACAAGTCTGTGTGAATTAGCTCTAATGGTTGTGAGCTCCTTTCCACTGAAGGGAAAGGTTGTTTCACAAACTTTTTCTCAATGCAAATTTCACACTTATAAGATTTATCAATATCAAATTTAGGAATTAATCCTAAGTTTGCTAATTCTTCATTTTTCTAAATTAATGTGACCTAATCTATTATGCCAAAGTAAAGTGGACTCAAGCAAGTAAACAGAAGAATTATTATTATTAATAAACTTATCGTTTTTGCCAATAACGACTACATTAGCCTTAAATAGGCCATCACGTAGATATCATTTGCCTAGATACATACCCCCCTTGGTCAAAACAAATTTATCTGACTCAAAAGCTAATCTAAATCCTTTCTTAGTTAGGACAGAACCAGAAATTAAATTCGTCCTAATGTCCGGAACATGAAAAACTTCATTGAGAGTAACATATTTTCCTGAGGTAAATTTAAGAACCACTTTGCCTTGTCCCTCCACCACGGAGTGAGCATCATTTCCCATGTACAACTTCTCTTCATGATCAAACTTCTTGTATGAAGTGAGAATGTTTATGTCATCGCAAATGTGACGGGTAGCTCCAGTATCCACCCACCAGCCTTTGGAGTCACTTGTCAGGAATGCTTCAGCAACTGCAGACAAGTGCATGTTATTGATGTCAGATGGAGGTAGGTTAATGCTAACATTTGCTTCATCCTTTGGTTGAGCACAACTACGACAAGCCTTTGCAAGGTGTCCATTCTTTTCACATGTGAAGCAAGCTTCATTGAACTTTCGCTTTTTGTTACTCTTTTGTCCTTTGTTGGAGGTATTGGCTTTACGCTTCTTGCTTTTCCTTGAACCTTCTAAGATATGAACCTTAGCCTCTCCGGGCTGGGCATAGCCACATAGTTACTGCCGCCCTTGTCAGTATACCGATTATTTTCCTCGATTTTCAGATATTATGTGAGATCTTTGTGCCTCAAGTGATGCTTGAACCCTGTCCAACCAGGAGGAAGCTTGCCAATGATGCAAACAACCAAGTAAGATTCGCTAAGTTCATGCCCTTCGGCCAAGATATCGTGAATCACATTATGGAGTTCTTCCACTTGCTCATTCACAGTCTTACAGTCAACCGTCCGATGAAATTGAAATTTATCCACCACGAATTTTCTGTAGCTTGCATCTTCAGTCTTAAAAACTTTTTGGCTAAACTTTCCCACAAGAGTTTACTAGTCTTAAAGTGACTATAAATCTTGTACAAAGATTCATCCGAAAAGCTAAGAATATAATTTCGGCCAGTAAAATCTGAGTGATTCCAAGCTTTTATTTTGCCATGTTCAAGGATGTGATGTAAAGATACATCTTATTTTGTCACGTTGCAAAGACAGTCCCTTTGAACTTGAATGGTGGTACTGCTGGCGGAGCAGCAACTTTTGGTGTTTCGACCACTGCATTGTTTTTTGCCATCTACATAGATGAATTAAACAGATTAAATACTATTGTCTTAAGATTGTTGTTAAATGTTTAAAACAATCTGTGTATATAAAATATTTTAGAGTATTTTATATTTCTAAGTACTATAGTAAATTATTCTCACAAAATAATTATTTATAAAATATTATAAAATACTTTATATTATAAAAACTATAGTAAATTATTCCAACAGAATAATTATTTATAATTAACTCTAATTATAAATCTTAGTATAATTTATTCTCGCAGAACAAACAAAATCAAAATTTAAATAACAGTGCACTTACTGAAATAATACTGAAACGAAAAATCGACTGAGGCTTGCTAATGCAATGTCCTTAAGACAATATTTCTGGGTTGTCAAAGGTGCAACAGTTCGTCCCAGTAGTCTCCCAAGATACAACAGTCGGATACTTGTTTCTTTGCACAAAGAACAAGTCCACGGCGAACTTTAACAAATAGTATATTTGAACAATCATTAAGAGAGAAGAATAGAGAGAGAAAGAGTAGGATTCTGCTTTCGATTGCTTGAAAACGGGATGAGAGAATTGGCCAGATTCTCCCTCTATTTATAGCAGCAGAAAAGGTGTTGCTGGAGGGACATGACTGTTCGGATTAAACCAATAGCAGTGGTTCGGTCCGAATGGGTGCAACCGGTTCAATTCAAACCGAACCGGTACAACCCATTCAAAATTGGGGCCCGGACTTTTAAAACAAATGGGTCAGCCGCGCGGATCTTATTCGGGTCATCCGGATATGTCAAGCGGATTTAATTTGTATGGATTTAGTAATTGGGCCTTTAAGTTTTGGGCCAAAACATTAATTAAAATTTGTCCAAAAAGATAATATTATGTTGAAGCTCAAGCCCAATCTCAATCCGAAGCGAACTGAATCCAAAAAGATAATATTATGTTGAAGCCCAATCTCAATCTCAATCCAAATCCAATTCCGAACCATGTTGTGCCGAGCCGAGCCGGCCGGTCGGACGACGACGCTCGTGTGGGAAACCATTGTCATGTACATCTTCTCCTCTCGGAAAACTTTGGTACCCCCAAAAGGCCCTACCCTTATCCATTTTTTTTGCATTATAAATGACAAAAACTCTTTCAATTTCCTCCACGTGGGTTGAAGACATTTTTCTTTATAACTTTCATTCATTTTTATTTTATGGGCTTAACACCAATTGGGCTCAATCCAATTGAGTTAATACCCATAAAAACCAACACGCCTCACTGGTGAAACTTTGGAAAAATGCTTTTTTTTCTCTGCTTGAGAATATATATTAGTTGCTGCACACCAAAAATGCTGCATAATGTATTATTTTCTTATAGATATGCATAAATTTCGTTCCAATGTGATAAAAATAAAATCCTCTTCATATATCTAGGTAAGTAATTTTTAATTTTTTTTATTTTTTTTTTTATTTTTTATCAAAGTTAAATAATTTGTTTCAATACTATGCATTTGCCATTTCCTTGTAAAACGAATTATAATTGTTGTTGATCATGAATCATGAATCATGATTGGAGTTAATGCCAATTTACATGTGATATGTGATATGCATAATGTTCGATTTACTCTCTTGTGATTTTTACCTCCTTAAATATGAGAGTGTGCATGAAAAGTATTTTGTAACATATGAGATAAATTGTCACATTTATCATAACATGATATAGAAATGTTAAGAGGCGATGTGAAACTTTTACAATCATAGGATGGTAAAGTGCTCTTTTCAAATTACAGGAGATAAATTGAACATATAAATATCACAGGGAATAAATTGCCATTAACTCCATTGTTATATCTCTGATCAGAAAGAGTACATGAAGATATTTTTGTGCATATATGTACAGTTGGCTGTGCGTAGTTTAATCATAGTTAGATCAGATAATAAATTCATTTTCCTTATTAAATTTGTATTTAGACTTCAAATATGCAGAGCTACCTTCGCTTATTTGGTCCAGACGCTTAACCGTTATTCAGTCTTGCTAGCTATTAGTCGTTCTATTGAGAAATTATAAAGTTATAAAATTACTTAAAAGTCGTTTCTGTCAAAGTGATTGTCTTAGCAACAAAAGGGCTACAAACTTACGACCATGAACTAATCAATTTTTAAGTTCTTTTTTTTCCAAAGAACATTTTAATGTATTTCTAAAAAAATTTAAAAGAATTATTAGAAATTATTATCGTTTTCCAAGATTCTACTCTTAAAACTCTCCATCCCACGTTATCTCAAACACTGATTTCTCTTTTTGGAAAATAGTCCTATCATTCTTTAGAGAAAATCTATGATAAACGACTAACATAATCATTACTTTTACAAAATTTTACTTTATTCATCAACTTTTTCAATGAAGAGAAGAGCCCCATAAATTTACACAAAAACTTACGACATTTCTATAACTTTATATTATCTCTCAAATCTCCTCCCGAAAAGCCATACAAATTGGCCTGAACATTTTTGAGAATTTGAGATGTTACACATCGTACATTTCCCGTGCAATGTAAGGAGTCATTCTCCGAATGATATGTGTCTATATTTGTTTCAGCTTTTTCTTTAAAAAGATTACCTTAGTGATAATATTTCATTGCCTTTTTAGCTGAACTCTTATTTATCTTAGGCCTCTTTTGATAAGTATTTGGATCCATTGTAAGAGATTCTCTTCGGATGCCAAAATCTGGAAAAAAAAATCGAATGTTTATATATGGAAATTATGAAAGGATTAAAAGAAAAATGGTAGGAAAATGGGGAAAGGGAACAAAAATAGTTTTCAAGATTCCAACCAGGCCTAAGAGGTGTAAAAAGAGCTTTGGTCCTAAAGTAAAAGCCCACTAAATAAAAACTAAATGGGCCATAGATGTCCAGTCTCTTATCTGACCCGACTACCCGGAAATTTCAGTCTGTTTGTATTGTATACAGCAAAGCAGAAAACTCATTAGAAAAAGACACTCAATTTTGTCGGACAAACTACCAAAAACGAAATTCACAGTGATTATGCAATGGAAATGATGACTGCAGTATAACCCCTCAATTTCCATGAAATTACGAAACCACCACTAGATCCTTTCCGCCGTTGATCCCATCAGCTTGCGATCTATGATCTCCACATCCAATTGATATCGAGAAAACAGTAATGGCGGGAGCAGCTTCGGCTCTGTTCCTACTTGATATAAAGGGCAGGGTTCTGGTGTGGCGCGACTACCGTGGAGACGTGTCCGCCGTACAAGCCGAAAAATTCTTCGCAAAACTCAGCGATAAAGAGGTAAAATTTGAATCAAGCATTAATTTTCTGCTGCTGTTATGATATTGGACATGAACTAATGCCGGTTCCATATTATAATTATAATTGATATTAGGGTGATCCGGAGTCCCAGGATCCTGTAATATGTGATAGTGGTGTTACATATATGTTTATACAACACAACAATGTGTACCTCATGATTGCATCACGTCAGAACTGCAATGCTGCTAGCCTTCTTTTGTTCCTACACCGTGTAGTTGATGTAAGAACCAAGATACTGATTCATGATCCAGTAAATTAATGATCTGCATTTCATTGATAATTCTTGTTTGGGTATTTTTTGACAGGTTTTTAAGCATTACTTTGAAGAGTTAGAAGAGGAATCTCTTAGAGATAATTTCGTTGTAGTTGTATGGGAGCTCTTTTATTTAAATTGTCTTATTAGATTACATTATAAATATCATTGGATTTTTTAAAAACTGATGCCTTGTGTTTATCTAGTATGAGTTACTTGACGAGATTATGGACTTTGGCTACCCACAATATACCGAAGCAAAGATTCTTAGTGAGTTCATAAAGACTGATGCGTATAGAATGGAACTTTCGCAAAGGCCTCCAATGGCTGTTACAAATGCAGTGTCATGGCGCAGTGAGGGGCTACATTACAAGAAGAATGAAGTAAGTTTTTTATTTTTTTAGCTGACCTTTTGATGATTATCTTCACGGCTGGATTAATTGTTTCTGTTGGTTGTCCAGGTGTTTCTTGATGTTGTCGAAAGTGTTAATATACTAGTTAATAGTAATGGTCAAATAATTAGGTCAGAAGTTGTTGGGGCTCTAAAGATGCGGACATACTTGAGGTTTGTCGTTTTACAAATTATTTTCATCCTGCAGTTATTTTTAAGCAAAGGAAGTGTTTCGGTTTTAATTGTTACAATGTAGTAGCTAACACTCTGACTAGTTTTTATTCTTCTTAATTTCAAGCTCTGGGGTTCTTGTCTGCCATAGTGTATTTCTATGCATTGTACCATTTTATAATTTTACATCACATGGGTATTAAACTGCTCACTGAGTAGTGGTACATCAATTTACTAAGTTTCTAAAATGTGAACTTCAATCCTCACCGATTTTTAATTAAAGTAAGCATGTCCATATATAGCAACAAGCACGGGGAATAATCTAAGTCTTCATTCGGTGTCACGAGGAATCTTGTAACTCTTAGTTATTATCTCAGACATTATGTTGAGAGACTCAAGGCATCATGACCGAACCTATTTTAATGTATTTTCCTCTCATTTTTAAGTTTATTGGTGTGATCTCATTTTTCATCTTGTGTCTGCCTTCAAGGAAGTTATCTAAAGTTCATTCAAATATTGTTTTGGAAGTTGTGAAGTAACTAATGTATTAGATTAAGGAATCTATGCTTGAACTTCTAGTGCAACAATTAATGAGTGAAGGTAGTTTCTGCTGAAATTTTATTGTTTAGCTTGTTCACCATTAGTCAAATATTGTAATCATATCTCAGCCCATACTTAGTTAATACTAAATAATAACTAAAAGAATGTGGACAGTGCCATAATAAAATTTAAAATCTTGAATCTGTTGCATCCCAAGCATGCATCAAATACAGCTATCTTGAAAAATGCTTATCTTGGCACTACGTTATGGAATATATTTTATAGTAATTTTCTTTATGTTCAAATTCCCACATGTTTGCCTTCTATGAAACCATTCTACTATAATTAATATGCCACCGCTATAGCAAGAGCTAATTACATATTTGTTTGTTCTTTTGCCTTTGTTTCTATTTGTGTGCATTTACGTGATTTACTTTTTGCCATTGGGGATGGTTTTGGGGGGAGGGTAATGTGAGATGTGTGTATTAATACTGCCTTTTCATGTGGGTGCAATCTGTAATCTTTCTTTCAATTTAATTTTTCATGCTTAGAAAGACAGTGATTTAAGACAGTTATTACTGCTTAAGGCCTATGATTGACTCCAAGTCTCCAACTGAGTGAAACTTACCATCTGTAGTTCATACCATACATATGACAAAAAAATTATAGAGCTCCCCCGTAATTTTCCTTTACCATTTGTGGTGAAAGCTGTTACAAAAATTAATCAAATACTCTTTTTCTGTATTATGGTTTAAATTTACAGCCACAGGAGGCTATTTACTTTGTCTGCATAGGCATGTGCTCTTGTGACTCTGTTGTGAATTAGAATTCCAAGACTATCCTTACTTCATGTTTCACGACAATGTCTGGTTATGCTCCACATTTTAATTTTACCTAGTGATATGTGGCTTAAAACAAATTCAATTCCCTGACTTGTTAAAGTAGCATGCTTAGCGTGAAAGATAACTGGAGGTCTGCAACATTTTCAAATTTAAAGTCTTGATAGTTTTCTTCCATTTTCTGACACTCGATTTCTTTAACTATAGCTCAATAGGTGATATTATCTCTTATCTGTGCAGTGGTATGCCAGAATGTAAGCTGGGGCTGAATGATAGAGTTTTGCTGGAGGCTCAAGGGCGAACGACTAAGGGAAAATCCATTGATCTGGATGATATCAAGTTTCATCAGTAAGTAATTCATTGTTTAAAATTTTGTGTGAAATATGTAATTGTTCTTGGTTGTTGAATCATATGATAAAGTATGTGCTTATAGGAATGTGGTCCAAGCATCTCTCATCGTGTAGTTAAAAATCTTATGTGCCTCAGTTTTTGCTTTTGGAATTAGGTGTGTGCGCTTGACTCGATTTGAGAATGATCGAACCATATCCTTCATACCTCCAGATGGATCATTCGATCTCATGACTTACAGGCTCAGCACTCAGGTTTGTTTTTTAATTTAGGATTCTTGTACATGTACCTTGGTCTTAGTTCCTTTTACCACTTCCCATTTTCTAATGCTTCAAGTTAGATACACCCTCTATTTTCATGCATATTTATGAGGGAGAATGTGGTTTGGACAACAAAAACCGTGACTTCCGAAATATTAAATGACTTCCAAAATATTAAATTACTTCCAAAATATTAAATTCTTGTTTTGAAAAAATGGACAAATTCGGGAAGCAGGATAATTACATATGCAAATCACAAAATAATTTATTGTTTATCTTTGCAAAATCAGTTAATGTCTAACTTGTTCCTTTCAGGTAAAGCCTCTAATATGGGTAGAAGCTCAGGTAGAAAGACATTCTAGGAGTCGCATCGAGTTCACGATAAAAGCCAGGAGCCAGTTCAAGGAGCGTAGGTATGTGAAAACGACTGCATCTGTGTTAACAGTACCACATGGTTTATTCCTTTATTTTGTATCTAACTAGGCAATACTTAATGGACTCCTAATTTTGTTATTGTGTTGATTTGAATATCAGCACTGCAACTAATGTAGAAATTGAGTTGCCAGTGCCAGCTGATGCTACCAATCCAAACATTCGAACATCATTGGGTTCTGCTTCTTATGTTCCAGAAAAAGATGCATTAGTTTGGAAAATAAAATCTTTTCCAGGTGGCAAGGAATATATGCTGAGAGCAGAGTTTAGGCTTCCTAGTGTAACATCTGAGGAATCAGCTCCCGAGAGAAAAGCTCCTATACGAGTCAAGTTTGAAATACCGTATTTTACGGTATCTGGAATACAGGTGAGCACTCAAATAGAATTATGGTCTCTGAATATTCTTTTATGCTTATAATTCTTGATAATTTGTAAATTTTACACAGAAGATTAAAACAATCACCACCATATCTGTTATACTTCTGTTCTTGAACTTTTTAATCTGAAACTTGGGTCTGTAGGTACGGTACTTGAAAATCATTGAAAAGAGTGGCTATCAGGCTCTTCCGTGGGTGAGATATATTACAATGGCAGGTGAATATGAGCTGAGACTTATTTAAATGCTGTTATGCTCATTGGAATTCCCTAGGCTATTATAAGTGTCAGCTCGTTTGACACTATTAAAGCCCATGGAGATCGCTCTCCCTGCTTGATAAGTTTTACTGCAGAGCATATGCTTATTATGTGGCCTGGCCCTGGTTGTTCTATCTCTTTTTTGTTGCTTCATCATGGTAATTGGTAAGAGATGGTGGCGCAATATTCATTTGCTTACTGCTTTCGCATGTGCAAGTTTTGCATTGAGTTACATTTAAATGAGCAGGTTTTGTATAAAAGCTGATATTTTTATTTCATGGAATTTTGTTTCTTAAGAAATTGACTTTATTAGTCAAATTGCAGTGACATCAATACTAATCTAGCTTATTGTTAAGACTAATTGTATGCAATTTTAGAAGGTCATGAGATTGATATTTTTCTCAAGTAGAATTACTTGAGAAAAATTGTATGTTCCCTACATGTCTTATGTCTCTCCCAGAATAATTTATCTTTAATCCTATTCATATTGTGGAAGAGACAGGCAAAATTGTAAATTTAGTCCCAAACTATATCTACTTTTTACATATGTCCCAAGTTGTATCATGATTGCAATTTTAGTCAATTAATATATATATATATATATATATATATATATATATATATATATATATATATATATATATATATATATATATATATATAGCATAAATAGTCACACACTCTTTGTCCGTTAACCTGCCACTTAGATAATAATTCAAACCTATAAAAGACAACGAATTAACACATATCATATACATTTTCTCTGTAAAATACATTGATTTGATACCTACCACCTTTATTTTTCCCTTCAAATTTCAACATCAAAACTTAATCAAAACGAGGTTTCACCGAAACCACCAAACTAATCTTTCGAACCCAAAACCAAGCGAATTATCGAGCCAAAATCTAACCTAATAGACTCATAACTTTTTTTCCCACTTAAAAATATTCCATATGGATCTCTAATTAATAACATTGAAATAAGGTAGGTGCGTCGATGAAGCATTAATTAAGTGGTTAAAGATGATGCTCCATGATCAGAAGGTCATAGGTTCAACTTCCATGAATGTATGTATTTTTCTAGTTTCATTCTAGTCTTTCTCTAGTTTAATTTTAGTAAGTAGTTTACTTTGATATCAGTGTAAAGTTTTTCGATTCAATATAGTGTTTGATGAAGTTTTTCGATTCGATATAGTGTTTGATGTAACAATATATTCACCATTAAAAAAAATGCCTTAATCAATATCATGGTTGATTATTATAATTGTTTGATGATTTCACATTTAAGCTCTAAAGATCTGATCACTAATTGCTGAGGAGCACGTTTTGGTGCAAGTCTTCGTGGATTAATGTTTGTACGAGGTTAACGGGGTTATCGGCAAGGTACTCATGCGGTATGTATAATGATGGGTTTATATATATATTATATGTATGTTTGATGCTCAGAATTAATTAGCTTTTTTTGGCCAGATAATTAACGAACATGGTAATAATCTTGAATATAGTCCAAAAATTAGTTATCATGACACAAACAGGGGCGGATCCAGGATTCCAGAGTTGAGGGGGCCAATTTTTATTATCATTAAAAAAAATTTGTATAAATAGATGAACACAAAATATATACTCTAAAATGTATTTTCACTATATTATAATTATACACCATGTTCATTAACATACTATAAAATAGTCTCAAATAAAATTTATATTATTTTCATTATGAATTAAAACTTCAGCAAAATAATATATAATAAATAAACTTGTATATTGTTTTCAAGCTTATTTTTCACAAGCTTTACTTTATATTTCGCATACAAAACATATGAAATAATGAATAAATTAATATCACAATAAACTAAAATTAATATCATATTTTTCACAAGCTTTACTTTATACATGAATAGAATGAAAAAAAGAAAAAAAAACCAAAATCTTGGTAGATCCGCCCCTGGACACAAACATGAACACGATAACCCAATAATAGTTTTTTTTTTTTAATAGGTGAATATATTGTTACATCAAATAATATATCGAATTGAAAGGGAAGCACGATAACCCAAAACAAATATTTTTGTCAAAAAAAAAGGTACAACAAATGGTACATATACGGGACTATGGGTATTTGAGTAAAGATTCAATATGGGCTTTAATGGGGGAGAAATTATTTAGTACAATCATTACACCACGTCATTGAATACATGTGGTGCAGCCCACCAATACATTTGGAATATGTGGAACGATAATCTCTCCTTAATGGGGTTAGAGGGTCTTGTTGGAGGTTGGGCTATAAATTTATAATCCTTTTAATTCAGATTTGGGGATATTATATGTAATTATTATAAAAAAAAAAAAAATGCCCATATGTGTATTGGGTAATATATTAACATCGATAAGTTGGGCCAAAACCGGCCCTGGCCATGATCGATATTATCATCGCCAAACACAATTCAAGGTTATTTCTTATAAATTAATATTCCTATTTCATTTTGAGGACATCATAAAACAAACACTCTTTCATAAAATTAATATTTTTTCTCAAAATGACCATCCAATGTAAAAATATTGATTTGATACTATTAATTCACAACCATAATTCTTAAGAGTATGAATATAAAAATATAAGTTTATTTGTTTAAGGATGAATGAGATTCAAGGTTTTGAGTGTTTTCTCCTTTTTTCTTTTTTATTCCTAAAGGAAATTGGTAGAAAACAATTAAAACCAACCGTTTTCAAATTGATGGCGGATCACAAACAGGAATTTTAAGCATCACATAAATATTCTTGATATAGCACTAAGATCCAGGTTCTAAGTTCTAACAACTTGATCCAGAACCAGACCTAGAGAACGAACGGTTGTACGAAGGAGCCCACCTTGAACAAAAAAAAAAAAAAAATCAAATGAGCGATCGCCTAATTACGTTAGAAAGTTTGCTATCATGTAGCGATCTATCATCTCCAAACGAGGTTATCATTGTGAGATGACAAAACGTCATTGACATTTTAGTCAACCGTTTCATTAAAAATAAAAAATAAAAATAAAAAGAAGAAATTTAAATTTATATATTGGATCACAAATAAATAAATAAATGTTTCCTTCTTCTTTAAACAAATTCTTTACATATTTGCGCAGAGAGATCTGTATCAATAAGCGCATATTTTTAAATAATTATTTTTTGGAAGTTAAACTCATAAAGAAGTTCAAGGTAAGCCTTTTAATTTTTTTTTTTATGGTGAATATTATTTATTTTCTTGTAAGTTTTGCAAGTTAATTTTGATTCCACCAAAAAGAATAGTCAACTATTGGACTCGTCCTAAATACACGCTCGTAAATCAAACTTATCATATATGTCTACTGTATTTGTTTATGCGACAATTCTTGTAAATCACATAAAAAAATGTCATACATTCATAATTAAAAAGAATTACAACGATAATTAATAAACATTTTACAATATCAAACCACAATTAAAAAGGCGGAAAACTTAAACAACAAATTCAACATTCAACAATCATCCGACACAGGGAAACTAATTAGTAGATGAAATTAAGAGTTCATCAAACATCACGTATATAATGCATTTGAAATTGCTTGCCATGATCGTAACTACCATCATCACCCAAAACATCAAAATTATTGTTAGAGCCCATGTTTTGCTTATTGGATCGAGGGGGAAAATTGCATATTACTACCCTGTGATATCGAAAATCTGCAAAAAACTATCCTGTGAATTTTTTTTTGCACCAGACTTCTTTGTGTTTTCAAAAACCCTGTAAATTACATCTATTTCGTCTCCCTCCGTCAATTTTTTGACGTGCGTGTATTCTACGCGTCAAAAATGCGATTTTGTTTGTTTTTAACGTAATTTTTCATTCAAAATGATAAGAATACCCTTGTACCTTTGATTCTTTGCAGAAAACTTCCTTGTGTTTTTTAAAGTTTACGTAAAAGTTCCTTGTGTTTTCCACCGTTTGCAAAAAACTTGTACTTTTGGAAGTTTGCGTCAAACTTCTATGTTTTTCTTAATGTTTGTAGAAAAGTAACTCATATTTTTTAATGTTTGCACAAAAAATTCTTGTACTTTTAAACGATTGTTCAGACTCCCTTATACTTTTATACTATACCCATAATTTTGTATCTTTTAAACTTCGCACATAATATCTTTTCTTTTCTTTGTTTGTTTCATATGAGAAGCGAGAGAGAAAAATTAGTGAGAGTTTTTGTAATTGTAAAGATATAATTTTTTATTAATATGTAGGGGTAATTTAGGCAATTCAATTAAAAATTAATGGTGTCAATGATTAACGGAGAATGGGTGTAATTTGCAAGGTTTTTGAAAACACAAGGAAGTTTGGTGCAAAAAAGATTTCACAGAATAGTTTTTTGCAGGTTCTCGATATCACGGGGTAGTAATATGCATTTTTCCCGTTAATAAAAATATAATTTTTTATTAATATATAAGGGGTAATTTAGGCAATTCAATTAAAATTTAACGGTGTCAATGATTAACGGAGAATGGATGTAATTTGCAGGGTTTTTCAAAACACAAGGAAGTCTGATGACAAAAAAAAATTATAGAATAATTTTTTGCAGGTTTTCGATATCACAGGGTAATAATCCCCTGGATCGAGAATGAAAATATTTGATATGCTATATATATAATATGTTTTGGTGGTGAGAGCTTATTGATGAGTTTGTGCTGAATTTATATAGCCAATTTACTTAGAAACTTTGCAATGATATCATTATCACGGTTGGTTGTTTATAAATTATAATTGTTTGATGATTTGACAGTTAAGTTCGAAATTTATATAATGGATGATGGGAAAATTCTTGTCCAAGCCCGGCTTGGCCAAATCCATCCAACCACCAAGCAAGTGTATTGCACTTGCTTTGTGATTGATCACTCTCCTGGGAGTTACATCCAATCCCAAAGCAAGTGTATTACACTTGCCATGTAGTTGCTTTGGGTTCGACCAAACCCGGTCTAGGTAAGAATTTCCCATGGATGATGTGCACATTCTGGTGCAATTAGTCTTCTTGCCTTAATGTTTGTGTGAAGTTAAGGTTTTTTTGGTAAGTTACCCTTGATATGATATGTATTTTTTTTAGATGAATATGATATGATATATTTAATGGACAATTTATCTTCCTTTGTAATATATATTAACTAGCTTATTGTCTGTGTTATGCACGGAATCATACAATTATTTTAGCAATTTATATAGTTTTCTAATACATAAACAATATCTTGAAAATATAATATTAAGATAAAACATAATTGTTTTTTCCAATTTTGTGAAGAAATATATACATTCCATTAGTATGATATAGACTTAAAATACACATAAGTATATAACCGATCCTTTAATTGATTTCTATTTCTAATTTTCGATTTGTTTTTGAACTATCTTAATCTAGTATTTTGTCTTTTAATTTTCGTGAATCTATATAAATTAATTATTGAGTTTTTTTTTTTTTTTTTTTTTTTTATGTTTTAACTTGTAATCAATTATATTTTTTTAATGCTTATAAATATTATACTTTACCCTCAAAAAAATTAATTTCACTCCTAACCACCTAAAAGTACTAATTTTCCACTTGACACCTTAGAATTTAGTTAACAAATTAATAGCGCAACTTTAAGGGAGTTTTTTAGTACAAATATAATTATATAAATGAACATACTAAATATATGAATATGCAAATATAACTCATAATATATTATATTAAATAGTAAAACAGAATCAAAACCGTAGAAAATGAACCATGTGTATTCCAGTTCATGATTTTTTTTTTTTAGCGTTTTAACTTATTAGGAAAGAAACAATCAAAACTGTAAAAAATGAACAATGTCTATTCGAAGTTCATGATAATTTTTGAGCATTTAAACTTATTAGGAAATTTTGCGCACACAATAAATGTTAGATATTTGGACAAGAGCACCACAAGTTAGAAGGTCTTAAAATTGCACTTATGGCCCTTGTAAATTATTAAAATGTTGATGAGGGTGCAAAGTGCAGCTGTCATGTAAATTCAAGGAGGTTAAGTAGGAAAACTTTAATTTTAGGTGCCAAAAATTATAAAAATTTGAGCTGCAAAATATGAATTATCCTACAAAAGATGTATCTGATTTTAAACTAAATACTAAAAAAATATATATAAAAAAGATCTATATTTAAACACATGAACAAACATAATTAATTAACCATTGTTATAGTTCTGCAGATTCAAATACGGGAAGGGTTGATCTCCAATAATACTTGTAGGTTGCTTATGTAAAGTGGAGCTTTTTACGGTACTAAAAATGTGTGGTAAAAGGAAGCTTAGAGTCTAAAAGAAATTATTGACTAATTTATAGTAGGATTTCTAGTGGATTATAGTTACTAAAATGAAATTAAATGAGTAATTATCAACCGTTAAAATATACTTTCATGGATGTCCATCGACTTCTTATAGATATAGCATACATGTTCACAATATGTTAGCTTTCAACCATCATTTATACTAGTTTAGTTCCGTGATATGCATAAATTCAAATAATTTATTTTAATTTATGTCAAAATAAATTATAATGTATAGTGCTAACAATATTTGTAAATGTATAAAGCAAAATAAATATTTCATACATTTTTTTCTTTATGAGATATGGACTATGATGATTGATAATGCTTTAACTCATTAGTATGAAGGAATAATTTACTCAAATTATCCCTTAAATTTAGTGTATATAAAGTGACCACCCTTTAAGTTTGGAAAATTAATTAAACTACCTCATGGATGTTGGGATCATTACATTTGTACATGATATTATTTCTTATTTTTTCAGAAAAAATTCGCAAACCTCTTATGTGTAGAGTGTAAATACACGATGACCCTCAAACTTTGAGAAATTATCAAAACCACCTCAATGATATTGAATTCACTACAAATATCATTTATAAGATTTTATTTTACTTTTTAAATATTAAAAAAGTCCAACCCCTTCATCTTGGTATCCAACGACATACTGCGACCAAATCGATTAAATTGTGGCGGGCTCTCAGCTCATGGAAGGCGAACGGGGAAGGGAACGGAAAAGGGTGAGAACAACTGGGATATGATATTCTATTTAAAAAAAAAAATAATGAAGTTTATATATTTATTTTATAAGAATAAAAAATAAATAATTACTAGATAGAAAAATAATTTTTATTAATTTATTTATTAAATTTTTAATTAGGCATATTAATTTTGTTCGTAGTCAAAATAAATATATTGTTTTATTTTATTGAAAATTCTAATGAGGAAAGAAAGTAAGAATGGATAAAATATCCAATGCATGAAGTTAACAATAATATACTTAATTTGATAACAACCATTATATATTGATAATATCAAAATAACCATAATGAACATACACAAGTATCTAAAAGTTAAGAAGAAAAAAAGTTCGCTAAAAATAGTGTCAACTGATTGAATCTTATATCTGAATTATACACCAGAATAATTTGTTAAGCTAATATACTTGTTATTATTTTTATAAATATACATGTGATTTTTATTAATACTATAAATCATTTTCGTATGTTCCAAATAATGAGCTCACTGCAAAAAAACTTGCTACCAAGAACTTATATAAACACTTCTAGCTCCATAACCTTGATTATATATTAACACCCTTAGTTGTTGTGGAACTTTTGGTCAAGTGATTTAGAGATAATAATAGGTGTAAGGTCTTCCACCAAATTATTTCAAATTGTGATTGTTCAAAAGAAAATAAACTGTGAAAAATGAATCATAACGATAAACTTTTTCTACTTTAACAAGAATTAAATACAACATATACATATATACCTTCAATCGAAAATAGGATGCTAACTGGGAGGAATTTGAGTATTTGATAATATATTTTTTCAGAAATTAGAATAAGAAAAAAAGATTGTCAATTGAAAACTATTATAGACAATTATATAAGAATGCAAATGATAAGACGTAAAACATAGTGAAAAACAAATAATTCATAGTGAAAATTAACGTGGAAAAAAAAATAAGAGGCTATCATTAATCCCAATAATGGTGTTTACCCTTTACATCACTATATACTAAAGTAGAAGATTTTAGATAAATCCATAGAAATATCATATAGTTATAAAATAAAAGTCTCTAGATGATCATTCTTAATTATTATATCAAGTTGATCTCTACCGTGCATTTGTGGAGATGGTAAGTATAAATAAAGTACCTCATTTATAAATTGTCTTAAATTTTTTAACAGATTTATAAATTGTCTTAAATTTTTTCACAGCTCAAATTCTTACTTCTACTTAAAATATAAAATATTTTCCTACCAAAATAATTTTTTACCAATTTGATGGAAAAATCCATGTCTAATTATTACTTTACGATTTGAATAATTTGATGGGAAAATATGTCTAAGTATCACTATACAGCTTGAATAATGGTTTGTCTAATTATTATTTTACAACTTGAATAAGCACATTTTTGTCTTTAGAAAAAAAACTTAAATTATTTACACTTTTCTCTATCTCTACTATTATAAAAACATGAATATTTCTAAATTTTTTTTGTGCAGACTAAAATACCCTTATGTGATTTTAAAAAGCAACAAAAAAAAAAAAAAAAAAATCTCTCTAAGAAGTATAGTTATATTAGGAGACATTAAAAGTTAAAAGAAGTAACAATATACATTTTAACTAAAATGTTTTCATAGACAAAATAAACTAAAAAGAATAGTTAAATTAGAAATCACTAGGTATAATTAAATTATAAATTTTGATAAAGTCTAAAATGAATTATATAAAAAATAAAGTTATGTATAATACTTTATAATTATAATAATATTTCTATTTCTATTTATATAATTTTGTGATACATTCAATTTTTCTGTTACTATTTATAATATATTTGTGCATTGTATTGTAAGAAAAAAAAAAGTCAATAGTATTAATTAAAAACGCACAACGCGTGTGCATTTTCCTAGTACAATAAGTATAGATAGGTATAAGTATTTTTTATTACAATGAATAGTACTTGTACACAATTATTTGCTTGAAATAAATTGAAATTAATATGTTATTTGTGTGGTTGAATTATTTTGACACCTAAAGCATCTGTCAAATACAATGTGCTCAATATAAAGTCTGAGTCCACATCCAATCCCAACAAATAATTTTATGTGTTCCTAAATATGATATGTAGTGAAATTTGATCACATCTGGGGTCTAGTTTGGACTACATATATTTTTCCGTCCTTTACTACACCTTCGATATCTTGTGCAGAACCATATAGTTCTTCAATAGCACTTCCTACACGAGCTATGCTAGAGAGAATAGAATGACGGAATTTACCATCAATGATCAATGCATCGGATGTGTAATCAAGCACAACTTCATCCTCTTTATCCATTGGGACACTACAGGAAAAAAACCAATAAAAAATTTATTCTTTTCATCCGTTGGGATTAGCTTCTTCATGTACCATACCTTAAGCAATGGAAGGTCCTTGCAGCAATGCAAAGATGATTACAATTGTGAATTTGTAAAACTAATTTTTTTTTAAACATAGGAAAAATTAATGCAAATTCAGTAAGTGTATGGATGAAGGCAAGATGACATAATAACAGATATAAAAGAACTGAATCTTACTAATTTTGAAATGGCTTAAAAAATATTACCTATCGTAAAGCCCAGCACCAGCATAACCTTCTAGATCTTCACCATTTGAATCTGACCGGAAGATTATAGACCGCCTGATGAAAAGGCCTATAGGTTTGCTAGGGTAACCCAAAACCTGAAGTGTTTAGGTATTTCCAGTTAGAAGTCAATGATTAACATGATTTTCACATGTTAAATCGTGGACTTGTTATGATCTCACACAATTTGCACTTTCTAAAATAGTATCAAATAACAGGATCTATATGACTTTACATAGATAAATGTAGAAACCCCTATACAAGGACCAAATGCCAGCAAACTTTTAAGAGCGAGAAATCAGTCTAATGAGTTGAAATTACAATTTCACTTACTAGATTGTTTGTACATTCACTGTGTCTTTCATATAATATGAAAGAAAAGGATGTATTCAGAAGTGGTTTCAACACAGATTAGTGATTCACCTGAGGAGAGTTGAGATCATTTTTCTTGCAAATAAAACTCAAAGATCGACCTGGATAAGCTCCCACCAGCGTCTCTCCAAGCCCCTTGACCACCTATAAATAAGGAGATGTGTTTAAGTATTACAACATTTCTCTCATTCAAACATACATGGTGTTTTGATATTCCACAGCCACTTGGTGAATCAGTATGTCACTCTTATTTGTCATATCGTTAGCAAATTTTAATGTGAAACTAGGATGTAATATAAATTGTTACCTCAGCATATATTTCTGATGAATCCCCAGAGGAAGGATTAGTGGTGTGGATAACAAATGCATAATCAGCATTTACTATTTCTTGGACAAGGACAGCCATGCAAAGATTGTCGTGATTGAGTTTCACTTTTCTTGTGCTGAAGTATGCCCTCTCATTCCATTTTGAAGCCCATACCTAAGATATGCAGGAGAAGTATTTATTCGTGTACAAATTAGGGATTGTAGAAACTACAGGAATTCAAAATCTAGCGATGTAAGAATATAACAGTGGCTTTTTTTTCTTCCCACTCTAATGAACTAATATAAAAGTGGGTTTGGGTTTGCTATAACTAAGCTGAGGACATTTTCAGTCACATTTTTGTTCAGAGGGCAATTGAGCTCAAATAGGGGGAAAAAATAAACAAATTGAAGGCAAAATTTGCATTGCATTGAAATGCTTGCCCAAAACCTGTGGATACATTATACATATTGCTCCACTGGGTATAAATATGCTCACCTTCTTTATGGCCACCCATGCTTGTTCCCATCTTTGTGCACCTTCATCCCCAGGCCAAGGCATGCCAGAACTTTGCATCGTTTCTTTAAGCTCTTTGACCTGGAACAAAGTTACTCGAGTAAATTACATCTCCGTGGCCTAATGATGAAATCACTTTGCCAATATCCTGATATCTTATCCATCTATTCCAGACTAATTGATTACTTTAACTTAACAAAATTTAGTTTCAGAATCTAATTACTGATTTTCATAGTTTTAAGCATTGAGTAATAGCAGTCCGAAATTTACTTTGAGAAGGAAATATTCCAAACCTACAACTGGATACTACGAATTACATGTGTGTATTTGTAACGAATGTGAATTAGCTGGGTAACAGGGGCATTGCTAAAAGGCCATACCAGCTGTGGGGGAGCTGAAAGTTCTAAAACTGTGTTGCGAATTTCACCAAGGGCACCAATGTTTCCTTCATTTAATTTTCCCTTCAGAGTTTGCAACTCTGTTGCCACTGCCTGCAAAACAATATGGAATCATGTTGCAGCCCAACAGATTCAATAACTAAGTTGCACACATTGTTTAGTAGTTAAGAACTTTCGTAATCTTCCCATAGATACCACAAATTATACAACAAAGTAACCCTACTCCACCAGACAGAGTTCCATTCTATTAACATGGAATGTGACAGTGACACAAAGTTTGTCTTACCTAAGCATGTGGCACTATCTAAAATAGATAAGGCGCTAGCAATCTTGTTCCAATTTCTTGCG
Organism: Penstemon barbatus; assembly: GCA_003313485.2. Classification (NCBI taxonomy): domain Eukaryota; kingdom Viridiplantae; phylum Streptophyta; class Magnoliopsida; order Lamiales; family Plantaginaceae; genus Penstemon; species Penstemon barbatus. The sequence goes on along the minus strand of CM064883.1, from coordinate 12,385,158 downwards.
CATTTAACACTGTAATGCCTGTAGACAGGCAAGTGTAGTGGCAATTTTGTTCAAGATATCAACAATTATTAGCAATGGGAATCAGCTAATCATTCAATTCATTCAATGGGAAATTATATTACTTCTGTATTGCCCAAACAGAAAGCCTAACAGCACCAGCAGGAACATCCTCAGACAAGAAAAGTTCTTATTTTAGAAGTAATTTAGCAATCAGGAAACCGCATAGATTCTAAGAGATCTATTGTGTTTAACAGAACAAAAAATATTTATGGAAGTAGAAGAGATTTATTCTAGCCAAAAGATCATGCAAAGACTATACTCTAAAGATATGGTAGGAATCTTGAAAAGACATGGATACTTGAAAATGTATGGCTAAAAAAGGAATGACCTGGTTTATATTATCTGAAAGGACTGTTTCAAAAACACCAAATGGCAACGCAACAGAAGTTGGAATATTAACCCAAGATGGCACTTTCCCTTTAAGGTTTGCAATATTGCGCGACTTGGCTCCAACCTGTACTAATCAAAATAAAGCTCTTCATCATATAAGCTTAATATGCAAAACGCTGAATATTCAGTAGAATCTCTCTTAACATTTCATTCTGCTGCAGTACGACTTTAGTATATAGGAAACATAAAATAAGAATAAAATAATAGGCTGACCATTTCGGTCGTAAATTCCTGAGACGATATTGCATATCTGCCAGAAAATTCCTTTCTAACCAAAGCCATGGATGGTGCAGAGGAAACTTCTTCAGGGTTAGTTGAACTTTCTAGGTCATCTTCCTTCATCTCGCTACATTAAATGCAGATGGAAACTGTCAACTTTGAACATAATAGATTTATGCGCTTTTAAGTTCAGCATTCTCTGAAGAATGCAGAAAGATAACAAAAGTTAAATTATCATTCCTCTCAGGTATTAATGTGTGCATACTACTAATTTGTTCGATTTGGGAAATTACCTATATACTACATCTGCAGATGAAGGTTTTAAGCGCAATAACTTTCCTTCATATGCCTGGATGTCAGCCAATATGTTGGTATCAAAGCATGTGGCAAAACAAACCTACAAGAAAAAGAAACAATTTACGTACAGGGTATTTCTATTTCAATCGTCACATTAATAAGACGAAATATGTTACTGGTAATACTACCTTACTATTCCTTGCTCGGACAGAAACATGTGACAGCACATCAGGCATGTCAGGTGTCAGCAATGCTACAGCACCATCAGGAATTTCTTCCTCCCCTTTAACAGATTTGGCCACTAAAATTGTCGGTTTTGAGTAAGTTTCATTCTGAACTGAAAGCAACTCATCAACCACAACAACATATCCAATAGCTTCGACTGGACTGATGACCTGCCAACTGTTTCAGAACATTAAAGTTGGGTTAAAAGCTACCCATATCAATAAATAATACCAAAATATGATTTATTGATCCTGTCATCGCGAAGTATTTCCAAATCAATCATTTGACTTCAGGAATAAGTGGATTTGTGGTTCTAAAATTAGGAAAAAACCAACTGGCCAGGTATTTGGATTGGTGCATCTAAATAAAGAAATTATAGTTCTTTTCCAGTTTGAAGAGGTAATATAATTATATCAACCTTCCCAGATTAGCTGTTTGTCGAAGAATTGGATCTAGCCGATTAAGAAGGGAGGACAATGAAGCGGCTGATCCACCACGGATAACTTCTTCTGTAAAAATATTGACCTGCATGAAGCATTTACAGTTGTGATTTTTGAATAAGTAATGGAACAAGAGGTAGAAGAAGGACCAAATAAAATTGCCATAATAACATACTGCCCACTGATCCACCCCAAGCAGAGCACCTAGATACTCGGCAGATGGTTGCAGTAGTTGATGGTATGACTCAGCTTTGCTTGCAAGTGCAAGTCGAGTTCTGTCAAGGACTGATTTAGCAAACAAGGCCCAGTCATCATTTCCGCTCTTCAACATGCTTATAGCTAGATTCCACCCCTTAGTAAACAAGAAATAATGTACTATCAGCAAATGAAGAGGATTTCCAAATATAGAAAATATAGACCTATAGAGAAAAATGACAACAATAATAAATGCTTGCTGATGACACAGAGAATATTATGGCCGGATTCATCTTCCTGCTGCCATGGTTTCTCCTATATGTCTGTTCATTTTTCTTTCTATTCTCGATTGTACGCTTCAAGCACTAAATCTTGATCTTTCTCTCTAAAAGGATATGCTTCTCACCCCATGATTCGACATGGAGTGGTTAAATGATCAAAATGCAAATTTATAGTTTTAGAGACATCTTGTTAGACTCAGGATCAAGACGTGAATTAAACACCATTTATTTCTTATATTAAGTTAATCATAGACCAGAGATTTCATATCACGAATATATAAGATACTACTCTCATCTCCAGTGTATCATTAGCCATACCAGAAAAACAGCCGTAAATAAACTTAAACTTAGAATGACAACTTTGAAATAAATACTTTTAAAAAAATGAGCAAATAATGTCTTCTTCCGTGAACTTTCAGGACCATAACTGATTTTTATAGTTGCCAAAATCTCATAAAGAACCTGTGAAGAAGATTTTATCCTCACAACATCACAATGCCACTTATTATGTGTGCTTGAGAATGGTTACAAATCAAGGCCTCTATGTCAGTTGTAAATCATAAATATGGAAACCTCACCTTTAAGCAATAAATGAGATCTTCATTATTATCCACCGAGAGCGCAAGGTTTTCAACAACAAGAGAGATGAAGTACATGGTTTTCTGCAGAATTTATACACAGAATTATGAGAAATATATTTTTGTTAAAATAGTCCAATATATGAGAAAAATTAATATGGCAAAAATATTCGAAACTGGGTCAAATAATCAAAACAGATACAGCTGAAAAGACTGCTTGTAAGGCATACCTCAGGACTTGCATTACTTAATTCTTCATATCCACGTTCTACAGCTGTCCTAACTGTAGAGTCGAGAGCAATGTCCAGGAATATAAGATCTTTAAGACGGTCATTCGGTTTGGAAAGCAACGGTCTAAGCTCCTCACGAGCCTCTAGCAATCCCTGAATGTAAAAATGTTTTCCCACAATTAAGGCAATCAGAAAATTATAAGGAATATTTATTTTCTAAAAATCATCATTAGGGAGTTGGCGGGGGTGTGTGTGTGGAGGAAGCTACAAGATGAACTACCAAAACAATTGATATACCTCAAGAAGGGATTCCACATTTTTATCTTCAACATGTGCCAGAACAAATTGAAGTAGTTCCTGTTCTCATAAGTATGACATCAACAATTTTAAGTTCAAGAATGTTTATTCATGGAAAGCATTCAACATTGGAGTATGTAGATTACCGGAAATCCCGATGGCAATCCAGATACTGGATTTATCTGCACTCCAACCATGAAGCCTTTTCCCTGGTGAGACGTAATGGCAACTTAGATAAAATTGCACTGAGATGAAAACGAAATACTAAAAATTTGAATTTAGTGGCAATACCTCAGATCTATAGCCCATGCAATTTGTGGCTGCGGACTCAAGATCTGCGCCAGAATGAACTGCCTGCACTTGTGAATGTTAAATAAAGAAGTGCAAAAAGAGTCTATTACCCACTAGTTAGAAGAATGCTGCTTAGCAATAATCCTCAGCAGAGCATGAGATTAGGAAAAAGGCGGGACTCTTAAGTTTCAAAGTTTTCATGGACATCACTTCTCATAGAAAAATACTGTAAATTAATCCATACATGTCAACTGCTAGAAAAAAAATCATATCTTAAGTTTAGAGATTCATATGCATAGTCATTCAGATTTTGAAACATTCATCAAATTTCAGATTTTAGTGAGGCCAACTTGAGATCATAGCTCTAACCTTTAATGTTCTCATGTAATTTCCAAGATCGCGCAAAAGTCCATCCTTTTGATCTCTCCTAAAATTTGGTTCAGAGTGGATTGCTCTGTCATAACTAAGAAGGCGTTCTTTTGTTATGCCATTGTCATTTAAGGTTTTCCAGTAAACACCAATGTCAAAGTCACTCTTGATATAGTCAATTAGTGCCTGCAGAACACCGATAATGATATGTGTATCAAGATATAAATGGGGTTAAATTAGCCATAATGATTGTTTACTTTTTCTTTTAAATTATTAAAAAATATCACGTCAAATTTCTGAATACCTGACAGATTACAACATCATCAGGACTAGTGTTGTTATGCAGCTTTTGATGCCATTCCTCCATCATTCCACCCTTGCAGTTATTGTTTCTCTGCAATTGAGTAAGAAAATGTTGGATGATATCAAATGCAAAGATATCATAAGAATAGAAAGGATGAAATAGAAGAAAGACTTCAGAAGTAGACCTGAATTACTAATATTTCATCCCTTATACGTTGTCCCACATCTCCTTCACCTCCTCGACCAACAGTTGACATAATCATACGTACAATTTCGCGATACTGTGGACTGTTTTTATAGACATTCTGCAGCAAGTCTGTAAGCCTGTCTTGAGCTTTGCTTATCTCACTTCACAGTAAGATGCATAAAAAGCACAAATCAGAACTAAAACATCATATTTATAAGAGGTATATACTAGTAAAAGGCGTTGAGAAGCTTCCTCTATCAAGAACATATGAGAAACTAACACATTTTGAAATTAAGTGCCAGGAAATCTTTTAGGACTTCAAATCGTTTGCCCATAATAGGACAATCAAAGACTATTAAAGGGAGATGTTTGAAATTTTCTAGATTAAAGTTTAGATCTATAGCAGAAAACAAAGCAAGGTGTAGGTAACCTACCGTGGTTTTACGTTGTAATTTTTGTTCCATATCAGTTGTCTAGTTGCCATATATCTCATCCACACAAGAATTGCAGCAAGACCCAGTTCACCACCCTTAGTTGCTTGATCCACTAAATCTGCTGCAATATTGAATCTGTAGGAAGGAGTGCCATGTTCATATAGATTTAGCAAACTGATTTATTTGTTATCCGAATTAAACATGTCATGAGACCAAAAGCTAGTCAAATGATATCTTAGAGCATATAATACATTTTGTTTTCATCAGGGCACAGCAGCAAATAGAACTTCATCTTGCAGTCCCATAAGAAGGGGGTATAACATATATCTGAGAAATCCATAGATTGGAGTCGTGCATGTTGTTATGAATTGTTCGTTAAGTAACAATTTCTTGCATTTGTATAAGCTTTTGATAGATTCAAAAGAGAAACATACAATCTTATAGTTCCCTGAACAGTTTACACAGAATCTTAGCTCAAGTTTATAAACCACAAACCAGAATGCTATGCATGGTTCTCTAACCTTCAGTTATATGCTTGAACAGCAATTAGAGATTGATCGAAGCCAAATGGCGAAAATGCTATCCAGGAATTAAGAGTAATAAACTATCTGTAGTTTAGTGATGAATCCACAACCACAACAATATAAGTCCAATAACATTATTGATAGTCTTAATATGCAACAAAAACAGAAATGAAATGCTTTTCATGAAAATGGTTTAATATAGAAAAAATGAGTATATGAAGAATGATAGATGAAAACAAAAAAAGAAGTGCTGAAGTCAGAAACTCTCAGAAGTACTAAGAGATGGCTCACCGATGCATGAAAGACTTCTGCGCTTCACTTTCCAACTCTGCTATTTTATTTAACAAAGACTTTGATGTTCCTTTCCCATCCCCAGCATCCTTCTGGCAGTAAAATAAGTAAAAGGGTAGTCAGTGCATTAGATGGGAAGAGATGAATGATTATAGAGAATATTAAGTGGAAAACAAAAATAAGGAATCATACCTTTAGAACCTCCTTAGCTCCAGTGTTGAACTCCACATAAAAATCTGACCCACTGTTCTTCATCCAGTTCCCACCAGACAAAAGAACAAATGGCATCCCGACAAAATCTTCATCTTGAACTTTGATCTCTAATGATTGCACCTGAGTAGGATAAAGCATAATATTGACCCCTTAGAACTCACCATCTGACATCCAGTGTTAGATCATTATGCATATAGAGATATACGAAATTCATTTGCCAAACCTTGTATGGTTGATTATCAAGAGAAATGGTAGCAAATTTTGATTGAGCCGCCTTTTCTAAAGTTACAGAATCAGGAGGCAAGACAGTTGAAGGAGGTGCCTGTATAAGGTCCAGTTATGTTAATCCATTCATAATTACGAAAAATAGAGGACGCTGAAGAAAAGCTTATTATTTTCTAGACAGAGTTAAAACTATGAATGATTTTCTATACTTACTGTCCATTCTCCACGTCTTTTCGATAAAGCCCAGTGAAGAACAACAGGTTCTGGAAGATCTGTAGCCAGATAAACTTTTGTCTTGCCAGAGGACTTTGCTACAAGTACCTTCAGAAGTAAAAAAATATGACAAAAGAATAATTCAATAATATTCTCTTTTTCAACTGAATATCGATAAGATGTGGCATGCTCACCAGGAGCTCCTTATCAGAAAGCTTGTATATTTTTTGGTTTAATATAGGGCCATCAATATGGTCTTCAATTCTCTTGGCAAATTGTTGAACTGCAGACAGCACTTGTGGTTCTGATGGGAAAGTTTTTGCGAAGGAAGCAGAAGCAAACTTAGTGACAAGCTGCATTACATCCCTTTTCTTGCGCTGAATCCTTTCTACTGTGCTCTTTTTCACGAGTTGATTAGCAACCTTGGTTTGTTTCTCTCCTTTGGTTATCTTTTTCCGTATTTCATCCAGGGAAACACCCTTCTCTAGTTCAACTTGCAACTCTTTTCTTGATTCTTCAAATTCTTTCTGCAATATTAATGACATATAGATAAAATAAAAAGGAAACATAGTAGGAAGCTGCCCACTTACCAACTCTATCATTGGTAAAAGGTAACATGAATAAAGTGCAGACAAGTGCCATAAAATTACTGTCACAACTATACTTCAGAAAATAGATTCAAGGTTTGACATTTACAAGTTGTTGTTCTGGAGAATAGTTTGGCTTTCCTGCTTTCTCCCATCTTATGAAAGATTGTATTTGAACAAGATCATCAGGTATATTGCTCTTTGTTTCAGAAACAAGTTGCTCCTTCCTCTCATTTGTATTATTTTGGCTTGTTAACTTTGTTCGAAGGTCCTGGAGGGAATTACCCTTAGCAATTTCTTCCAACAGCTCCATTCGGGCTGCCTCATACTCCTCCTGTAGTAAAAGGATTTATCAAATACACAATCAATTACCAGAAGCAAACAAGCAACATCCGAAAACAAATAAGATGTTTCAAAGGCACAAGGAAATTATCACAAATTTTGTAACATCAGATCTTAAAATCAATCAAGTTGACAGATTTTCTTTTACCTCAATTGACCACATTACCAAGGATAAAAGTCTAAAACCAAACTTTCTTAACCAACTCTAAAACCAAGCTGCATAAGAGGGGCCATCAGTACATGGCATCATGCTCGTTCTTAAACCAAAATTAAATAGCAAGAATCACTTACCTTCTCCTGTTCAGGGGTGTACATCTGTTTTCCCTTCCTCTCCCACCTCAAATATGCTTGAACTTGTACAAGATCCTCAGGAACTGAAACATTTGGAGTCCTTGAATCTCTCATAGGCAGTTTAATATTGAAATTACCTCCTTTGTACTTGTACCTTAAAATGTGATATAAGAGAAAGGACACTGTTAATGATGTGATGTGATTTTACACATGGACTCACCAGTTTTTGAACAGAATGTTGCTTTACCATTTATTCTGGGCGTTATCAAAAATAAGAAACTCTAGAGCTTGTAATGCAGGATCGTCAATTTCTATTCTCAGGATCAAATTTGAGCCAGACTAAAAAAGGATCACCGGACAAGAAGATGTTATCAATCAGATCCGTTAAAAAACATTCTTGCGGTAGTCATGATAAATTCATTAAATTACTTGAACTTAAGCAGCAACCTGAAACTTACTTTTACAAAAGGACTCCTAAGTGCTTGGTTCTTATACACCACAGTTCCAGCGGGACGGCGATTAGGAAGTATCCACTTTCTGGAAAAAAAAAAGAAAAAAAAAAAAAACCTTCAAAATTTGCGACTAATATATGAATCTAGTGAAGGATAATGTTTGACATAAATTAGATTTCTTCCTCAAACTACAGTTACCCATTTTGACTTTTAATTGCTCCCCAGTGTAGAAGTAGGCTGTCGCTATTAGATGTAACTTGAATATTTACTACTGATGCAGATCCTGATGTGGGAGGCCTAACATCAACCTGTTTAGTTGCATTTAATATTCCAAGGTTAATAGAGATATTATTTGCATCCTTCATACATGGGACTATTCTATAAACTTGGTTCTTAATAATCATATATGTACCCAATATTCTAGGATCTCTCATACTATTGGTACCTGTAATTCGAGATTCCCGTCAAGTTTGAACTTCTCTGTAAGCTGCTAGAAAAAAAATCAAATCAAATCAATGTATGTCCTATCTACACTGCAATGACCATAAAGAGCTCTCTATGCTAATAATAGCATCTCAGATACTTTAAAATATCATTATCAGTATATATGGTGCGATCGATTTGGAATTCAGTGGATTCTCACCAAACCATCAAATATCAAGCATTTTAAAATCAGGGATTGCAGTGAAGACATGCCCAATGTACACTTGAAATCCTAGTTCTGCGTTCTACGGCTGTAATAGGGGAAAGTGGTGCTGCCAGCTGACTTTATCCCCTTTAAGCTTAAATTGATATTCTGAACTTTACACGTGTTATGGCCATTTCTAAAGAGAAACATTTGATGACTTAAGTTAAGGCAAAAGAAAACTAACCTTGTCATCAGAGGAGCACCTAATCAATTATATATTTGAAAGAAAAGAAAAAAACTGCCTAGCCGATCTCCAATAGAGCAGCAGGTAAGAAAATTCATATTTGTAATTTTCTTTAATCTTTATAGTACTTCTAATGAAAGTTGCCCTTCATTTCTATTATATTCTTTCTTTTTTTAAACATGAGACTAACAATGATATTTCTAAGTAACCAGTGAAGCTTTTGTTTTCCATCAAAGCTCCTAATGTTTAGCTTTAACTTATACTCAAAGCATTACTAGGTACATATTGTTTCTCTGAAGCATTTCCTATTTCATTCTTGAAATGATTAAATAAATAATAATCACAACACCATAAACATCTTTATTTTCCACACTATATCTCTAAAACTAGTACTCTCTTGTACTTATTCAAACTCAATTTCTTGATATTATTATAAGTAACAAGAAAATCAAGTCATTCAGTAATCATATACTACAAACTAAAAGCCATCTGAAACAACTGATTAATTAATCTGTTTGATGCTGTTACCTCAGAAGATAGATCAGCTGCCAAAACAGCCTGAGTAGATCTTGAAACGACACGTTGCTTCGCCATCTGTAATTTATTTTTCTGTGCTGTCAATCTGTTACCGTGGAACTCAGTTGATATAGGCGACTTGTGTACTAGTGACTTCGCTTGAGGCTGGAAAAAAGTATTTCCTCCAGTGCAAGTCGAAGAATTGATTTGAATCTGATGCTCTAATAGTGTTGGAGAAAGAAAACTTTGATGCAACAAGTTATTCCCTATCGTGTTGCTCATGTTTTCTCAAGCCTATAAAAACCAATGCCAATAAAACCTTTACTTCTTCCAAGTCAATATCTGTACCACCAAAAGAGTACAGCAATATATGCATGATATACAGAATTAGAGATATAACTTCCGATTCAAATACATATATTAACACATATTCACCATCAATTCACTAATTGAACGAAAAATACACATTACGAGCGCCTTAAGCTTAAACAGTATCACTTACACATTAAATTCAAATATAGAACTTCAATTTGGAATTATCGAGTGGCGACATGGGGGCGAAAAAAGGAAAGAGAGGGGTGGGGTTTCTCTCGCTTTTGCAGTCAAAAGATAGTACAATGTAATTGAATTTAATTTTGCAGCAATAAGTAAGTAGATTGCTCAAGCATTTCAACATAAAACATCACATGCAAATGAAAAATAAAAATAAATGAAATTACTTAAGTTTGTAGAGCTTACCGTAGCTACAGAAGCTGAAAAAGCGGAAAGTTATGAATTATGCGTGTGTATGTATAGAGAAGGGGAAAATATCTGGCATGGAGCATAATATCTTGAAATTGTGTACCTCAGAAGGAAAAGACGTACTGGCGAAGGGACGGTGTTCAAATTTAATTTACTGCTCATAATATCGTACACGTGGCGAGATTTGAGACGGGACTCGGTAAATGAGGTATTTGGGAATTTGGGATATTTAATATTTTATTTTATTAATTAGTAATAGATTAGATTTTCGGTGAAATTTTAGAGAGGTTTTTCCTTTTATCTTTTTCTCTTTTTAGATAATATGTGACTGATACTTGCAATTTCATGATTTTTTTTGTTATTTAGGATTTTTTTTAAGATGATATTTTCATCGTCCCAAAGAATTTGTGGTTCTAATTTTGGATCTAGTCTAGTATTTTTTTGAAACGATAAAGTAAAAGGGAAAGTGAGACTGATGGTTCTGAGTATTTTTGAGTATTGAGTAAGATTCACATGTTTGATTAATTGATTATTATGATCTATGTACACGAGAAATTATTTAGTGCAACCGCTGCACAACGTCATAAAGTATATGTGGTGCAGCATATCAATACACTTGGGACATGTGGAGTGATAATCCACATCACCCATGTTCTGGCAATGTGAACACAATTTTTTGAAATCCTATTTTTAGGGAACATGATCAAAATATGAGGTGATGTCACTCCATATGTTCCAAGCATATTGGTGGGCTGCACCACGTGTACTTGATGACGTGGTGCAGCGGTTGCACTTAATAATCTCTCTATGGACACTGATGGTTATTGTGAATGACTTTTTTGTCCCAACATTTTCATTTTATTTAAGATTCTTCGTCTTATTTATATGTTAAGTAAAAGTTAAAAATAGAATTCACAATATAATTTTACACTTTTGCCATGAAATAGGAAAATATCTAGACCTTCTTTTAAAAATTATCATGAAATATTATACATTAGTTGATTAATGGCTACGTCATCTATGGAAAAAAAATAATGACTACATCATAGAAATGATCTGAATCAGAAATCTATTAAGTTAGAATTAAGTTATAAAGAAAATCGACCACAAACAACAATAGTATTAAATTAGAAGAAAAAACTTACAAACGGGTCATGGCCTTATTTGCGAACAACATTAATTATTATTTTCTAAAATTATTTATCTAGATAATATACGAGTTACATGTAAATAAAATAGATAAAGTACTCTAATAATCATGATAACGAAACTACATTTTGAATTATGGTAATTTTAATTATGTTTTACAGTAATAAGTAATAACAATCCATATTTGGGTTATGATTCCATGTTAAAAAAAAAAAAAAAAAAAAAGACGGATATGTGCATCAGTACAATAAATATGTTAGAAACAGAAAGACACGTCAATTTTCAAATACAACCTTTTCGCATTTTTCTGAATATCTATAGTTTATCTCAGTGAGGTTAAAGCGTCCGATCGATAGACTATCCCCCTCTAGTGAGGTTATAGTTTATCTCAGTGAGTTTATAAACACTTCAAAATATGGGAAATAGACATTTTAAACATTCAAAACATAAATTTAGCATTTTGCACCATCGAAATATAAACAATTCAGTATTTTGCATACCCTTTTATTTTTCTCAAAAAATCTAGGAACAAAATGGGTAATTCATTTTGGATCTTTGGCACTTTGCACCCCCAAAATATAAAAAATGGGCATTTTTCACCCCTGAAATAGAATTAGCACTTAGCACCCTCGAATTACGAACAACTCATCAACTTGCACCCCCCGAAACACGAGAAATGGACACTTTGAACCCCCTATACAAAAAATAAGCACTTACCACCTCAAAATAAGAAAAACTCAACAACGCACCCTTTTTTTTGGGCAAAGTTGACCACCAGAGGCAAAAAACCTAGGGGCAAAATAGAAAATTTATTTTATTCTTTTCTTAAATATGAAAATATGTTATGAATACTAGAATACTCATTTCCCTCTCCACCTGAAAATTTATTTTTGTGATATGATTCAGTCAATTTTATGTATTAACTTTCTAAAAAATTTTCAAATTCTTTTGGATAGTTTGAGGACATTTGAAAAATTGATAATTAAGAAAATATGTTAAAATAGATTTAGCAGATGCATATTATAGTATTCATAAACTTTTTTGCAAATTTTAAGAAATAAAAAAAATGAATTACCTATATTGCCCTTAAGTTCTTTTGACCCCGGTGGTGAATTTTGCCGAAAAAAATGAGGTGGTGCTAGTTGTTGAGTTTTTCTTAATTTGAGGTGCTAAATGCTAATTTTATATTTAGGGAGTTCAAAATGTCCATTTCTCGTGTTTCGGAGATGCAAGTTGCTGAGTTGTTCTTAATTCGAGGGTGCTAGTTCTATTTTGAGGGTGCAAAATATCCATTTCGCGTGTTTCGAGGGTACAAAGTGCCACATATCCAAAAATAAATTACCTATTTTGTCCCTAAAATTTTGGAGGAAAATAAAAGAGGGTGCAAAGTGCTGAATTATTCATATTTCGGGGGTGCAAAATGCTAAATTTATATATCGAAGGTGCAAAATGCCTTTTCACATGTTTTGGGGTGCACAATGCAGAAAAACTCGGAGTTGAACTATGGATAAATTCAAATATACAGTTACTGGGTGAAATGGTTGTAAAGACTACAAAATAAAAAGGAAATTAGGGCTAAAAGAGTGGCAAAAAGAAACGTGGGTAAAGATAAATTCAAATTTATCTTGCACTTATTTTTGCGGGAGGGAGTTTTCTTGCAAAAAAGGTAATTTGGGAAAGTGAGAATTTTTTGGTGAGCATTGTGTCACAGTCGTCAATTTTTGAGTAAAAACATGTTTCTCTTTTTTAATAGTATAGATTATAGCTTAAAAATATTTAGTATGTACAACACGTGTCGGATACATGATCTAGCCATGGCTAAAGCGTGATTCATACTATATTCTATTTCACTATTTTATTTACTAGCTTAATCTCGTCCTATGCACAAAGTTATATTAAAATTATTGTTATAAATAATAATTTTATGGTAGGATATACTAATATGAGTTATCTAACTCAAAACTGAAAGGAAATATGGAATGAAAAATTATTATTTATATAATTAAAATTAATGATTAAGCTCAATTTATGTCATTTACATAAAATTTTGGATAAGTGTTAATATTTATAAAAGCGAATAATTGATTTAATTGAATATATAATTCTAATAAGAAATCATCGTTACTGGACCACCCCATAAAAATAGTTAAATGGGTTTGGAATAATTATGATTAAAAAAATTAATTAACAACTTAATTTAATTATTTTACATAAAAACATTCAATCATAAACATACTTTGATACCAACAGGTGATTGATATAGTGGAAGGGACTAGTCACTACAAAATAACGGATTTAGGTTCGAATTCCTGTTCGGAGAGGTTCCCACTTTATGCGTCCGATGCACCTCGAAAGGGATTAAACCCTTGGAAAAAAAAAAAAAAACATACTTTGATTGCATACTTTCATATTTACAATTGTCATAATTGAAGTAGTTTGGTTGATAAAAGCAATCGGGATAAATATTTACATATTCTTTCACTTTAGGTGAAATCTTGGAAAAACTTAAGAGGTTCAATTAATTATAAAATCAATAATTAAAACATAATAAATATTTTTATGTCTGAAATTAAATTATGTGGTTTTTGAAAAAAGGTTTGTGTAACACATATTCATGGGTAGTCCTTAAATCTACTTATAATATATTTCACAGTGGTCTTTGACTTCAATTCATTTGTTTGACCAAAATACTATTTCTCCTTATTTTGATTTATTTTAGTTTACTTAATAATAACCTGATACATGTTATAACCACCTTCAAACCCACTATATAGTCTTTAACCCATGTTGTTCTCCTTATTTCTCCTTATTTTATTTTACTTAACAATATAACTACCTCCAAATCCACGTACAATCCCAAACCCACTTACAATTCAATTTTTCATATCTTCTTCTCAATATGTTTTACTCCATTTTTTTCTTCCATATTCTTCTAAAATTTTAGTGGCTTTTTCCTCATCTACATAACATCTCACACAACTCCCATGTCATTTCTCCATACCACAACATAGCATCTACGGAAATTGAGTTGGTATTCTTCTAATGTACATTTTCTTCCACTTCTTTTATATATTTTAGTATTTTTTTGGTTGATCTAATTTTGTCTCTGTATCTTTTAGATCAAACATATATCCCACACAACCCTATTCATGATGGATCTTCAATGAGTTCACAACATTGGATGAAGCTGGTGGTTTGGTTAAAAATTAACTTTCTAATTTTTATATTTTCCTTACGATAACTCATTATGTTATGCTTTTTCCATTTATTTTTATGCGATGTCCTTTTGGATAAAGGGATAGGCAGAATATTTAGAGGATTTTGGTGGTGTTCTTTATTTTGTAATCGAGAGGTAAACTTAGCTTTTTATTAACTTTTTTTGGCCAAGATTTTAAGTCTTCAAATGTTTTTAATTTGTTCTGTTTTTATGATAACAGCAGTGGAGTAAATGATATCTTAGGCAGACAATTGATAAGATTTTAAAGGTGTTATTTATTAATCAAAGATGTAAGTATAATATACCACTAATTCTTATGTCGTTTTATATATATTAGAACACTTTTTTAAGAATTTATATTTTCGAGGCGAAAATGAGAAGTTGCGTTCAACGTGAGTTTTTAGTGTCCATTTAAATAGTATTTTTTATTTAATACTTGGGTAACCAAAGATGTGAACTTTCTTCTGATATTAAATCATGTTCCAATTTCTCAAACAAACTGCCTACCTAAGATTTTGTTTATAGTTAAAATTTGTCTCTTTGTGTTATTTTTCTTAAAATTTGTAAGTAGTATTTTTATTTAATACTTTGGTGACCAAACCAAAAAATGGCACCAAATAATCACATCATGAGGGTGTATGTTATTCCTCTCATTTTTCGTTGTAATCATAGTTTAGTTTGATTGTTATGACACTTCTCAATGCAGATTAAAAAACTTCCGGATCATTGCACGTATTCAAAGTATTGATGTTAACGACATGTGGGAAGCACATTGCGTTAATTGTAGAGGTTTATGTGTATCATCGTTTGACAAAGTGGTTTTTCTTACGTGTGAAGATGTGGTCAAGGCTAATTTAAGGTATTAAATTTTTTCTTTTCATAAACTAATTTTTTTATATCCAACTAGAAGAAAGTTTGTACAAAATTTCAGGTATTGATTCATTAGATACATCCTGTTGTAGGATCTCAAGCGCTTTACCACTGCACCAAAAGCAATTGCTGTTAGTGATGGCGCAACTATTAATCTTTAACCCAAGGTTGATTCCTGTAGGGCACCCCCTACAGTTCACAACGGCAGCACAGAGCCCCACACTAAGCGGTGGACGGACATGAGGGGCTTCGCAAGAATTCACGTGGATCCTCGGGTCTCCTCCGTGAACCTCGGCAAGTTGGGCTGCCAGACTCCGATGTAGCAAGCGCCACAGCAAATCCGTAAGGGTGACTGCTGGAATCCCATAAATCCCAACAATCTCCCCCCCCAGCGGCACCCGGGAGGATTCGAACCTGCAACCTCGCTTTACCAGTTGTAGGATCTCAAGCGCTTTACCACTGCATCAAAAGCAATTGCTGTTAGTGATGGCACAACTATTAATCTTTAACCCAAGGTTGATTCCTGTAGGACACCCTATGGCGCAACTATTAATCTTTAACCCAAGGTTGATTCCTGTAGGGCACCCCCTATAGTTCACAACGGCAGCGCAGAGCCCCACACTAAGCTGTGAACCGACATGAGGGGCTTCACAAGAATTCACGTGGATCCTCGGGTCTTCTCCGTGAACCTTGGCAAGTTGGGCTGCCAGACTTCGATGTAGCAAGCGCCACAGCGAATCCGTAAGGGTGACTGCTGGAACCCCATAAATCCCAACACATCCTTTTTTTAACTATTTATTCTTACATTTACACAAATGTATTTCTTTTAGATTTCGTGTTCGTCTTACAGTAGCAGATGGCAGTGGAACTATGAACTTGAAGTTATACGATGACCAAACAAAATATATATTTCGCAATAAAGTTGTATATCTTAAAAAACTACAAGACCAGGTATAAATATAATTTTGATATTAGTTTTAGATTTAACACTAATCATTATGCTACTCTGACTTAAATATATATATATTACTCAGCAAAATGGCATCAAAATGTTAAGGGAGAGAGTCTTTTCATTATTGCATCGTGCATTTATTTTTATTATCCCAGTGGCCACCGAAGTTTGCAAGGTCACATTTTCGTGCGGTGAAATTTGTTTTGACTGTTGACTGGTCTGAAAAATGCTCGCATCTTTCAAAGGGACGACCTATTTTAGGCTAAAAAAAGTAATTCATACATTTTCTTACCTGAAATCCAAAAAATGCTTACATTGAGAATAAATAAATTATTACGTTAAGATAGCTTTTGCTCATTATTCAGGTATTAGTTTAACAATGATGACATGATAGTGTGTAAATATTCCTATTTAACTTAGATATCTATAGTGATATATTGGTTTAAATTTAATAAATTATTTTTCTTTGTATATAAATATAGTTATTTTCATTTTATATATTTTAACCATGTCGTACAATAGATATTTCTAACATATTAAACAAGATACTTAACATATATATTTTTAAAAGACCCGTGCATAGCACGGGACGTATACTAGTTTAAGGAAAAGAAGGCTTTCACGATCTCTTTCTTACCAGATGTCATCCTTATCATATATTACTACGCAAAATAAATTTGTCCATTTCATCAATTTGCTGCATCGATCACAATCACATCATCTATTAGACGAATGCAAATAATAAATAGTAAGATACCGGTGATAACATCATATTGTACTATATTTGATTTCGGATGATAGTTAAAATTCATCAAATTTCATTTGCTAAATCATCATGATTAAATGATAATGAGAAAGATTTCTGCATATATGCCCAAACCGGTCAATAATATTATAATCTGATAAATCAGCCCGATTGTTGAAATTCTCACTTTTTGCATATATTTAGTAACAAAAATATTGGTTTTATCACAATAACAATAGTGACAAAATATATTTTTAAGTTGTTATTATTGACAATTAGCCCACTATAATTTAGTGACAAATTTTTAATTGTCACTTTTGAGGTATTACTAAATGTCAACAGTGAAATTTTTTCACATTTCTTGTCATTGGTGTATCTATATACATCATTTAAGTTTAGATTTTTTGTAGTAAAATTTTCTTTTCTAGGCGAAGTGCTTCATTTATTGGACGCCACACCACTCGGAAATTTCTAAATAACCAAAATAAATTTTAATTTAATTTTAATTTTTTTTTGAAGAACAAAGAAAAGATGCATCCTCCTTAAAACAAGTTAAATGCACCCACCCGAATCACATACTTTTTGGGTTAGACGATTGCCCAACAATTGAAGCGATCCTTAGGCACAATTTCAGGACAACAGATGGACATAGGCTTATGTATGCTATATTTGCCTTATATTTCCACTTTTTACGATAAAGTGGTAGAACAATCTGGACATCTTAATTAGGAGTTTAAATTTAGTTCTCATCGTTCATACAACCTCAATTAAGTCAGTAATAGATTCAATTACACCTAGACATCTTAATATTTTACGTAAATTTTCTCATTTTAAAAACTATCGAGTAATATAGAGTTAAGATAAATATTAAATATCTTTTATCTCTAACAACTTAAATTTTTAGATGAGTTGAACATTAATATGGTATTGAAGTTAGGGGCCAAAATAGTTCATAGATTTGAATCTTTTCATCGCACAATTCTAAATTTCATGAAAGGGGTGTTTCAAGTATAAATATAAAGATGTTTATCTCTCTAAACTCTAATAGCTAGAATCAAATTTCAAATTTCAATTTTGATTTAGAACTTATTGTCATTAATATTCATGTTAAGTTTGCTATATTTAGTGATCAAGTTGAACCTCAGATATTTTGCATTAATATTTGGACATGATGGAGGGTTACTCAATGTACTCCTAGAGGGTGATTGCCAAGTGGTGATAGATGGAATTGCAAAGGCGTGAAACGTACTCACTCAATTATTTGAACATGTTAGTTTCATATATTCTTCGATCTCTCGAGTTTCAATGGTTTTATGTGGATGGGTATTGACTCGATTTTTCGGTCTCGCGAGACTGGGTCAAATCATTTCCAAATGAGTTTTTGTCAGACCATGAAACTCAGCACAAACTTATTAACAAATCTACATCTAAACTCTTGAAACCTATAAAACATTGATTTGACATCTATCATCTATTTTTTTCCTCAAACTCTCTAAAAAATGACATTGATTTGATATCTACCACCTATTTTTTCTCCAAATCGCAACATCCAAAACCAATCCAAATGGAGTTTCGACTTTTTCGAACCATAAAAAATTTCAAAACCTAATCAAATGGAGTTTAAAAGGTTTCACCGAAATCACCAATTTTTGTTCTTTTTAAATCGAGACACTCGCAACGGGGCCAAAACCCTTACAAATAGGGCCATTGTTTCTCATTCGTTTAGAAAAGCCAACGGTTGGCCAAATGGAGTGCAAGGAATAGAATAGATTTGTTAAAATTCTTGTCCAGACCTGCCTTGATGAAACTCATCCAATTACATGGCAAGTGTGTTGCACTTACTTTATGATTGATCACTATTCTATGATTTTTTTTCAATCACAAAACAAGTATATTATTGTACTTGCCGTTTAATTACATATAATTCGGTCGAATCCAAATTGGATAAGAATTTCACGTAGATTTGAATGAACTTTCTATTAATATTTTGCATATTGTTTCCTTCTAACATAAGAAAAAAAAAGAAAGGAAAAAAGAATGAACCTTACATAATTCGATTCATTAAATTTCCACTATGAGGTCAATTTTGGGTGTATTATAAACTTGTTCCATTGCTCGACAACTAAAAATCCAAATATTATAGTAGTATTATATTTCCTCCATCCCATTTATTTTGCTTCCTTGGTACAGTTGATCAGTCAATTTGACTAAATTTATATTTATAAAAATTATAATTAATAATTTAATTAATATATTTATAATTATATAAATAACAAAATTTTTAACATTTCCAATAAACATTCAAAACACCAAAAACAACATTCAAACTACATTTAAATACAAAAACAACAATCACAAAATAAAAAAAACACGTTATTCATCTCATCTTCATTTCTTCTCATCTGCAACAGCCAAAAGAGTGCTGCTCAACTTCAACATCTCTGAACTAAACTGACCCACCTCCGGCAAATCAACCCCGAACTCTTCCATTCCATCGACGCACTCCGAGAATGAAATGGCAGAGAGGTAAGTCTTAAGAGAAGAGTAGGGATCCTTCTTCACAAATCCCAAACATTGTTCGAGGTTGTCGATAATGGTGCTGTACATTTCGTGGCAAGTCGCGTCGATTGATTCTTTCGATTGGGGTTGAAGCTGGGATGGAAGCTTTGAACCGATTGTGTCGGCGATTGGTTTTGCGGCTTTGGCTTTTTGAAGGACGGCGTTGAGTGCGTTGGTCATGGCTACGGGCCAATTGTTTGCGTTATTAACCAATTGGGTGCAGAGAACTTTGTCATCGGCGCTTTTGCAGAAGGGGTTTATGGGGGCGGCGGATGAAAGGACAATGGCGGTGGCAAGGAGGGCAACTGAGAAAGAAATGGTATCGGAGTTCATGATCAATGCCATTTTTTTTTTTTTGTTTTTTTTTTCTTTCTCTTTGTTAAGCACTCAAAGCCTTCGTGGAGCGATTTGAATGTTGTTGTTTGTGTTGTGGTTAAATAGAAATATTAATGGGGTTGGCGGCCTTTTCGCTGGTTTCTTTGGTTTTGTTAGTCCTTCAAATTTGTTTAGCCATTGCTAGCATCACAATTTTCTAAAAAATAGTATTTTTTATTGGTTCTTTCTATTCTAGGACATGCTATTTCATGGTTTATCTCAACTATAATTAAGAATATCCACTTGCCTATGTTTAGGCATGTTTCGAGAATAAATATCATGTAAGTACACAATATTTGTATATATTGTAGTTTTCTTTTTAGATATGCTATATTTTATAGGGTAGAATTTACTTTACCGGTTCAGCTAAAGCCGTTATATATGCTTTATTCCATTAAACTATGGCTTAATCCCACTTTAAATGTATCAGTTTGGCACTTTTAATCCTCGAAAGAAATCAATCTACTTTGCATACTCAAAACATATACTTCCTCCGTTTTTTTTTTGTTTCTATGGCAAAATTATCTAGTTTACTTTTATTTGTCGCTTTAGGATTTCAATGTAAAATTAATGTTATTTTACCTATTTTACCCTTCTTACTAATACTTGTCATTAATGTTAAGCTTATTTGATTAAAAGGATATTTTTGATTTTATGCTTCAAAAAAGTGACTATTTATGACATTCCTTAATTCATGTGCAATCCTCCAAAACG
The DNA here is from genome assembly GCA_003313485.2 of Penstemon barbatus. NCBI lineage: Eukaryota > Viridiplantae > Streptophyta > Magnoliopsida > Lamiales > Plantaginaceae > Penstemon > Penstemon barbatus. Next base: position 12,364,514 of record CM064883.1, on the reverse strand, counting down.
ACAAATAAAAAGAAAACGGAGGGAGTATTATTTTTCACTTTGCACCCTAGGTGAATTTTAGGCCAAAAAATAGGGGTATTTTTTGTCACTTCTTTCAAAAGTCAACATAAAAAAAAGAGAGAGATGTCAGATGTTGTAAATATAAATTTGAATTTGAGACTTTAGAGATTTAATTCATGTGCAATTAAGAGTAAATTGACAATTACCCACTAAAATAACTCTCCCCAAAAAAATAATGATACGTGATATATTGTAAATATAAATTTGAAAATACTTATTTCAACTAATATTTTTTTGCTCATGTAAGAGATTGAGGATCCTTATGTTATTTGAATGCACAAAGTTCTAATATATATATATACATACTAGTATACGCTCCGTGCTATGCACGGATTTATTTTAAATCTATCTTCATTGTAGTTTATGAGATAGTATAAATATGAACAATAATGATTGAGATATCTTAATTTTTGAAAATTTGAAATTACATAAAATAAATGAAAAAACTCAAAGGCCAATAGTCCAACAAATTAGAAAAATTATTTGTTTGTGTCAACATATGAACTAAGTAGAAAAATTATTTGTTTGTGTCAACATATGAACTAAGTACTTAAAGATATATGCATATTAAATGAATCCAAACAAACTATTTGGCCATGGGAAGATATGCAATTATGCTGAAAGAGTTAGATCCTATGTCCTGATTATGTTCATATTTATATTTGAAATATTCAATAATTTTGATATAAAGAACTTACTTGAATTTAAGTGAGACAATTTTTTTACCACATCGATCTTCTAAATAAAAACTTATAAAAATATATTAGATTGTCATTTATTTTGATTAAAAAATAGGCTACATGTAATTAGATAATTAGATAAGTTTATGTATGTACATACCAACTCTTCACATATAGAACGTGTGCTACTATTGTAGTATAACATCTAACCTATATTATTATAGTATAACATTCAACCTATATATGAAAACCAAGAAAAATTCCATATAGTACCAAAATTCTTCTATCCCTTACTATCATTGAGATGCTTGATTTGTCATATAGCTCCACATTATTTTCACCTCTCTGCTAAGTCCATCCTCCGCCACCAAGTTTATTCTCCTTGACTCTAACACCTTGTGGATTTCCCTTATTCTGAAGTCTTAAAATAGCACTTGCATGTGCCACACCATTCCTCTCCATCATCTGTATACATTGTTGCACCACAACCACCATTTTTCATGCCACAATGTCGCCCCATGATGCAATCATAACAGCACCCCTACCAACCATTGTCATGTTGTTGCTACTCATTTCTAAATAGCAGGCTCTCCTGTAACCCCTTTTGTCTTTTTTCCTACAAATATATGGAACTTATAAAAAGTGAGATATTAAAATACCATAAATTAAATAATTGTTGATTATAAAGAAATTTGATCTATGTACTTTCTTAATATTATATTCAAAATTTTAATGTCACTTGGTTTCATTAACAAATATGATAGTTTTTTGTATTAATACTTGTACACGTAAAGTCAATCTTCAAAATTTTAATATATGAAACTTGCTTGTATAAAACTACTTGACTATGTTACCTGAGTAAAGCTAGATAATTCATTACCTCTTGATGAACTCGTACTTTATACCATGATGATTATTGGGAAAAATTGAGGCCAATCTTTATCACGACAACAGTTAAACAAGAGGACTTTAAAACTACAAAAAAATCAATAAATTCATGATGCTCAGTATGCAAACAAACAAAAGGATTTGAAATGGGTAAAGAAAAAGGCAAATGAACACAATGATTGTATTCCAATACATAACAAAAATATCCAAGCGTGATTATATATTCCAACTCACAGACTCACATTTAATATATTTCGTCTAACAAATGATGTGCATTTTGATGAAACAGGGGTTTGATTAAATGAATTTTGATGGACATTTTTGTAGCGATTAAGTTCAACTTATTTTGGTGAAATTTTGTACCTCAAAAGTCTTTGTCCCTGCCCTTCCACTTCTCAGACCTTTTCTTATTTTCTCCTCGTTAAATTTTCACGTATCTCTTGTATTCCAATACATAACAAAAATATCCAAGCGTGATTATATATTCCAACTCACAAGCTCACATTTAATATATTTCCTCTAACAAATGATGTGCATTTTGATGAAACAGGGGTTTGATTTAATATATTTCGTCTAACAAATGATGTGCATTTTGATGAAACAGGGGTTTGATTAAATGAATTTTGATGCACATTTTTGTCGCGATTAAGTTCAACTTATTTTGGTGGATTTTTTTATCTCAAAAGTCTTTGTCCCTGCCCTTCCACTTCTCAGACCTTTTCTTCTTTCTCCTTGTTAAATTTTCACCTATCTCTTTCTTCACTCGCAAGGTATTACTAAGTATGTACATGAGCATGCTTGTAAATGAACTTCAAACTACCTGACTATATAACAACATACAGGGCCGGCCCAAGGGTTTTGGGGGCCCTAGGCGAAATAAAAAAATTGGACCCTTATATAATTTATTTTTTTATGTAAAATTTATTTTTCTTGCTCTTTTAGATGTGAAAGTGTTTATTAAATCTTTATATTCTAATTCTTCTAACATATCTTCTTCTATAGACAAAATAACTAAGTCACTTAATCTTTCTTGTGTCATTATCGAACGTAAACATGTTTTTATTAATTTTAATTTGAAAAAACTTCTTTCAGCAGAAGCCACTGTTACAGCTATAGTGAATATAATTCTATAACAAATATATGCATTTGGATAAGAACTAATCAAATTTATATGATTAAATATAAGATTAAATAAATCAATTGGTTTGTCTATTTGGATAGGAATAACTTTTGATAGTACTTTTAGTTCATAATACAAATCGGAACAAAAATATTAATTTAAAATTAATGTTTTGATTTTTTATTACATAATTTTTACTAATAAAATATATTTGTTATATAGTCGATTGTAAATATGTTTTAATTATTTTCAGTTTTGAAAGCTTCTTTTAACATAAACAAAGATTTTGTAAAATATTGTTTTATAACAAAAGCAAACAAAAAAATCGATTGATTTGATCAAGTCATAGTATATAAATAATTTTTAATAAAAATATAATTTTACAAAAAAAAAAAAAGGTTCAATAATCTGTATTAATGAATAAACAAATACATATTCATGTATGAAAAATAAAATTATATTTATGTACTAAGATAAAATTATTAATTTTTTTAAATAATTATATTTATGTACTAAGATAAAATTATTAATGTTTTTTAATTTAAAAAAATTAATAATTTTATCTTAGTACATAAATATAATTTCTTTTCATACATGAATATGTATTATAAAAAAATTTAACTATATAAAACTTGGGGCCCCCAAAAGTGGGGGCCCTAGGCCTTTGCCTAACTTGCCTATAGGCAAAGCCGGGCCTGACAACATAATGAACTCATACCTTATTTTGTATATCGTGATGATTACTGGGAAAAACTGAGGCAAATCTATATCATCCGCTTGGACAAAATCTGAATTGGAGAACTCCAAAATAAATTAGGATGATAGAACTACAATAAAAATCAATAAATTCATGATATCCAATATGCAAATAGTATAAAAGATATTTGAAATGGGTACAGAAAAATGAAAGTGAATAGAGGACTGCATAACAAAAATATCCAAATCTACTTATATATATATATCCTAAATTTTCTTTTTGGTTTTCCAAGGGTTTAATCCCTTTCGAGGCGCGTCGGACACATAAAGTGGAAACCTCTCTCAACAGGAATTCGAACCTAAGTCCACTACTCTGTAGTGACTTTCACTTGACCAATCACCTGTTGGTATATATATCCTAAATTACATCATCTCTCTTGAGCATTTCTTCGAACATCTGTAGCACATAGTTGAAGCAAAGACATTTTTTTTTTTAAGTTGAGAAATAGAAAACAAAATTAATGAGAAGTTGATATCGTTCTAGTCCTCGAGAGTTGAAGGGACGAGAGGTTATTTTTGTGGGATTTGGGGTAGTTTTCTTTTGAATTTAGGTGGGATTTGGAGTAAGTTATTTTTTAAAATTTTCAACCGGTGGAATTTTTATTAATTAAGATAATTTAAAATTCTGTAAAATTACTATTTGGTCAAGAGAATAGGACATACTAGTTCATGGTTTATCTCAACTATAATGAAGAATATCTACTTGCCTATGTTTAGGCAGGTTTTGGGAACAAATACCATGTAAGTACACAATATTTGTATTTATCATAGTTTTCTTTTTCTATATGCTATATTTTATAGTGTAAAATTTACTTTACCCCATCAACTAATAAGGCCGTTATACACTTTATCCCATTAAACTGTGGCTTAATCCCATTTTAAATGTATCAATTTCTCACTTTACATTCTCGAAAGAAATCAATCAATTTTGTACACTCAAAACATATATTGTTTTTAACTTTGCATCCCAGGTGAATTTTAGGCCAAAAATAGGGTATTTTTGTCATTCCCTTCAAAATTCAGCATACTTTCCCTCTAAAATGTACTAACATGAGATTCATGAACAATTAAGAGTAAAATTGACAATTACCCATTAAACTAACTCCAAAAATAACATAAAAATAATGAGACATCACATGTTGTAAATATAAATTTAAAAAATTTGGGATTTTAGGGATTTAATCCATGTGCAATTAAGAGTATAATTGACAATTACCCATTAAATTAACTTTGAAAAAAAATAATGAGACGTGATATGTTGTAAATATTAAATTGAAAATACTCATATCAACTGAATCAATTAAAGTTTTCAGTTACTAAATAATATTTTTTTTATTTAACTAACCCGAATGTGGCATTTTTTGGTTCTTTAATTTTTTGAAGGTTCTTTGATAAATGATAATTTCTTAAGAATTTTTCCAAATGAGTTAAATATCATAGTTTTAATCAACTTATAAGGTCATGAACAATCATCATTTCTTAAGCTAGCTTTTAAGGTAGAGTTAAGCCATAGCCAAGTAAGTTGATAGAGACCAGTCCATGTGATGAAAATCTAATATGGTAAAGAGTCTAATGTAAATGTGGTCACCTCCTTCAGTGATTGGGCTCCTCCTTTTGTGCATGATGGGCATCATTATCTACCAACAGCATTCGCCCAAATACCAAAGACATGGGTAGTAATTATTACTTTAGTTAAACAAGGTTTAGAATGTCATTATTCATTTGGAGTGTCATTATTCTTCCAGTAAACAATACAAAATACCATAAACAACATTCAAATTACACATTATATACAGAAACAACAATCACAAAATAAACAACGACACGTTATTCATCTAGGCTCTTTTCATTTGCAACAGCCAAAAGGGTGCTACTCAACTTCAACATCTCCAAACTAAACTGACCCACATCCGGCAAATCAACCTCAAACTCTTCCATTTCATCGACGCATTCCGAGAACGAAATGGCAGAGAGGCAAGTCTTAAGAGGGTCAGTATCCTTCTTCACAAATCCCAAACATTGTTCGAAGTTGTTAATAACGGTGCTGTACATTTCGTGGCAGGTAGCGTCGATTGATTTTTTCGATTTGAGTTGAAGCTGGGATGGTAGCTTTGAACCGATTGTGTCGGCGATTGGTTTTGTGGCTTTGGCTTTATGAAGAACGGCATTGAGTGCGTTGGTCATGGCTGCAGGCCAATTGTTTGCGTTATTAACCAATTGGGTGCAGAGGACTTTATGGACGGCGCTTTTGCAGAAAGGGTTTATGAGGGAAACTGAGAAAGAAATGGTATTGGAGTTAATTATCAATGCCATTTTTTTATTTCTTTCTCTATGGTTAAGCACTCAAAGCCTTCTTTTATGGCGAGATTGGAAAAGGGATTTGAATGTTGTTGTTTGTGTTGTGGTTAAATAGAAATATTAATGGGGTTGCGGGTTTCTTTGGTTTCGTTAGTCCTTCAAATTTGTTTAGCCATTGCTAGCATTGCGGAGAAAATTCTTGATCACGGCCTTGGCCATAATCTTCTAAAAAATATTATTTCTGGTTGGTTCTTTCTATTTTAGGACATGCTGGTTTATCTCAACTATAATTTAGAATATCTGTTTGCCTATGTTTAGGCATGTTTTGGGAACATATATAATGTAAGTACACAATATTTTTACTTATCAAAGTTTTCTTTTTAGATATGCTATATTTTATAGGGAAAAATTTACTTTAACCCTTCAATTAAAGCCGTTATACACTTCATCCCATTAAAATAAGGCTTAATCCCACTTTAAATGTATCAGTTTAGCAATTTGCACCCTCAAAAGAAATCAATCCACTTTGTACACTAAAGGCCAAAATTTTTACTTGCTTTCAAATAAATTTCTTAAGAATTTTTCCAAATGAGTTAAATATCATAGTTTTAATCAACTTATAAGGTCTTGAACAATAATCATTTCTTAAGCTAGCTTTTAAGGTTGAGTTAGACCCAAACCATGTAAGTTGACAATGACCATTACATGTGATGAAAATCTAGTATGGTATAGAGTCCCATGTTAATGTGGGCCACCTCCTTCAGTGATTGAGCTCCTCCTTTTGTGCATGATGGGCTTCATTATCTTCCCACACAATTAGCCCAAATACCAAAGACATAGGTTGTAATTGTTACTTTAGATAAACAAGGTTTAGAGTGTCATTATTCTTTCAGTTAAACAAGGTTTGAAGTGTCATTATTCGTTTGGAGTGTCATTAATCTTCCTGTAAACAATACAAAATACCTTAAACAACATTTAAATTACATTTTATATACAGAAATAACATTCACAAAATAAAAAAAAAAAAAAAACACGTTATTCATCTCATCTCTTCTCATTTGCAACAGCCAAAAGGGTGCTACTCAACTTCAACATCTCCGAACTAAACTGACCCACCTCCGGCAAATCAACCTCGAACTCTTCCATTTCATCGACGCATTCCGAGAACGAAATGGCAGAGAGGCAACTCTTAAGAGAAAAGTCAGTATCTTTCTTCACAAATCCCGAACATTGTTCGAGGTCTTTAATAATGGTGTCGTACATTTCGTGGCAAGTAGCGTCGATTGATTTTTTCAATTTAGGTTGAAGCTGGGATGGTAGCTTTGAACCGATTCTGTCGGCGATTGGTTTTGCGGCTTTGGCTTTTTGAAGGACGGCGTTGAGTGCGTTGGTCATGGCTGCAGGCCAATTGTTTGCGTTATTAACCAATTGGGTGCAGAGGACTTTGTCAACGGCGCTTTTGCAAAAGGGGTTTATGGGAGCGGCGGATGAAAGGACAATGGCAGTGGCAAGGAGGGCAACTGAGAAAGAAATGGTATTGGAGTTCATGATCAATGCCATTTTTTTATTTCTTTCTTTATGGTTAAGCACTCAAAGCCTTCTTTGATGGCGAGATTGGTAAATGGATTTGAATGTTGTTGTTTGTGTTGTGGTTAAATAGAAATATTAATGGGGTTGGCGGCCTTTTCGCGGGTTTCTTTGGTTTCGTTAGTCCTTCAAATTTGTTTAGCCATTGCTAGCATTGCGGGGAAAATTCTTGCTCAAAACGGCCTTGGCCATAATCTTCTAAAAAATATTATTTCTGGTTGGTACTTTCTATTTTAGGACATGCTGGTTTATTTAAACTATAATTTAGAATATCTGTTTGCCTATGTTTAGGCATGTTTTGGGAACAAATATCATGTAAGTACACAATATTTTCACTTATCAAAGTTTTCTTTTTAGATATGCTATATTTTATAGGGAAAAATTTACTTTACCTTTCAACTAAAGCCGTTATACACTTTATCCCATTAGACTAAGGCTTATTCCCACTTTAAATGGATCAGTTTAGCACATTTCACCCTCGAAAGAAATCAATCCACTTTGCAATTAAGAGTAAAATTGACAATTACCCATTAAATTAACTCCGAAAAAAATAATGAGACGTGATCTGTTGTAAATATAAATTTAAAAATACTGATATCAACTGAACCAATTAAAGTTTTCTGTTACTAAATAATACTTTTTTTTTAATTTAATTTCCCGAATGTGTCATTTTTAGGTTGTTTAATTATTTTAAGATTCTTTGATAAATGATAATTTCTTAATAATTTTTCAAAGAAATGTCGATTTTACTTGCTTTTTACACTGAGTTTATCATTTTTATTTTGTTATTATAGCCATTTTTTTCACTGATTTCACTCGTTTAATTGGTGGTTCATCACATTTCTTAATCAATTCATCCATTTTCTCTAGTTTATCGATTTTATCACATCTGTTAATTAATTCACTCATTCTCTCCGGTTAATTTTAGCCATTCTTATCGATTTCAACAATTTCTATGTTTTAAATTTTTTGGCTTGAGCCAATTGTACACCCTCGATTTAGCATAATGTTGGTTTAATGCACAGTTATAATTTAACAAAAGAAACAGTTGCACCTTCGAATTAGCATGTAATTGACAAGATACACCATTAGAAAAAAATGGAATACTATTCACTATAAAGTTCATTTTGGGTATTTTTGTCAATTTAGTGAACTAGATCGATAATGAAATACTTGAAATATATCTCTCATTTTCTTTTACTCTTGTTGAAGGCTTGAAAAATTACAAGTAAAAACTCTTCACCTATTTATACTAGTCAAGGCATATGAAGTACATGTATCAAATTAAATGAAGGTCATGAATACTAGCTTAGCTAGTCAAAGCATGTACCTGGGTATTTATGTACTTAATTATACATGTATCTACTTATTCATGTATTCTATCATACATTGTAACATGTAATTCATGTATGTTTATATTCAGTCACTTAAAGGAATACGTCAACTTTATTAGTTATCGTGCAATTGGTAAAATATAACCATGGTTTCGTTCTACAACATTCTTTTGGCTTGAAACTGGTTGGTACATTCAGTCATCGTTAAAACAGTCACTTGTCTTAAATTAATGTTAGTTCTATCTACTGTCGACTTAGATTATATAGCTAATGGATTTTCCCTTGGCCAATCCACATGCTGCCTAGTGGAGGCGTAATGGGATGCAGTTTTTCATTCTGAAATCGTAAATTCAAAATATTGATCAAATTACACAATGCAGTATACTATGCCTTCTAATTCTTTTAGGAGGTTTATCTTAAATATTCAGAAAATTGAGCTATCCCATGTTCTGAACATGAGACTCTACTTTATGGACAAGTTCCATACTTGACTTACTATATTGAAACTAAATGTTCCAAATGTGTTAAAAATCATGGTTTTAATCAACTTATAAGGTCTTGAACAATAATCATTTCTCAAGCTAGCTTTTAAGGTTGAGTTAGGCCAAAGCCATGTAAGTTGACAATGACCAATACATGTGATGAAAATCTAGTATGGTATAGAGTCCCATGTTAATGTGGGCCACCTCCTTCAGTGATTGAGCTCATCCTTTTGTGCATGATGGGCTTCATTATCTTCCCACACAATTCGTCCAAATACCAAAGACATTGGTTGTAATTGTTACTTTAGATAAACAAGGTTTAGAGTGTCATTATTCTTTCAGTTAAACAAGGTTTGAAGTGTCATTATTCGTTTTGGGTGTCGTTAATCTTCCTCTAAACAATACAAAATACCTTAAACAACATTTAAATTACACTTTATATACAGAAATAACAATCACAAAATAAAAAAAAAAAAACACGTTATTCATCTCATCTCTTCTCATTTGCAACAGCCAAAAGGGTGCTACTCAACTTCAACATCTCCGAACTAAACTGACCCACCTCCGGCAAATCAACCTCGAACTCTTCCATTTCATCGACGCATTCCGAGAACGAAATGGCAGAGAGGCAACTCTTAAGAGAAAAGTCAGTATCCTTCTTCACAAATCCCAAACATTGTTCGAGGTCTTTAATAATGGTGTCGTACATTTCGTGGCAAGTAGCGTCGATTGATTTTTTCAATTTAGGTTGAAGCTGGGATGGTAGTTTTGAACCGATTGTGTCGGCGATTGGTTTTGCGGCTTTGGCTTTTTGAAGGACGGCGTTGAGTGCGTTGGTCATGGCTGCAGGCCAATTGTTTGCGTTATTAACCAATTGGGTGCAGAGGACTTTGTCAACGGCGCTTTTGCAGAAGGGGTTTATGGGAGCGGCGGATGAAAGGACAATGGCAGTGGCAAGGAGGGCAACTGAGAAAGAAATGGTATTGGAGTTCATGATCAATGCCATTTTTTTTATTTCTTTCTTTATGGTTAAGCACTCAAAGCCTTCTTTGATGGCGAGATTGGTAAATGGATTTGAATGTTGTTGTTTGTGTTGTGGTTAAATAGAAATATTAATGGGGTTGGCGGCCTTTTCGCGGGTTTCTTTGGTTTCGTTAGTCCTTCAAATTTGTTTAGCCATTGCTAGCATTGCGGGGAAAATTCTTGCTCAAAACGGCCTTGGCCATAATCTTCTAAAAAATATTATTTCTGGTTGGTACTTTCTATTTTAGGACATGCTGGTTTATTTAAACTATAATTTAGAATATTTGTTTGCCTATGTTTAGGCATGTTTTGGGAACAAATATCATGTAAGTACACAATATTTTTACTTCTCAAAGTTTTCTTTTTAGATATGCTATATTTTATAGGGAAAAATTTACTTTACCTTTCAACTAAAGCCGTTATACACTTTATCCCATTAGACTAAGGCTTATTCCCACTTTAAATGTATCAGTTTAGCACTTTGCACCCTTGAAAGAAATCAATCAACTTTGTACACTCAAAACATATATAGTTTTTAACTTTGCATCCTAGGTGAATATTAGGCCAAAAAATTGGGTATTTTTGTCATTCCCATCAAATGTCAACAAATTTTCCCTCCAAAACGTACTAATGTGCGATTCATGTGCAATTAATAGTGAAATTGACTATTACCCATTAAATTAACTCGGAAAAAAAAAACATAAAAAAAATATGAGACGTCACATGTTGTAAATATTAATTTGAATTTTGGATTTTAGGAATTTAATTCATGTGCAATTAAGAGTAAAATTGACAATTACCCATTAAATTAACTCCGAAAAAAACAATGAGACGTGATATGTTGTAAATATAAATTTAAAAATACTGATATCAACTGAACCAATTAAAGTTTTCCGTTACTAAATAATACTTTTTTTTTTTGAATTTAACTTTCCCGAATGTGTCATTTTTAGGTTGTTTAATTATTTTAAGATTCTTTGATAAATGTTAATTTCTTAAAAATTTTTCAAAGAAATGTCGATTTTACTTGCTTTTTACACTGAGTTTATCATTTTTATTTTGTTATTATAGCCTTTTTTTTCACTGATTTCACTCGTTTAATTGGTGGTTCATCACATTTCTTAATCAATTAATCCATTTTCTCTAGTTTATCGATTTTATCACATCTGTTAATTAATTCACTCATTCTCTCCGGTTAATTTTTCACATTCTTATCGATTTCAACAATTTCTATGTTTTAACTTTTTTGGCTTGAGCCAATTGTACACCCTCGATTTAGCAAAATGTTGGTTTAATGCACAGTTATAATTTAACAAAAGAAACAGTTGCACCTTCGAATTAGCATGTAATTGACAAGATACACCCTTAGAAAAAAGGGAATACTATTCACTATAAAGTTCTTTTTGGGTATTTTTGTGAATTTAGTGAACTAGATCGATAATGAAATACTTGAAATATATCTCTCATTTTCTTTTACTCTTGTTGAAGGCTTGAAAAATTACAAGTAAAAACTCTTCACCTATTTATACTAGTCAAGGCATATGAAGTACATGTAATTAATTTAAATGAAGGTCATGAATACTAGCTTAGCTAGTCAAAGCATGTACTTGGGTATTCATGTACTTAATTATACATGTATCTACTTATTCATGTATTCTATCATACATTGTAACATGTAATTCATGTATGTTTATATTCAGTCACTTAAAGAAATACGTCAACATTATTAGTTATCGTGCAATTGGTAAAATATAACCATGGTTTCGTTCTACAACATTCTTTTGGCTTGAAACTGGTTTGTACATTCAGTCATCGCTAAAACAGTCACTTGTCTTAAATGAATGTTAGTTCTATCTACTGTCGACTTGGATTATATAGCTAATGGATTTGCCCTTGGCCAATCCACATGTTGCCTAGTGGAGGCGTAATGGGATGCAGTTTTTCATTCTGAAATCGTAAATTCAAAATTTTGATCAAATTACACATTGCAGTATACTATGCCTTCTAATTCTTTTAGGAGGTTTATCTTAAATATTCAGAAAATTGAGCTATCCCATGTTCTGAACATGAGACTCTACTTTGTGGACAAGTTCCATACTTGACTTACTATATTGAGACTAAATGTTCCAAATGTGTTAAAAATCATGGTTTTAATCAACTTATAAGGTCTTGAACAATAATCATTTCTCAAGCTAGCTTTTAAGGTTGAGTTAGGCCCAAGCCATGTAAGTTGACAATGACCAATACATGTGATGAAAATCTAGTATGGTATAGAGTCCCATGTTAATGTGGGCCACCTTATTCGGTGATTGAGCTCATCATTTTGTGCATGATGGGCTTCATTATCTTCCCACACAATTCGCCCAAATACCAAAGACATAGGTTGTAATTGTTACTTTAGATAAACAAGGTTTAGAGTGTCATTATTATTTCAGTTAAACAAGGTTTGAAGTGTCATTATTCGTATGGAGTGTCATTAATCTTCCTGTAAACAATACAAAATACCTTAAACAACATTTAAATTACATTTTATATACAGAAATAACATTCACAAAATAAAAAAAAAAAAACACGTTATTCATCTCATCTCTTCTCATTTGCAACAGCCAAAAGGGTGCTACTCAACTTCAACATCTCCGAACTAAACTGACCCACCTCCGGCAAATCAACCTCGAACTCTTCCATTTCATCGACGCATTCCGAGAACGAAATGGCAGAGAGGCAACTCTTAAGAGAAAAGTCAGTATCTTTCTTCACAAATCCCGAACATTGTTCGAGGTCTTTAATAATGGTGTCGTACATTTCGTGGCAAGTAGCGTCGATTGATTTTTTCAATTTAGGTTGAAGCTGGGATGGTAGCTTTGAACCGATTCTGTCGGCGATTGGTTTTGCGGCTTTGGCTTTTTGAAGGACGGCGTTGAGTGCGTTGGTCATGGCTGCAGGCCAATTGTTTGCGTTATTAACCAATTGGGTGCAGAGGACTTTGTCAACGGCGCTTTTGCAAAAGGGGTTTATGGGAGCGGCGGATGAAAGGACAATGGCAGTGGCAAGGAGGGCAACTGAGAAAGAAATGGTATTGGAGTTCATGATTAATGCCATTTTTTTATTTCTTTCTTTATGGTTAAGCACTCAAAGCCTTCTTTGATGGCGAGATTGGTAAATGGATTTGAATGTTGTTGTTTGTGTTGTGGTTAAATAGAAATATTAATGGGGTTGGCGGCCTTTTCGCGGGTTTCTTTGGTTTCGTTAGTCCTTCAAATTTGTTTAGCCATTGCTAGCATTGCGGGGAAAATTCTTGCTCAAAACGGCCTTGGCCATAATCTTCTAAAAAATATTATTTCTGGTTGGTACTTTCTATTTTAGGACATGCTGGTTTATTTCAACTATAATTTAGAATATCTGTTTGCCTATGTTTAGGCATGTTTTGGAAACAAATATCATGTAAGTACACAATATTTTTACTTATCAAAGTTTTATTTTTAGATATGCTATATTATATAGGGAAAAATTTACTTTACCCTTCAACTAAAGCCGTTATACACTTTATCCCATTAGACTAAGGCTTATTCCCACTTTAAATGTATCAGTTTAGCACATTGCACCCTCGAAAGTAATCAATCCACTTTGTACACTCAAAACATATATAGTTTTTAACTTTGCATCCTAGGTGAATTTTAGGCCAAAAAATTGGGTATTTTTGTCATTCCCGTCAAATGTCAACAAATTTTCCCTCCAAAACGTACTAATGTGCGATTCATGTGCAATTAATAGTGAAATTGACTATTACCCATTAAACTAACTCGGAAAAAAAACATAAAAAAAATATGAGACGTCACATGTTGTAAATATTAATTTGAATTTGGGATTTTAGGGATTTAATTCATGTGCAATTAAGAGTAAAATTGACAATTACCCATTAAATTAACTCCGAAAAAAATAATGAGACGTGATCTGTTGTAAATATAAATTTAAAAATACTGATATCAACTGGACCAATTAAAGTTTTCCGTTACTAAATAATGCTTTTTTTTTTAAATTTAACTTTTCAGAATGTGACATTTTTTGGTTGTTTAATTATTTTAAGATTCTTTGATAAATGATAATTTCTTAAGAATTTTTCAAAGAAATGTCGATTTTACTTGCTTTTTACACCGAGTTTATAATTTTTATTTTGTTATTATAGCCTTTTTTTTCACTGATTTTGTAACGCCCCCAAAATTTCGAACCCGTTTGATTGGATTTTTAATCCAAATTTATGTGCTACTTTTTATTTTCAAAGTTAAACATTAATTTGAACTAAAATATACAATTTAATTATGTCCTATGTCCTTATTAACTTTGAAATGTTTTAAAAGCACAAAAATACTTTAGCATAATAGTATACCTCTTTTGAAAAATATTTTGACTTTATTGTGCAAAATAAATAATTTCTGGGGCAAAAATGCACTTTACCGAAACTTCAGGGGGCAAAGTGCAAATTTTGCCCCATACTTGATTGCAGCTAATAGGAGAGCCTTTATAGCTCTCCTAGCCTGCCATAGGGAGTGGCCAAGCATGCCTCTTGGTTAGAGAGATTTCTCTATCCAAGATGAACATGCATTGGCTTGTTTTATGGGAAGTAATTATGTCTCCCATCTTCCCAAGGTGTATTTAAACATCTTTCTCCTCATTTTCAGATTTCTCTCCACTCATTTTACACCTTAGAGTTCATAGTTAAGTTAGAATTAGAGAGAAAATAAAAGAGAGAAAAGAGACAATACATTTAGAAAGATAAATTTCGGGTATACTCAGCACAGCCTCGGTTCTTTGATCATTCCACCTTCGTCCACCGTTGGATCATGCCCAAATTTTGGGTGAAGGTCCTACACACACGGATCTACATATTGACCGTTCGGATCGTCGTTTGGAACTCCCTAAGTGAATCGAAAGCCGTGAGAAAATGGTGAAAAGTAAGGATTTGAGGGCTTTTGTTATGAACCACCACCGGAGCCGCCACCACTGCCACCGGAGCTGCCACCACCACCTTCGGAGTTCTGGAAATGAAGAGATTTTCACCCCCTTCGTTGCTTTGGGTAAAAATACATCTATGCATGTGTTCTTTAGTCTTTGTGATATTACTTTCTTTCTTTAAAGTATATGTTGAAGAAGTTTAGTTTGTCCTTGTGATAAATTGTTGAGTTCATATTTAATATTCAATGTGACTTGCTAAGATTTTGTTTAAATATTGATTATATGTTTGGATCTTGATTTATTATTTTCTAAAAAGGTTATTGATCATAAATTTTGAAACTTTGGGGGGTATTTTGAAAGATTTTAAAAGTTCAAGGTTAGGAATGCGAAAATTTTGGGAGTATAGTGGACTGAAAATATAATTTTTTGTTTGATATTTGGTTAGGTTTACTAGAAAAACCTTTGTTTTAAACTTTGTTTCGATATTTTGCAAAAATGGGAGTTTTTGAAACATTTGGGGTTATTTTTATAAATTTTAAAATAAGGGGGCAAAGGTGCTGTTTTGTCACTTTTTTTACATAGTAACTTTTATTAACTTTTGATTAATTAATTTGATGTAGAGCTCTGTTCGCTTTTGTTTTAAGATTGAAAATTTGTAATTTTTACGAAGAAAATTTATGATCAAAGAAATTTTTGTTTCTCATTGTTAGTTGGTGAAAAGTATTAAAACTTATTTTTAATCTCAGTTTTATAGTAAAAATTATGCTTGATTATTTTTAAATATTTCTTAAATGCGTGGATCTTAAATTACTTTTCAAGAAAACCGGTTTGATTAAGTTTTCAAAACTATGAGGGTGTTTTTGAAAAGTTTTAAACTTATGGGAATTTTAAAGCTTTGATTTTTGAATTAACAAGATACTTAATACTTTTATTTGTTTTTCGATATGAGTTTAGTTAAAAATCTTTTGATTTAAAGTTTGTTGCAATTTTTTTGCAAAGATGGATATTTTTAAAAGTTTAGGGGCTGTTTTGTAAATCTGGAAAATGAAGGGAAAATTTTGCTGTTTTGGCATTGTCTTTTTTTAAATTAGAATTTTGTGTTTTGAAAATAATAACTTTTAAGTAGAGTTGATGTCGTAATTTTTAAGCACTTTTGTGTGATGTGTTAGTTTAGGAAATCCTTGTGTAGGATTTTCATTAGTTATGTTTCTAAGTCGTATACGTACTTGCTCAGGTTTCGGATACGCTTCATTTGTGGAGTTTTAGTCGCTATACTAAGCGACAAAGGTGAGCGCTGTGTGTTTAATTTGTATGTCGGTCCGATGTGCTAGTAGATCGAGTCCAAACCTGCACTTATGCTCTTAATAATCAAAGCATGGATCTTATTCTAACTTTTCTTGCATGTCGTCACGAATAGGTTGACTTATTAGGTCAACATTACTCGCATGAAATCACTTAGCATTTCAACATGATTATCCAAATACATGCTACATCCAAATCTACTAGTTGCGAATATATTTTTCGAAATTATCATGATACCCAAAATTTCATTTGATAAGTTATTAAACGTTGATAATATGTTAATATGTTTGATATGTTATGTTCCGTTTGTTTCCGACTATATGTTTCCGTTTGTTTCCGATTTTGTGTGGGCCCCCTTTTGATTGGTATATGGACCCGATGCCAACCTGGCCGACAAGGGCCGGCAGGATTGTCACGGTTACCCGTAGGCCTGGCCTTACAACCCAAGTGGGGAGGAACACTTGGGGAGTAAGGACGAACTCCGGCAAAGACATGTCGATGCATTTTTGATAGTAAGGTCGCTCCTTACTTGGTGAGTTTGGATGGATATCAGACTGAGGATGGAGGGTAAGTGGAGGACGGCATCAACAATTCTTGGTTATGTGAATTCCGTGTTTCTTCCGTCTTGAATATATGTTTATTTGCTTGATAACATGATTATGTTATATAATATGTTGCATTCACACATCACCATGCAAATTCGCACATAGCCTCACTAAGTTGGACGATCAACTTATGCGTTCTATGTTTCACTCTTTTCAGTTTCAGGCGTTCTGGAAATAATAGTCGGGTTGCGGTTAGGTCATCACGGTTGCGATCCCACCCTAGTATTCGGGAGAGTAGTAATATTTTGTTGTCGATTTATTCTCTTTTTTATTTTGTTTAAAACCTTGCTTAGAATATTTGAATCGTTAAAGCTGATTTTTATTTTTATAAAAGCGAAAGGATTTTCATAAATTATTTGTTTATCTCTCTCGGTTGATTTTGTTCAAATGTCTTGATATGTTGTGATTAAATGTTTTCGCTTTAAAACTCAACTATGAAGATTGATTTTATTTGTTCGTCAACAAACTTAGTAATTTAAATTGTTCTTATTTCGTTTTAAACTGCTTCCGCTTTTAAACTTTTAATTTATCATTTTCATCAATTAAAAAAAAAAAAAGCTTCGATATTTTTAACGCTTTTTCAAAATAACAATAATTTTTCGACCGTTATCCGAAGGACCCGCGGTGCCGGGCCGTCACAGTTGGTATCAGAGCTTCGACTAAAGGCCAGGATAGGATCCTCGGATTTGTACTGAGGGGTTAGTAAGGTGGGACTCACCGTCATGTTTTATGGTGTCTACCCATATTGGGTAGTTCACTTTTAGGACAAGACCGCAACCGAAACCATATGTTTAGTACATGTCCTTGGGGTTAATGATTATTTTTGCTTGATTCTGTGTTTTCTTGATAAATTATTTTGTTGGTGGTATCCCGAATACCATAATGTTATTCGAACTTTATTGTTGATATTATTGTCTGGTTCTGATTGTATATGTGTGCGTTCCGTGATTTTACGTAAATTAAAATATTTGAATCAAGTGACCTTCCTTGAAGTACATAGAATGACTAAAATAGCCCTAATCCTTTTGAATTCCATTATCGAGTTTACCTTACTCAAAACTTATAATTCTGATCCTAAATGTTCCATCTCCAAATTGATCTCTCGACTTCAGTAAGCTTTCTTGAGCCTATTTTCGCTATAATTAATTGTTTCGCCCTTATTCTAATGTTGGTACTTATTCATTTTGAACTTGTGATCCCTAGATGTCTTTTCTTTATCGTTTTGGCGAATCAAATTATTATCTATGTAATCTTTCTTTCAATAGACAAAATATCATTCAAATTTCATTGACATCATCTTGAGTTCTAACTTGTCTATTACTCATTCCTTGCATTCAACTATGATTTTTTTAATCGATAGCGAGTAACTTCATTTTGAATTCTAAAACTACCCTAAGTTCATATCTAATCTTCTCATTCTCGCTCTTGCTTTTCTGAAGTTTCTAAATGCCATTGTCCGATTGTATCTTTTCCTTCATGTTGTGTAATTTACCGTAAAATATTCTTCAATCATTTTAGCCTCATTCTTGATATGGCTTCTTCAAGTCGTGCCCTTAATTACCTTTAATCTAACTCTTTGACTGTTTTCCTTCGAGCTTATCGACACTCTCAATTAACATGTCTTTGTCTATTGGGGATTGACTTCTTGTATCCTATCAAGTTTTTATATTGATCCCTTATCTTTTTACTCGTTCAGAGTTTACCCCTCCCTATTTCATGAGATACTTTCTCGTATCGACTTCGTAAAGCAAAATTATTTATTTTTGTCGGATTCTATGATTGTTATTGTTCCTTGTCCTTCTTTTTCAGAGCACATTTATTCCGTTATGATCGTTTTGAAATTATCCATATGATTTCATGTTACTCGTTTTTGTTGTATTCAATTATACAATCTTCTAAATTTCCTGAAGGAATTGAATTGTCTCAATTTCTTTTGAACTTCACGTTTTCATTTGTCCATTCATAAATTGTTGTTCATTTGTCTATTTCATTCCTTGTTGCAAGCCGCATAAATCATATCAATTTATTCTCAATTCCTTTTGAACTTCGGACTTACCTTCTATTTGTTTTGAACTTATTTTTAATTCCCGTCTCGTTCAATTTGATCGTTTCGATGTTCTCATATTTCACTATCGAGTTTTACTTGTTTTCTATTGCAGCTTGTTGTAATCATTATTGAAATGATCTTCGAATCTCGCCATTTATCTTGACTTGCTTTTCAAATGACCAAACACACTTTAATGTTTTTGGTTATTATTGTCATGATACTTGTTTCGACATTCTGTTATCCTTACCAATATCCTTGCTTTGATCTTCTTTTTACTTGCACCGTTTGAAATGGTGAGGCTCATCCCTTTCGTTATTCTTATCGGTGCACCTTAATTGTTCGCCTTGTCACTTATATCGAACTATTCATTTGGTTATCTTTATTATCGATATTTCAGTCCTTTTGCAATTTTCGTTGATTCTTCTTTATGTTGCCATTGCTAATTCTTATCTTGTCGTCTTGAGCAACTTGATTCGATCATCTTTTCTAATCCTTATCGTGTCTCTTCATTTGACTTATTTTGTTCCTTGCGAGAATCCCAAGTCAAATGTCATTCAGTACCTTTTTAATTCTCTGAGCCAAACTGAACTATATATTGTTATGTGAGTAGTTTTTCCTTTGAGAAGAATCTTAATCCGCGACATAGGAGTTGGATTTATCGTCGTATCTCATTCTACCGCATCATGATTATGCGTACGTATATGAAGTACTACATCGATCATCCTCGTGAACCTGACTACATATCTTAAGATCTTCAGAAATATGTAACGTACAAACGAAGACACGTTTGCATACTCATCTAGATGAAGAAACAAGTGAATTTCATTATGGCGCGGCCAGAGTATAAAAAGGCGACTTGGGAGTTAGATAAAAAGATACGTCAGATTTTTGAAAACTCCTAACGTACGAGAGAACATTTTCGCACACTCGTTTTAATCAAGAAGGCCGCAGATTCTACAAGAAAATATTTTATGACGCACATTGAGTAATGAAGAAACGTTTCGGGAGCAAGAAAAGAAGATACGACGGCGTTAACCATACCACGCGAATCTCAAGAACGAATTTGGGGACCAAATTCTTTTAAGGGGGGAGGATTGTAACGCCCCCAAAATTTCGAACCCGTTTGATTGGATTTTTAATCCAAATTTATGTGCTACTTTTTATTTTCAAAGTTAAACATTAATTTGAACTAAAATATACAATTTAATTATGTCCTATGTCCTTATTAACTTTGAAATGTTTTAAAAGCACAAAAATACTTTAGCATAATAGTATACCTCTTTTGAAAAATATTTTGACTTTATTGTGCAAAATAAATAATTTCTGGGGCAAAAATGCACTTTACCGAAACTTCAGGGGGCAAAGTGCAAATTTTGCCCCATACTTGATTGCAGCTAATAGGAGAGCCTTTATAGCTCTCCTAGCCTGCCATAGGGAGTGGCCAAGCATGCCTCTTGGTTAGAGAGATTTCTCTATCCAAGATGAACATGCATTGGCTTGTTTTATGGGAAGTAATTATGTCTCCCATCTTCCCAAGGTGTATTTAAACATCTTTCTCCTCATTTTCAGATTTCTCTCCACTCATTTTACACCTTAGAGTTCATAGTTAAGTTAGAATTAGAGAGAAAATAAAAGAGAGAAAAGAGACAATACATTTAGAAAGATAAATTTCGGGTATACTCAGCACAGCCTCGGTTCTTTGATCATTCCACCTTCGTCCACCGTTGGATCATGCCCAAATTTTGGGTGAAGGTCCTACACACACGGATCTACATATTGACCGTTCGGATCGTCGTTTGGAACTCCCTAAGTGAATCGAAAGCCGTGAGAAAATGGTGAAAAGTAAGGATTTGAGGGCTTTTGTTATGAACCACCACCGGAGCCGCCACCACTGCCACCGGAGCTACCACCACCACCTTCGGAGTTCTGGAAATGAAGAGATTTTCACCCCCTTCGTTGCTTTGGGTAAAAATACATCTATGCATGTGTTCTTTAGTCTTTGTGATATTACTTTCTTTCTTTAAAGTATATGTTGAAGAAGTTTAGTTTGTCCTTGTGATAAATTGTTGAGTTCATATTTAATATTCAATGTGACTTGCTAAGATTTTGTTTAAATATTGATTATATGTTTGGATCTTGATTTATTATTTTCTAAAAAGGTTATTGATCATAAATTTTGAAACTTTGGGGGGTATTTTGAAAGATTTTAAAAGTTCAAGGTTAGGAATGCGAAAATTTTGGGAGTATAGTGGACTGAAAATATAATTTTTTGTTTGATATTTGGTTAGGTTTACTTGAAAAACCTTTGTTTTAAAGTTTGTTTCGATATTTTGCAAAAATGGGAGTTTTTGAAACATTTGGGGTTATTTTTGTAAATTTGAAAATAAGGGGGTGATAATGTCGTGAAAATGTTGTTATTACCTATCTCTTTAAGCCCAAAACATCTTGTTTTGATTCGAGTTTTTGTGTGTCTTCTCGTGTTTTCGTTTCTTTTGTGCTTTTGGCCCCTTTGTTTGGCCTTTGTTCGTCTTTTGTGTTTTTGTTCTCGTATTGATCGTTTTCTCCGTGGTTTGTAGGTATTAACATCATAGAGAGATTCGGAGTTGCGTATCAATGATACGAGTCGCTCTACCAACCCCGCGAGTCAAGCTTGAGCTTCAAAGGAAATAGAACCCGAAGTAAATCGTACAAGAACGTAGATAGCTGCTCACTAGAACATGCATAAATATTTCATGGATGATCCAAATGAGCTGAATTTTGGATATGTCATAGATGAGTGAGTTAGCTACGCTACGGACTTTACGGATCCGGATTCGGAGTTCGGAATCAAAAGATATGCTGCTCGGAAAGAAGTGCGGCAGAGCAGGAAACCTACTGCATGTACCTCGCGGCCGCGAGGTTTAACCTCGCGGCAGCGAGCTGGTGGCAGAAAGTTTCTGCCCAGGTCTCGCTGCAGCGAGGTTCAACCTCGCTGCAGCGAGGCCTGCTCTGTTTTTCAGCGTTTTTTGAGGGCCATTTTGTCTATAGCCCTTCTCCCACTTGTAAATACAACCTCCTTTAGGGACTTGTTGGCCTTTGTTATTATAGTTTTTGGGGTAATTTAGGCATGAGTGGGTGATAGTTTGCTAGGTTATAAGGGTAGAAGGTGGAATTCTTTTGAGGGGTCTTGCATACTACACTTTACATTTCTCTCTTGCCTCCCTTTTGAAGAAAAGAGAAGAACTCTCACTTGGACTCCCCAAAGAAGATAAAAAGGCATTGAGGGAGAAGTTGTTGAAGACCTCTTCACTAAGCTTACTCTAAACTCTTTTACTTTGTTCATTTATATTGATGTCTTTTAATGTAATGAATGATATATTATTGTTATGAGTGGCTAATCTCATTTATTCTATGTTTTTATTGATCCTATGTTTGGTTCTTGATTCTTGATTAAATGATGAGTTAATGGTTGTTGCTATGCTTGTATACAAGTGTTTGTTAAACTAGTTTGTGCCTTTGTCAACTTATGGATTAGCTAACCATAGGATGAAATGGATTGATCTTTAATGGCTAGATATAGTTGATTAAAGATTAGATTATAAAACTAGGTTGTGATTTGATTTTAGGATAGAAATATACCTAGGTCATTTCATGTTCTAACGAGGTTTGGAGTTAATGCATCACTTAGGCTTAATCCTCTTAGACATAAATTGGATTAGTCTACTTTGGTAGGTTCGTACGCTATCGAAAGATACGTATGAATAATTTACGAAATCTTGAACAACAAACGTGAATATGGTTGTCAATTGTTGAGTCGTTTGTCTTGAATTAAACTAGGTGACGTAAAAATCATAGAAGCCTTTACATATATTAAGTCAAGTGTTAGTTTCAAAATCACCTTAATTTGAGTTGTAGTATCAAAACCACAATCACCTCACCAAATTCAACTTACGAATCTAAGTCAAAGTAACAAGACGTTAGTTGGTAATTAATTGAACAATTCCTCGTGGGTTCGACACTCCTTATCACTTTATTACTTGTAACGACCGTATACTTGCGCGTTTACGTACTCGTATTTGGAGCGTAACAAGTTTTTGGCGCCGTTGCCGGGGAGTTGTAACGATTGTTTGCCAATTTATATTCTTGTATATCTTAACTTGGATTTGCTATTTACGTTGTGATCTTTGTCTTCCAAGGTACGATGGCCTACAATGATTGCTATCCAAGGTCAACCGAGGGACGATCACTTTGTTATTGTATGCATTGCATGGGGGAGAGCACAATCGCCGGTTGCCCAATGAGTCCAACTCATTTTCAATATGGGAATTCATACATGGGTAATCATTATGAGCCGAGTCCCCCTTACAATAGCTACAATATCGAATGGGGAGATAACCCGTATTATCCAAGGAACAATGAGTGGGGAGGTGGACCACACCCGGATATGATGATGACTACTTCATTCATCCAACCGAACTATCATGAATCTTCTCAACCTCCGGTAGAAGCAAAATCATCTTTGGAAGAAGCATTCACTATGTTCATGGAGCACACCACCAAATACATGGTCGACAATGATTCTAAATTGGAAGAAATTTCCAAACAATTGCAAGAAGACTCGGGGACATTAAGGGATCTTCAAACACAAATGGAGAAAATCTCACAAGCCTTAAGCATGAGTACAATTGAATCAGTTGCTACTAATGAAAGCTTTAATGAACCGAGTGAAATGTTAGAAACAAATGGGCTTCCTACTAGAAATGAAGATCAAGGTGGATCGAAAGAGCTTGCGAGGGAAGAAAAATTCATCATGGATGAAGAGTTTGATCAAAAGGTCATCAAATGTTCTTATGTGGACTTGATTATTCCCAAAGAAGACAAGTGGAACCACCCGAGCAAAGCGACATGGATAATTATGGGTAAAGATTATAAGAGATTTGAACCGGGAGATAAAAGATTTCGATTTGATATGTGGTTCAAATCCGTCCCAAAAGACCGTACAATGAAAATATTAAGGCGTGGGACGAATTCAAAAGCAAAGAGGCCGGGGCTCATACTTGATCCCGATGGGATCCTATTTGATTATTGGCCACCCTAAAAGAAAAGAGAAGTATCCAAGTCGAGCTCACGACTATAAACAAGCGCTTCTCGGGAGGCAACCCGAGCCTATTGTTTTGTGTTTTGTGTTTTTGTTGTTCGTTTTTGTTTTTGTTTTCGTTTTGCGTTTTGTGTTGTAGGTAAATGAGCGCGCACGAAAGATCGAGGTTAACAAGCATAACTCGAGTGAGATCGAGCGAACTAACCATAGATTGAGAACGACGTAAGGTGAGAAGTTGGATTATTTGATATTGCGAAGAAAAAAAAAAATTTCTGTCCAAACTTCGCTGCCACGAGCTCAAGGCTCGCGGCCGCGAGAAGTTGGCAGAAATTTTCTGCCCCAACCTCGCGGCCGCGAGCTTCCAGCTCGCCGCCGCGAAGTCTGGGCAGAAAGTTTCTGCCCAGCTCTCGCGGCCGCGAGATTTTGGCAGAAACTTTCTGCCCCAACCTCGCGGCCGCGAGCTTCCAGCTCGCGGCAGCGAAGTCTGGGCAGAAAAGTTTCTGCCCAGGTCTCGCGGCCGCGAGACGAAAAAAAAAAAAAAAAAAAAAAAAATTTTCCGACTTAAATACATACTCCCTCACTTTCTCATTTCAAATACACACACTCTCAAAACTCCTCTCTCTCAATCGGCTCTCTCTCTCAAACTCTCCCGAATCATCCTATCTCTCACTCAATCACTCAATCAACCAATTACTAATACAAACAATCACTCTCCTCACTCCAAAATACTCCAATTTCCCCCGTAATCCACCAAACCCGAAATTCAACACAAGGGTTCGAAAAAGTCGAAATTCGTCAAGCTCAATTGAATTTGTACATCAAGAGGTAAGTATGGCTAAACTCCTTGTTAGTATTGCTTGATGGTATTGGTTGTTTGGTGTTGAAAAATTTTGGGTGGAAGTTCTAGTAAAAGTAGTAGAAAAGTAGTAATTTTGGGTGTGCACGAAAGGTGTTCGTTAAATTGCTTGTGAGAATAATTTTGCCAACCTTGCTAGTTTTGATTGTGGAGTTGCCGGGGTATTGGTTTATTGAGGTTGTGTAGTTGCAACATAAGTTTGGGGGAATTTTGCGCATTTGAACTCAAAAGGGAAGAGTACGGGAAGGCAATGGAGCGTGCCCTCAATGCACGAAACCACTGAAGACGGGAGCAACCACGGGAAGCATACATAAAGGGACGTTGTATTTAAATTTACGCAGTCCCGTCGGTTTAAATTGAGCTTACAATGTTTTAATTATATTCTCGTCTTGTATTGGTTTTGTTACTAAATCTTGTGAGATAATGGCATGTTTACATGTTTAAATGTATAACGTTTGCTCGTTGGACTTAATTAGAGCCGTGCTCGCTCATTTATCGTTTTGTTTTGTTTTGTTTTGCTTGTGTTTTTGTTGTGTTCTTGTTTTTGTCGTGTCGTACCTTATTCCGTCATTCTCAATTCACACAATGGGGACATTGTGCATTTTAAGTTTGGGGGTGTAAGTAAGGTCGCGCTTGTTGTATGCTAGGTCGACCCGCAAAAATTTTTCAAATTCTTATTATTATTTGAACATGCTCTACAAAGTTCAAAGCACATTGGCTAAGGTTAGGTAATATTTAAAGTGGATAACGAACTTTAGCGATAATAGGTTCTAGGACTCCTTTTGCTTAACTTAGAATCCCTCCAATCCATAGCTTAGAATCTAAATGTAAAAAGAGCATAAATGGCCTAAGTTTGGGGGAGTAAACCCTTTTCGAGAATGAAAAAAACCTTTGAACACCTAACTCTTAAAAGAAATGAGTAGAGAAGTTGCTAAAATGTACGCACTTCTATGAGAGAAAAGAAAGGCTAAGCCTTCCATTGATAATACTCATTGATCATTTTTGGTAATTGCTCTATCTCATTGTTTTAGTGCAAAAGTTGTAATAGAAGAAAAGAGTGTGGTGCTAGTAGCCCACAAAAGCAAAATTGCATCAAGTTCGCCATTAGTGCTAATATCGTACTGTAATATTCTTGTAAAGCACAAAGTGCCTTGTTTCATTGTAAAAACAAGTGTGGTGAGAAAAGAGTTAGGAGCTAAAATTGTCAATTAATTCAAGAATAGGGAAAACACTCTTAAATTACCTATAACTTAGTCCCGTGAAGTGATTTGAGCATTAAGTTTGTAATCTACGGTAAGGAGAGATTCTTTGTTAAACATTAGAAGTCCATGAAAATAGAACCGATGATTTTGACCTATCGAAAATTATTCACCTAAGATAGAATCTAGCCGAAGCCATCACACACACACGTGGAGCTTGTTTAAAGAATAATTTGAAAGTGTTAAGTTTTAGCATTTCGATCTTAAGTATGTTTGTTTTGTTCTTGTTCTGTTTTCTTTGCTCGAGGACGAGCAAGTGTTTAAGTTTGGGGGTGTTGATAATGTCGTGAAAATGTTGTTATTACCTATCTCTTTAAGCCCAAAACATCTTGTTTTGATTCGAGTTTTTGTGTGTCTTCTCGTGTTTTCGTTTCTTTTGTGCTTTTGGCCCCTTTGTTTGGCCTTTGTTCGTCTTTTGTGTTTTTGTTCTCGTATTGATCGTTTTCTCCGTGGTTTGTAGGTATTAACATCATAGAGAGATTCGGAGTTGCGTATCAATGATACGAGTCGCTCTACCAACCCCGCGAGTCAAGCTTGAGCTTCAAAGGAAATAGAACCCGAAGTAAATCGTACAAGAACGTAGATAGCTGCTCACTAGAACATGCATAAATATTTCATGGATGATCCAAATGAGCTGAATTTTGGATATGTCATAGATGAGTGAGTTAGCTACGCTACGGACTTTACGGATCCGGATTCGGAGTTCGGAATCAAAAGATATGCTGCTCGGAAAGAAGTGCGGCAGAGCAGGAAACCTACTGCATGTACCTCGCGGCCGCGAGGTTTAACCTCGCGGCAGCGAGCTGGTGGCAGAAAGTTTCTGCCCAGGTCTCGCTGCAGCGAGGTTCAACCTCGCTGCAGCGAGGCCTGCTCTGTTTTTCAGCGTTTTTTGAGGGCCATTTTGTCTATAGCCCTTCTCCCACTTGTAAATACAACCTCCTTTAGGGACTTGTTGGCCTTTGTTATTATAGTTTTTGGGGTAATTTAGGCATGAGTGGGTGATAGTTTGCTAGGTTATAAGGGTAGAAGGTGGAATTCTTTTGAGGGGTCTTGCATACTACACTTTACATTTCTCTCTTGCCTCCCTTTTGAAGAAAAGAGAAGAACTCTCACTTGGACTCCCCAAAGAAGATAAAAAGGCATTGAGGGAGAAGTTGTTGAAGACCTCTTCACTAAGCTTACTCTAAACTCTTTTACTTTGTTCATTTATATTGATGTCTTTTAATGTAATGAATGATATATTATTGTTATGAGTGGCTAATCTCATTTATTCTATGTTTTTATTGATCCTATGTTTGGTTCTTGATTCTTGATTAAATGATGAGTTAATGGTTGTTGCTATGCTTGTATACAAGTGTTTGTTAAACTAGTTTGTGCCTTTGTCAACTTATGGATTAGCTAACCATAGGATGAAATGGATTGATCTTTAATGGCTAGATATAGTTGATTAAAGATTAGATTATAAAACTAGGTTGTGATTTGATTTTAGGATAGAAATATACCTAGGTCATTTCATGTTCTAACGAGGTTTGGAGTTAATGCATCACTTAGGCTTAATCCTCTTAGACATAAATTGGATTAGTCTACTTTGGTAGGTTCGTACGCTATCGAAAGATACGTATGAATAATTTACGAAATCTTGAACAACAAACGTGAATATGGTTGTCAATTGTTGAGTCGTTTGTCTTGAATTAAACTAGGTGACGTAAAAATCATAGAAGCCTTTACATATATTAAGTCAAGTGTTAGTTTCAAAATCACCTTAATTTGAGTTGTAGTATCAAAACCACAATCACCTCACCAAATTCAACTTACGAATCTAAGTCAAAGTAACAAGACGTTAGTTGGTAATTAATTGAACAATTCCTCGTGGGTTCGACACTCCTTATCACTTTATTACTTGTAACGACCGTATACTTGCGCGTTTACGTACTCGTATTTGGAGCGTAACAGGGGGCAAAGGTGCTGTTTTGTCACTGTTTTTACATAGTAATTTTTATTAACTTTTGATTAATTAATTTAATGTAGAGCTCTGTTCGCTTTTGTTTTAAGATTGAAAATTTGTAATTTTTACGAAGAAAATTTATGATCAAAGAAATTTTTGTTTCTCATTGTTAGTTGGTGAAAAGTATTAAAACTTATTTTTAATCTCAGTTTTATAGTAAAAATTATGCTTGATTATTTTTAAATATTTCTTAAATGCGTGGATCTTAAATTACTTTTCAAGAAAATCGGTTTGATTAAGTTTTCAAAACTATGAGGGTGTTTTTGAAAAGTTTTAAACTTATGGGAATTTTAAAGCTTTGATTTTTGAATTAACAAGATACTTAATACTTTTATTTGATTTTCGATATGAGTTTAGTTAAAAATCTTTTGATTTAAAGTTTGTTGCAATTTTTTTGCAAAGATGGATATTTTTAAAAGTTTAGGGGCTGTTTTTTAAATCTGGAAAATGAAGGGAAAATTTTGCTGTTTTGGCATTGTCTTTTTTTAAATTAGAATTTTGTGTTTTGAAAATAATAACTTTTAAGTAGAGTTGATGTCGTAATTTTTAAGCACTTTTGTGTGATGTGTTAGTTTAGGAAATCCTTGTGTAGGATTTTCATTAGTTATGTTTCTAAGTCGTATACGTACTTGCTCAGGTTTCGGATATGCTTCATTTGTGGAGTTTTAGTCGCTATACTAAGCGACAAAGGTGAGCGCTGTGTGTTTAATTTGTATGTCGGTCCGATGTGCTAGTAGATCGAGTCCAAACCTGCACTTATGCTCTTAATAATCAAAGCATGGATCTTATTCTAACTTTTCTTGCATGTCGTCACGAATAGGTTGACTTATTAGGTCAACATTACTCGCATGAAATCACTTAGCATTTCAACATGATTATCCAAATACATGCTACATCCAAATCTACTAGTTGCGAATATATTTTTCGAAATTATCATGATACCCAAAATTTCATTTGATAAGTTATTAAATGTTGATAATATGTTAATATGTTTGATATGTTATGTTCCGTTTGTTTCCGACTATATGTTTCCGTTTGTTTCCGATTTTGTGTGGGCCCCCTTTTGATTGGTATATGGACCCGATGCCAACCTGGCCGACAAGGGCCGGCAGGATTGTCACGGTTACCCGTAGGCCTGGCCTTACAACCCAAGTGGGGAGGAACACTTGGGGAGTAAGGACGAACTCCGGCAAAGACATGTCGATGCATTTTTGATAGTAAGGTCGCTCCTTACTTGGTGAGTTTGGATGGATATCAGACTGAGGATGGAGGGTAAGTGGAGGACGGCATCAACAATTCTTGGTTATGTGAATATCTTGTTTCTTCCGTCTTGAATATATGTTTATTTGCTTGATAACATGATTATGTTATATAATATGTTGCATTCACACATCACCATGCAAATTCGCACATAGCCTCACTAAGTTGGACGATCAACTTATGCGTTCTATGTTTCACTCTTTTCAGTTTCAGGCGTTCTGGAAATAATAGTCGGGTTGCGGTTAGGTCATCACGGTTGCGGTCCCACCCTAGTATTCGGGAGAGTAGTAATATTTTGTTGTCGATTTATTCTCTTTTTTATTTTGTTTAAAACCTTGCTTAGAATATTTGAATCGTTAAAGCTGATTTTTATTTTTATAAAAGCGAAAGGATTTTCATAAATTATTTGTTTATCTCTCTCGGTTGATTTTGTTCAAATGTCTTGATATGTTGTGATTAAATGTTTTCGCTTTAAAACTCAACTATGAAGATTGATTTTATTTGTTCGTCAACAAACTTAGTAATTTAAATTGTTCTTATTTCGTTTTAAACTGCTTCCGCTTTTAAACTTTTAATTTATCATTTTCGTCAATTAAAAAAAAAAAGCTTCGATATTTTTAACGCTTTTTCAAAATAACAATAATTTTTCGACCGTTATCCGAAGGACCCGCGGTGCCGGGCCGTCACAGATTTCACTCGTTTAATTGGTGGTTCATCACATTTCTTAATCAATTAATCCATTTTCTCTAGTTTATCGATTTTATCACATCTGTTAATTAATTCACTCATTCTCTCCGGTTAATTTTACACATTCTTATCGATTTCAACAATTTCTATGTTTTAACTTTTTTGGCTTGAGCCAATTGTACACCCTCGATTTAGCATAATGTTGGTTTAATGCACAGTTATAATTTAACAAAAGAAACAGTTGCACCTTCGAATTAGCATGTAATTGACAAGATACACCCTTAGAAAAAAGGGAATACTATTCACTATAAAGTTCTTTTTGGGTATTTTTGTGAATTTAGTGAACTAGATCGATAATGAAATACTTGAAATATATCTCTCATTTTCTTTTACTCTTGTTGAAGGCTTGAAAAATTACAAGTAAAAACTCTTCACCTATTTATACTAGTCAAGGCATATGAAGTACATGTATCAAATTAAATGAAGGTCATGAATACTAGCTTAGCTAGTCAAAGCATGTACCTGGGTATTCATGTACTTAATTATACATGTATCTACTTATTCATGTATTCTATCATACATTGTAACATGTAATTCATGTATGTTTATATTCAGTCACTTAAAGAAATACGTCAACATTATTAGTTATCGTGCAATTGGTAAAATATAACCATGGTTTCGTTCTACAACATTCTTTTGGCTTGAAACTGGTTTGTACATTCAGTCATCGCTAAAACAGTCACTTGTCTTAAATGAATGTTAGTTCTATCTACTGTCGACTTGGATTATATAGCTAATGGATTTGCCCTTGGCCAATCCACATGTTGCCTAGTGGAGGCGTAATGGGATGTAGTTTTTCATTCTGAAATCGTAAATTCAAAATTTTGATCAAATTACACATTGCAGTATACTATGCCTTCTAATTCTTTTAGGAGGTTTATCTTAAATATTCAGAAAATTGAGCTATCCCATGTTCTGAACATGAGACTCTACTTTGTGGACAAGTTCCATACTTGACTTACTATATTGAGACTAAATGTTCCAAATGTGTTAAAAATCATGGTTTTAATCAACTTATAAGGTCTTGAACAATAATCATTTCTCAAGCTAGCTTTTAAGGTTGAGTTAGGCCCAAGCCATGTAAGTTGACAATGACCAATACATGTGATGAAAATCTAGTATGGTATAGAGTCCCATGTTAATGTGGGCCACCTCATTCGGTGATTGAGCCCATCATGCACAAAATGATGGGCTTCATTATCTTCCCACACAATTCGCCCAAATACCAAAGACATAGGTTGTAATTGTTACTTTAGATAAACAAGGTTTAGAGTGTCATTATTATTTCAGTTAAACAAGGTTTGAAGTGTCATTATTCGTTTGGAGTGTCATTAATCTTCCTGTAAACAATACAAAATACCTTAAACAACATTTAAATTACATTTTATATACAGAAATAACATTCACAAAATAAAAAAAAAAAAAACACGTTATTCATCTCATCTCTTCTCATTTGCAACAGCCAAAAGGGTGCTACTCAACTTCAACATCTCCGAACTAAACTGACCCACCTCCGGCAAATCAACCTCGAACTCTTCCATTTCATCGACGCATTCCGAGAACGAAATGGCAGAGAGGCAACTCTTAAGAGAAAAGTCAGTATCTTTCTTCACAAATCCCGAACATTGTTCGAGGTCTTTAATAATGGTGTCGTACATTTCGTGGCAAGTAGCGTCGATTGATTTTTTCAATTTAGGTTGAAGCTGGGATGGTAGCTTTGAACCGATTCTGTCGGCGATTGGTTTTGCGGCTTTGGCTTTTTGAAGGACGGCGTTGAGTGCGTTGGTCATGGCTGCAGGCCAATTGTTTGCGTTATTAACCAATTGGGTGCAGAGGACTTTGTCAACGGCGCTTTTGCAAAAGGGGTTTATGGGAGCGGCGGATGAAAGGACAATGGCAGTGGCAAGGAGGGCAACTGAGAAAGAAATGGTATTGGAGTTCATGATCAATGCCATTTTTTTATTTCTTTCTTTATGGTTAAGCACTCAAAGCCTTCTTTGATGGCGAGATTGGTAAATGGATTTGAATGTTGTTGTTTTTGTTGTGGTTAAATAGAAATATTAATGGGGTTGGCGGCCTTTTCGCGGGTTTCTTTGGTTTCGTTAGTCCTTCAAATTTGTTTAGCCATTGCTAGCATTGCGGGGAAAATTCTTGCTCAAAACGGCCTTGGCCATAATCTTCTAAAAAATATTATTTCTGGTTGGTACTTTCTATTTTAGGACATGCTGGTTTATTTCAACTATAATTTAGAATATCTGTTTGCCTATGTTTAGGCATGTTTTGGAAACAAATATCATGTAAGTACACAATATTTTTACTTATCAAAGTTTTATTTTTAGATATGCTATATTATATAGGGAAAAATTTACTTTACCCTTCAACTAAAGCCGTTATACACTTTATCCCATTAGACTAAGGCTTATTCCCACTTTAAATGTATCAGTTTAGCACATTGCACCCTCGAAAGTAATCAATCCACTTTGTACACTCAAAACATATATAGTTTTTAACTTTGCATCCTAGGTGAATTTTAGGCCAAAAAATTGGGTATTTTTGTCATTCCCGTCAAATGTCAACAAATTTTCCCTCCAAAACGTACTAATGTGCGATTCATGTGCAATTAATAGTGAAATTGACTATTACCCATTAAACTAACTCGGAAAAAAAACATAAAAAAAATATGAGACGTCACATGTTGTAAATATTAATTTGAATTTGGGATTTTAGGGATTTAATTCATGTGCAATTAAGAGTAAAATTGACAATTACCCATTAAATTAACTCCGAAAAAAATAATGAGACGTGATCTGTTGTAAATATAAATTTAAAAATACTGATATCAACTGGACCAATTAAAGTTTTCCGTTACTAAATAATGCTTTTTTTTTTTTTAAATTTAACTTTTCCGAATGTGACATTTTTTGGTTGTTTAATTTTTTAAGATTCTTTGATAAATGATAATTTCTTAAGAATTTTTCAAAGAAATGTCGATTTTACTTGCTTTTTACACTGAGTTTATCATTTTTATTTTGTTATTATAGCCTTTTTTTTCACTGATTTCACTCGTTTAATTGGTGGTTCATCACATTTCTTAATCAATTAATCCATTTTCTCTAGTTTATCGATTTTATCACATCTGTTAATTAATTCACTCATTCTCTCCGGTTAATTTTACACATTCTTATCGATTTCAACAATTTCTATGTTTTAACTTTTTTGGCTTGAGCCAATTGTACACCCTCGATTTAGCATAATGTTGGTTTAATGCACAGTTATAATTTAACAAAAGAAACAGTTGCACCTTCGAATTAGCATGTAATTGACAAGATACACCCTTAGAAAAAAGGGAATACTATTCACTATAAAGTTCTTTTTGGGTATTTTTGTGAATTTAGTGAACTAGATCGATAATGAAATACTTGAAATATATCTATCATTTTCTTTTACTCTTGTTGAAGGCTTGAAAAATTACAAGTAAAAACTCTTCACCTATTTATACTAGTCAAGGCATATGAAGTACATGTATCAAATTAAATGAAGGTCATGAATACTAGCTTAGCTAGTCAAAGCATGTACCTGGGTATTCATTTACTTAATTATACATGTATCTACTTATTCATGTATTCTATCATACATTGTAACATGTAATTCATGTATGTTTATATTCAGTCACTTAAAGAAATACGTCAACATTATTAGTTATCGTGCAATTGGTAAAATATAACCATGGTTTCGTTCTACAACATTCTTTTGGCTTGAAACTGGTTTGTACATTCAGTCATCGCTAAAACAGTCACTTGTCTTAAATGAATGTTAGTTCTATCTACTGTCGACTTGGATTATATAGCTAATGGATTTGCCCTTGGCCAATCCACATGTTGCCTAGTGGAGGCGTAATGGGATGCAGTTTTTCATTCTGAAATCGTAAATTCAAAATTTTGATCAAATTACACATTGCAGTATACTATGCCTTCTAATTCTTTTAGGAGGTTTATCTTAAATATTCAGAAAATTGAGCTATCCCATGTTCTGAACATGAGACTCTACTTTGTGGACAAGTTCCATACTTGACTTACTATATTGAGACTAAATGTTCCAAATGTGTTAAAAATCATGGTTTTAATCAACTTATAAGGTCTTGAACAATAATCATTTCTCAAGCTAGCTTTTAAGGTTGAGTTAGGCCCAAGCCATGTAAGTTGACAATGACCAATACATGTGATGAAAATCTAGTATGGTATAGAGTCCCATGTTAATGTGGGCCACCTCATTCGTTGATTGAGCTCATCATTTTGTGCATGATGGGCTTCATTATCATCCCACACAATTCGCCCAAATACCAAAGACATAGGTTGTAATTGTTACTTTAGATAAACAAGGTTTAGAGTGTCATTATTCTTTCAGTTAAACAAGGTTTGAAGTGTCATTATTCGTTTGGAGTGTCATTAATCTTCCTGTAAACAATACAAAATACCTTAAACAACATTTAAATTACATTTTATATACAGAAATAACAATCACAAAATAAAAAAAAATAAAAAAACTTTATTCATCTCATCTCTTCTCATTTGCAACAGCCAAAAGGGTGCTACTCAACTTCAACATCTCCGAACTAAACTGACCCACCTCCGGCAAATCAACCTCGAACTCTTCCATTTCATCGACGCATTCCGAGAACGAAATGGCAGAGAGGCAACTCTTAAGAGAAAAGTCAGTATCTTTCTTCACAAATCCCGAACATTGTTCGAGGTCTTTAATAATGGTGTCGTACATTTCGTGGCAAGTAGCGTCGATTGATTTTTTCAATTTAGGTTGAAGCTGGGATGGTAGCTTTGAACCGATTGTGTCGGCGATTGGTTTTGCGGCTTTGGCCTTTTGAAGAACGGCGTTGAGTGCGTTGGTCATGGCTGCAGGCCAATTGTTTGCGTTATGAACCAATTGGGTGCAGAGGACTTTGTCAACGGCGCTTTTGCAGAAGGGGTTTATGGGAGCGGCGGATGAAAGGACAATGACAGTGGCAAGGAGGGCAACTGAGAAAGAAATGGTATTGGAGTTCATGATCAATGCCATTTTTTTATTTCTTTCTTTATGGTTAAGCACTCAAAGCCTTCTTTGATGGCGAGATTGGTAAATGGATTTGTATGTTGTTGTTTGTGTTGTGGTTAAATAGAAATATTAATGGGGTTGGCGGCCTTTTCGCGGGTTTCTTTGGTTTCGTTAGTCCTTCAAATTTGTTTAGCCATTGCTAGCATTGCGGGGAAAATTCTTGCTCAAAACGGCCTTGGCCATAATCTTCTAAAAAATATTATTTCTGGTTGGTACTTTCTATTTTAGGACATGCTGGTTTATTTCAACTATAATTTAGAATATCTGTTTGCCTATGTTTATGCATGTTTTGGAAACAAATATCATGTAAGTACACAATATTCATGTGCAATTAAGAGTAAAATTGACAATTACCCATTAAATTAACTCCCAAAAAAATAATGAGACGTGATCTGTTGTAAATATAAATTTAAAAATACTGATATCAACTGAACCAATTAATGTTTTCCGTTACTAAATAATACTTTTTTTTTTAAATTTAACTTTCCCGAATGTGTCCTTTTTGGGTTGTTTAATTATTTTAAGATTCTTTGATAAATGATAATTTCTTAAGAATTTTTCAAAGAAATGTCGATTTTACTTGCTTTTTACACTGAGTTTATCATTTTTATTTTGTTATTATAGCCTTTTTTTTCACTGATTTCACTCGTTTAATTGGTGGTTCATCACATTTCTAAATCAATTCATCCATTTTCTCTAGTTTATCGATTTTATCACATCTGCTAATTAATTCACTCATTCTCTCTGATTAATTTTACCCATTCTTATCGATTTCAACAATTTCTATGTTTTAACTTTTTTGGCTTGAGCCAATTGTACATCCTCGATTTAGCATCATGTTGGTTTAATGCACAGTTATAATTTAACAAAAGAAATAGTTGCACCTTCGAATTAGCATGTAATTGACGACATACACCCTTAGAAAAAAGGGAATACTCTTCACTATAAAGTTCTTTTTGGATATTTTTGTGAATTTAGTGAACTAGATCGAAAATAAAATACTTTAAATATGTCTCTAATTTTCTTTTACTCTTGTTGAAGGCTTGAAAAATTACAAGTAAAAACTCTTTACCTATTTATACTAGTCAAGGCATATGAAGTACATGTATCAAATTAAATGAAGGTCATGAATACTAGCTTAGCTAGTCAAAGCATGTATCTGGGTATTCATGTACTTAATTATACATGTATCTACTTATTCATGTATTCTATCATACATTGTAACATGTAATTCATGTATGTTTATATTCAGTCACTTAAAGGAACACATCAACTTTATTAGTTATCGTGCAATTGGTAAAATATAACCATGGTTTCGTTCTACAACATTCTTTTGGCTTGAAACTGGCTTGAAATTGGTAAAATATAACCATGGTATAGAGTCCCATCAGGTTTGGCAAATGGGCGGGTCGGGCCGATTTCGGGACGGGTCGAAACGGGTCGGGTCGTTAATGGGTCTGTGGTAGCGGGCCGAAAATGGGTCGGGTCTTTAACGGGTCTGGGTTGGGTCGGCCCTTTAATCCTTATCTTTTTTTTTCCTTCAAAAATCCACAAAAAATTGTTGTAACATGGGTTGAAAAATGAGAGTAATTGATGCCAAGATTTGAAAGAATAAAGTTAACATGCAAATTATGAAACATTAATTATATGATTTGAAAATATAATTTTTATTATTCTCTTATATCTAAGAAATATAAAGGAATAGAAATATAAAAAATATATTGCGTAAAAATAAATAAAAACACCCTTTCGAAAGTCGATACTAATATTTTATTAGTCAAAAGTAGCCATGAAATTGGTATGGACAAGACCAACGATTTTAAGATATTTTAATAATTAAATTTTTTTCTTCGAAATAATGGGTTAGTAATTACAAAATAATAAAAGTTGGGTCTAAGCCTTCAATTTTATGATAGCAAACAAGATATAATATGATTTTCTTTTTGGAATTAAAGATAGTAGTAAAATTGCTTTTAAATTGGGCCCAATACTTTATTTTCTTTTGTTTTTACAAGACCCATTAACAGACCCACTAGGAGACCCATTAATTATAAAGCTGACCCAAGACCAACCCAACCCAACCAACATAAAAATTAATGGGTTGGGACTGGACGGGCCTGGACGGGTCACGGGCCGGTCCGCGGGTCCAGACCCATCTTGCCATGCCTAAGTCCCAGGTTAATGTGG
The DNA here is from genome assembly GCA_003313485.2 of Penstemon barbatus. Lineage (NCBI taxonomy): Eukaryota > Viridiplantae > Streptophyta > Magnoliopsida > Lamiales > Plantaginaceae > Penstemon > Penstemon barbatus. The sequence continues at coordinate 12,326,885 of CM064883.1, read as the reverse complement.
GCCAAATCCTTGTGATTGAGCTCCTCCTTTTGTGCATGATGGGCTTTTTTATCTACACACACCATTCGCCCAAATTTCAAAGACATTGGTTGTAATTATTACTATAGTTAAACAAGGTTAGAGTTTCATTATTCTTTCAGTTAGACAAGGTTTGAAATGTCATTATTCGTTTGGAGTGTCAATATTCTTCCTGTAAACAATACAAAATACCTTAAACAACATTTAAATTACACTTTATATACAAAAACAACAATCACAAAATAAACAACAACACGTTATTCATCTCATCTCTTCTCATTTGCAACAGCCAAAAGGGTGCTACTCAACTTCAACATCTCCGAACTAAACTGTCCTACCTCCGGCAAATCATCCTCGAACTCTTCAATTTCATCGACGCATTCCGAGAAAGAAATGGCAGAGAGGCAAGTCTTAAGAGAAGAGTCAGTATCCTTCTTCACAAATCCCAAACATTGTTCGAGGTTGTTAATAATGGTTTCGTACATTTCGTGGCAAGTAGCGTCGATTGATTTTTTCAATTTGGGTTGAATGTGGGATGGTAGCTTTGAACCGATTGTGTCGGCGATTGGTTTTGCAGCTTTGGCTTTTTGAAGGACGGTGTTGAGTGCGTTGGTCATGGCTGCAGGCCAATTGTTTGCGTTATTAACCAATTGGGTGCAGAGGACTTTGTCGACGGCGCTTTTGCAGAAGGGGTTTATGGGAGCGGCGGATGAAAGGACAATGGCGGTGGCAAGGAGGGCAACTGAGAAAGAAATGTTATTGGAATTCATGATCAATGCCATTTTTTTTATTTCTTTCTTTATGGTTAAGCACTCAAAGCCTTCTTTGATGGCGAGATTGGTAAAAGGATTTGAATGTTGTTGTTTGTGTTGTGGTTAAATAGAAATATTAATGGGGTTGGTGGCTTTTTCGCGGGTTTCTTTGGTTTCGTTAGTCCTTCAAATTTGTTTAGCCATTGCTAGCATTGAGGAGAAAATTCTTGCTCAAAACGGCCCTGGCCATAAACATATTATTTATGGTTGGTTCTTTCTATTTTAGGACATGCTGGTTTATCTGAACTATAATTTAGAATATTTGTTTGCCTATGTTTAGGCATGTTTTGGGAACAAATATAATGTAAGGACACAATATTTTTACTTATTAAAGTTTTATTTTTAGATATGCTATATTTTATAGGGAAAAAATTACTTTACCCCTTCAACTAAAGCCTCTATACACTTCATCCCATTAAACTAAGGCTTAATCCCCCTTTAAATGTATCAGTTTAGCACTTTGCACCCTCGAGAAAAATCAGTCCACTTTGTACACTCAAAACATATATAGTTTTTAACTTTGCATCCTAGGTGAATTTTGGGCCAAAAAAGGGTATTTTTGTCATTCCCTTCAAAAGTCCACATATTTCCCCTCCAAAACGTACTAATTGAGATTCATGTGCAATTAAGAGTGAAATTGACAATTACCCATTAAACTAACTCTGAAAAAAGCATAAAAAAAATGAGAGGTCACATGTTGTAAAAATTAATTTGAATTTGGGATTTTAGGGATTTAATTCATGTGCAATTAAGAGTAAAATTGACAATTACCCACACTACAAGAAAATTGGGCTTCACCTACTGCAGATTCTGTTGGTTAAGCCTTGATTTCCGTTGGTATTAATGCGTAGCGACGCTTTTTTTCCGTTAGTTGATTCGTATGTGAAAGCCCCGTAGCGTCGATTGATTTTTTCAATTTGGGTTGAATGTGGGATGGTAGCTTTGAAGCGATTGTGTCGGCGATTGGTTTTGCAACTTTGGCTTTTTGAAGTATGGCGTTGAGTGCGTTGGTCATGGCTACAGGCCAATTGTTTGCGTTATTAACCAATTGGGTGCTGATGACTTTGTCGACGGCGCTTTTGCAGAAGGGGTTTTGTTGAATATATAATTTATATATATACATATATATATATATATTAATTAATTATTTAATTACCTTATTAAGTAAGTTTAGAAGTTAGTTAAAACTAACTCATCTCTGCCTAGTTTGTTAGATTAGATACACGGCATATATATATACCATAAGGCTTCTAGATTATTCATCTTTGTAAAACATAATTCTCATTGTAAAATCTCTCTGTTTTAATCAATGAAGAATTTCTTCCTTTCTTTACATATAGAAACATAATATGGTATCAATTGAAATTTTTCTGCGCTTGATTTGATCCAAATTCTTACTGAATTGATCAAATCTTCACGTACTAATTCAATTCTTCTCAAAATTGATTCAATTTTCTACAATTGATCCAAGTTCTTTGTGAATTGATCCAATTGTCTTTCTCTGATTCAAATTAGGTTGATCATAATCTGTTTGTCAAATTGATTACATTCTAATTTCTGAAGTTCTTATGGCGTCTGCTGCAAATACAAGTGTGTTGCCACAGAGATCTCCGATTGATGATCCTATGAGTCCATTTTTTTTACACCACTCTGATGGTTCTGGACTTCGTCTTGTGTTTGATCCACTTACTAGAGATAACTATGCCTCTTGGAGCAGATCTATGTTGATTGCACTTGGTGTGAAGAACAAAGTTGGATTTGTTGATGGTTCAATTCCAGAACCAGATCCTGTTCAAGATCCTGATCTTCATAGTGCTTGGTCCAGAAACAATAAAATGGTGTTTTCATGGATTTTAAATTCTGTCTCTAAGGATATTTCAGCAAGTCTTTTATATTCAAATTCCTGTAAAGAGGTTTGGGATGAGATTCAAGATAGGTTTCAACAAAGTAATGGCCCTCGTGTGTTTGAATTGCGCAAAGAGTTAGTGAGTCTTGTTCAAGAAAAGATTCCTGTGACCGATTACTACACTAAACTCAAGATAATATGGGATGAATTGACTCAATATCGTCCTAATTGTACTTGTCCATGTACTTGTGGGGGTCACAAGAAATTGAAAGATTATTTTTCATCTGTGTACATCATGTCTTTTCTTATGGGACTGGATGAGTCTTTTGCTCATGTTCGTGCTCAGATATTGTTGATGGATCCTTTACCTCCGATCAACAAATTTTATGCTATGATTTCTCAAGAAGAGAGACAACGATCTTTGGTTCCAAATCAATCCACAGAATTTTCTATGGCTTTTTCAGCAAGGACTTAACAGACAAGGAAGTTTAATGTTCAAAGTTCTCACAATCATAATGCTTCTCAATCCACATTTTCGGGAAATTATAAGAAAAATGATAGGGGTTTTTGTACTCATTGCAAGTTCAGGGGTCATACTGTGGACACATGCTACAAGTTGCATGGATATCCACCTGGTTGGAAGCCCAAGTCCAAATCTACTGCTGTCAATCAAGCCTCAGGTTCTAATTCATTGCCAGTGGATGTTGCTGATCAACCAAACATTAGCTACATGGTTAACAATTTGAGTCAATCTCAGTGTCAGAATCTCCTCATGGGTATTTTTAATAGTCAAGGCAGTTCACATTCCAATTCAGAGGCTTCTGAAATTCAAGAAAATGCAACTGTTTCTTGTGTTAAAGGTATGTGTGCTTCTTTTGTCCCTTCTTTGTGGTCTTCATCTTCTTGGGTAGTTGACTCTGGCGCATCAATGCATATATGCAATGATAAGTCTATGTTTTGTTCTTACACACACACTAATGCTGCACAAGTAATTCTTCCAAATAATGATCAGATTAAAGTTAATATGATTGGCATGGTTAAAATTAACTCCATGATAGTTTTAAAGAATGTGTTATATGTTCCTCAATTCAAGTTTAATATTCTGTCTGCTAGTGCTTTGGTAGATTCTGATAACTTGACTGTTTCTTTTGGTCCTACATCATTTATGATACAGGATATCTCCCACAATGTGATTGGCAAGGGTAACAAGATAGATGGATTATATGTGTTGACTATACAAGATAATAGTGATATATTTTCTTGTAATAAAGTTTCTGTTAGTTTGTGGCATAGTAGGTTGGGACATCCTTCCCTTAAGAGATTACAATCATTAAAAGATGTTTTGGATTTTGATATGAATTCCTGTAAATCTGATTCTCCATGTATTGTTTGTCCTCTTGCTAAACAGAAACGCCTTCCTTTTGTAACTAGTACTACTAGTTCATTGAAAGTCTTTGATCTCATACATTGTGATGTATGGGGACCTTTTTCTGTACCATCTTATAATGGATACAAGTATTTTGTGACTCTAGTAGATGATTATTCACGTTTTACTTGGATATATCTTATGCGCTCTAAATCTGATGTCAAAGTTATCATTCCTAGATTCTTAGCTATGGTAGAAACACAGCTTCAATGCACTATTAAACAATTTCGAAGTGATAATGCTAGAGAGTTATTTTTTACTAATTTGTTTGCTGAAAAAGGCATATTACATCAGTTTTCATGTGTACAATCACCTCAACAAAATGCTGTAGTTGAGAGAAAACACCAATCACTTTTGAATGTTGCACGAGCTCTTTTCTTTCAGTCTCATGTTCCTCTTGAGTTTTGGTCTGATTGTGTGCTTACTGCTACTTATTTGATTAATAGAACTCCTTCTGCTAAACTACAAAATCAGTCTCCTTTTGAGTTACTTTTTAAACAAAATGTTGATTATAGTAGAATTAAGAATTTTGGGTGTTTGGCTTTTGCTTCTACCTTACATGAACGCAGGAAGAAGTTTGATCCAAGAGCAAGGTTTTGTGTTTTTCTTGGATATCCAGTTGGGATAAAAGGATACAAGTTATATGATTTACAATCTCAGGTTATTTTCATTTCAAGAGATGTAAAATTTCATGAAAATATTTTCCCCTTTTCAAACAATCATAAGGAAAAGCCATCTTCATTGAAAATTTTTGTTATTCCTAAATCTTGCACTGCTAGTATGCCATTTTCCAGACTTGATAACACTAATTTTTTCAACCAGTTCATATCTCAAATTCCTAGTAACAATCCAACTTCCATACATTTAGACAATCTTTCTAATCCGACTCCCACTTTTACATCTCAACATACTTCATCTTCAAGTATTGAGTCCACTGTTAATCCTATAGTTCCAGGTGTTGAACCTAATAATAATCCTATAGTTCAACCTCCTCTTTCAAACATTACACCAAGTGATCATCTTAATCTTACAAACACTACACCAAGTGATCATCTCAATCTTAGAAGGTCTTCAAGAGTACACAGAAAACCATCTTATCTTGAAAATTTCAAATGCAACAGTGTTACTCATCCTACAGGTTCTTGTAGATATCCTATAGCTCAAGTGGTTGGATATTCAAAGCTATCACCTGAATATAGAAATTTTATTTGCAATATTACTTCACATACAGAACCTCAATTTTTTCATCAAGCAGTAAATATTCCTGAATGGAGAATTGCTATGGAAGATGAGTTAAAAGCTCTTGAAGATAATAAAACATGGACTATTGTTCCTCTACCTGAAGGAAAACACACTATAGGAAGCAAATGGGTATATAAAATAAAGCACAAGGCAGATGGTGCTATAGAAAGATACAAAGCACGTTTGGTGGCAAAAGGTTACAATCAACTTGAAGGGGTGGATTTCATTGAAACCTTCTCTCCTGTGGCAAAGTATGCAACCGTTAGAATTCTTTTGGCTTTGGCAGCAACCAAAAATTGGGAAATACACCAAATTGATGTGAATAATACTTTTCTAAATGGAGACTTATAAGAAGAAGTATACATGGAGATTCATTCATTGCGCTACTTGTGTATGTGGATGACATAATTATTGTAGGTCATAGCCATTCTGAAATTTAAGTGTTAAAGAAGTTTTCACACAGTAAGTTTAAACTAAAGGATCTTGGATTACTCAAATACTTCTTATGCATAGAAATTGCAAGATCAGACACTGGATTGGTACTATCTCAAAGGAAATATACTCTGAATTTACTTGGAGATTCTGGAATGGTTGATTGTAAACCAAATAAACTTCCCATGGATCCCAAAAGTGATCTCGATCTAACTGACAGTAAGCCTCTTGAAGATATATCCTTATATAGACGTTTGGTAGGAAAATTGCTTTATTTAACTATAACTAGACCCGACATATGTTATGATGTTCATAAATTGAGTCAATATGTGACTGCCCCTAAAGAGATTCATTTCCAAGCTGTTAATTACTTACTTAGATATCTAAAAGGAGCTCCTGGACAAGGCCTATACTATGCTGCCAATTCTACAACAGAATTAAAAGCATTTGCTTATGCGGATTGGAGTGCTTGTAAGATTACAAGAAGATCAGTAACTGGATATGGAGTATTTCTGGGAGATTGTCTCATATCTTGGCGTGCAAAGAAGCAACCAACCGTTTCCAGATCATCTGCCGAAGCAGAATATAGAGCTCTAGCAGTGGCCTCATGCGAAATAATCTGGATAAGACAAATTCTCCAAGATCTACATGTTGACATATCAAAGCCTACAATTCTCTTTTGTGACAACACAGCCGCTATTCAACTAGCCAAAAATCCCGTTTTTCACGAAAGAACTAAGCATAAAGTTGATTGTCACTTCATTCGTGACTTAGTTCTAAACAAAACAATACACCTCTTACCAATTCGTACAGAAAACCAAATTTCAGACATTTTTACCAAGCCACTAGCCTCACCTCTATTCACTCATTTCCTTTCCAAGTTGTCCCTTAAAAACATTTACGTACCAACTTGAGGGGGGGATGTTGAATATATAATTTATATATATACATATATATGTTAATTAATTATTTAATTACCTTTTTAAGTAAGTTTAGAAGTTAGTTAAAACTAACTCATCTCTGCCTAGTTTGTTAGATTAGATACACGGCATATATATATACCATAAGGCTTCTAGATTATTCATCTTTGTAAAACATAATTCTCATTGTAAAATCTCTCTGTTTTAATCAATGAAGAATTTCTTCCTTTCTTTACATATAGAAACATAATAGGTTTATGGGAACGGCGGATGAAAGGACAATGGCGGTGGCAAGGAGGGCAACTGAGAAAGAAATGTTATTGGAGTTCATGATCAATGCCATTTTTTTTATTTCTTTCTTGAGAGAATTGCATTTTTGGTACAGAGTTATAGGTCAATTCTCACTTTTGGTACTGAGCTTTATGGGTCCAACATATTTGGTACAGAGCTTTAACAAATTGTGACACATTTGGTACATCCGTTAAAAATAGGCGTTAAGTGATGACGTGGCAGTTAAGTCTAATTGCAACATTGATGCCATTACTTATGTTAATTGATAATTTTACCCCATAATATTTCAGGTTACCAAAAAAACCCCCCATCTCCAAATTTAGTGACGATTTTAGTCCACATTGTTGTCAAATTTCAAAATTGACTCGAATAAAACCACGTGCAGACCAATTTGAATATTTTACTTATTTTATTTAAATAACTAATTTGATTTATAAATAATTTTAATAAAATAAATAATAATTTAAAATAAATATCACCAAAATTAACAAAATATATTCTTTTTAAATATAAATTTATATAATAGAACTAATCTATTTATTATTTATTAAAATAATAAATTATATAATTAAAAAATATTTAATATTTATTAAAATAATAAATAATAAATAATTATAATTTTAAAAAAAAATTCCAAACCCCGCCCACCCCCTCCCCTCCCCCTCCCCACCCTACCCTAATTTACATGCCGCCTGGGGGGGATGGGGGAGAGGGGGTGGGTGGTATTTGGGAATTTTTTTTTAAAATTATTTATTATTTATTATTTTAATATATATTAAATAGTTTTTAATTATATAATTTATTATTTTAATAAATATTAAATATATTAATACCATTATATAAATCTTATATTTAAAAGAATACATTTTCTTAATTTTGGTGATATTTATGTTAAATTATTATTTAATTTATAAATATTATTTATAAATCAAATTATTATTTAAATAAAATAAGTAAAATATTTATATTGGTCCTCACGTGGTCTTATTTGAGTCAATTTTGAAATTTGACAACAACGTGGATTAAAATCGTCACTAAATTTGGAGATGTGGGGCTTTTTTGGTAACCTAAAATATTATGGGGTAAAATGATCAGTCAATATAGGTAATTGCATCAACTTTGCAATTATACTTAACTGCCACATCATCACTTAACGTCAATTTTTAACGGCTGTATCAAATGTGTCACAATTTGTTAAAGCTCTGTACCAAATGTGTTGGATCCATAAAGTTCAGTACCAAAAATGAAAATTTACCTATAGCTCTATACCAAAAATGCAATTCTCTCTTTCTTTCTTTATGGTTAAGCACTCAAAGCCTTCTTTGATGGCGAGATTGGTAAAGGGATTTGAATGTTGTTTGTGTTGTGTTTAAATAGAAATATTAATGGGGTTGGCGGCCTTTTCACGGGTTTCTTTGGTTTCGTTAGTCCTTCAAATTTGTTTAGCTATTGCTAGGATTGCGGAGAAAATTCTTGCTCAAAACGGCCTTGGCCATAATCTTTTAAAAAATATTATTTCTGGTTGGTTCTTTCTATTTTAGGACATGCTGGTTTATCTCAACTATAATTTAGAATATTTGTTTGCCTATGTTTAGGCATGTTTTGGGAACAAATATAATGTAATTACACAATATTTTTACTTATTAAAGTTTTATTTTTAGATATGCTATATTTTATAGGGAAAATTTTACTTTACCCCTTCAACTAAAGCATCTATACACTTCATCCCATTAAACTAAGGCTTAATCCCCCTTTAAATGTATCAGTTTAGCACTTTGCACCCTCGAGAGAAATCAGTCCACTTTGTACACTCAAAACATATATAGTTTTTAACTTTGCATCCTAGGTGAATTTTAGGCCAAAAAATAGGGTATTTTTGTCATTCCCTTCAAAAGTCCACATATTTCCCCTCCAAAACGTACTAATGTGATATTCATGTGCAATTAAGAGTAAAATTGACAATTACCCATTAAATTAACTCTGAAAAAAAGCATAAAAAAAATGAGAGGTCACATGTTGTAAATATTAATTTGAATTTGGGATTTTAGGGATTTAATTCATGTGCAATTAAGAGTAAAATTGACAATTACCCATTAAATTAACTCCGAAAAAAATAACGAGACGTGATCTGTTGTAAATATAAATTTAAAAATACAAATATCAACTGAACACATTAAAGTTTTCAGTTGCTAAATAATACTTTTTTTTAAACTTGACTTTCCCGAATGTTTAATTCATTTGAAGTTCTTTGATAAATGATAATTTCTTAAGAATTTTTCAAAGAAATATCTATTTTACTTGATTTTACACTGAGTTATCATTTTTATTTTATTATTTTTGCTCCCCTTTTCACTTATTTCACTCGTTTAATTGATGGTTCATCACATTTCTTAATCAATTCATCCATTTTTTTTTATCAAGATATGGACTTTTTTTTTTAAATTATCTCTTGAATGTTTATGTATATAAATTCAAATAAATTGAATCTGTCATTATATTTTCTATCAAATAATATAAAAAAAATCAGTTTTAAATCCCAATCGACCAAATGAGATTCTTTTTTTTACAAATGGAGGAGTTAATGTTACATAACGATTTAGTTCTCCGTTTTGAATTCCGATCGACCAAAATCAACAAAAAAATGAGATTTTTTTTAACAAACGAAGGAGTTAATGTTACATTACGACTTGGTTCTCCGTTTTGAATCCCGATCAACCAAAATAAAAAAAAATGAGATTCTTATTTTTACAAATGTAGGAGTTAATGTTACATAACGACTTGATTCTCTGTTTTGAATCCCGATCGACCAAAATAAAAATAAAAATTGAGATTTTTTTTACAAACGGAGTAGTTAATGTTACATAATGACTTGGTTCTCCGTTTTGAATCCCGATCGACCAAAATAAAAAAACATTGAGATTCTTTTTTTTTTACAAATGGAGGAGTTAATGTTACATAACGACTTGGTTCTCCATTTTGAATCCCGATCGATCAAAATAAAAAAACAAAAAAAAATTATTTCGGTAATTATTCCGATCAAATTGTCTATCAGATGGTTATGTAACACTAAGTCCTCCGCAATTTGAAAATATTTTAATAATTTAAAATAAAAATGATGATTCGATTATTAATTTATTAGTGTTTAAACATTTTTAATATTTGATGTTTCAATTTTTGACATATATTTTTATAATATCAACTCAAATAAATGCAAAATTGTTGAAACGAACTTGATTACAATTTGTAAATATTTTTTTATAAAAAAAATATTGTAAATATGTACTCGAGTTTGAATGTTGTGACGAAAAAAGTAATCACAAAAATTCTTTGTTGGAACATTTTTTAAAATTACTCATTAATTTGCAATACAACAATTTTCAAATTATAAATATTTGTTAACATTTTAATATTTATAATTAAATTTGAATATAAAAATTTATTTTGATTTTTATAAAAATAAAAAGGAAAAACCCTAAAAACCCAACCCACCCCACCCAACCCACCGCGGCCTCCATCTCTCTATCCCAGGCCGTCGGAACAGCCGATCCTAGGCCGGCAACGGCCTGGGATCAACAACTCTAGCTCAGCGACGGCCTGGGGAACTTCTCCCCAGACCGTCAAGCAAAATTCCGAGGCCTGCGACGGCTTCAACTCGAAAGCTGTCGCAGGCCTCGGATCTCTACATCCACATCGGCGACGGTCTGGGGAGAAGGTCCTCAGGCCGTCGCCGGCCTGACATTGTTGATCTCAGACCGTTGTCGGCCTAGGATCGGCTGTTACTACGGCCTGGGATTGAGGGGGAGGGAGGGCGGCGGCGGGGGCGGATTGGGTGGGTTTTTAGTTTTTTTTTTTAATATAAAAATAAAATAAAATAAATGTTTTTATATTTGACTTATTTATAAAAATTAAAATGTAAATAAATATTTATAATTTGAAAATTGTTGTATTGTAAATTAATGAGTAATTTTAAATAAAGAATTTTTGTAATTACTTTTTTCATCACAACAATCAAACTCGAATACATATTTACAATATTTTTTTTATAAAAAAAAATTTACATATTGTAATCAAGTTTGTTTCAACAATTTTTGAATTATTTGAGTTGATATTTTAAAAATATATGTAAAAAAGTGCAACATCAAATATTGAAAATGTTGTAACACTAATAATCGAATCAATATTTTTTTAAAATTATTAAAATATTTTTAAATTACGGAAGATTTAGTGTTACATAACCATCTAATAAAATTTGATCGGAAAAATTACCAAATCATTTTTTTTTATTTTGGTCGATTGGGATTCAAAACGGAGAATCAAGTCGTTATGTAACATTAACTTCTCCATTTGCAAAACAAAGAATCTCATTTTTTTTTGTCGATCGGGATTCCAAACGGAGAACCAAGTCGTTATGTAACATTAAGGGTGAGTTTGGCCTAGCGGTTGAACCTCATAAAATCAATTTTAGATCTCTATTGTGATTTTTGAAGTGTTTGGCCCAAATTATAAAAATTGCTTTTGCTCAATCGTGATTTTTATGGTGTTTGGCCCCCAAGATCATAATCGCTTTTGAGACCTCGAGAAGCAAAAGATCAACTTATTTTAGAAGCTACTAAAGTGTTACTTTTGCAAAAGCTATTATTCTATAATTAATTTTTATTATAATCAATTATTACCAAAATCAATTTTAGTAAAATTAATTCTCCTATAATTGCTTTTCGAATCGCTAGGCCAAACTCACCCTAACTCCTCCATTTGTAAAAATAAAAGAATTACATTTTTTTTTATTTTGGTCGATTGGGATTCAAAACGGAGAACCAAGTCGTTATGTAACATTAATTCCTTCGTTTGTTAAAAAAATCTCGATTTTTTTTTATTTTTGTCGATCGGGATTCAAAACGGAGAACCAAATCGTTATATAACATTAACTCTTCCGTTCGTAATAAAAGAATCTCAATTTTTTTTTAATTTGGTCGATCAGGATTCAAAACGGAGAATCAAATTGTTATGTAACATTAACTCCTTCATTTGTAAAAAAAAAAGAATCTCATATTTTCTTTTATATGTTTATGTATATAAATTCAAATAAATATAAACATTCGAATTTATTTTTATTATTTTTAATGTTTTTATATTCAAATAAATTGTAAATATTTAAATGTTTTTAGCTATCAAGTAAAATATAAAAATATTAAAAATAATAAACAAATTTAAATGTTTATAATTATTTGAATTTATGTTCATGAGTTGAGTGATCAAGAGATGAGTGGTCATGAGCTGAGTGAGTGATCATGAGCTGAGTGGTCAAGAGATGAGTGGTCATGAGTTGAGTGAGTGATCATGAGCTGAGTGATCAAGAGATGAGTGGTCATGAGCTGAGTGGTCAAGAGATGAGTGGTCATCAGCTGAGTGAGTGATCAAGAGATGAGTGGTCATGAGCTGAGTGAGTGATCAAGAGATGAGTGGTCATGAGCTGAGTGAGTGATCATGAGTTGAGTGGTCAAGAGATGAGTGGTCATCAGCTGAGTGAGTGATCAAGAGATGAGTGGTAATCAGCTAAGTACAATTTTAATAGCTTAATGTACAAATTTTAAAGCATATTTTATCCTGACTCTTGAGCGGAGTGTACTCGAGTCTTTAAAAGATTACATTTTTGCATTCCTCACAAATTAAGCCATTCTCAATACAATGCAATACAATAATTGAAGATGGCCATTCTTTTCTCCATACTCAACAGACACAACAAAACGAGACTCGACTCGACAAACCTTTCCGACACATTTACCAAAAAAAAAAAACAATAAAAACATTCAAGAGAATGTCACATATATATTGTGAAGCATTTTCTTATTTCCATATTATTTTCTGTAACAATGATGATCATATAAATTAGTATTATATATATTAATTCTGTTGTACGACGGCCAAGCAATTGCTGACCTGCCTTTGCAAGGTCTGGACAAACTTACTGAAAGGACAATCAACGCCAAACTCAGCTAGCGCGTCAACGCAATCGCTGTGGTAAGCTGCGCTAAGTCGAGTGCTGACAGTGCCAATGTCCTTTGATTGCATAGCCTTGATACTGGTCTCAATGTCATCAATTTTACCTTCGAAATCCTCATTGCAAGTTTCCATGATCGACTCCTGGCTCTGCGGCTCCAGATGGGATATAGCCGGCTTTAGGCCAGGAACAAAGGTCTGCACACGACGGACCAGATCGAGCGTGGTCTTCATGGCGTTCACCGATGCGTCCTGTTGAGTAGCTGCCCCTGCAACCTGTTAGAAAGACGATAAATTATATGTTACACCTGCTGTTCATTGATCCTGCTGCAGGTATACACTACAACAAATGTGGTCTATTGCCACCCCTCAGATGGGGCACTTTTTAAGATGGGCCTTAACAAAAACCAATTGGGGCGCTATTGTTGTTCGGGTGAATTAATACCGATTTTTTCTCCAAAATGTTGTGAAAATAAAGTGGAGGGAACTTTGGCGCCTACCGAAAAGTTTCTGCCCATTTTATTAATGTCTTTTTTTTAACAAAGCAAGAGGGAGAAAATACATAACCCTAATTTCCTAAACACCGGCTCTTTCACTATCCCACCATTTCCATGCTCGGCGACTTCCTCCCCATCAGGTAAGCATGAAATTCTTCAACTCCCATCTATCTCATCTCTTAATTTCAGATTCTTCTATACTCTACTCCTCTTTTTAATTTATTAGATGATGATATATAGTAGAGTTAAATAAAGTTTATTACTTTTAAATTCTTTTTCCCTTTTTCTTTTTTATAATAATTCGAAAGTGTGGATTTCTTATCTTAGAAGTGGGAGATGGAGTTGGGTTCGGGTTTGGGTTTGGATTTAGATAAGAGGGTTGAGGTGATTAGGAAGAATTTTGGGGTTTTGTTTTGGGTTTGAATGAAGAAATGAGGAATGGGTAGGATTCTTAGAAGCTGTTGAGTTAAAAATCATTTTTCTTTTCTTTGCATTGCTAATTGCTGCTATGGAATTATTCACAGTGCGTGAAGTATGTGTGTAGAGGAAAATAAGGGTTACAGGGGAATGATTTGGGAGAATTAATATATGACCCCTGAATTTTGACTTATTACAAGAACACCCCGTTGTTGTGTAAATAGCTTTTGAGGCCATAAATGAATTGAAAATTCTGCAATTTTCCCAATCGAGATGGGACTTGCAATTTTACTTGAAGTTGTTGCATAAGCTGATTTGTATACATTTACATGATCTAAAAGTAGATAGTAAGAAAATTCAAAAGACATGTAGGAAAAAGGGGATATATATATTGAACATTTTTGCCAATAATTTAACCCAATTGAAAGTAATATCTTCTTACACTTTTATAAACAAAATCCTGCAAATGAAAGTGTAATGTGATATGTAGATTTCCTTATTGATTATTGGAGTGTGGTATCATCAAGGTTATTATGCTTGATGACTTTAAAAGAGAAGAAAGAACACTTAAGTATTATAGCTCTAGCTTTTCTTATTGATGTTTCTGTACTTATTTGTCACAGTGGATTGACACAAGTGAAATTACTGACTAATGAGGACTTTCATATAATATAGAAGGTAACAAATTAATGTTTTATATTATTTTTTTATTTTTTTTTCAACTATTCCCTCGTTTAAATTATTTTTGTTTCTTTAACTCAGGTTCAAGTTCCGTTCTAGTGGATATTTAAGACTTTTCTAAAGTATTAATTGAAGTGCATAGGGCTGAATTGTCACCCTCAAATCAGTTCTCATCAACCAATGCAAGCACTCAAATATTGCGGTAATGTAGAAATATGAATACTTGTTGCTTATTTTCTATTTTCTCGTTTTTGATTGCTTAATTTTTAATTTTGTGATTAAGTGATACTTGAGCATGTATAATCCATGTTTAACTGTAGAGATTTAATGTTTAAGAGATCTATTACTTGCTGCTTAATGTTTTCTTATATTTTAAGTTGGTGATAATGAGCCCAAAATGCTTAATTGTTTGTTGATTTTAGTCTCAAATGTTTAAGTGATAGTTGTTGTTTGTATGTTTGAATAGATGCTATAGGAAAAAATCAAAGTGCAGTTTTTGTTGGTATAATGTACTTCACTACTCAATATTTTATAGTCTAATTTGATTTGATTGCAATCAACAACAGAAATAATGTTTTATTGTAGGTTGGGGTTTGAGTTTCTATAAGAAGCTTGTTTGATTCATGAAAAATAATGTTTTGTTGCAATCAATTGATTGTACCAAATTGGTGTAAAGTTCATTTTCAGGACGCCATTGAATGAGGAGAAAAGTTGCTAAGTCAATTGCATGGGTTTGTAAGATGGTACTATTTTATTACAAATTTGATACTTATATCTTCTTTTTTTCATATGAAGTTGATTTCTTATTGAATATTATGTGATATAATATTGTGTAGGTGATTATTGTAGAAGAAGACTTCTTTTGAAGAATAACTCTTTTGAAGAAATGACTTGATTGAAGAAGTGCTCTCGAAGAAAATGTTGTTTTTAGACTTATTAATTGGCTTTTCGTTTAGTAGAGAAATATTTTCTTTTAGACTTGGTAGAAGAGAAAACTCGAACATGTGTTGGAATGTTACAATTTTAATTTGATCAATTAATGAATTTCTTTTCGCATTATGGTATTTGGTTTTGGAATATGAATTTATGTTTTGTGTTTATGGGATATAGTTTTAATAATTACAAAAATACTAGTATTGAGAAATATAGATAAAATGGGACATAATAAATAAATTTGAATTTTGATGGGGCAGATTATGGCGTCTCAAAATGAAAATATAGTCCCACTTTAAAGGGCCTCAAATTGTACATTTTGAGACACTTATGATTGTATTTATTTCAATTTCATAAACATTTATTGTGACACTTATAAAAGTCACACTAAAGTCATGTTGTGAAGCTATATAGCGTCCCATCACTTATCAGGTTGAGGCTATAAAGAGTGTCACAAAGGCTATTGATACCCCTTTTTACGGGGCGTAATAACGGAGCGCCTCAATAGCTTAAGCGTCTCAACAACATTGCTGTTGAGACACTTTTAGGGGCCTCAATAGGCAATTTTTGTTAGCAATGTTGTTAAAACCGGACCGGACCAGCCGGTCCGACCGGTTCAACCGCGAACCGGAGGTTGGTCCGGTCCGGTTTACCCCCTAAAACCACCTTACTTAAAAACCAGTCTGAACCGGGTCGAACCGGTCCAAAACCGGTTCAACCCGGTTCCGAATTTTCTTTTTTTTTTTCTTTATTTTTTTTATTTTTTGATTTTTTTAAATGTTAAAATTAAACTAAAAATTCTTGTAAAATGTGGGATTTAAACACCCAACCTCTTAGGTAAAACATAACTTCCTTACCATTTGAGCTACATCATTTTTATTGAACTTTTAGTACAAATTAAAATTTATAAATATAGAAACTGTAGCCAAATTAACATTTTATCCATTATGAATGAAAATTAATACTCAAGTAATAATTTGTTATTAAAATTTATTCTATAATCTATAAAATATTTATTTTCAATATTATT
Source organism: Penstemon barbatus (assembly GCA_003313485.2). NCBI lineage: Eukaryota > Viridiplantae > Streptophyta > Magnoliopsida > Lamiales > Plantaginaceae > Penstemon > Penstemon barbatus. The sequence goes on along the minus strand of CM064883.1, from coordinate 12,310,343 downwards.
TTTAGGATAAAGAGTCAACTCGATATATTATGCAAATTTGACTTTGAATATTAGACTTTTATACATAACAATATTTTAAAATTTATGAATTTCTTAGTTTTTTGTATTTTTAACTTACACTTTTAAATTTTTATAAAGAAATGTAATCATATTATATTTATATGAGCATACAAATTAGTATCATATTACCGTTATGATATAAGTTAGATAAATATTATATGATTTAATTTAAGTATATTATAAGATTTTGTATATTTTTAATCAGTTGTAGGATAATGTTTAAATTTTATGCATATTATATATACTTTAAAATTAAATATATTTATTACATTATTATGACGTCATTCGGTCCGACCAGCGGTCCGACCGGTTCGACCAGTAAAACCACTGACCAGTCGGCTCACCGGTTCACTATCCGGTCCGGTTCTGAAAACATTGATCTATAGATGAGAGTGAATTGTAAAAATAACCCCCCTCGTTTTTTTAATTGACAAATCTCTGCGTTATTTTATTAGCACAAGTTTCTATTTGTTATTTTTATCAGAAGAAGAAAGCCCCTCATCAAACTGGAGTACATATTTCTCGAGAAAAAATAACAAACTCAGCCTGCAGATTGAACACTAGGCCCGATTTCATATACCTTCACCATATAATGCGAAAACACTTCTATTCATCTAAAAAAACTGACAATAATTTCTCTTTTTAACTTTGAAAGTTTGCAATAACATTTTTCACTTAAATATTGCCAATTAAGCAAAGCAGGGGCTAATTTTACATTTAAATCCTATTACTATAGATTATAAGACACAAAATAACTATAAATAAATTCAATTCAAATATGACCAATCTATCTATTTGATAAACATAGAGTATAAATTTATAATACTTACTGAAGATTTAAGTCTCTTACAGACAAACATATACTCCGTCAATCCCGTCTTTGTTACTCATATTTCCTTGTTGGGATCTCTTAACACAAGCTCTATTTCCTAGGGGTGTTCAACGAAACCGCTAGACCGCCTCAACCGATCAATCCAACCCAAACCGACCGCAATTTTACTGGTTGAAGGTTTCATGGGTTGATCTTGGGCATCATGAAAAAAAGACCGCAATTTTCGATCGGGTTTGGTTTTATACTTTTTTAGACCGCATAACCGCATTCGACCGCACTTTATATAAATGATGATGTATTATCTTATTATTTAATTTAGTCCTAAATTTAAGAAAATGAGAAATATAATATATGTATATACTTTAACAAATTAGTCTTGTTCCACAACCCAAACCCCAATTATATTAGATAAACCCTACAATCTTACGTAAATCTCCAATTTTAAGTGTCAAAAAGATAAAAAATAGTTCTAAAACTAGAATTAGTTAAAAAATATTCTGCGAAAAACAAAAAGTAAAGCAAAAGAAAAATATATCAATCAAAGTTTTCATTGGCCATTAACCACCAACACCAAGTTCGAATATAAAGATATTTTTCTCTTTTGTTTATTCTTTGGGAATAATTTGATTTTTGTGTAATGAAACCTTGTTAATTTAGTGTTTGGGTTTGTTTTTAGCTTTCATTAAATTATGTATTCATTGAAAATCATATTTTAATTGATATTTTACATCATCTCCATTATATTATCTATGAAAGTTTACTAAATTTATTAATAAAAACAAAAAATTGTAATTAACTAGTGCATTTATATTTAACTCATCAAATAATAAAAATACAAGAAAGTTGATAATTGAGACCGCAAAACCCGCCCCAACCCAAATGAACCGCATAGTGCAATCTCAAGACTTGTTGGGTTGAGTTTGGACTAGAGATTTCAAAACCCACAAATATTGGGTTGGGTATGGACAAGTACAAAACCGCACTAGACCGCACCGCGAACACCCCTACTATTTCCTCGTATAAAAATTTCTTTCAAAAATATTTGTTTGCTTGTTTTTAAGTTTGGCTTGCCTCGATGTGCAATTGAGTCGATGTAAAATAAAAGAATTTGACAAGGCTAGTTTTCAACTGATAACTTTAAGGGTAAAGCTATAAAAATATCTAATTTTAATTTTTTAACACTTACCTAAAATTTGTGCTGAGACTTGAGAGTGAAAGGAGCAAAAATATTGTGACCAATGAAGCATAAACCGAAAGATAACTACGTACAACTTTCAAATAATCTTATGCATTATTACCATTGACGTGCACAATAGCCTGTAGTCGGCGGTGCGGCACCAAGAGTTCACGCCCTCAAAGCGGGCTTCAGCGGCCGGGTAATGGGCCGCGATAAGTAGAAGAAGAGCCGTCGCGGATACAAAGAGAGAGCTGAACTTTTTTGGACCCATTTTTGCTTTTATAGTAAATGAGTTCTTCTCTCTCTTTCTCTAAAACTTTATTGAGTTTCTCTCTCTATGTGGGTCTATCGAGTCCAGAGTCACGCATAGAAGGGAAAAAAAAGAGGGACAGGATTCTTGAGAAATTCATGGGTTATGTATATATTGAGGCCTGTTTAAGAATGTAATGGTCTTTCTGTTTCTTCGCAAGATTTTGTGGTGAATTGGAAAGTGAATTGAAGGGTTCTCCTTTGTTTAAGACGAGTTCTTGATATTATTTAATTTCTAATATATGTACAATTTGATTTGGACCACAATTAATTAGCGTGGGGAGTTTGAGCTTTAGTTTAGCTCCAAACCATTGGTACAAAAATTCTGCGATTAATCCTTCCCAGTGGTCGGTTAGCACACTTATGCATGCTAAGTTAAAAATAAGGTAAGGAAAATTGAAAAATTGATTCGGTAATCAGGTCCGATCTTATCCTTCGTGGAGTTCTAGTCTTCTAGGTAAAAGTGAAATTTAGGGCATATATTATCAAAAAAGTCGGCGTAAGAAAATATATTTTTAAAAAAATTATAAAAGTATTGATTAAATATTCATGTTTAATATTTCTAACATATCCTTAGATAAAAAAAAAAAAAAAAAAAAAAATTTGACTTAATTTTTTTACATATTTAGTCGTAAATATAAATTTGTTTATTTTGTTTTGAAAAACTTATTTTGTTGGAAGTAAATATTATAAGTAATAATGAATATAATTATGTAGAAAATACATATTAGTAAGGTATGAATATTTACTTACTATGCTCAATTTTATACTCATTTTCCACTCTATAATGTCTAAAATAATATATTCATAATTTTTTTTATATTAGTCCATTTTGTACTAATGATTTTGCTTTTTATGGAATAAACTCTATCTGTCCTTTTTTCTATCATTTTACTTTTGACGCGAAATTTTAGATAAAAGTTAAAAATGTGAAACTTTTACTCCTATTTTACATAGATGCCCTTAAAAGTAATGGTTGTAGTGTCAAATCTAGGGCTGTCAATGGGGCGGATTTCAATCCGGATCCGTCCGAATTCGATCCGATTTATTAGGATAATTGTTCGATTAGAGATTCGATGGACCTGATCCGATTATAAAGATCCGAAATCCGAAACTCATGGAGAGAATATGGATTTAGGTCGATCCGATCCGTTGAAGATCCGTATCCGACAACAAATAAAAGAAAGATATATATAAAAAATGATTTATAAAAATAAGTATCATTAATAATATTTCAACGTCAATTTAAGAAGATAGTAATTTATAATTCGTTTATAAATTTATTTAAACCAATATATTCATTCTACAAATATGAATATAGTAAAGAAACTTTGAAAATGTGAGCTAAAATTAAATAATATTGAAAAGATAATAAACTTATTTTAGGAAAAAAATATTAATTTAACTTTTTAAATACAAATTTATTGGATCCGAAAAATATCCGATATCCGGCCAAATCCGACCAAAATCCATTGGATTAAAAAAATCTAGATCCGAGCATAATCCGAGCAAGATCCGAATCCGACAGGATTCGATCCGATATAAATGGAGCCGGATCTGGACGAGCCTGATCCGACCAGAATCCGACCCATTGACAGCCCTAGTCAAATCTTAACTTTATGTGAGAGGGTATTTTGAGAAAAATAACTTCATTTATAAAAAGGGAGTTTTTTTTTTTTTTTTTTTTTTTGATATCCCAAAAATGAAATATCAGTGAAAATTTTGAGCAAGAGGGAGTATATCTTATTACATTTATACATGATTTTTAGAATTCCATATTTTTTACACTTTAAATTATAATTGATTGTAAAAAATTGAGTTTGACTCCTAAACTTCTATTAAAGTTGCACACTTTACCTCTTAAACTTTTGTGTTGCATTTTTTACCGGAAAATAGTTCAAGAGGGAAAGTGCAATTTCACTGTAAAATTAGGGGGAAATTCGATTTACTCTTAATTCTCAATAGTTATAACGTTGGAAAAACTTTTTTTGCTATTGATTATGTTAAAATATTATAGTTTTAAAAGGTAAACCATTATCATTTGATATTTTAATGATAGACATAAAATGAAGGATTTATTTTAGTTCACCTAATAGTCTGTCTGTCATCAAATTATTTCTAGATTAACAATAGTGTTTCGCATTTTATCTAACAAAAAAAAAAAGTGTGGATATAATTTTTTTACTTACACCTAAAATGATAAAAAAAAAATACCCGCATTTACAACAAGTGAAGTTCGGGTCTGAGAGGGAGTAATATCATGTTATTTCGACCTCTCACTCTCCCCGAAAATGCATTTTGAGAGAAAATCTTTGAAAATATGTTCTTTTGACAAACATATCTAAAAAAATCTCAAGAAATATGAGATAATTTATTTATTTTCTAAAGGGTGAAATACAGTTTCCTCCTTTAAAGTATGAGAGTGGTATTAGTTACTCCCCTAAAGTATCAAATGTAACACTCACCCCCCTCCCCTCTTTTATAATTATGAAGTATTTATTCTAAAAATACCCCCACAGCTTTCATAAATAATAATTTACTTATTACTTTATCAAAATAAAATTGTATCTTTAGTAATTATGAATCCATTCATCACCAAACAATGTTATGTTTTATTTTCATCATTTCTTTTATTACCTTCATTTTTCCGATCTCAACTTGTTTTCTTCATTTTCATATCATTTTTTTTATAACCAAAGGAAACAAAAGAAATGAAGAAATTGAAACATAATATTTAATGGTGAGTGGATGGATGAATTCATAATTAATAAAGAGAAATAATTTGAGAAGAATTAATCATATTCGTACCGAATAGAAATGAGATAATTATCACAAAATAAAAACTCAGAAAAATATAAAGAAAAAATTTGAGATAGAAATAAAAAAAAAATTGAAACATAAAATAAATAAAACAAATTGAAATAGAAATAAAGAAAAAAATGAGATAAAAATAAAGAAAATTTTGCGACCATAAAATCAAAGGAAACAAAAAACAAAAACAAAAACATGATGTTGTTTGGTGGATGAATGAATTCATAATTAATAAAGAGACAAATTTATTTTAAAAGAGAAATTTATTATTTATGTAAGGTGACGGGAGTATTTTTGAAATAAAAATTACAAAAATATATCAGAGGGGGTAAGTGTTACAAGGAGGGAAACTATATTTCACCCTAATCTGAGAAAATATGAAAATTTTCTGAGAAAAACACTAAAAATGGAAAGTAATTCTACATTTTTTTTTATTTAAGACAATAATTATGAACTTTCCTTAAATTTTTTCTTCCACCAACGAATCCAATTTATACATCTTAAATTCATCAATTTCTTCCGAATTCAAGACCCAATCGATAAATAAACGTACATATTTTTCTCATCAAGTGATGAGGTACAATCCAATACGCAATTTTAACCTTAAATTATTCTTTGATAAGGTAAAAAAATGGTTGAATGATGGTCAGAACATAACTTTACAAAATTAACTTCAAATCTCAAAAATGAAAATTCAAAAGAATGTAATCTCAAAATTCATTTCAAATTTGTAATAATTTAGTCTAATAATAGATCTCACAAAAACTCATCTTAAAAAATGAGAGGCCAAAAGGACATGCCCTAAATATCTCTTGTTATTAAAATGAGTTTTTGCTAACAAAAATAACATTGGATGAAATATAATTTTCCCCCTTAAAGCATTGGGGTGGTATCAGTTACCCCCTAAAGTATCAATTGTAACACTTTACATTTGTTTACAATTCTCCCCCTTAAAGCATAGGGGTTGTATCAGTTACCCCTAATGTATCAATTGTAACACTTTACATTTTATTTAAGAATTACCCTCCTATTTTATAATAAATAAATTGTTTCTTCATTAATTTATCATAAAAAAATATTTATTAATTAGTTATCCATTCATCCATCATACAATATTATGTTTCAATTTCGTCATACCTTTTGTTTCCTCCGATTTTATGTCCCAAATGTTTTCTTTATTTTCACCTAATTTTTTTTATTTCAATTTGTTTTTTTAATTTTATTTTTCAATTATTTTATTTCTATCCAACAAAATTATTTATATTTTTCTCAATTTTTATTTAGTGATAATTATCTAATTCGGCACGAGTTATTATTCAAAATGTTGATCAATTATCGTTCAAATTCTTTTTCGCAAAAATCTAGTTTGACACCAAACAATATTATGTTTCAATTTCTTCATTTCATTATCATAAAAAAATCTTTATTAATTATGAATTCATTCCTTGATCAAACAATATTATGTTTCAATTTCTTCGTTTCATTATCATAAAAAAATCTTTATTAATTATGAACTCATCCATCGATCAAAGAATATTATGTTTCAATTTCTTCATTTTTTTTGTTTCCTTCGGTTAGAAAAAATGAGATGAAAATAAAGAAAAATTTATGAGATTGAAAAAATGAAGGAAACAAAAGAAATGAAAAATTGAAACATAATATTGTATGGTGGATGAATCAATTCATAATTAATAAAAAAAAATATTATTTATAAAAAGAACGGGGTATTTTTGCAATATAAACTACAAAACTATAACTGAGGGGGTATGTGCTACCAGTGATACTTTAGGGGGTAACTGATACCACCCCAATACCTTAAAGGGGGAAAGTGTATTTTACCCTAGTGACTTCAATATTTGGTACTCAAAAAAGATCATCTGATTTTTATTTTATCTGTTCGTTTTTGGAAGTTTTTGTTTGTAAGATTTTATTTTTGAGGATAAAATATTTGTCCCCAAAAATTTAATTTTTTTCGATGTTTATCTAAAATAATTTTCTAAAGTAAATAATCAAGTTGACTGATATAAAATATTAGAATTATTAAATTGTGGCCAAGGAATATAGAATTGTTAGTTAAGTTGACAAATTAGTTAGCAAGTAATAAGATGCTAGTTGGCCATGCGTAATTAATTCCAATCATGAATGAAAAAATTAAATAGTACATATGTATGGCGGCGAAAGCTGTGGCGGTGGAAAAGGATATTATCCACTTTTTGCCGAAACAACGGAAGGTCTGGCGGTTGCGACCATGACCTAAAATTTGGAGTTTAGCACGACAGCAATGACGGTGACAGTTGCAACAACTCATGACCACAAATTTGGAGTTTAGCACGACAGCTTGTGACCTCAAGTTTTGAGTTGCGAAAAGATGAACAAATATCATACTTAAAGGTAATAATAAAATAATTATAACCGATATCTTGACTCTTAGACACATTTCCATCACTAGGGACATAGTATTTATGATATAAACTATAAACTTAGAAACGTTTAGATGCCCTCGAACTTATAGATAGAATAATTATCCTTCCTGCTCTAAGATACCATTTAGTATATTTTCATATTTTTGAGCTAAATTTATTCAAGACTTTGTATTGAATAATATTAATCATTAATGAACTCACGGTTTTCCCAAAATGAAAAAGAAAATTAAACGTTGAAAACTGAATTTATTGATTAATTATTATATGAATATTTCATTTCCATCAAGCCACCTTGTAACACATGGTAATATATTGCAGACACTAAATGACCAAATTACCATTTAATACAAATTTTGAATCCTTCAACTTTGGTTTAACAAGTAGAACAAAGAGGCAGATGGTCAATTTAACAAATTCCCTTTGTCTTTAGGGATTAATCAGGTTTAATACATCAATATGTAAAGTTAAGACAACTTTATTACCAGCTAATCAGTTGCCTACTTCTTTAACAAATTTGTAAAAAATTTCCCACTAAAAGTCAGTTTTCCAGATTACTGAGTATCTTATTCCTTCACTCAAACATGGTAAAATTTGAATTTTGCTTCAACTTGAATTACTACCATTCTTTTCTTTTGACAATTTTCAGTCAAAAAAGTAACAATATTTATTGTCCCAAAACAATATCTTAGTACAGATTTGTTGCACGTCATATCCGAGGATTTGACACTATATAAAGAAAACAATATCTTTGTATAGATTTGTTGCACGTCATATCCGAGGATTTGACACTATAAAATGAGAAGATATATATTGGAGAGTTCATCTCATTTCCTGTATAAAAGAGAAAAGAAGAAACTAAATCTTACTCTTCTCTCCTCCAAAACACTTTTCTTCAATTTCTATTACACAAATCTTGAGATCACCACCACGGAAATATCTCACAGTGCAGATAATTCTAGTAAAACGAGTTTTGCACTACCAATAGATTCTGAACATAAGGCGACTGAGTTCAGACTCTTTTCTGTGGCAGCGCCTCGTATGCGGGCATTTCATCTCTCTTGGATTTCTTTCTTCGCGTGTTTTGTCTCCACGTTTGCTGCTCCACCTCTATTGCCTATAATCCGCGATAATCTTAACCTCACATCCACTGATATAGGCAATGCTGGGATAGCAGCCGTTGCAGGTGCAGTGTTTGCTCGAGTAGCCATGGGGTCAGCTTGTGACTTATTTGGCCCTCGTCTAGCTTCAGCTAGCCCGACCTTAATCACTGTACCAGCAGTATACTGTTCTTCAGTAGCTAGTTCCCCCATATCTTTCTTTCTGGTACGTTTCTTCACAGGTTTTTCTTTATCAACTTTTGTATCCACCCAATTCTGGATGAGCTCGTTGTTCTCTTCTCGAGTCATTGGCACCGCTAACGGACTTGTCGGGGGAAACCTTGGCGGTGGAGCTACGCAGCTGATTATGCCTATTGTTTTTGGCCTTATTCAACAAATGGGCGCAACAAGGTTCACCGCTTGGAGAATTGCCTTCTTTATCCCTTCCATTTTTCAAACCTTGTCAGCTTATGCTATTTTCTTTCTTGGCCAAGATTTGCCAAATGGAAATTACTCGCAACTTCATAAATCTGGAGATAAGCACAAAGATAAATTTTGGCAAGTTATATGGCACGCGTTTACTAATTACAGAAGATGGATCTTGGCATTGACTTATGGTTATTGTCGGGATAGAACTTACCATAGACAACATAATTGCACAATATTTCTATGATAGATTTAATGTGAATCTTCATACTGCGGGAATTATTGCAGCCAGTTTTGGATTGGCAAATTTATTCTCTAGGCCTGGAGAAGGGATCCTATCAGATATTGTGTCAAAGAAGTTTGGAATGAGGGGAAGGCTTTGGACACTATGGATAGCTCAGACCTTAGGTGGAGTTTTTTGCATACGTTTGGGGAAAGTTGGATCTTTAGGTGTATCTGTTGCTGTTATGCTCATATTTTCCGTGTTTGTTCAAGCTGCTTGTGGGCTTACTTTTGGGGTTGTTCCTTTTGTTTCAAGAAGGTATGTATTCTATAAATCCTTGTCAGTAAATTACATATTATCCCAGATATGGCAATTCTAAAGAGACTTCATTATATTTGGAAAGTTACATAAACCACTTTTGATTATTGCAACTCATTACATTTACAATCTTATCTTTATTACAATTTATCAATCTATTTTGAAGTAGTACAGTACATAAACACCCTCGTTCTTACTTATTTTATTTATTCTTTTTAAGTACAATTTAACAATTGAACCCCTTGCATGAACATGTAACAATTTAAGTACAATTTTACAGTTGAACCCCTTGCATGAACATGTAACAATGACCCCTAAGGTTTGCGTAATGTTAGTTTGGTATGTAAATCCACTAGTGTTCACCTGAAGATTATAATTAAAGTTAATTTTTACTTGACATCATAAGTTCATTAGGATTTTACTTTATAGGAATGTCAATGTATTAGCTGCATACCTCAAGGGGAGGGGGTTTTAATTTCCCGAAAATGGAGAGTCCTAGCAGTAATTTGACATAGCTCATGGGTAGCTTATGTAACATATCCTTCACTATATATGTTTCTTCTTTCAGTCAACATGTTTTTCTTCTTGCTTCTTCTCCATAACTACTTAAATCTAATTCAACTTATTTGCTTCTTAATTGTCAGATCTTTAGGAATTGTATTGGGGATGACTAGTGGTGGTGGAAATGCAGGCGCGGTTCTAACTCAATTAATTTTCTTTAGAGGTAGATACTCTGCAGAAGATGGAATAACATATATGGGGGTGATGATTATATGTTGTACCTCAGTAATTGCATTGATATACTTCCCGCAATGGGGTGGAATGTTCTGTGGACCATCTTCTAAAGGGACAACAGAAGAAGACAACTACTTGTTGGAATGGACTGCAGCAGAGAAAGAAAAAGATTATCACAGAGCTAGTTTGAAATTCTCAGAAAATAGTTTAAATGAAAGAGGTAAAAGAGTTCGATCAGCAACCACACCGGCTGAAGGGACCCCAACTACATATGTCTATTTTAAGTATTTTATCCATTCTATAGTAGTTTATTTCATGCAAGTTTATGTTTTCAAACTTATTTAAAGAGTCTAAGAGTGGTTATGTTTACAAGCTTAAATCCTTTTTGTATGTAAAGACTACAGAATTTATATATTTATTTCTTTCGCCTGTTTTATTTGTACGTCATTAGCACTCTTTTCTACATTGTTACATCGAATTCCCCTTCTCTAAATGTATATTTTGAATAAGTTTGAATTCCCTCAAACGGTGTACAACTACAATTTAACAACACCTATTAATTGCCATTCATAAAAGTACAGAGGCAAAAGCTTCATATCATAAGAGAAGGAATAAGAATGATTCTAACAATGTATGATATATACCTATAGACATTAGTCTCCCTCTGCTATACAGATAAACAATAGTCTCCCCCTGCTATACAGATAAACAATAGTCTCCCCCTGCTATACAGACAATCATGAAGAAGTAAACTAACATATGGAATCATTCATTACCTATTTAGAACTTTAACATTCTTCAATCAACTTTACACATTTTCGGGATTTTCACATTACAATTTTCATCATATATATAATAATCCAAACACCCCAACTTGTATCTTAGGAAGCTCGAAATCAAGTAAAGAGGGACGTCTTATGGTTTCGTGGCAGAATTTTTAGTCCAAACCACACATACACTGCTTATTAGTACTCCAGCTTGATAATAATTACTGTATAATAAAGAATTTACCAAAGAGGAAGCATTTTGAAAAGAAGAAACTCCTACTTTTTGTATTTTAAGTTGCCTGCAAATTTGTGTCATGCATTCTAGAAGATATACACACGTAAAACACTACATCCCCATTCAAATGTGCATTCATTGCCATTAGTAAATTGGAAACCATAAATCAAAAGGCCATAAGATCATTCAATTATGAAAATAGGGATTTCATAACTAAAGTAGCCAATAAATACATCCAGATGGAAACAATTACCACCACATCAATTCCTTAAAACCAATAAAGATGCACCTTACACAGTTATTTTCCGCGATTTCTTATTTAGTAATGAACTAAGCAATCGTCCAAAGCACGAAAACAAGGTTAGTAAAATAGTAAGTAATAAGCAGTAGATCCAGACAACAATTCACTTGCCTTTCTTTTCTCACCTTCTCCGAGTTGATGTTCCATAAATATTCCTCGAATTCATCGCTGAATGATGACACATTTTAGGAAAGGCTGATATCAGAATCTCCAGAAATTCAACGCGGCAAACGGCAGTGGTCAGAACGAAACATGACAGCTGTAGCTACTTTTATTCTCATGGTGCCCGTTTAGGAAGTGAATTTTCCAAAAACAAGGGCTCCAAAAGTGCATGGATTCTCATTAAAGAATGCAAAGGGCCCAATCCGTAAAAATTATGGCCCGAAAAGTTTTTCCATTTTGTTCCAACTTTTTTGAAGTTGTAGATGGACCAAGTAATTAGTACACACACTTTGTGGCCCTTACCCCATTTCAGCAGTGGATGATATATATGTAACCCAAGTTTTCATTGATAATGATTAAAAGTTTCATATATACCCCAATCCATAGTCAGTGATTGAGATGTTGTTTTTCTTAAGACGTGTTTTTAGGATGCACGGAGTACTAAAACTCTTACATTTGACGGCTTAATTTGAATTACTGACATTTTGGGTAATGAATTACTGACATTCTAAGTTAATTTGACCTGTTAGCTTGCAAGTAAATACATTTGAATTCAGTGATTCTTTAATAGATACCTGCATGATTCTATATTGAAAATTAATCAAACCAGCTGATCACATAATTTAGTATAAATGACCAAATCACCCTTTACTACACAAATCTTGTATCCTTCAACTTTCGTTAAGTAGAACAAAGAGGCAACTTGTTTAAGATATCCAAAATCTCTTAATCTTCATTATTACCTGGTAATCAATTACTGGTTTCTTCAACTATGTTGTAAAACTGATTAGTACTCTTTGGTCATTTTCACCTGCTTAACGAAAAGCGAAGTACATTTAACCAAAAAGATCAAAAGGACAGCTACAGAATGCAGGATCATGAGGGCATAATTGTCATTTTATACATTAAAGAAGATTCGAATAAAAATCTCTTACCAAGTCGAGAGAAGCACATTGCCTTCAGCTGTACTCAGCAGCTCCAAAGTCAATGGATGAATAGTCGTACTCAGCAGCTCCAAAGTCAATGGATGGAATAAGTTAAACAAATCATTTTCTTTCAACGTCACTTTCCCAACATGCAGAAAGCTTTGAACTTCATACCACTAGTGTTTAAATATAAAATTTGCACAACTAGTCCCTCTCTGAAAAACCAATTCACATGTGGAAATTGTACTCTTTACACTAGCCTACTTGTCAAACTACAAGTCAGCAATGAGACAACGCCATACTGTAAGAGTTTTGAGCCTTTTGGAACTCACTTCCCCCCCCCCCCCCCCCCCCCCCCCCGTATCTTATTCCTTAAATCAAACAAAGGAAATTTTGTATTGGCTTCAATTTGAACTACTACCATTTCTCAAAACCATGCACCAATGAAAATAGCCAAATGTATGGTCCAAAAATAGAGTCTGAGCACAGATTCGTTGCACGTCACATCCATTAGACACTATACTGCTCTTCCATAATTAGGCGGATACAAAAGTTGATAAAAAGAACCAACGAATAAATGAAGCAAAAGGAATGATATTGGAGAACTATCTACGGAAGTTCAATATACTATTGGTGCAGTGATCAAGGTCAGTATAGCTAAAGCTAATCGAGGGCCGAATAAGTCACAAATTGATCCCATGGCTACTCGAGCAATTCTCCAAGAGAGAAAATAGCATTGGTACGTTGAAAATAAAGTAAGGGACACTTGAAAAAGTCTTCCTGTAATTTGGGGCACTATATTATCAAAAAGCGGCGTATTAAATTTATTTTTCTTAAAATTGTAGAAGTATTTAATCAAATTTTCACATTTTAAAATTTCTAACCTATCCTAGATAAAATTAACCTAACTTTTTTGCATATTTAGTCGTAAATATAGATTTGTTTAATTTTTCCTTTTGAAAACCTTATTTTGGTGGAGCAAATATTATAAGTAATAATGAATATAATAATATATTCGTGGACAAAATATTTATCCCCAAAAACTTAATTTTTTTCCAATGCCTCCCCAAAATAATTTTAAATAGTTATCTAAAGTAGATAACCAAGTTGACTGATAAAAAAGATATTATAATTATTAAAATGTGGCCAAAAAATACAAAATTGTTAGTTAATTGACTAATTAGTTAGCAAGTAATAAGATACTAGTTGGCCATGCATAATTAATTCATGAAGGAAAAAATTAAATAGAAGCACATACGTACTAAACGATGACAAGGTATGACTATCCACTTGTTCCCGAAGAAGCGGAAGCGGTGGCGGCGGCGACTCATGACCTCAAGTTTGGAGTTGTTTTGGTCAAAGATCATACTTGAAGGAGATAGTAAAACAATTATAGATGATGTATTTAACTCTCAGTCACGTTTTCATCATTAGGGGCATATTTTTCTGCAGTATACTTCCCACAATGGGGTGGAAAGTTCTGTGGACAATCTTCTCAAGGGACAAAAGAAGATGAATACTACTTGTGTGAATGGACTTCAGCAGAGAAAGAACAAAATTTTCACAGAGCTAGTTTGAAATTCTCAAAAAATAAAGTAATTTGTTCTATTGTCCCTTACTTGTCTTAACTTTACATATTGATGTACTAAACTTGATAAACATGATCCCTAAAGACAAAGATAATTTGTTAAATTGCTCATCTGCCTCTTTGTTCTATTTATTAAACCAAAGTTGAAGGATTTATAGTTTGTATTAAATGGTAATTTGATCATTTAGAGTTGGTCTCTGCAATATATTACATTGTGTTATAAGGTGGCTTGATGGAAATGGAATATTCATATAGTAAATAACATAAAAGGATCTAATTATTAATCAATGAATTCAGTTTTCACCGTTTAATTTTCTTTTTTGTTTTGGAACACTTGTCAGTTAATTCATTAATCATCATACAAAGTCTTGAATAAATCCCGGGTAACTCCGAGCTAAAATAGATGAAAATATACTAAATGTTACCTTAGCTAAAGCATGAGAAAGAATTATTATATCTATAAGCATGAGAGCATCTAAAAGTTTCTAGGTTCATAGCCATTAGTTTTATAACATCAAAAATATGCTCCTAATGATGGAAACGTGACTGAGAATCAAATACATCGTCTATAAATGTTCTACTATGTCCTTCAAGTATGATGTTTGTCCAAAGCAACTTCAAACTTGAGGTCATGAGCCGTCGCCGCCACCACCGCTTCCGCTTCTTCGGGAAAAAGTGGATAATCATACCTTGTACCGTTTAATACGTACGTGCTTATATTTATTTTTTTCTTCATGAATTAATTATGCATCGCCTACTAGTATCTTATACTTGTTAACTAATTAGTCAAATTAACTAACAGTTATGTATTCATTGACCACAGTTTAATAATTCGAATATTTTTGTAGACAAATATTTTGTCCACAAATATATAATTATATTCATTACTGCTTATATATTTGCTTCCACCAAAATAAGTTTTCAAAAAAAATAAACAAATTTACATTTACGGCTAAATATGTAAATAAGTTAAGTCAATTTTTTAGTTTTATCTAGGACAGGTTAGAAATACTAAAACGTAAATATTTAATTAATTACTTTTATAATTTTAATAAAAATAATTTTCAATACGCCGTTTTTTGTATTTTTTTATAATACAGTGCCCTAAATTTTCACTTTTGCCAAGACCCCACAATGAGTAGAATCGGCCCAAATTACCGGATCAATTTTTCAATTGTCTTTTACTTTATTTCAACGTACCAATGCTATTTTCTTTCTTGGAGAATTGCTCTGAGTAGCCATGGGGTCAGCTTGGGACTTATTTGGCCCTCTTCTAGCTTCAGCTAGCCTGACCTTAATCACTGCACCAGCAGTATATTGTACTTTCGTAGCTAGTTCCCCCATATCATTCGTTTCTTCACGGGTTTCTCTTTAGCAACTTTTGTATCCACCCACTTCTGGATGAGCTCGTTGTTCTCTTCTCGAGTCGTTGGCACCGCTAACGGACTTGCCGGTGGCTGGGGAAACCTTGGCAATGGAGCTACGAAGCTGATTATGCCTATTATTATTGGCTTTATTCAACATATGGGCGCAACAAGCTTCACCCCTTGGAGAATTGCCTTCTTTATCCCTGCCATTTTTCAAACCTTGTCAGCTTATGCTATTTTCTTTCTTGGCCAAGATTTGCCAGATGGGAATTACTCACAACTTCATAAATCTGGAGATAAGCACAAAGACAAATTTTGGCAAGTTTTATGTCACGCAGTTACTAATTACAGAGGATGGATCCTGGCTTTGACTTATGGTTATTGTTTTGGGGTAGAACTTACCATATACAACATAATTGCACAATATTTCTATGATAGATATCATGTGAATCTTCATACTGAGGAAATTATTGCAGCCAATTTTGGATTGGCAAATTTATTCTCTAGGCCTGGAGGAGGGCTCCTATCAGATATTGTGTCAAAGAAGTTTGGAATGCGGGGAAGGGTTTGGACACTGTAGATAGTTCAGGCCTTGGGTTGAGTTTCTTGCATTCTTTTGGGGCAAGTTGGATCTTTAGGTGTATCAGTTGCCATTATGCTCATATTTTACAGGTTTGTTCAAGCTGGTTGTGGGCTTACTTTTGGGGTTTTCCTTTTGTTTCAAGAAGCTACGTATTCTATAAATCCTTGTTCAGTAAATTACACATTATCCCAGATATTGCTAAATTCTAAAGAGACTCCCTTATGTTTGGAAAGTTACATAATCCACTTTTGATTTGTTTAATTCATTTACATTTAGAATCTCATCTTTATAACACTTTAACAGTTTATTTGAAAGTAGTACAGTACATAAACACCCTCATTCTTATATTATTTATTATCTTTAGACCCCTCGACCCCCTTGCATGAACATGAATAATGACCCCTAAGATTTCTCAAGAGGGGGGGTGGGGGTTATTTTCCAAACTTGGAGGGGTCTAGGCTTCTAGCTATGTATCCTTTATTGTATTTCATTCAACATGTTTTTCTTGCTTCTTCTCCAGTTCTCCTTAAATACTTAAATCAAATTCAACTTTTTTGGCCTTCTTCCTTCTTGATTGTCTGATGTTTAGGCATTATATCGGGGAGTCATTCTTCTTCATAATTAATTATATTTAATTCAACTATTTGCTTCTTGATTGTCAGATCTTTAGGCATTATATCAGGGATGACGGGTGGTGGAGGAAATGTAGGCGCGGTTCTAACTCAAGTAATTTTCTTTAGAGGTTCTAGGTGCCCTACAGAAAAGGAATAACACTTATGGGAGTCATGATTATATGTTGAACCGCACAAGGGAGTGGAATGTTCTGTGGACAATCTTCTAAAGGGACAACAGAACAAGACTACTACTGGTCTGAATGGACTTCAGCATCTAAATCCGCATTGTATGTAAAGAGTTTATACCTTGTTTGTTTTATTTGTATCGCATAGGCATTCTTTTCTACCTTATCATTTTCCCCTTCTCTAGCTATGTATTAAAGAATAGCAGCGTATAGCATACAAAATCATTTCGAATTCCCTCAAACACTGTAAAGATATCAACTTAACTACACATATTAACAGCCATTCAAAAAAGTATTTATGCAAAAGCTAGATATGACATGAGAACGAATAAGAAGGAATCTAATGAACAAATGAGATTTATCTAACAACATCTATATCTCTCAGCTATATAGACATTCATGACCAAGTATACTATAATTTGGACATCATTCATTAGCAATTTTGAACATTATTATTTGCATAATTGCCCCAAACAGAACTTTCATATTCTTCTATCCACTCAACAAGTTTACGGGATTTCAAATTATGAATTTCTTACTAATCTAACGGTCCCATCATATATTATTCCAAACACCCCAACCTATATACCCTGTGAAGCTAGAAATCATTTGAAGACTCTTATGGTTTTGCAGAAGAATCTTTAGTTCAAACCACACATAAATTCCATATTAGTACTCCAGCTAATAGCTATTACTATGCAGTAAAGAATTACCAAAGAGGAAACATTTTCAAAAGAAGAAACTCTTACTCTTTCTCATCTAAGTTGCAGTGCAAACCTTTAACATACATTTTGTATGTTTTTGAAGTAATACAGACATTATACACTCCATCCCAATTCAAATGTGCTGAATCAGTGTCAAGTTATATTACATCTCTTTGATAACAGGGAATTGTTGAGAGAAAATTTGTCACTAAGAAATGAGAAACTATATATGGACGTTTGGAAAAGGAAATTAGATCATTAAGCCATGGAAAGGAATGTATGGGTTTTATAACCAACTTAGCCAAGAAATACATGCAGATGGAAACAATTACTACATATAAATCAATTACTCAGTTGCTTTCTTAACAGATTTCATACTGATTAGTATCGTCCAAAGCAATAAACTAGCAAAGCGTGAAAATTAGATGGAAAATAATCGATCTCATTTTGCCCTTCTTCCTTCTTGATTGTCTGATGTTTAGACATTATATCAGGGATTCTTCATTATTAATTATATTTAATTCAACTATTTGCTTCTTGATTGTCAGATCTTTAGGCATTATATCAGGGATGACGGGTGGTGGAGGAAATGTAGGCGCGGTTCTAACTCAAGTAATTTTCTTTAGAGGTTCTAGGTACCCTACAGAAAAGGAATAACACTTATGGGAGTCATGATTATATGCTGAACCGCACAAGGGGGTGGAATGTTCTGTGGACAATCTTCTAAAGGGACAACAGAAGAAGACTACTACTGGTCTGAATGGACTTCAGCAGAGAAAGAACAAGATTTTCACAGAGCTAGTTTGAAATTCTCAGAAAACAGTGTAGGTGAAATAGGTAAAAGAGTTTGATCAGCACCCACACCGGCTGAAGGGACCCCAATTACATATGTCTAATTTAAGAATTCTACCCTTTTCTAAAAATGTTTATTTTATGCAAGTTTCTGTCTTCAAACATGTGTAAAGAGTCTAGGAGAGGTTATGTTATAAGCTCAAATCCGCAAGGTATGTAAAGAGTTTATACCTTTATTTCGTTTGTTTTATTTGTATCGCATTGGCATTCTTTTCTACCTTATCATTTTCCCCTTCTCTAGCTATGTATTAAAGATTAGCAGTTTATAGCATAAAAAATCATTTCGAATTCCCTCAAACACTGTAAAGATATCAACTTAACTACAAATATTAACAGCCGTTCAAAAAAGTACTTATGCAAAAGCAAGATATGACATGAGAACGAATAAGAAGGAATCTAACGAACAAATGAGATATATCTATCAACATCTATATCTCTCAGCTATATAGACAATCATGACCAAGTATACTATAATTTGGACATCATTCATTAGCAATTTTGAACATTATTATTTGCATAATTGCCCCAAACAGAACTTTCATATTCTTCTATCCACTCAACAAGTTTACGGGATTTCAAATTATGAATTTCTTACTAATCTAGCGGTCCCATCATATATTAATCCAAACACCCCAACCTATATGCCCTATAAAGCTCAAAATCATTTGAAGAATCAATTACATGCAGATGGAAACAATTACTACATATAAATCAATTACTCAGTTGCTTTTTTAAAAGATTTCATACTGATTAGTAAACTAATCAATCGTCCAAAGCACTAAACTAGCAATGAGTGAAAATTAGATGGAAAATAATCGATCTCGAGCTCAAAATAACTAACAGTACAAATAAAAATAGAAGTTATAAGCAGTAAATTGTTATGGCTATTAGAGTTTTAGAGGAAGAAATGAAGAAGAAGAAGGAGGGAAATCAGAGAAAGAAGAAGAAGAATGGACTGGATCGTGAAAATGGGAAGATAAGGCGTATACAAGGTGTTTTGTCTGATTTTGAGACAAGTATCGTGACCGTTGGATCGGAATTACCAAGAGTTGATCAGGGCCATTGATTATTGAGATGACTTGGCAGCTGACTCATATTAATTACCCAGTAGCTATTGAACACATGTCTTATTTTCCATGTCATTAATTATTAGTTTTTATTATCAAAACTGTTAAAAAGGAACATGATGTAGTGAAGGCATTCAGCAAATATTAATTTCTTGAGTTTCCTCCTAATTCCTCTCTATCTTGTTCACCAATCTATCTCTAATTTCTTCCCAACAATTCTATAATTTCCATTACTGTAATTTACATTTCTGTTAATTAATTACAAAAATACAAAAAATAGAACCGGGTCATTACAAATCTGGTATCCAGAGCCAGGTTTCCTATTCTGCTGTATTAATGGCTGAAACTAGATCGAAAGAAATTCAGAAGTTGGTGGAGATTGCCATGGCCGAGGAGAAGGGCCAACGATTGATTCTGGAGCAACAGATGGTTGATCTGCACCTGAAACAGGAAAGTATGAACAATTCAATTGAAAATGTGCACTCTAACTTTGATAATCTGAGATCTACAATGGGTGTTATGGATTCAAATGTTAAGGCAACTCAAGTTCAATTAAATGAGATAGTTAACCAACTTCAAAATCTATCTAATAGAATACCAAATCCAGGGATATTACCCACACCCGAAAAGTTCATGTCTCCTGTCACTAACTATGCAAATAACAGCAGTAATCAGAATAATAGCAGTAATCATAATACTCAAAATTCTAATTCTATGGGTTCTGGATTCAGTAATTCATCAATTCATGGGCTCCAGAAAATTGAGTTTCCAAATTTTGATGGGTCTAATCCCAGGGCATGGGTTAGAAGGGCTGAAAACTATTTTAAGATGATTACTACTATACCGGAGGATTGCAAATTGACTCTAGCTTCTATGCATATGTTTGGTGAAGCTGAGCTATGGGTGCAGGGGTTTAAGGAGGTTAATGAGGATGCAAATTGGAATGAGTTGGTTATGGCTTTATTACAGAGATTTGAAGAGGTAGATCCTGAATTGATTGTAGTGGATTTTCATAAATTGGCACAGACTGGTACTGTTTCTGAGTTGGTCAGGAAGTATGAGGAACTAAAAGCTTATATGAAACTGACTGTTAAAAACTTACCTGAGAGCTACTATCTCATTAGCTTTATCAGTAAGTTAAGAGAGGATATTAGAGGGGTGGTTATGCAGATGAATCCCCAAACTATGGAAGAAGCTGTTTCCTTAGCTAGGAAACAGGAGTTGGCTAATGATGCAATAACTAGGAGAAGCAGGAATACTCAGAAAAGTACTTATGTACCTGGACAGCCTGTTGGAAAAAATTACTTGGGAACAGTTCCTAATACTGCAAGAAACCCCAATATCACCATTCCTGAGAGAAGTAACACCAGAAAGTTACTCACTGATGCAGAAATGAAGGCTAGAAGAGACAAAAATTTGTGTTATAATTGTGATGAAGTTTGGAGAGTGGGTCATAGATGTAAAAGCAGGCAGGCTTTTATGATCATGACTGAAGAGGAAGAAACAGCATACAACATTGAAGGAGAGGTTGTTGATTCAATTGATAATGTGGTAGAGGAACAGGATATCACTGTATCCATTAATGCTATATATGGAAGTGATTCCAATATGACTACTGTCAGGGTAATGGGTAAGGCTTATGGACAAAAAATACATTGCCTCATTGACAATGGTAGTACCCATTGTTTCATTGATGAACATATGTGTAAGAAAATGGGGTGTAAAACTAGTATCTCTACACCTATGATGATTACTGTGGCTAATGGACATAAAATGGTGAGTAGGACCATATGTCCCAATTTTACTTGGGAAATACAGGGGCATAAATTCATTTATCCTGTTAGGGTGATTGAGTTGGGAGGTTGTGACTTAGTTATGGGAGGGAACTGGTTGAAAGACCATAGTCCCATTGGATGTGATTATACTACCATGCAGTTCACTGTTACTAGAGGAGGAAGTAAAATCACTTTGCAAGCTGTGAAGGAGGTTTCTGAACTACAGTTCATATCAGTCAAAGACATGCAACACATGATAAAAGAAGGCAGTGTGGGATTTGTAGGGAAATTATATTCCATTACAGGGACTATTATGGACATTAAAACAGAAGAGCATGAACTACAAGAACTCCTAAATGAATATGTGGATATTTTTGAAGAACCAAAATCCTTGCCCCCAAAAAGAGGAATAGAGCATCAGATTATATTGAAACCTGATGCAATATCCAAGAAACAGGCACCATATAGATACCCTCATGTGCAGAAAGGGGAAATTGAAAAGTTGGTTAGTGATATGTTAAAGGCAGGGGTGGTGAGACCTAGTCAAAGTCCTTTTGCATCTCCTATTATTCTGGTGAAAAAGAAGGATGGTTCATGGAGGCTATGTGTGGATTATAGGTATCTAAACACTTTAACTATAAAACATGCATTCCCAATTCCAATTATTGATGAGCTACTTGATGAATTAAATGGTGCAAGGTTTTATTCAAAAATTGATTTAAGGGCTGGTTATTTCCAAATAAGAATGAAAGATGAGGACATTCCCAAGACTAGTTTTGTCACTCATTCTGGGCAGTTTGAATTTGTTGTGATGCCATTTGGGCTATGTAATGCACCTGGCACATTTCAGGCCCTCATGAACAAGGTATTTGAGCCCTATTTAAGGAAGTTCATTCTAGTCTTTTTTGATGACATTCTGATCTATAGTAAGGACTGGGATACACATTTAAAACATTTGAAGTTAACACTGGAATTGCTGAAACAGAATGAGTTGTATGCAAAAAAAGAAAAGTGTTCTTTTGGGCAGACTAGGGTGGAGTACTTGGGGCACATTATCACTTATGAAGGGGTTTCTACTGATCCTGCAAAGATTCAAAGCATGGTTGACTGGCCAGTTCCTACTAATGTCAAATCCTTGAGGGGTTTTTTAGGGCTTACTGGCTACTATAGGAAATTTGTAAAAGGCTATGGGGCTATTAGCAAACCTCTTACAGATCTCCTAAGGAAGGATTCATTCCAATGGAATGAAAAGGCTACTGAGGCTTTTGAGTTGCTAAAAAGGGCAATGACAACATCTCCTGTGTTGGCTTTGCCTGATTTTACACAACCTTTTATTGTGGAAACAGATGCAAGTTCCAAAGGGTTAGGGGCTGTTCTTATGCAGGGAGGCAGACCAATTGCATTTTTGAGCAAGTCTATTGGTCCAAAAAACCAAGGGCTTTCTATCTATGAAAAGGAATTTTTGGCACTACTCATGGCAGTGGATAAGTGGAGGCAATATTTAATGGGAAATCACTTTGTTATCAAATGTGATCAACAAAGCCTTAAATATATTCTAGAGCAGAAACTATCTACAGCTCTACAGCAGAAGTGGATTAGCAAGTTACTTGGGCTAGATTATGAAATACAGTACAAGAAAGGTGTTGAAAATAAAGTGGCAGATGCACTTTCTAGGAAGGAAGTGGGTGACAACCTAGTAGCTTCATGTGATGCTATAACAGTGGTGCAACCACAGTGGGTTCTGGAAATCACTGAAAGTTACTCCAGTGATTCTAAATTATTAGAAATCATTGCTGCTCTAGCTGTACAGCCAGATTCTTATCCAGACTATGTTCACTCTAAAGGGGTCCTAAGGTATAAAGGAAGGTTGTGTATTGGTGTGGACAGTGATCTTAGGATGAAAATATTATCTGCTATGCATGATACACCTCTTGGTGGACATTCTGGAATACAGGGAACTTTACAGAGAATCAAATCTATGTTCTATTGGATGGGAATGAAGAAAGATGTGGAGGAGTTTGTTAAGAAGTGTGATACTTGTCAGAGGAGCAAAGGAGAACATGTGCCATATCCTGGACTTCTTCAACCTTTGCCCATCCCTGACCAGGCTTGGACTCACATGTCCATGGATTTTATTGAAGGGTTACCAAGTTCTTTGGGAAAGAATGCTATACTTACTATAATTGACAGATTCACTAAGTATGGTCATTTCATTCCTATTTCTCATCCTTATACAGCAGAAACTATATCTAAGGTATTCCTAGATAATGTTTATAAATTACATGGCTTGCCTATTAGTATAGTATCAGACAGGGACAAGATTTTTACTAGTGCATTCTGGAAGGGCCTATTTAAGGTTTTGGGGGTTCAATTACACATGAGTACATCATATCATCCCCAGTCTGATGGGCAGACTGAGAGACTTAATCAGTGTTTGGAAACATACCTAAGATGCATGGTTCAAGACAAGCCAAAGAGCTGGGCTAATTGGTTATCTCTGGCAGAATATTGGTATAACACCAATTATCATTCTGCCTTAAAGATCACACCTTTTGAAGCTTTGTATGGTTACAAACCACCTCAGCTGTCAGTGGGACCTTATTTGAGGGATGTTCATCCTGAAGTTAGGGATTTGGTTGTGGGCAGAAAGCATATGGTTCAGCTACTAAAACAAAACCTACTCCTAGCACAGAACAGAATGAAACAACATGCTGACAAACGGAGAATTGAGAGGGTATTCAATGTGGGGGATTGGGTTTTTCTAAAATTGCAACCATACAGACAAAACTCAGTTGAAATACGCAAAAACCTAAAACTTTCTTCTAAATTTTACGGTCCTTACAAAATTTTGGCAAAAATAGGTACCTGTGCATATCGCCTAGATCTTCCAGCAAGCTCCTTGGTTCATCCTGTCTTCCATGTCTCCCAATTGAAGAAAAAGGTTGGACCTTTGGCGGATACATCTACGCAGCTTCCTGTCACAAACGAAGATGAAGGTTATAAGATGTTTCCTTTAAAAATCATTGAAAGGAAATTAATCAAACGAGATAATAATCCGGTTGTGCAGTGGTTGATTCAGTGGGTCGATTCCTCTCCCGAAGATGCAACTTGGGAAGATGCCAAATCTATTCAAACGAGGTTTCCAGAATTCAGCCCTTGGGGACAAGGGGCTTCTGGAGGGGGGGGTAATGTTATGGCTATTAGAGTTTTAGAGGAAGAAATGAAGAAGAAGAAGGAGGGAAATCAGAGAAAGAAGAAGAAGAATGGACTGGATCGTGAAAATGGGAAGATAAGGCGTATACAAGGTGTTTTGTCTGATTTTGAGACAAGTATCGTGACCGTTGGATCGGAATTACCAAGAGTTGATCAGGGCCATTGATTATTGAGATGACTTGGCAGCTGACTCATATTAATTACCCAGTAGCTATTGAACACATGTCTTATTTTCCATGTCATTAATTATTAGTTTTTATTATCAAAACTGTTAAAAAGGAACATGATGTATGACGTGAAGGCATTCAGCAAATATTAATTTCTTGAGTTTCCTCCTAATTCCTCTCTATCTTGTTCACCAATCTATCTCTAATTTCTTCCCAACAATTCTATAATTTCCATTACTGTAATTTACATTTCTGTTAATTAATTACAAAAATACAAAAAATAGAACCGGGTCATTACATAAATGAAAGACTAGAATTCACTTGCCCTTCTTTCATGACAGATATCGGGGAATTTCATTGCTTGCTTAATTTTTCACCTTCTCCAAAATGATGATCCAGACATTTAACAAATTCATCGGCGCCGATACATTTGAAGAAGGATTGATTTCAGAATTTCAAGAAATTCATCGCGGCACATGGCAGTAGTCAAAGGAAACACGACAGCTGCTTTGTTCTGCACGTGTCGTTTGGGAAATGAATTTCCGATCAATCTGGGCCTACAAGTAGGGCTATGGGATTTTCATTGACATATTTAAACGGCCAATTGTTTATTTGGTCATACTAGCTAGATGCCTAGATGGTTTACTAAAACTAGAATATCTCTGGGCCAGTTTTATATATTTAGCTTTTTGGGCTACCTAATTGTACAGTTGTAATTTTAATTTTTATAAGTAAATATTCACAAATCATGGTTCAAAATATTTGATTTTTTAGAGTTTTGTATTGGATATAATGTAGTAAGGGATTATACTGGATAGAATTATAAAGAATTTACCAGTACATCCATTCTTTAACCAATTTTGATTTATTAATTTACATATATCTATACAAAGAAAAGGACAAGCAACAAGAAATATATTCAAACATTTTACTATTCAAAATTTTTTTAAACATCCCCAAATAATTGTTCCTTTCTTAATAGGATTATTTAGACAAATTTATCATTATTGAAGTAGGCGGTGAACTAATAAACGTATTTCCAATACCAAGATGAGTACATTTTTCTTCAAAGTTTATGAGTAAAATCAATGAAAACGAAACTATATAATGATCAATTATGCGTAGTTATGAATAACTTATACTATAAAGAAAAATAATATAGTTGGGCATCGATACAAGCAAGAATTAGAATGTCAGACAATTAATATACACATCACAATTTTTATGTGGAAAATTCAGATTAAATTAAATCACAGGATCATAGTCTAATCAGAATTATAGTCTAACCGAACTCATCAACCATAATAAGAACGGAAATATAAAATTAATATCCCTAGAACAACTAGAGATCACAATTTCATGAAAAGAACACATCTTGAATAATGGAGATATTATACGAATTATTACCAACTAAAAAGAGTAAAAGGAAAGCAAAAGAAAAAGGCAAAATTGCATAAAACATCTTAAATTAATTAGTGATTTTAGATTTTCATCCGAAATTATATCACTTAATAAATTATCTCTAGTAATTTTATATTCTTTTGGAATATCGTCTCACTTGTCACATGGATGCTTACGTGTCAAGATGTGGTAAATTTTAGCATAAACAATTATATTAGATTGAAGAATCCGTCCCAAATTAATTATAGATTTTGGTTTCCAGTCTCAAACTATATTAATTAGCCGAATTTCGTCTCACAATTTGTCATTTTGCATTAATTTAGTCAATTATTAAATTTTTAATTTAATGAAAATGACATTTCATCTCTTACTTTTTTCAAGGGACTAATAGCAATTTATCCCCTATAATATTCATAATGTTTACCTCCTGTAATTTGAAAAGAAGCAATTTACCCCCCTCCCCCGGCCGAAAATTTTAAAAAAGTATGTTATCCCCTTGAACCGGAGAGTGTAACTCAATTGCATAAATTGAGTGGGCATGCAAAACGTTTTATAACATAAGGGATAAATTACTACATTTATTATAATATAGAAGGTAAATTGCCATATTTACCACAACATATGGGGATAAACTGTCACATTATCATAATACAGGGAGGTAAATTGAATATTATGAATATCACATGGAGGTAAATTGCCATAACTTTTTTTAAGAGAAAAATAGTATGGATTTTTAAAATTCCCGTGCGCTTTTGAGAAAAAACATCCTATCTCAGTTCATTAGGAAAAATTTGTGCATTTTTTTATATAAATATTTATAATTAGTTTGGAATCATTTTTTTCCCATGTCATTTCAATCACGGGAAGAAAGTCGGCTTGTTGACATAGTTTGGGACCAAAAATTAAAATTTATAATTAGTTTGGGACGAATTCTGCAATCTTATATATTTGTTTTTGCTAAAATTTGTCACGCAATGACAAGTAAGCATCCATATGGCAAGTGGATGATATTCTAAAAAAATATAAAATTACGGGATGAATTTGGCTAAGTGATATAGCTTGGGACGAAGAATCACTAATTAGTTTGGGACTTTTTTGCAATTTTGCCAAACAAAAGATATATAACCAAAAAGATAAGCACATGTAAAGATTTTTGATTTTTCATAGTACTTTTTTTTAAATCTCATGGATGTAAATTAAACATTATGAATATTATAGGGGGTAAATTGCCATTAACTCCATAAACAAATAAAGTCCTTTTATATATATTTTTTTCTTGTACACCTAATTTTTCCTTTGTCATAGTTCCAAATGTAGGGATGTCAATGAGTCGGATCCAGGTTAAATCAAGCTTGACCCAAATCCTTCTTAATTTATATAGAATCGGAGTTGGAATTTGCTTTTATTTGAATTTTTCGAATTCAAAGGATCTTGATCGGATATTAAATTTACAAAATCCCTCACTTACATCAATATTTTTTCCTAAAACAACTTTGTTAACTTTCCGATTTGATTTAGTTTAGCATACAAGCTGAAACTTTCTTAACTTAGGTTCATATATTTGAATGAAAATATGCATAAAAATTAGGGTGAAATACAGTTTCCCCCCTTAAAGTATAGGGTGGGTATCAGTTACCCACCTAAAATATCAATTATAACATTTACCCCCTCTGTTATAGTTTTGTAGTTTTTATTTCAAAAATACCCCCGTCCCCTTACATAAATAATAAATTTCTTTATTAAAATAAATTTGTCTCTTAATTTATTACTTATGAATCCATTCATCCATCAAAAAACATTATGTTTTAATTTCTTTATTTTTTTCCTTATGCTTTATGGTCTCAAAATTTACTTTATTTTCATGTTATTTTTTCTTTATTTTTGTTTCAATTTGTTTTCTTTATTTTATGTTTCAATTTTTTTATCTCAAATTTTTTCTTTATATTTTTCTGAGTTTCATTTGGTGATAATTATCAAATTTATATTCGGTACAAATTATTATTCAAAATGTTGATTAATTTTTCTTCAAATTATTTTTCGCAAAATTCAAATTTAACACCAAATAATATTATGTTTTAATTTCTTCATTCCTTTATATAAAAATAAAATCTTTAGTAATTATGAATTCATCCAGCAAACAAGATTATATTTTAATTTTTTCATTTCTTTTGTTTCCTTCGGTTATAAGAAAATGAGATGAAAATTAAGGAAAAATTTTGAGATTGAAAAAAGGAAGGTGACAAAAGAAATGAAGAAAACAAAACATAATGTTTGGTGGATGAATGGGTTCATAATAAATAAAGATACAATTTTATTTTGATAAAGTAATAAATAAATTATTATATATAAAATGTGTGGGGGTATTTTTGGAATAAATACTACAAAATTATAACAGAGGGGGGTAAGTGTTACAATTGATATTTTAGGGGGTAACTGATATACCCTCATACTTTAAGGGGGAAACTGTATTTCACCCTAAAATTTATCTTATGAGTGAATTGATGATAAAAATATTTATGTAATTATAATTTGTTTATTTATTGTTGGATACAGATATTTAATGGATCTTTAGATCCATATTCCACGTATTTCGTACCACGGAATCGAATCAAATCCATCGAACATCTAGTCTTATAAAAATCCTAATAATTTGAGACGGATTCAGATCGAATTCGAATTGAAATCCGCCCTATGAACAACCCTAATTCCAAGCACATGGATTAGACTAAAAAGCCAACACTTATCCTAATCTACTATTAGTTATTATTAGTATATTGATTACTTGTAAAGTTCTCACATCAAGTAAACAAAAGCGTAATTATTTGTATATGAAAAGTATTGTGGTGTTTGCAGGTTTCAAATCATTTGTTAATTATCCATTTCACTAATAAGAAAGACAAGGAAATTAAAAGAAAGGAATAAGTAAAGCTTGACAACAGATACAGGCTAGCCGATAGTAGCAACTTTAGCTTTTGTTGAAGTAGAAATGATTATCAAGTCATTAACAACTTATAGTGCGCGTGCAGTGAAAAATATACAAAGCCGGCTGCAATTGACGGTGCATACACCAACCTTTCTCCCCGCCCCGCACCAACAAATTAAACTTTTCCAAGCACCTTTCTGTGCTACCAAACTGAAATAGTAATATAACTCGAAAGTGTAGGTCCATCCGTCCGTATGAGTGGAGTGAGCTTTTAAGACAAAAGATATCATAAATTCATTAATAACTAAACACGAGGGAAAGGGTCAATGGAGAGGTAAGCCCCACACAAAATACTAGGGGTGTTCAACGAAATCGCTAGACCGCCCCAACCGATCAACCCAACCCAAACCGACCGTAATTTTACGGGTTGGAGGTTTAATGGGTTGATCTTGGGTATCATGAAAAAAATACCGCAATTTTCGATCGGGTTTGGTTTTATACTTTTTTAGATCGCATAACCGCATTCGACCGCACTTTATATAAATGATGATGTATATATGTTTTATTTTATTTTATTATTTAATTTAGTCCTAAATTTAAGAAAATGAGAAATATAATATAAGTATATACTTTAACAAATTAGTCGTGTTCCACAACCCAAATCCCAATTATATTAGATAAACCCTACAATTTTACGTAAATCTCCAATTTTAAGTGTCAAAAAGATGAAAAATAGATCCAAAACTAAAACAAATTAGTTAAAAAACATTATGCGAAAAACAAAAAGTAAAGAAAAAAATATATCAATCAAACTTTTCATTGGCCATTAACCACCAACACCAAGTTCGAATATGAATATATTTTTCTTTTTTGTTTATTCTTTGGAACAATTTAATTTTTGTGTAATGAAACCTTGTTAATTTAGTGTTCGGGTTTGTTTTTAGCTTTCATTAAATTATGAATTCATTGAAAATCATATTTTAATTGATATTTTACATCATCTCCATTATATAATCAATGAAAGTTTACTAAATTTATTAATAAAAAAAAATTATAATTAACTAGTGCATTTATATTTAACTCAGTTGATAATTGAGACCGCAAAACCCGCCCCAAACCGCCCCAACCCAAATGAACCGCATAGTGCAATCTCAAGACTTGTTGGGTTGAGTTTGGACTAGAGATTTCAAAACCCGCAAATATTGGGTTGGGTATGGGCAAGTACAAAACCGCACTAGACCGCACCGTGAACACCCCTACAAAATACATTTGTAGAAATTAAAACGGAAGGTACAATATTTCGTCCAAAAAAAAAAAAAAAGAACTCTCACACGGAACATTTTTTATTTTATTTTATAAATTACAAAGTTGTGGGCTTTATATATGGAGTATTTTAATTCGAGTCATGTCTGAATTTGATCCGACTCATTCAAATATGTATTCGATTAAAGATTCGGTGAATCTAATCCGATTAAGGGTGAGTTTGGCCTAGCGATTCGAAAAGCAATTATAGTATAATTAATTTTACTAAAATTGATTTTGGTAATAATTGATTATGATAATAATTAATTATAGAATAATTGCTTTTGTATAATAGCTTTTGTAAAAGTAACACTTTAGTTGCTTCTAAAATAAGTTGATTTTTTGCTTCAGAGGATCCCAAAAGTGATTATGATCTTGGGGGCCAAACACCATGAAAATCACGATTGAACAGAAGTAATTTTTATAATCGGGGCCAAACACTTCAAAAATCACAATAGAGATGTAAAAGTGATTTTAAGAGCGCTCCAATCGCTGGGCCAAACTCACCCTAAGAAGATTTGTAATGCAAAATAGATGAAACGGATATGGATTTAGCTTTATCCAGCTTGTTGAGGATCCGAATTCGATCATTATGATTTATAAAATGATATATGCCACCATTTAGAAGCTTATCTCCATAAATTAAAAAATAATTCAAAAACTTGTACTACTCCCCATTTCATTTTAATTGTCACATTTCCAAAATTTTCTTTTTTCAAATTACTTGTCACGTTTTATTCTCAATGCATTTTTTCCAATTTTACAGAATCTTACTTCTAGGCTTACACGTATAGTTTTGTCGTCTCATTGATGTATCGCTCTGCGTACAGTTGTGGTGCTTTTGTCGTCTCATTGATGTATCGCTCTACGTATAATTACGGTGCTTTTGTCGTCTCATTGATGTATATATAGCAAGTACAATTACGGTTCAGTGTAGCGTCTACACAAAATATTTTTTTTGTAAATATGTGGATCACCTATGACTCATTATCTTAACTAGAAAATTATTAAGATTAACCCTTCTAAACCCTCATAGGCCTATATTAACTTGATTGTGCATTTGCCGAAAATAAAGCAGAATTTGAACATTTTGGGCAATTGATGAATGGCTATGTAATTATAGTGAATATTTTGCAGGAGGAGTAACCTCGTTGTCCTTATGTAGCTTTGGCCTTTTTTCAGGAAATTTAGAGTATTGATTAAGAAGGTTTTTTTTCTTTTTGGGTCAAAAAGGGTCGGAATCACTCCATATCCTCCAAAAGCAGCTGTCTGACTGAGTCAGGTGGCTCCTCCCAAACCTTCAAATGTTTTCCGACGTAATGGCCCAATCTCGCTAGATCATCGGCCACAAAATTGGCAGATCTCCTCACATGATGAAAAAGCACCTCCCACGGTTTCTTCAATAACTTCTTGCAGTCCTCAATAATGCAATCCAAAGGATGTTCTTTACGCGTCCCTTTCTTAACCAAAGTCCAGATAGCTTCGGAATCAACTTCAACAACAAGCTTCGTAATTCTCCTCTCCCAAGCACATCGGAGCCCATCCGGAAGAGCTAAAAGTTCTGCTTGTGTAATGGTACAAACCCCCACACTTCAGCTGAACCCTATCACCCAATGACCTTCTTCATCTCTAAGAACCCCTCCAACTGTCGCTGAGCTCAGGCTGGGCATAGAGCTACTATCGGTGTTTAACTTAAACCATCCCTCTGAAGGTCTTTTACAACGCTGTAGTGGGGGCATTGAAGAGCGTTCAGGGAATTTAAAGTTAGCTTACAGGTCAGACGCAAATTTTTTGATTCTCCTAATAGTCAACACCACATCTTCTTCTTTACCATCAAAACCCGACGGTTTCTTCCCTTCCATATGTTCCATATGGTGGCCAAAAAGATCATTTGCCATTCTCAGCCAGGCAGAATAATGTTACGAAAATTCTGGTTCACCATTCTCTTTACCCAATTATCTCGACTCACAGTCAAGAAAGCCAAGAAGTCCACCGGCGAAACAATCACCTCCCATATTTTATGTGCTGCCATAAAGTCTACCAGGACATGGGGGATATCTTCTCTCGTGTTGCACCCCTTGGTACAGTGGTCAGAGGTGGCAAAATGTCTATCAAAACGTAGTGCATTAGTCATCAAGCTATTATGTGTTATGAGCCATACGAAGAACTTCAACCTATGGTTACACCTGAGTTTCCAAATCCAAGAGAAGTTTCCTTCCTCCGACGGACAAATAGGAGCCAAAGCCTTATAGGCTGAATTGCAGCTGAATTTTCCATTAGGAGACCCGCACCAAATCCTAGAATCACAGTATGCCATTCCCATGGGTAAGGGAATGGAAAGAATCAAATTTTTAATATCCTCAGATAACGGTGTGTGCAAAATATCTAGCCTCCATTCGCCTGTTTCAGATACAAGGTCCGAAATACAAAAATTCATCTCCTCATTAGCAATATCTGTGTTAACCAAGTCACATAGAGGAAGGTCTCCTAGCCATCGATCAAACCAAATGGAAATCTTCTTTCCATCACCAATTCTCCACCGAATGCAGTGTTCCACAGCCTTTTATGCTTTTAACAATGCCTTTCCAAACGCTCGAATCAAGACCTTTGATTCGGTAGTCCAAAATGTCCATACCCTTTAGATACTTGGTTCTAAAGATCTCGTTCCAGATGGAAGAATGGTTATTCAGTACCCTCCAACCCACTTTTGCAAGCATAGCCATATAAGCCCTCCTGGCCGATCAATTAAGAAGGTTCTTAACTGAACTTTAAGCTTATAGTTTATTCTATATGTTTGTTTACATGGCTAGCCATGAATATACCATTAGTGATGAGTGACAAAGAAAGTTAGGACTAATTATATGCTGATGATAATTTTATATTGCTGCTTTTTTCTTTCTTATATATATATATGAAAGTTTGGGAAGAAAAACTTTAAATTAGGGCTAATAGTTAGGTCATGAGTACTACAATTAATGGGTACCATATAGAATTTCCCATATTTTAGAAGCTTGATGAAAGAATTGGAGACACCATCAAGTGAAAATCTTATGTGGTTCTTTTTATTTTCTTTCTAGCATTGTTAATGAGGGGCATTATCTTAGGAGCTAAATGCAAAAATGCCCGTTCTTTATTTGATTGGCAAAATCCCTCTGTCTTGTTTTTATTAGCAAAACAAATCCCCGTGATCTATTTAAATTAATTTATTAGCAAAATACTTCATTTCGAATTTCCTTCATAAATCAAGAGGGTGTTTTGCCAATTTTGTAGGTGCAAAGCGGCGTTATTGCCAATTTTCAAAGTTAGCATGGGAATTCTTATAATTTTTAGGTGAATATGTGTGTTTTTGTATTTTTTAGTGAAGATATAATTGTAATTTTCCTACAAAATATGTACTCCGATTTGGGAGGAAAAACTTCGCTAATAAAAATAATATTTGGGATTTTTAATAATAAAAATAACACATGTTTTCTTTTTGCAAATTGAGCAAAGTATACGGGTATTTTTACCTTTTCACTCATATATTAACTATATGGTGGACATATAAATATAGTATAATTTAGAGTTTCAACTAAAACTGTTACTCGATCATTTTCTCATAGTTAATGTAGGACCAAGCCATCCACCAACCATTGTGCTAAAAGTTATAGGTGATACGAACATTGCATATTCAAACTTTAAACTACATATTCCAGATGTTACATTTCGACTGTGCAGATTGTTGGCATAAATCTCAGCATAAAATAAATGATGATGATCTAACATAAAAATAGTAAGAAATACTTCCTTGTATCGAAACCAAAGAACACTTCAATCAATACGTGAATAACTAGGAAATTAGACTGAGGCTTGCAAAATAAATTTCCTTAAGACAATATTTTCGGGGCTGTCTCAGTGCATATAGTTTTATTCGCGGTAGTCTCCCAAGATACAACAGTCTGTTGTTCATTATTTGCACAAATAATGAACCCACGGCGAACTTGAACAAATAGAAATCTCGAACTAAATTTTGATGAAAAATAAGATAAAGAGATAGTAGTATTTTTCCTTTTAATTACTATATAAATTGATTCAGAATTGACAAGATTCTATTTCATATTTATAGACACTAAGGGTCTGTTTGGGTCGATTTTCGCCCAAAGCCAAATTGCTATCCCAATTGCTTCTGGCCCAAAATGTCAGGGAAACAAAATGTTTCGTTGAAGGCCCTAACATCCTTATTTTAAAACACATGCAGCAGACCCTAGTTGAGTGGTCTGCAGACTTCTGTCCGTTTCTGTTTTTCACACTGCCCAGCTGTTCAATTTTGACTAATTCTATATAGTACTAATATATGAGTATAATTTTGTAGTATAATATAGTATATATTTTTTTTCTTTGATAAATTGTGTAGTATAATATGGACTATATACCTAGGCAACTAAAACGCGGAGCGGGAGCGGGAGAGCGTGACATATTAAGGTTTTAGAATATGGAAGCGCCTATAGAGCGTCTATTAAAATAATTATTAATAATATAAAATAATTAATTTATGGTATTAAAATAAGAAATATATAAAAAAATAGATAAATTCAACTACATTTGTTAAAAGAATTAAGAGCAAAATGTATGTCATTCAACTAATAGTTTATGATGACTATATATGAATCTAATTATCTAAAATGACTTAATATCATGAGCAAATGTAGAGTAAACATCACTAATTGTCCTTCTTATCATTAACTTTTTACAAAGTGACACCTCTTGTAATTTATTTCCTACGTTAGTCCCCACTATGAATTATTTGTTTCACTTTGGTCATTTACAAGGGGTCTTTTACTAATAGTGTTACACTTTAATCCCTCATAAAATTATGTTTTTCCAAAAATGTCACGCTATGGTGGAATCTAAATTCTAACATAGTACTTAGTGCATCAAAATAACCAACAAACATTTACAACTTAATTTGGTTGTCGGCAAATTAAAAAATAGCCTGACATGGATGGGTAGTTGTCAAAAAACTAATGCATCAATTCTAGTGTATGCATGGATGCATTATACTATTAGTCTCTAGTCTACTCTCGAATAAAGTTACAAGTATTATTTGTATTATTTTTTTGTATGATTGTAAACTGATCAGCTTCCAAGTTATAAGTATTTATAAATAACAATATAAACCAATAAATTATTAAACTTAACAAAATCTATTTAAAAATTACTCTTTTTGTTAAAATTCGTGAATTTAAATTGTGTAGTGCATGTTCTTTATAAAGATAATACATGCTCTATAAAAATTAAAACCGCGTTTTCTATATCGCGCTCCCAAAATAATAAATTCGCTCTCCAAATATTGAAAATTCGCGCTCTCACATTCAATAATTCGCGCTGTTTTGTGAATTTTGCAAATGCGCTCCGATTAGCGGATTCGGAGCACGTCGACACCCTGGATGCACGAATTTAATTATCTAGCTATATACTATTATCATGTAGAAAAATGTATCCTGATATTTTGATCACTATATTATTAACCAATTACATTGAGTTATACTTGTATAAATCGTTTCTTAGGTATGTATCAAAATAGGTCTTTTAACTTTAAAATCATTTATACGATAGTGTAATATTATTAAAATAATAATCTCAATTATTATACTATATAAAATTATATCTTAATTTTATAAAGATTTTGACGTGATATATGTCATTATACTGTCACCCCAAACACCAACATCTAAAATCATTTCAAATCATATATCAACTTTTCAAAACTCACTATCTATTATTTTACGGAAAATTCTAGGGTGCCGCTACGTTAGGTGCCGCTAATACCACATTAGGTGGTATTACCACACAATGTGTATCACATTGTATGGTACATGATCACATTACATAGTATCAACCCCATATATTTAGTATGACCCCCACATCATGTAGTATTTATTCCAAATTAGGTGGTATTACCACGCAATGTGTGTCACATTCTATGGTATAAATTATACTCCTTATACCATACAATGTGATACACATTGTATGATAATACCACCTAATGTGGTGTTAGCGGCACCTAACGTAGCGGCACCCTAGAATCCCCCTTATTTTACTAATATTTTATTGTCTCAATATTTCAATCAAAATCAATTCAAATCATGTTTCAAATATTTCATCAAAACCACCAAAACAATTTTGAAACATCGAAACAGGACGAAAAAAAGCCAAAATCAATCCAAACGGGCCCAATGTGTCTCTTGAGAAGGAACACAATGTTTCGATTCAAAAGGTACCTCTTCGAACCGAATAGACACATCTCTTTCTTTTATTTATCTCATTCACACATAAAACCCCAAAAATCTCCCACGTGAATGACTCGAAAGTGTAGATCCATCCGTCCGTATGAGTGGAGTGAGCTGTCTAAAATAATCCTAAATATTTATGTTTTTTTAAGACAAAAGATATCATAAATTCATTAATAACTAAACACGAGGGAAAGGGTCAATAGATAGGTAAGCCCCTCACAAATTACATTTGTAGAAATTAAAAAGGAAGGTACAAATTCGTCCATAAAAAAAAAAAAAAAAGAACTTTCAAACGGAACACTTTTCATTTTATTTTATAAATGACAAAATTGTGGGCTTTACATATATTTTAATCCAAGTCATGTCTGAATTCGATCCGATTCATTCAAAATATTTATTCGATTAATGATTCGGTGGATCTAATCTGATTAAGAAGATTTGTAATGTGAAATAGATGAAACGGATATGAATTTAGCTTTATCCAGTTTGTTGAGGATCCGAATTCGATTATTATGATATATATATATATATATATCATAATACTTTAACCAAAATAAAAATATGCCACCATTTAGAAGCTTACCTCCACAAATTAAAAAAATAATTCAAAAACTTGTACTACTCCCCATTTCATTTTAATTGTCACATTTGTAAAATTTTTATTTTTTAAATAACTTGATTCTCAGTGGATTTTTTTCTATTTTACTAAATCTTTCTTCGGAGCTTACACGTATTGCGATTTGTCGTCTCATTGATGTATCGCTCTACGTACAATTACGGTGCATTTGTTGTCACATTCATGTATCGGTCTACGGAATTGAATTCCGGTGCTTTTGTCGTCTCATTGATGTTCGCTCTATGTACAATTGCGGTGATTTTATCATCTCATTGATGTACAATAAGA
This sequence comes from Penstemon barbatus, assembly GCA_003313485.2. Lineage (NCBI taxonomy): Eukaryota > Viridiplantae > Streptophyta > Magnoliopsida > Lamiales > Plantaginaceae > Penstemon > Penstemon barbatus. The sequence goes on along the minus strand of CM064883.1, from coordinate 12,272,624 downwards.
CAATTGCGGTTCAGTATAGCATCTACACAAAATTATTTTTTTGTAAAGATGTGGATCAGTTATGACTCATTATCTGAACTATAAAATTGTTAAGATCTACCATTCTAAACCCTCATAGACCAATATTAACTCGATTGAGCATTTGTCCAAATTAAAATAAAGCAAAATTTGAACATTTTGGGCAATTGATGATTAGCTATATAATTATAATAAATATTTTGCAGCCTCGTTGTCCTCAACTAGCTTTGGCCTTTTTTGCTTTTGGATTTTACTTTATAGGGATGTCAATGTATTAGCTGCAAACCTCAAGGGGAAGGGGTTTTAATTTACCGAAAATGGGAAGTCCTAGCTGTAATTTGACATAGCTCATGGGTAGCTTATGTAATATATCCTTCACTATATATGTTTCATCTTTCAGTCAACATGTTTTTCTTGCTTCTTCTCCATAACTACTTAAATCTAATTTAACTTATTTGCTTCTTAATTGTCAAATCTTTATCAATTGTATCTGGGATGACTGGTGGTGGTGGAAATGCAGGCGCGGTTCTAACTCAATTAATTTTCTTTAGAGGATCTAGATACACTGCAGAAGATGGAATAACATATATGGGGGTGATGATTATATGTTGTACCTCAGTAATTGCATTGATATACTTCCCGCAATGGGGTGGAATGTTCTGTGGACCATCTTCTAAAGGGACAACAGAAGAAGACTACTACTTGTCTGAATGGACTGCAGCAGAGAAACAAAAAGATTATCACAGAGCTAGTTTGAAATTCTAAGAAAATAGTTTAAATAAAAGAGGTAAAAGAGTTTGATCAGCACCCACACCGGCTGAAGGGACCCCAACTACATATGTCTAGTTTAAGTATTTTATCCATTCTACAGTTGTTTATTTCATGCAAATTTGTGTTTTCAAACATGTTTAAAGGGTCTAAAAGTGGTTATTTTACAAGCTGAAATACCTTTTGTATGTAAAGACTGCAGAGTTTACATATTTATTTCTTTCGCCTGCTTTATTTGTACGTCATTAGCACTCTTTCTACATTGTTATATCAAATTCCCCTTCTCTAAATGTTTACTTTGAATAATTTTGAATTCCCTCAAACGGTTTACAACTACAATTTAACAACACCTATTAATTTTGATATCACCCAATACTTTAAGGGGAAAGGTGTATTTCACCCTAGCGACTTCAATATTTGGTACTCATAATAGATCATCTGATTTTTATTTTATGTGTTCGTTTTTGGAAGTCTTTGTTTGTAAGATTTTATATTTGAGGATATTTGTCCCCAAAAACTTAATTTTTTTCAATGTCTTTCTAAAATAATAAATAATTTTATAAAGTAATAATCAAGTTGACTGATATAAAAATATTAGAATTATGTGGCCAAGGAATATAGAATTGTTAGTTAAGTTGACAAATTAGTTAGCAAGTAATAAGATACTAGTTGGCCATGCATAATCAATTCCAATCATGAATGAAAAATTTAAATAGTACATATGTATGGCGGCGGAAGCTGTGACAGTGAAAAATGATATTATTATCCACTTTTTGCCGAAGCAACGTAAGCTGTGGCGGTGATGACCATGACATCAATTTTGGAGTTTAGCACGGCAGCAGTGACGGTGACAGTTGCAACAACTCATGACCACAAATTTGGAGTTTAGCACGACAACTTGTGACCTCAAGTTTGGAGTTGCTAAAAAATGAACAAATATCATACTTAAAGGTGATAATAAAATAATCAAGTTGACTGATATAAAAATATTAGAATTATGTGGCCAAGGAATATATAATTGTTAGTTAAGTTGACAAATTAGTTAGCAAGTAATAGGATACTAGTTGGCCATGCATAATCAATTCCAATCATGAATGAAAAATTTAAATAGTACATATGTATGGCGGCGGAAGCTGTGACAGTGAAAAATGATATTATTATCCACTTTTTGCCGAAGCAACGTAAGCTGTGGCGGTGATGACCATGACATCAATTTTGGAGTTTAGCACGGCAGCAGTGACGGTGACAGTTGCAACAACTCATGACCACAAATTTGGAGTTTAGCACGACAACTTGTGACCTCAAGTTTGGAGTTGCTAAAAAATGAACAAATATCATACTTAAAGGTGATAATAAAATAATCAAGTTGACTGATATAAAAATATTAGAATTATGTGGCCAAGGAATATAGAATTGTTAGTTAAGTTGACAAATTAGTTAGCAAGTAATAAGATACTAGTTGGACATGCATAATCAATTCCAATCATGAATGAAAAATTTAAATAGTACATATGTATGGCGGCGGAAGCTGTGACAGTGAAAAATGATATTATTATCCACTTTTTGCCGAAGCAACGTAAGCTGTGGCGGTGATGACCATGACATCAATTTTGGAGTTTAGCACGGCAGCAGTGACGGTGACAGTTGCAACAACTCATGACCACAAATTTGGAGTTTAGCAAGACAGCTTGTTACCTCAAGTTTGGAGTTGCTAAAAAATGAACAAATATCATACTTAAAGGTGATAATAAAATAATCAAGTTGACTGATATAAAAATATTAGAATTATGTGGCCAAGGAATATAGAATTGTTAGTTAAGTTGACAAATTAGTTAGCAAGTAATAAGATACTAGTTGGCCATGCATAATCAATTCCAATCATGAATGAAAAATTTAAATAGTACATATGTATGGCAGCGGAAGCTGTGACAGTGAAAAATGATATTATTATCCACTTTTTGCCAAAGCAACGTAAGCTGTGGCGGTGATGACCATGACATCAAATTTCGAGTTTAGCACGGCAGCAGTGACGGTGACGGTTGCAACAACTCATGACCACAAATTTGGCAGCAGTGACGGTGACAGTTGCAACAACTCATGACCACAAATTTGGGAGTTTAGCACGACAACTTGTGACCTCAAGTTTGGAGTTGCTAAAAAATGAACAAATATCATACTTAAAGGTGATAATAAAATAATCAAGTTGACTGATATAAAAATATTAGAATTATGTGGCCAATGAATATAGAATTGTTAGTTAAGTTGACAAATTAGTTAGCAAGTAATAAGATACTAGTTGGCCATGCATAATCAATTCCAATCATGAATGAAAAATTTAAATAGTACATATGTATGGCGGCGGAAGCTGTGACAGTGAAAAATGATATTATTATCCACTTTTTGCCGAAGCAACGTAAGCTGTGGCGGTGATGACCATGACATCAATTTTGGAGTTTAGCACGGCAGCAATGACGGTGACAGTTTCAACAACTCATGACCACAAATTTGGAGTTTAGCACGACAACTTGTGACCTCAAGTTTGGAGTTGCTAAAAAATGAACAAATATCATACTTAAAGGTGATAATAAAATAATCAAGTTGACAGATATAAAAATATTAGAATTATGTGGCCAAGGAATATAGAATTGTTAGTTAAGTTGACAAATTAGTTAGCAAGTAATAAGATACTAGTTGGACATGCATAATCAATTCCAATCATGAATGAAAAATTTAAATAGTACATATGTATGGCGGCGGAAGCTGTGACAGTGAAAAATGATATTATTATCCACTTTTTGCCGAAGCAACGTAAGCTGTGGCGGTGATGACCATGACATCAAATTTGTAGTTTAGCACGGCAGCAGTGACGGTGACAGTTGCAACAACTCTTGACCACAAATTTTGAGTTTAGCACGACAGCTTGTGACCTCAAGTTTGGAGTTGCTAAAAAATGAACAAATATCATACTTAAATGTGATAATAAAATAATCAAGTTGACTGATATAAAAATATTAGAATTATGTGGCCAAGGAATATAGAATTGTTAGTTAAGTTGACAAATTAGTTAGCAAGTAATAGGATACTAGTTGGCCATGCATAATCAATTCCAATCATGAATGAAAAATTTAAATAGTACATATGTATGGCGGCGGAAGCTGTGACAGTGAAAAATGATATTATTATCCACTTTTTGCCGAAGCAACGTAAGCTGTGGCGATGATGACCATGGCATCAAATTTGGAGTTTAGCACGGCAGCAGTGACGGTGACAGTTGCAACAACTCCTGACCACAAATTTGGAGTTTAGCACGACAGCTTGTGATTTCAAGTTTGGAGTTGCTAAAAAATGAACAAATATCATACTTAAAGGTGATAATAAAATAATCAAGTTGACTGATATAAAAATATTAGAATTATGTGGCCAAGGAATATAGAATTGTTAGTTAAGTTGACAAATTAGTTAGCAAGTAATAAGATACTAGTTGGCCATGCATAATCAATTCCAATCATTAATGAAAAATTTAAATAGTACATATGTATGGCGGCGGAAGCTGTGACAGTGAAAAATGATATTATTATCCACTTTTTGCCGAAGCAACGTAAGCTGTGGCGGTGATGACCATGACATCAAATTTGGAGTTTAGCACGGCAGCAGTGACGGTGACAGATGCAACAACTCTTGACCACAAATTTGGAGTTTAGCACGACAACTTGTGACCTCAAGTTTGGAGTTGCTAAAAAATGAACAAATATCATACTTAAAGGTGATAATAAAATAATCAAGTTGACTGATATAAAAATATTAGAATTATGTGGCCAAGGAATATAGAATTGTTAGTTAAGTTGACAAATTAGTTAGCAAGTAATAGGATACTAGTTGGCCATGCATAATATATTCCAATCATGAATGAAAAATTTAAATAGTACATATGTATGGCGGCGGAAGCTGTGACAGTGAAAAATGATATTATTATCCACTTTTTGCCGAAGCAACGTAAGCTGTGGCGGTGATGACCATGACATCAATTTTGGAGTTTAGCACGGCAGCAGTGACGGTGACAGTTGCAACAACTCATGACCACAAATTTGGAGTTTAGCACGACAACTTGTGACCTCAAGTTTGGAGTTGCTAAAAAATGAACAAATATCATACTTAAAGGTGATAATAAAATAATCAAGTTGACTGATATAAAAATATTAGAATTATGTGGCCAAGGAATATAGAATTGTTAGTTAAGTTGACAAATTAGTTAGCAAGTAATAAGATACTAGTTGGACATGCATAATCAATTCCAATCATGAATGAAAAATTTAAATAGTACATATGTATGGCGGCGGAAGCTGTGACAGTGAAAAATGATATTATTATCCACTTTTTGCCGAAGCAATGTAAGCTGTGGCGGTGATGACCATGACATCAAATTTGGAGTTTAGCACGGCAGCAGTGACGGTGACATTTGCAACAACTCTTGACCACAAATTTTGAGTTTAGCACGACAGCTTGTGACCTCAAGTTTGGAGTTGCTAAAAAATGAACAAATATCATACATAAAGGTGATAATAAAATAATCAAGTTGACTGATATAAAAATATTAGAATTATGTGGCCAAGGAATATAGAATTGTTAGTTAAGTTGACAAATTAGTTAGCAAGTAATAAGATACTAGTTGGCCATGCATAATCAATTCCAATCATGAATGAAAAATTTAAATAGTACATATGTATGCCTGCGGAAGCTGTGACAGTGAAAAATGATATTACTATCCACTTTTTGCCGAAGCAACGTAAGCCGTGGCGGTGATGACCATGACATCAAATTTGGAGTTTAGCACGGCAGCAGTGACGGTGACAGTTGCAACAACTCTTGACCACAAATTTGGAGTTTAGCACGACAACTTGTGACCTCAAGTTTGGAGTTGCTAAAAAATGAACAAATATCATACTTAAAGGAGATAATAAAATAATCAAGTTGACTAATATAAAAATATTAGAATTATGTGGCCAAGGAATATAGAATTGTTAGTTAAGTTGACAAATTAGTTAGCAAGTAATAAGATACTAGTTTGCCATGCATAATCAATTCCAATCATGAATGAAAAATTTAAATAGTACATATGTATGGCGGCGGAAGCTGTGACAGTGAAAAATGATATTATTATCCATTTTTTGCCGAAGCAACGTAAGCTGTGGCGGTGATGACCATGACATCAATTTTGGAGTTTAGCACGGCAGCAGTGACGGTGACAGTTGCAACAACTCTTGACCACAAATTTGGAGTTTAGCACGACAACTTGTGACCTCAAGTTTGGAGTTGCTAAAAAATGAACAAATATCATACTTAAAGGTGATAATAAAATAATCAAGTTGACTGATATAAAAATATTAGAATTATGTGGCCAAGGAATATAGAATTGTTAGTTAAGTTGACAAATTAGTTAGCAAGTAATAAGATACTAGTTGGCCATGCATAATCAATTCCAATCATGAATGAAAAATTTAAATAGTACATATGTATGCCTGCGAAAGCTGTGACAGTGAAAAATGATATTACTATCCACTTTTTGCCGAAGCAACGTAAGCCGTGGCGGTGATGACCATGACATCAAATTTGGAGTTTAGCACGGCAGCAGTGACGGTGACAGTTGCAACAACTCATGACCACAAATTTGGAGATTAGCACGACAACTTGTGACCTCAAGTTTGGAGTTGCTAAAAAATGAACAAATATCATACTTAAAGGTGATAATAAAATAATCAAGTTGACTGATATAATAATATTAGAATTATGTGGCCAAGGAATATAGAATTGTTAGTTAAGTTGACAAATTAGTTAGCAAGTAATAAGATACTAGTTGGCCATGCATAATCAATTCCAATCATGAATGAAAATTTTAAATAGTACATATGTATGGCGGCGGAAGCTGTGACAGTGAAAAATGATATTATTATCCACTTTTTGCCGAAACAACGTAAGCTGTGGCGGTGATGACCATGACATCAAATTTGGAGTTTAGCATGGCAGCAGTGACGGTGAAAGTTGCAACAACTCATGACCACAAATTTGGGAGTTTAGCACGACAACTTGTGACCTCAAGTTTGGAGTTGCTAAAAAATGAACAAATATCATACTTAAAGGTGATAATAAAATAATCAAGTTGACTGATATAAAAATATTAGAATTATGTGGCCAAGGAATATAGAATTGTTAGTTAAGTTGACAAATTAGTTAGCAAGTAATAAGATACTAGTTGGCCATGCATAATCAATTCCAATCATGAATGAAAAATTTAAATAGTACAAATGTATGGCGGCAGAAGCTGTGACAGTGAAAAATGATATTATTATCCACTTTTTGCCGAAGCAACGTAAGCTGTGGCGGTGATGACCATGACATCAAATTTGGAGTTTAGCACGGCAGCAGTGACGGTGACAGTTGCAACAACTCATGACCACAAATTTGGAGTTTAGCACGACAGCTTGTGACCTCAAGTTTGGAGTTGCTAAAAAATGAACAAATATCATACTTAAAGGTGATAATAAAATAATCAAGTTGACTGATATAAAAATATTAGAATTATGTGGCCAAGGAATATAGAATTGTTAGTTAAGTTGACAAATTAGTTAGCAAGTAATAAGATACTAGTTGGCCATGCATAATTAATTCCAATCATGAATGAAAAATTTAAATAGTACATATGTATGGCGGCGGAAGCTGTGACAGTGGAAAATGATATTATTATCCACTTTTTGCCGAAGCAACGGAAGCTGTGGCGGTTATGACCATGACATCAAATTTGGAGTTTACCACGGCAACAGTGACGTTGACAGTTGCAACAACTCATGACCACAAATTTGGAGTTTAGCACGACAGCTTGTGACCTCAAGTTTGGAGTTGCTAAAAGATGAACAAATATCATACTTAAAGGTGATAATAAAATAATTATAAACGATATCTTGGACTCTTAGACACATTTCCATCACTAGGGACATAGTATTTATGATATAAACTATAAACTTAGAAACGTTTAGATGCCCTCGAGCTTATAGATAGAATAATTATCCTTCCTGCTTTAGCTAAGATAACATTTAGTATATTTTCATATTTTTGGCTAAATTTATTCAAAACTTTGTATTGAATAATATTGATCATTAATGAATTCACGGTTTTCCCAAAATGAAAAAGAAAATTAAACGTTGAAAACTGAATTTATTGATTAATTATTATATGAATATTTCATTTCCATCAAGCCACCTTATAACACAATGTAATATATTGCAGACACGAAATGTCCAAATTACCATTTAATACAAATTACCTTATAACAAGCTGAACAAAGAGGCAGATGAGCAATTTAACAAATTCCCTTTGTCTTTAGGGATTAATCAGGTTTAATACATCAATATGTAAAGTTAAGACAAGTTTATTACCAGCTCATCCGTTGCCGCCTTCTTTAACAAATTTGTAAAATGTTCTGTTACTTCTTAGACATGTCACCAATTCACCGAAAAATTAAATACATGAGACCAAAAATAGCAGTGGGACAGGCATTAAATGAAAGGGCATATTTGTAATTTTACAATGAAAGAAAATTCTGATAAGAATCTCTTACCAAGTCAAGGCCCTTCAGTTTCTTGGATTCATGCTAAGCTATACGTAGCTCCAAAATCAATGGACCAAAAAAAATTAAACAAATCCTTTTCTTCAACATCACTTTCACTATGTGCAGAAACCTTTTAACCTCGGACCACTAGTCTTTCAATATCAAAATCTACAACAACTAGTCTTCTACAATAAACCCATTCACATGTGGAAAATTTACTATTTTCACTTCCCGACCTGTCAAACATGTAAGCAATGAGACTCGGCGATATTATATGAGTTTTGAGACCTTGAGACTCAATTTTTTCCCACTAAAAGTCATTTTTCCAGATTACGAGTATCTTATTCCTTCACTCAAACATGGTAAAATTCAACTTGTGTAACTACCCTTTTTTTTTTTTGGGACAATTTTCAGTCAAAAAAGTAACAATATTCATTGACCCAAAACAATATCTTAGTACAGCTTTGTTGCACGTCATATCCGAGGATTTGACACTATATAAAAAAAACAATACCTTTGTACAGATTTGTTGCACGTCATATCCGAGGATTTGACACTATATAATGAGAAGATATATTGGAGAGTTCATCTCCTTTCCTGCATAAAAGAGAAAAAAAGAAAAGAAATCTTACTCTTCTCTCCTCCAAAACACTTTTCTTTAATTTCAGTTACAACAACTCCTGACCACAAATTTGGAGTTTAGCACGACAGCTTGTGACCTCAAGTTTGGAATTGCTAAAAAATGAACAAATATCATACTTAAAGGTGATAACAAAATAATCAAGTTGACTGATATAAAAATATTAGAATTATGTGGCCAAGGAATATAGAATTGTTAGTTAAGTTGACAAATTAGTTAGCAAGTAATAAGATACTAGTTGGCCATGCATAATCAATTCCAATCATGAATGAAAAATTTAAATAGTACAAATGTATGGCGGCAGAAGCTGTGACAGTGAAAAATGATATTATTATCCACTTTTTGCAGAATCAACGTAAGCTGTGGCGGTGATGACCATGACATCAAATTTGGTGTTTAGCACGGCAGCAGTGACGGTGACAGTTGCAACAACTCATGACCACAAATTTGGAGTTTAGCACGACAGCTTGTGACCTCAAGTTTGGAGTTGCTAAAAAATGAACAAATATCATACTTAAAGGTGATAATAAAATAATCAAGTTGACTGATATAAAAATATTAGAATTATGTGGCCAAGGAATATAGAATTGTTAGTTAAGTTGACAAATTAGTTAGCAAGTAATAAGATACTAGTTGGCCATGCATAATTAATTCCAATCATGAATGAAAAATTTAAATAGTACATATGTATGGCGGCGGAAGCTGTGACAGTGGAAAATGATATTATTATCCACTTTTTGCCGAAGCAACGGAAGCTGTGGCGGTTATGACCATGACATCAAATTTGGAGTTTACCACGGCAACAGTGACGTTGACAGTTGCAACAACTCATGACCACAAATTTGGAGTTTAGCACGACAGCTTGTGACCTCAAGTTTGGAGTTGCTAAAAGATGAACAAATATCATACTTAAAGGTGATAATAAAATAATTATAAACGATATCTTGGACTCTTAGACACATTTCCATCACTAGGGACATAGTATTTATGATATAAACTATAAACTTGGAAACGTTTAGATGCCCTCGAGCTTATAGATAGAATAATTATCCTTCCTGCTTTAGCTAAGATATCATTTAGTATATTTTCATATTTTTGGCTAAATTTATTCAAGACTTTGTATTGAATAATATTGATTATTAATGAATTCACGGTTTTCCCAAAATGAAAAAGAAAATTAAACGTTGAAAACTGAATTTACTGATTAATTATTATATGAATATTTCATTTCCATCAAGCCACCTTATAACACAATGTAATATATTGCAGACACTAAATGCCCAAATTACCATTTAATACAAATTACCTTATAACAAGCTGAACAAAGAGGCAGATGAGCAATTTAACAAATTCCCTTTGTCTTTAGGGATTAATCAGGTTTAATACATCAATATGTAAAGTTAAGACAAGTTTATTACCAGCTCATCGGTTGCCGCCTTCTTTAACAAATTTGTAAAATTGTCTGTTACTTCTTAGACATGTCACCAATTCACCGAAAAATTAAATACATGAGACCAAAAATAGCAGGGGGACAGGCATTAAATTCAAGGGCATATTTGTAATTTTAAAATTAAAGAAAATTCTGATAAGAATCTCTTACCAAGTCAAGGCCCTTCAGTTTCTTGGATTCATGCTAAGCTATACGTAGCTCCAAAATCAATGGACCAAAAAAAAATTAAACAAATCCTTTGCTTCAACATCACTTTCACTATGTGCAGAAACCTTTTGTCCTCGGACCACTAGTCTTTTAATATCAAAATCTACAACAACTAGTCTTCTACAATAAACCCATTCACATGTGGAAAATTTACTATTTTCACTTCCCGACCTGTCAAACATGTAAGCAATGAGACTCGGCGATAGTATATGAGTTTTGAGACCTTGAGACTCAATTTTTTCCCACTAAAAGTCATTTTTCCAGATTACGAGTATCTTATTCCTTCACTCAAACATGATAAAATTCAACTTGTGTAACTACCCTTTTTTTTTTTTTTGGGACAATTTTCAGTCAAAAAAGTAACAATATTCATTGACCCAAAACAATATCTTAGTACAACTTTGTTGCACGTCATATCCGAGGATTTGACACTATATAAAAAAAACAATATCTTTGTACAGATTTGTTGCACGTCATATCCGAGGATTTGACACTATATAATGAGAAGATATATATTGGAGAGTTCATCTCCTTTCCTGCATAAAAGAGAAAAAAAGAAAAGAAATCTTACTCTTCTCTCATCCAAAACACTTTTCTTTAATTTCAGTTACAACAACTCTTGACCACAAATTTGGAGTTTAGCACGACAACTTGTGACCTCAAGTTTGGAGTTGCTAAAAAATGAACAAATATCATACTTAAAGGTGATAATAAAATAATCAAGTTGACTGATATAAAAATATTAGAAATATGTGGCCAAGGAATAAAGAATTGTTAGTTAAGTTGACAAATTAGTTAGCAAGTAATAAGATACTAGTTGGCCATGCATAATCAATTCCAATCATGAATGAAAAATTTAAATAGTACAAATGTATGGAGGGAGAAGCTGTGACAGTGAAAAATGATATTATTATCCACTTTTTGCCGAAGCAACGTAAGCTGTGGCGGTGATGACCATGACATCAATTTGGAGTTTAGCACGGCAACAGTGACGGTGACAGTTGCAACAACTCATGACCACAAATTTGGAGTTTAGCACGACAGCTTATGACCTCAAGTTTGGAGTTGCTAAAAAATGAACAAATATCATACTTAAAGGTGATAATAAAATAATCAAGTTGACTGATATAAAAATATTAGAATTATGTGGCCAAGGAATATAGAATTGTTAGTTAAGTTGACAAATTAGTTAGCAAGTAATAAGATACTAGTTGGCCATGCATAATTAATTCCAATCATGAATGAAAATTTTAAATAGTACATATGTATGGCGGCGGAAGCTGTGACAGTGGAAAATGATATTATTATCCACTTTTTGCCGAAGCAACGGTAGCTGTGGCGGTTATGACCATGACATCAAATTTGGAGTTTAGCATGGCAACAGTGACGTTGACAGTTGCAACAACTCATGGCCACAAATTTGGAGTTTAGCACGACAGCTTGTGACCTCAAGTTTGGAGTTGCTAAAAGATGAACAAATATCATACTTAAAGGTGATAATAAAATAATTATAAACGATATCTTGGACTCTTAGACACATTTCCATCACTAGGGACATAGTATTTATGATATAAACTATAAACTTAGAAACGTTTAGATGCCCTCGAGCTTATAGATAGAATAATTATCCTTCCTGCTTTAGCTAAGATACCATTTAGTATATTTTCATATTTTTGGCTAAATTTATTCAAGACTTTGTATTGAATAATATTGATCATTAATTAATTCACGGTTTTCCCAAAATGAAAAAGAAAATTAAACGTTGAAAACTGAATTTGTTGATTAATTATTATATGAATATTTCATTTCCATCAAGCCACCTTATAACACAATGTAATATATTGCAGACACTAAATGCCCAAATTACCATTTAATACAAATTACCTTATAACAAGCTGAACAAAGAGGCAGATGAGCAATTTAACAAATTCCCTTTGTCTTTAGGGATTAATCAGGTTTAATACATCAATATGTAAAGTTAAGACAAGTTTATTACCAGCTCATCGGTTGCCGCCTTCTTTAACAAATTTGTAAAATTGTCTGTTACTTCTTAGACATGTCACCAATTCACCGAAAAATTAAATACATGAGACCAAAAATAGCAGGGGGACAGGCATTAAATGCAAGGGCATATTTGAAATTTTACAATGAAAGAAAATTCTGATAAGAATCTCTTACCAAGTCAAGGCCCTTCAGTTTCTTGGATTCATGCTAAGCTATACGTAGCTCCAAAATCAATGGACCCAAAAAAATTAAACAAATCCTTTTCTTCAACATCACTTTCACTATGTGCAGAAACCTTTTAACCTCGGACCACTAGTCTTTCAATATCAAAATCTACAACAACTAGTCTTCTACAATAAACCCATTCACATGTGGAAAATTTACTATTTTCACTTCCCGACCTGTCAAACATGTAAGCAATGAGACTCGGCGATAGTATATGAGTTTTGAGACCTTGAGACTCAATTTTTTCCCACTAAAAGTCATTTTTCCAGATTACGAGTATCTTATTCCTTCACTCAAACATGGTAAAATTCAACTTGTGTAACTACCCTTTTTTTTTTTTTGGGACAATTTTCAGTCAAAAAAGTAACAATATTCATTGACCCAAAACAATATCTTAGTACAGCTTTGTTGCACGTCATATCCGAGGATTTGACACTATATAAAAAAAACAATATCTTTGTACAGATTTGTTGCACGTCATATCCGAGGATTTGACACTATATAATGAGAAGATATATATTGGAGAGTTCATCTCCTTTCCTGCATAAAAGAGAAAAAAAGAAAAGAAATCTTACTCTTCTCTCCTCCAAAACACTTTTCTTTAATTTCAGTTACAACAACTCTTGACCACAAATTTGGAGTTTAGCACGACAGCTTGTGACCTCAAGTTTGGAGTTGCTAAAAAATGAACAAATATCATACTTAAAGGTGATAATAAAATAATCAAGTTGACTGATATAAAAATATTAGAATTATGTGGCCAAGGAATATAGAATTGTTAGTTAAGTTGACAAATTAGTTAGCAAGTAATAAGATACTAGTTGGCCATGCATAATCAATTCCAATCATGAATGAAAAATTTAAATAGTACAAATGTATGGCGGGAGAAGCTGTGACAGTGAAAAATGATATTATTATCCACTTTTTGCCGAAGCAACGTAAGCTGTGGCGGTGTTGACCATGACATCAAATTTGGAGTTTAGCACGGCAGCAGTGACGGTGATAGTTGCAACAACTCATGACCACAAATTTGGAGTTTAGCACGACAGCTTATGACCTCAAGTTTGGAGTTGCTAAAAAATGAACAAATATCATACTTAAAGGTGATAATAAAATAATCAAGTTGACTGATATAAAAATATTAGAATTATGTGGCCAAGGAATATAGAATTGTTAGTTAAGTTGACAAATTAGTTAGCAAGTAATAAGATACTAGTTGGCCATGCATAATTAATTCCAATCATGAATGAAAAATTTAAATAGTACATATGTATGGCGGCGGAAGCTGTGACAGTGGAAAATGATATTATTATCCACATTTTGCCGAAGCAACGGTAGCTGTGGCGGTTATGACCATGACATCAAATTTGGAGTTTAGCACGGCAACCGTGACGTTGACAGTTGCAACAACTCATGACCACAAATTTGGAGTTTAGCACGACAGCTTGTGACCTCAAGTTTGGAGTTGCTAAAAGATGAACAAATATCATACTTAAAGGTGATAATAAAATAATTATAAACGATATCTTGGACTCTTAGACACATTTCCATCACTAGGGACATAGTATTTATGATATAAACTATAAACTTAGAAACGTTTAGATGCCCTCGAGCTTATAGATAGAATAATTATCCTTCCTGCTTTAGCTAAGATACCATTTAGTATATTTTCATATTTTTGGCTAAATTTATTCAAGACTTTGTATTGAATAATATTGATCATTAATGAATTCACGGTTTTCCCAAAATGAAAAAGAAAATTAAACGTTGAAAACTGAATTTATTGATTAATTATTATATGAATATTTCATTTCCATCAAGCCACCTTATAACACAATGTAATATATTGCAGACACTAAATGCCCAAATTACCATTTAATACAAATTACCTTATAACAAGCTGAACAAAGAGGCAGATGAGCAATTTAACAAATTCCCTTTGTCTTTAGGGATTAATCAGGTTTAATACATCAATATGTAAAGTTAAGAAAAGTTTATTACCAGCTCATCGGTTGCCGCCTTCTTTAACAAATTTGTAAAATTGTCTGTTACTTCTTAGACATGTCACCAATTCACCGAAAAATTAAATACATGAGACCAAAAATAGCAGGGGGACAGGCATTAAATGCAAGGGCATATTTGAAATTTTACAATGAAAGAAAATTCTGATAAGAATCTCTTACCAAGTCAAGGCCCTTCAGTTTCTTGGATTCATGCTAAGCTATACGTAGCTCCAAAATCAATGGACCAAAAAAAATTAAACAAATCCTTTTCTTCAACATCACTTTCACTATGTGCAGAAACCTTTTAACCTCGGACCACTAGTCTTTCAATATCAAAATCTACAACAACTAGTCTTCTACAATAAACCCATTCACATGTGGAAAATTTACTATTTTCACTTCCCGACCTGTCAAACATGTAAGCAATGAGACTCGGCGATAGTATATGAGTTTTGAGACCTTGAGACTCAATTTTTCCCACTAAAAGTCATTTTTCCAGATTACGAGTATCTTATTCCTTCACTCAAACATGGTAAAATTCAACTTGTGTAACTACCCTTTTTTTTTTTTGGGACAATTTTCAGTCAAAAAAGTAACAATATTCATTGACCCAAAACAATATCTTAGTACAGCTTTGTTGCACGTCATATCCGAGGATTTGACACTATATAAAAAAAACAATATCTTTGTACAGATTTGTTGCACGTCATATCCGAGGATTTGACACTATATAATGAGAAGATATATTGGAGAGTTCATCTCCTTTCCTGCATAAAAGAGAAAAAAAGAAAAGAAATCTTACTCTTCTCTCCTCCAAAACACTTTTCTTTAATTTCAGTTACAACAACTCCTGACCACAAATTTGGAGTTTAGCACGACAGCTTGTGATTTCAAGTTTGGAGTTGCTAAAAAATGAACAAATATCATACTTAAAGGTGATAATAAAATAATCAAGTTGACTGATATAAAAATATTAGAATTATGTGGCCAAGGAATATAGAATTGTTAGTTAAGTTGACAAATTAGTTAGCAAGTAATAAGATACTAGTTGGCCATGCATAATCAATTCCAATCATGAATGAAAAATTTAAATAGTACAAATGTATGGCGGCAGAAGCTGTGACAGTGAAAAATGATATTATTATCCACTTTTTGCCGAAGCAACGTAAGTTGTGGCGGTGATGACCATGACATCAAATTTGGAGTTTAGCACGGCAGCAGTGACGGTGACAGTTGCAACAACTCATGACCACAAATTTGGAGTTTAGCACGACAGCTTGTGACCTCAAGTTTGGAGTTGCTAAAAAATGAACAAATATCATACTTAAAGGTGATAATAAAATAATCAAGTTGACTGATATAAAAATATTAGAATTATGTGGCCAAGGAATATAGAATTGTTAGTTAAGTTGACAAATTAGTTAGCAAGTAATAAGATACTAGTTGGCCATGCATAATTAATTCCAATCATGAATGAAAAATTTAAATAGTACATATGTATGGCGGCGGAAGCTGTGACAGTGGAAAATGATATTATTATCCACTTTTTGCCGAAGCAACGGTAGCTGTGGCGGTTATGACCATGACATCAAATTTGGAGTTTAGCACGGCAACAGTGACGTTGACAGTTGCAACAACTCATGACCACAAATTTGGAGTTTAGCACGACAGCTTGTGACCTCAAGTTTGGAGTTGCTAAAAGATGAACAAATATCATACTTAAAGGTGATAATAAAATAATTATAAACGATATCTTGGACTCTTAGACACATTTCCATCACTAGGGACATAGTATTTATGATATAAACTATAAACTTAGAAACGTTTAGATGCCCTCGAGCTTATAGATAGAATAATTATCCTTCCTGCTTTAGCTAAGATACCATTTAGTATATTTTCATATTTTTGGCTAAATTTATTCAAGACTTTGTATTGAATAATATTGATCATTAATGAATTCACGGTTTTCCCAAAATGAAAAAGAAAATTAAACGTTGAAAACTGAATTTATTGATTATTATTTTATGAATATTTCATTTCCATCAAGCCACCTTATAACACAATGTAATATATTGCAGACACTAAATGCCCAAATTACCATTTAATACAAATTACCTTATAACAAGCTGAACAAAGAGGCAGATGAGCAATTTAACAAATTCCCTTTGTCTTTAGGGATTAATCAGGTTTAATACATCAATATGTAAAGTTAAGACAAGTTTATTACCAGCTCATCGGTTGCCGCCTTCTTTAACAAATTTGTAAAATTGTCTGTTACTTCTTAGACATGTCACCAATTCACCGAAAAATTAAATACATGAGACCAAAAATAGCAGGGGGACAGGCATTAAATGCAAGGGCATATTTGAAATTTTACAATGAAAGAAAATTCTGATAAGAATCTCTTACCAAGTCAAGGCCCTTCAGTTTCTTGGATTCATGCTAAGCTATACGTAGCTCCAAAATCAATGGACCAAAAAAAATTAAACAAATCCTTTTCTTCAACATCATTTTCACTATGTGCAGAAACCTTTTAACCTCGGACCACTAGTCTTTCAATATCAAAATCAACAACAACTAGTCTTCTACAATAAACCCATTCACATGTGGAAAATTTACTATTTTCACTTCCCGACCTGTCAAACATGTAAGCAATGAGACTCGGCGATAGTATATGAGTTTTGAGACCTTGAGACTCAATTTTTTCCCACTAAAAGTCATTTTTCCAGATTACGAGTATCTTATTCCTTCACTCAAACATGGTAAAATTCAACTTGTGTAACTACCCTTTTTTTTTTTTTTGGGACAATTTTCAGTCAAAAAAGTAACAATATTCATTGACCCAAAACAATATCTTAGTACAGCTTTGTTGCACGTCATATCCGAGGATTTGACACTATATAAAAAAAACAATATCTTTGTACAGATTTGTTGCACGTCATATCCGAGGATTTGACACTATATAATGAGAAGATATATATTGGAGAGTTCATCTCCTTTCCTGCATAAAAGAGAAAAAAAAAAAAGAAATCTTACTCTTCTCTCCTCCAAAACACTTTTCTTTAATTTCAGTTACAACAACTCTTGACCACAAATTTGGAGTTTAGCACGACAGCTTGTGACCTCAAGTTTGGAGTTGCTAAAAAATGAACAAATATCATACTTAAAGGTGATAATAAATTAATCAAGTTGACTGATATAAAAATATTAGAATTATGTGGCCAAGGAATATAGAATTGTTAGTTAAGTTGACAAATTAGTTAGCAAGTAATAAGATACTAGTTGGCCATGCATAATCAATTCCAATCATGAATGAAAAATTTAAATAGTACAAATGTATGGCGGCAGAAGCTGTGACAGTGAAAAATGATATTATTATCCACCTTTTGCCGAAGCAACGTAAGCTGTGGCGGTGATGACCATGACATCAAATTTGGAGTTTAGCACGGCAGCAGTGACGGTGACAGTTGCATCAACTCATGACCACAAATTTGGAGTTTAGCACGACAGCTTGTGACCTCAAGTTTGAAGTTGCTAAAAAATGAACAAATTTCATACTTAAAGGTGATAATAAAATAATTAAGTTGACTGATATAAAAATATTAGAATTATGTGGTCAAGGAATATAGAATTGTTAGTTAAGTTGACAAATTAGTTAGCAAGTAATAAGATACTAGTTGGCCATGCATAATTAATTCCAATCATGAATTAAAAATTTAAATAGTACATATGTATGGCGGCGGAAGCTGTGACAGTGGAAAATGATATTATTATCCACTTTTTGCCGAAGCAACGGAAGTTGTGGCGGTTATGACCATGACATCAAATTTGGAGTTTAGCACGGCAACAGTGACGTTGACAGTTGCAACAACTCATGACCACAAATTTGGAGTTTAGCACGACAGCTTGTGACCTCAAGTTTGGAGTTGCTAAAAGATGAACAAATATCATACTTAAAGGTGATAATAAAATAATTATAAACGATATCTTGGATTCTTAGACACATTTCCATCACTAGGGACATAGTATTTATGATATAAACTATAAACTTAGAAACGTTTAGATGCCCTCGAGCTTATAGATAGAATAATTATCCTTCCTGCTTTAGCTAAGATACCATTTAGTATATTTTCATATTTTTGGCTAAATTTATTCATGACTTTGTATTGAATAATATTGATCATTAATGAATTCACGGTTTTCCCAAAATGAAAAAGAAAATTAAACGTTGAAAACTGAATTTATTGATTAATTATTATATGAATATTTCATTTCCATCAAGCCACCTTATAACACAATGTAATATATTGCAGACACTAAATGCCCAAATTACCATTTAATACAAATTACCTTATAACAAGCTGAACAAAGAGGCAGATGAGCAATTTAACAAATTCCCTTTGTCTTTAGGGATTAATCAGGTTTAATACATCAATATGTAAAGTTAAGACAAGTTTATTACCAGCTCATCGGTTGCCGCCTTCTTTAACAAATTTGTAAAATTGTCTGTTACTTCTTAGACATGTCACCAATTCACCGAAAAATTAAATACATGAGACCAAAAATAGCAGGGGGACAGGCATTAAATGCAAGGGCATATTTGTAATTTTACAATGAAAGAAAATTCTGATAAGAATCTCTTACCAAGTCAAGGCCCTTCAGTTTCTTGGATTCATGCTAAGCTATACGTAGCTCCAAAATCAATGGACCAAAAAATATTAAACAAATCATTTGCTTCAACATCACTTTCACTATGTGCAGAAACCTTTTAACCTCGGACCACTAGTCTTTCAATATCAAAATCTACAACAACTAGTCTTCTACAATAAACCCATTCACATGTGGAAAATTTACTATTTTCACTTCCCGACCTGTCAAACATGTAATCAATGAGACTCGGCGATAGTATATGAGTTTTGAGACCTTGAGACTCAATTTTTTCCCACTAAAAGTCATTTTTCCAGATTACGAGTATCTTATTCCTTCACTCAAACATGGTAAAATTCAACTTGTGTAACTACCCTTTTTTTTTTTTTGGGACAATTTTCAGTCAAAAAAGTAACAATATTCATTGACCCAAAACAATATCTTAGTACAGCTTTGTTGCACGTCATATCCGAGGATTTGACACTATATAAAAAAAACAATATCTTTGTACAGATTTGTTGCACGTCATATCCGAGGATTTGACACTATATAATGAGAAGATATATATTGGAGAGTTCATCTCCTTTCCTGCATAAAAGAGAAAAAAAGAAAAGAAATCTTACTCTTCTCTCCTCCAAAACACTTTTCTTTAATTTGAGTTACAGAAATCTTGAGATCACCACCATGGAAATATCTCGCAGTGCAGATAATTCTAGTCAAACGAGTTTTGCACTACCAGTAGATTCTGAACATAAGGCGACCAAGTTCAAACTCTGTTCTGTGGCAGCGCCTCATATGCGGGCATTTCATCTCTCTTGGTTTTCTTTCTTCGCGTGTTTTGTCTCCACGTTTGCTGCTCCACCTCTATTGCCTATAATCCGCGATAATCTTAACCTCACATCCACTGATATTAGCAATGCTGGGATAGCAGCCGTTGCAGGTGCAATGTTTGCTCGAGTAGCCATGGGGACAACTTGTGACTTATTTGGCCCTCGTCTAGCTTCAGCTAGCCTAATCTTAATCACTGTACCAGCAGTATATAGTTCTTCAGTGGCTAGTTCCCCCATATCTTTCCTTCTGGTACGTTTCTTCACAGGTTTTTCTTTATCAACTTTTGTATCCACCCAATTCTGGATGAGCTCGTTGTTCTCTTCTCGAGTCGTTGGCACCGTTAACGGACTTGTCGGTGGCTGGGGAAACCTTGGCGGTGGAGCTACGCAGCTGATTATGCCTATTGTTTTTTGCCTTATTCAAAAAATGGGCGCAACAAGGTTCACCGCTTGGAGAATTGCCTTCTTTATCCCTGCCGTTTTTCAAACCTTGTCAGCTTATGCTATTTTCTTTCTTGGCCAAGATTTGCCAGATGGGAATTACTCGCAACTTCATAAATCTGGAGATAAGCACAAAGATAAATTTTGGCAAGTTTTAAGGCACGCGATTACTAATTACAGAGGATGGATCTTGGCAATGACTTATGGTTATTGTTTCGGGATAGAACTTACCATAGACAACATAATTGCACAATATTTCTATGATAGATTTAATTTGAATCTTCATACTGCGGGAATTATTGCAGCTAGTTTTGGATTGGCAAATTTATTCTCTAGGCCTGGAGGAGGGATCCTATCAGATATTGTGTCAAAGAAGTTTGGAATGAGGGGAAGGCTTTGGACACTGTGGATAGCTCAGACCTTAGGTGGAGTTTTTTGCATTCTTTTGGGGAAAGTTGGATCTTTAGGTGTATCTGTTGTTGTTTTGCTTATATTTTCTGTGTTTGTTCAAGCTGCTTGTGGGCTTACCTTTGGGGTTGTTCCTTTTGTTTCAAGAAGGTATGTATTCTATAAATCCTTGTCAGTAAATTACATATTATCCCAGATATGGCAATTCTAAAGAGACTCCACTATATTTGGAAAGTTACATAAACCACTTTTGCTTATTGCAACTCATTCCATTTACAATCTTATCTTCATTACAATTTAACAATCTATTTTAAAGTAGTACAGTACATAAACACCCTAGTTCTTACTTATTTTACTTATTCTTTTTAATTACAATTTAACAATTTATTTTAATGTTGAACCCCTTAGCTTGCATGAACATGTAACAATGACCCCTAAGGTTTGCGTTATGTTAGTTTGGTATGTAAGTCCACTAGTGTTCACCTGAAGGTTATAATGAAAGTTAATTTCTACT
This sequence comes from Penstemon barbatus, assembly GCA_003313485.2. NCBI lineage: Eukaryota > Viridiplantae > Streptophyta > Magnoliopsida > Lamiales > Plantaginaceae > Penstemon > Penstemon barbatus. Next base: position 12,250,869 of record CM064883.1, on the reverse strand, counting down.
TGACATCATAAGTTCATTAGGATTTTTCTTTATAGGGATGTCAATGTATTAGCTGCATACCTAAGGGGGAGGGGTTTTAATTTCCCGAGAATGGAGAGTCTTAGTTGTAATTTGACATAGCTCATGGGTAGCTTATGTAATATATCCTTCACTACATATGTTTCTTCTTTCAGTCAACATGTTTTTCTTGCTTCTTCTCCATAACTACTTAAATCTAATTCAACTTATTTGCTTCTTAATTGTCAGATCTTTAGGAATTGTAACGGGAATGACTGGTGGTGGTGGAAATGCAGGCGCATTTCTAACTCAATTAATTTTCTTTAGAGGATCTAGATACACTGCAGAAGATGGAATAACATATATGGGGGTGATGATTATATGTTGTACCTCGGTAATTGCATTGATATACTTCCCGCAATGGGGTGGAATGTTCTGTGGACCATCTTCTAAAGGGACAACAGAAGAAGACTACTACTTGTCTGAATGGACTGCAGCAGAGAAAGAAAAAGATTATCACAGAGCTAGTTTGAAATTCTCAGAAAATAGTTTAAATGAAAGAGGTAAAAGAGTTCGATCAGCACCCACACCGGCTGAAGGGACCCCAACTACATATGTCTAGTTTAAGTATTTTATCCTTTCTATAGTTGATTATTTCATTCAAGTTTGTGTTTTCAAGCTTAAATCCCTTCTATGTAAAGACTACAGAGTATATATTTATTTCTTTCGCCTGTTTTATTTGTGTAACGCCCCCAAAATTTCGAACGCTTTCGATTGGATTTTAATCCAAATTTAAGTGCTACATTTTATTTTCAAAGTTAAGCATTAATTTGAACTAAAATATACAATTTAATTATCTCCTATGTCCTTATTAACTTTGAAATGTTTTAAAAGCACAAAACTACTTTAACATAATAGTATACCTCTTTTGAAAAATATTTGGACTTTATTGTGCAAAATAAATAATTTTTGGGGCAAAATGCACTTTACCAAAACTTCAGGGGGCAAAGTGAAAATTTCGCCCCATACTTGATTGCAACTGATAGGATAGCCTTTATAGCTCTCCTAGCCAGCCCTAGGGAGTGGCCAAGCATGCCTCTTGGTTAGAGAAATTTTTCTATCCAAGATGAACATGCATTGGCTTGTTTCTTTGGGAGTAATGATATATCCCATCTCCCCGAGGTGTATTTAAACACCTTTCTCCTCATTTTCAGATTTCTCTTCACTCATTTTACACCTTAGAGTTCATAGTTAAGTTAGAATTAGAGAGAAAATAAGAGAGAGAAAAGAGACAACACATTTAGAAAGAGAGTTTTTGGGTATACTCAACCCAGCCTCGGTTTTTTTATCATTCCGTCTTCGTCCACCGTTGGATCATGCCCAAATTTTGTGTGATGGTTCTACACACATGGATCTACATATTGACCGTTCGGATTGTCGTTTTGAACTCCCGAAGTGAATCGACAGCCGTTAGAAAATGGTGAAAAGTAAGGATTTGAGGGCCTTTTCATGAACCACCACCGGAGCTGCCACCACTGCCACCGGAGCTGCCACCACCACCTTCGGAGTTCTGGAAATGAAGAGAGTTTCACCCCCTTCGTTGCTTTGGGTAAAAAGACATCTATGCATGTGTTCTTTAGTCTTTGTGATATTACTTTCTTCCCGATAAAAATATATGTTGAAGAAGTTTAGTTTGTCCTTGTGATAAGTTGTTGAGTTCATATGTAATATTTATTGTGACTTGGATTGGTTTTGTTTAAATATTTCTTATATGTTTGGATCTTGATTTCTTTTTGTAAGAAAGTTGATGTTTTTATTTTTCTCAAAACTTTGGGGGTATTTTTGAAAATTTTAAAAGTTGAAAGGTTAAGGGCTGCAATTTTTATTGGGAGTAAGATGGACTGAAAATCTAAATTTTTGTTTGATATTTGGTATAAATTTACTTGAAAAGCATTTGTTTTAAAGTTTGCTTTGAGATTTTTGCAAAAAGGGAGTTTTTGAAATTTTAGGGGTTGTTTTGTAAATCTGAAAAATAAAAGGAAAATTTTCCTGTTTTGGCGCTGTTTTATGAAATTAGAATTTTGAGTTTTGAAAATAATAACTTTTAAGTGGAGTTGATGTCGTAAATTTTTAAGTACTTTTGTGTGATGTGTTAGTTTAGGAAATCCTTGTGTAGGATTTTCATTAGTTATGTTTCTAAGTCGTATACGTACTTGCTCAGGTTTCGGATATGCATCATTTGTGGAGTTTTAGTCGCTATACTAAGCGACAAAGGTGAGCGCTGTGTGTTTAATTTGTATGTCTGTCCGATGTGCTAGTAGATCGAGTCCAAACATGTACTTAGGCTCTTAATAATCAAAGCATGAATTTTATTCTAACTTTTCTTGCATGTCGTCACGAATAGGTTGACTTATTAGGTCAACATTTCTCGCATGAAATCACTTAGCATTTGAACATGATTATCCAAATTCATGCTACATCCAAATCTATTAGTTGCGAATATATTTTTCGAAATTATCATGATACCCAAAATTTCATTTGATAAGTTATTAAATGTTGATAATATGTTAATATGTTTGATATGTTATGTTCCGTTTGTTTCCGACTATATGTTTCCGTTTATTTTCGATTTTGTGTGGGCCCCCTTTTGATTGGTATATGGACCCGATGCCAACCTGGCCGGCAAGGGCCGGTAGGATTGTCACGGTTACCCGTAGGCCTGTTCTTACAACCCAAGTGGGGAGGAACACTTGGGGAGTAAGGACGAACTCCGGCAAAGACATGTCGATGCATTTTTGATAGTAAGGTCGCTCCTTACTTGGTGAGTTTGGATGGATATCAGACTGAGGATGGAGGGTAAGTGGAGGACGGCATCAACAATTCTTGGTTATGTGAATTCCGTGTTTCTTCCGTCTTGAATATATGTTTATTTGCTTGATAACATGATTATGTTATATATATGCTGCATTCACACATCAAAATTCACTCATAGCCTCACTAAGTTGGACGATCAACTTATGCGTTCTATGTTTCATTCTTTTCAGTTTCAGGCGTTCTGAAAATAATAGTCGGGTTGCGGTTAGGTCATCACGGTTGCGGTCCCACCCTAGTATTCGGGAGTGTAGTAATATATTGTAGAATTATGTTCTTTTCGATTTTGTTTAAAACCTTGCTTCGAATATTTGAATCATTAATCTTGATTTATATTTTCGTAAAAGATACAAGATTTTCATAAATTACTTATTTATCTCCCTCGATTGATTTTGTTCAAATCTTTTAATATGTTATGATTAAATGCTTCCGCTTTAAAACCTTTAATTTATTGTTTCTTAAGAAAAACTTTTAATTTATCGTTTTCGTTTAAAAAAAAAAAAAAAAAAAAGGCTTCGATGTTTTTAACGCTTTTTTTTCAAAATAACAATAATTTTTCGACCGTTTTCCGACGCACCCGCGGAGCCGGGCCGTCACAATTTGTATGTCATTAGCACTCTTTTCTACATTGTTACATCAAATTCCCTTCTCTAAATGTTTACTTTGAATAATTTTGAATTCCCTCAAACGGTTTACAACTACAATTTTACAACACCTATTAATTGCCATTCATAAAAGTACAGAGGCAAAAGCTTCATATCAAAACAGAAGGAATAAGAATGATTCTAACAAACATATGATATAGACCTATTGAGATTAATCTCCCTCTGCTATACAGACAATCATGAAGAAGTATAACATCTGGACATCATTCATTACCTATTTAGAACTTTAACATTCTTCAATCAACTTTACATATTTTCGGGATTTTCACATTACAATTTTCATCATATATATAATAATCCAAAACATCACAACTTGTATCTTAGGAAGCTCGAAATCATGTAAAGAGGGACGTCTTACGGTTTCGTGGCAGAATTTTTTGTCCAAACCACACATATACTACTTATTAGTACTCCAGCTTGATAATAATTACTGTATAATAAAGAATTTACCAAAGAGGAAGCATTTTGAAAAGAAGAAACTCCTACTCTTTGTATTTTAAGTTGCCTGCAAATTTGTATCATGCATTCTAGAAGATATGCACACGTAAAAGACTACATCCCAATTCAAATGTGCATTCATTGCCATTAGTAAATAGGAAACTATAAATCAAAAAGACATAAGATCATTCAATTATGAAAATAGGGATTTCATAACTAAAGTAGCCAATAAATACATCCAAATGGAAACAATTACCACCACATCAATTCCTCAAAACCAATAAAGATGCACCTTACACAGTTATTTTCCGATATTTCTTATTTAATAATGAACTAAGCAATCGTCCAAAGCACAAAATTAACAAGGTTAGTAAAATAGTAAGTAATAAGCAGTAGATCCAGACAACAATTCACTTGCCTTTCTTTTCTCACCTTCTCCGAGTTGATGATCCATTAATATTCCTCGAATTCATCGCTGAATGATGACATGTTTTAGAAAGGCTGATATCAGAATTTCCAGAAATTCAACGCGGCAAACGGCAGTGGTCAGAACCAAACACGACACCTGTAGCTACTTTTATTCTCATGGTGCCCGTTTAGGAAGTGAATTTTCCAAAAACAAGGGCTCCAAAAGTGCGTGGGTTCTCATTAAAGAATGAAAACGGCCCAATCCATAAAAATTATGGCCCGAAAAGTTTTTCCATTTTGTTCCAACTTTTTGGAAGTTGTAGATGGACCAAGTAATTAGTACACACACTTTGTGGCCCTTACCCCTTTTCAGCAGTGGATGATATTGATAATGAGTAAAGTTTTCATATGTACCCAATCCATAGTCAGTAATCGAGATGTTGTTTTCTTAAGTCGTGTTTTTAAGATGCACGGAGTATTGAAACTCTTACATTTGACGGCTTATAATCCACAAATGGATGCCAAAAAGAGGTAATAGTAAAAGATGCTTGAAATGTTATTTGCCTTACATGACCTTTGATTGACCTAGGAACTGGCTACAATTGCTACAATCAGCAGAATGATGTGTTGGTATGCAAACTGTGACGGTGGAGCCTGTCTGGCCATACTACAATTATAACATTTTGGGCAATGAATTACTGACATTCTAAGTTAATTGACCTGTTAGTTTGCAAGTAAATACATTTGAATTCAGTGATTCTTTATTAGATACCTGCAGGATTCTATATTGAAAATTAATCAAACCAGCTGATCACATAATTTAGTATAAATGACCAAATCACCCTTTACTACACAAATCTTGTATCCTTCAACTTTCGTTAACAAGTAGAACAAAGAGGCAGCTTGTTTAAGATATCCAAAAATCTCTTAATCTTCATTATTACCTGGTAATCAATTACTGGTTTCTTCAACTATGTTGTAAAACTGACTAGTACTCTTCGGTCATTTTCACCTGCTTAACGAAAAGTGAAGTACATTTAACCAAAAAGATCAAAAGGACAGCTACAGAATGCAGGATCATGAGGGCATAATTGTCATTTTATACATTAAAGAAGATTCGAATAGAAATCTCTTACCAAGTCGAGAGAAGCACATTGCCTTCAGCTGTACTCATCAGCTCCAAAGTCAATGGATGAAAAGTTGTACTCAGCAGCTCCAAAGTCAATGGATGGAATAAGTTAAACAAATCATTTTCTTTCAACGTCACTTTCCCAATATGTAGAAAGCTTTGAACTTCATACCACTAGTGTTTAAATATCAAATTCGCACAACTAGTCCCTCTCTGAAAAACCAATTCACATGTGGAAATTGTTCCCCCCCGTATCTTATTCCTTAAATGAAACAAAGGAAATTTTGTATTGGTTTCAATTTGACCTACTACCATTTCTCAAAACCATGCACCAATGAAAATAGCCAAATTTATGGTCCAAAAATAGAGTCTGAGCACAGATTCGTTGCATGTCACATTCGTTAGACACTATACTGCTCTTCCATAATTAGGCGGATAAAAAAGTTGCTAAAAGAAACCAGCGAATAAATGAAGCAAAAGGAATGATATTGGAGAACTATCTACGGAAGTTCAATATACTGTTGTTGCAGTGATCAAGGTCAGTAGCTAAAGCTAATCGAGGGCCGAATAAGTCACAAGTTGATCCCATGCTACTCGAGCAATTCTCCAAGAGAGAAAATAGCATTGGTACGTTGAAAATAAAGTAAGGGACACTTGAAAAAGTGATCCTGTAATTTGGGCCGATCCTATACATTGTGGGGTTATAGGAAAAAGTGAAATTTAGGGCACTATATTATCAAAAAGCGGCGTATTAAATTTATTTTTCTTAAAATTATATAAGTATTTAATTAAATTTTCACGTTTTAGAATTTCTAAGCTATCCTAGATAAAATTAACCTAACTTTTTTGCTTATTTAGTCGTAAATATAGATTTGTTTTATTTTTTCTTTTGAAAACCTTATATTGGTGGAGCAAATGTTATAAGTAATAATGAATATAATTATATATTTGTGGACAAAATATTTATACCCAAAAACTTAATTTTTTTCCAATGCCTCTTCAAAATAATTTTAAATAGTTATCTAAAGTAGATAACCAAGTTGACTGATAAAAAAAATTATTAGAATTATTAAACTGTGGCCAAAAAATAGAAAATTGTTAGTTAATTGACTAATTAGTTAGCAAGTAATAAAATACTAGTTGGCCATGCATAATTAATTCATGAAGGAAAAAATTAAATAGAAGCACATACGTATTAAACAATGACAAGGTATGACTATCCACTTGTTCCCGATGAAGCGGAAGCGGTGGCGGCAGCGGCGGCTCATGACCTCAAGTTTGAAGTTGATTTGGTCAAAGATCATACTTGAAGGAGATAGTAAAACAATTATAGACGATGTATTTAACTCTCAGTCACGTTTTCATCATTAGGGTCATATTTTTCTGCAGTATACTTCCCTCAATGGGGTGGAAAGTTATGTGGACAATCTTCTCAAGGGACAAAAGAAGATGAATACAACTTGTGTGAATGAACTTCAGCAGAGAAAGAACAAGATTTTAACAGAGCTAGTTTGAAATTCTCAAAAAATAAAGTAATTTGTTCTATTGTCCCTTACTTGTCTTAACTTTACATATTGATGTACTAAACTTGATAAACATAATCCCTAAAGACAAAGAGAATTTGTTAAATTGCTCATCTGCCTCTTTGTTCTATTTATTAAACCAAAGTTGATGGATTTAAAGTTTGTATTAAATGGTAATTTGATCATTTAGAGTTGGTTTCTGCAATATATTACATTGTGTTATGAGGTGGCTTGATGGAAATGGATTATTCATGTAGTAAATAACATACAAGTATCTAATTATTAATCAATGAATCCAGTTTTCACCGTTTAATTTTCTTTTTAGTTTTGTGAAAATTTGTCAGTTAATTCATTAATGATCATACAAAGTCTTGAATAAATCCCGGTAGCTCAACAATAGATGAAAATATACTAAATGTTACCTTAGCTAAAGCCTGAGAAAGAATTATTCTATCTATAAGCATGAGAGCATCTAAAAGTTTCTAGGTTCATAGCCATTAGTTTTATATTAAAAAATATGCTCCTAATGATGGAAATGTGACTGAGAGAAAATACATCGTCTATAAATGTTCTACTATCTCCTTCAAGTATGATTTTTTGTCCAAAGCAACTTCAAACTTGAGGTCATGAGCCGTCGCCGCCACCACCGCTTCCGCTTCTTCGGAAAAAGTGGATAATCATACCCTGTCACCGTTTAATACGTATGTGCTTCTATATATTTTTTCCTTCATGAATTAATTATGCATCACCTACTAGTATCTTATTACTTGTTAACTAATTAGTCAAATTAACTAACAATTATGTATTCATTGGCCACAGTTTAATAATTCTAACATTTTTTATTAGTCAACTTGGTTATCTACTTTAGATAACTATTTAAAATTATTTTAGAGACACGTTGAAAAAAAAAATAAGTTTTTGTTGACAAATATTTTGTCCACAAATATATAATTATATTCATTATTGCTTATATATTTGCTTCCACCAAAATAAGTTTTCAAAAAATAATAAACAAATTTACATTTACGGCTAAATATGTAAATAAGTTAAGTCAAATTTTCAATTATTTCAACGTACCAATGCTATTTTCTTTCTTGGAGAATTGCTTTGAGTAGCCATGGGGTCAGCTTGTGACTTATTTGACCCTTGTCTAGCTTCAGCTAGCCTGGCCTTAATCACTGCACCAGCAGTATATTGTACTTCCGTAGCTAGTTCCCCATATCATTCGTTTCTTCATGGGTTTCTCTTTAGCAACTTTTGTATCCACCCACTTCTGGATGAGCTCGTTGTTCTCTTCTCGAGTCGTTGGCACCGCTAACGGACTTGCCGGTGGCTGGAGAAACCTTGGCAATGGAGCTACGAAGCTGATTATGCCTATTGTTTTTGGCCTTATTCAACATATGGGCGCAACACGCTTCACCGCTTGGAGAATTGCCTTCTTTATCCCTGCCATTTTTCAAACCTTGTCAGCTTATGCTATTTTCTTTCTTGGCCAAGATTTGCCAGATGGGAATTAATCACAACTTCATAAATTTGGAGATAAGCACAAAGACAAATTTTGGCAAGTTTTATGTCACGCAGTTACTAATTACAGAGGATGGATCTTGGCTTTGACTTATGGTTATTGTTTTGGGGTAGAACTTACCATAAACGACATAATTGCACAATATTTCTATGATAGATATCAAGTGAATCTTCATACTGAGGGAATTATTGCAGCCAATTTTGGATTGGCAAATTTATTTTCTAGGCCTGTAGGAGGGATCCTATCAGATATTGTGTCAAAGAAGTTTGGAATGAGGGGAAGGCTTTGGACACTGTGGATACTTCAGGCCTTGGGTGGAGTTTCTTGCATTCTTTTGGGGCAAGTTGGATCTTTAGGTGTATCAGTTGCCATTATGCTCATATTTTACGGGTTTGTTCAAGCTGGTTGTGGGCTTACTTTTGGGGTTTTCCTTTTGTTTCAAGAAGGTATTTATTCTATAAATCCTTATTCAGTATATTACACAGTATCCCAGATATTGCTAAATTCTAAAGAGACTCCCTTATGTTTGGAAAGTTACACAATTCACTTTTGATTTGTTTAATTCATTACATTTAGAATCTCATCTTTATAACAGTTTATTTGAAAGTAGTACAGTACATAAACACCCTCATTCTTATATTATGTATTATCTTTAGACCCTTCGACCCCCTTGCATGAACATGAATAATGACCCCTAAGATTTCTCATGGGGGGGGGGAGGGGGGGGGGGGGTGGTGGTTATTTTCCAAACTTGGAGGGGTCTAGCTATTTATCCTTTATTGTATTTCATTCAACATGTTTTTCTTGCTTCTTCTCCTTAAATACTTAAATCAAATTCAACTTTTTTGCTTCTTGCTTCTTCCTTCTTGATTGTCTGATGTTTAGGCATTATATCGGGGAGTCATTCTTCTTCATAATTAATTGTATTTGATTCAACTATTTGCTTCTTGATTGTCAGATCTTTAGGCATTATATCAGGGATGACGGGTGGTGGAGGAAATGTAGGCGCGGTTCTAACTCAAGTAATTTTCTTTAGAGGTTCTAGGTACCTACAGAAAAGGAATAACACTTATGGGAGTCATGATTATATGTTGAACCGCACAAGGGGGTGGAATGTTCTGTGGACAATCTTCTAAAGGGACAACAGAAGAAGACTACTACTGGTCTGAATGGACTTCAGCAGAGAAAGAACAAGATTTTCACAGAGCTAGTTTGAAATTCTCAGAAAACAGTGTAGGTGAAATAGGTAAAAGAGTTTGATCAGCACCCACACCGGCTGAAGGGACCCCAAATACATATGTCTAATTTAAGAATTCTACCCTTTTCTAAAATGTTTATTTTATGCAAGTTTCTGTCTTCAAACATGTGTAAAGAGTCTAAGAGAGGTTATGTTATAAGCTCAAATCCGCATTGTATGTAAAGAGTTTATACCTTTATTTCGTTTGTTTTATTTGTATCGCATTGGCATTCTTTTCTACCTTATCATTTTCCCCTTCTCTAGCTATGTATTAAAGAATAGCAGTTTATAGCATACAAAATCATTTTGAATTCCCTCGAACACTGTAAAGCTATCAACTTAACTACACATATTAATTAACAGCCATTCAAAAAAGTAATTTTGCAAAAGCTAGATATGACATGAGAACGAATAAGAAGGAATCTAACGAACAAATGAGATATATCTATCAACATCTATATCTCTCAGCTATATAGACAATCATGACCAAGTATACTATAATTTGGACATCATTCATTAGCAATTTTGAACATTATTATTTGCACAATTGCCCCAAACAGAACTTTCATATTCTTCTATCCACTCAACAAGTTTACAGGATTTCAAATTATGAATTTCTTACTAATCTAACGGTCCCATCATATATTAATCCAAACACCCCAACCTATATGCCCTATGAAGCTCGAAATCATTTGAAGACTCTTATGGTTTCGCAGAAGAATCTTTAGTTCAAACCACACATAAATTCCATATTAGTACTCCAGCTAATAGCTATTACTATGCAGTGAAGAATTACCAAAGAGGAAGCATTTTCAAAAAAAGAAACTCTTACTCTTTGTCATCTAAGTTGCAGTGCAAACCTTTAACATACATTTTTGAAGTAATACAGACATTATACACTCCATCCCAATTCAAATGTGCTGAATCGGTGTCAAGTTATATTACATCTCTTTGATAACAGGAAATTGTTGAGAGAAAATTTGTCATTAAGAAATGAGAAACTATATATGGACGTTTGGAAAAGGAAATAAGATCATTAAACATTGGAAAGAAATATATGGATTTTATAACCAACTTAGCCAAGAAATACATTCAGATGGATACAATTACTTATAAATCATTAATTTGCTTTCTTAACAAATTAATACAGATGGATAGCAATGAGTGAAATTAGTTGGAAAATAATCGATCTCGAGCTCAAAATAACTAACAATACAAATAAAATTAGAAGTTATAAGCAGTAAATGAAAGACTAGAATTCACTTGCCCTTCTTTCATGACAGATATTGGGGAATTTCATTGCTTAATTTTTCACCTTCTCCAAATTGATGATCCAGACATTTAACAAATTTATCGGCGCCGACACATTTTAAGAAGGATTGATTTCAGAAATTCAACGCGGCACATGGCAGTAGTCGAAGGAAACACGACAGCTGCTTTGTTCTGCACGTATTTAAACGGCCCAATTTTTTATTTGGTCATACTAGCTAGCTGGTTTACTAAAACTAAAATATCTCTGGGCCAGTTTTATATATTTAGATTTTTGGGCTACCTACTTGTGCAGTTGTAATTTTAATTTTTATAAGTAAATATTCACAAATTATGGTTCAAAATATTTGATTTTTTAGAGTTTTGTATTGGATATAATGTAGTTAGGGATTAAATCAGTGTTTTCAAAATCGGATTGGCTCGGCCAGTTGATTCAGTTTAATCGCTAACCGGTCCTCAATTCGGTCCGATTCACCCGTAAAAATCAGTCCCCTAATTAACCAGTTCGAACCGGTAAAACCAGTTTCAAAATCAGTAAAAATCAGTGAATCGGTTAAACCAGTGAACCAGTAGTTCACTTTTTTTTTCTTCTTTTTTTAAATTTAGAGATTTTTTGTTATTGTTATTGTTATTTATTTGAACTCTTGTTTAACATTTAATAGAATTATATTTATATACTTTAATTGGTAACATTCATTATTTTAGTGTTCTAACAATCAATGCAATAATACATTTTCTTTTATATAAAGTACATAATCATTTTTTCATCATTTTGAATAATATTATTTTGTGTTCGAAATTGTGCTAATCAATTACCATACCATATAAACATCAACTTACAACAATAGAACCCAAATGAACAACCCAAAACTTTGAAAATGAGATGAACTTTTAATTTTGTTGTCTTGTTTTGAATGTATGTATCTTTGAGGAATACTTGAGATTTATATTTTTGACATTGATCTTACCGCATTGAATGCCGGGCCGCTCGTTGAAGATAAAAGTACATCGAACCCATATGAAGTTTTACCATGAGCCGATTGTATCCATTGAGCAAATATCGGTTCGATCAAAATTTGCTTTAAGACATTTTGATAATTTGCATGAAACAATAAAAATTTATAATGACAAAGAATGATAATTTCTTGAATTATAATTGTATTACATAATAATAAAGTCACACCGATTATACCGATCGAACCAGTGGTTGACCCGATCTAACGGATCGAACCAGTAACCAGTAAGACTTCCGGTTCAATGACCGGTCCGATTTTAAAAGCACGGGTTTAAACTGGATAGAGTTATAAAGAAGTTACCAGTACATCCATTTCTTAACCAATTTTGATTTATTAATTTACACATATCTATGCAAAGAAAAGGACTAGCGACAAGAAAATATATTCGAACTTTTTACTATTCAAATTTTTTTTGAACATCCCAATAAAAAAAAATAAGTGTTCCTTTCTTAATAGGATTATTTAGACAAATTTATCATTATTAATGTAGATGGTGAACTAATCAACGTATTTCCAATACCAAGATGAGTACAATTTTCTTCAAAGTTTATGAATAAATTCAATGAAAATCAAATTATATAATAATCAAATATACATAGTTATGAATAACTTATACTATAAAGAAAAAATGAATATATTTGTGCATCGATATAAGCAAGAATTAAAATGTCACATAGTCAATAGACACATCACAATTATGTGGGAAATCCAAATTAGAATAAATCACAGGATCATAGTCTAATCGAACTCATCAACTAGAATAATAACGAAGATATAAAATTAATATCCCTAGAACAAATAGAGATCACAATTTCATGAAAAGAACACATCTTGAATAACGGAGATATTATACGAATTATTACCAACTAAATAGAGTAAAAGGAAAGCAAAAGAAAAATGCAAAATTGTAGAAAACGTCTTAAATTAATTAGTGATTTTAGATTTTCGTCACAAACTATATCACATAACAAATTTTCTCCCGTAATTTTATATTATTTTGGAATATCGTCCCACTTGCCATTGGATGCTTACGTGTCAAGACGTGGTAAATTTTAGCATGAATAATAATACAAGATTGAAGAATCCGTTCCAAACTAATTATAGATTTTGGTTTCCAGTCCCAAACTATATTAATTAGCCGAATTTCGTCTCACAATTTGTCATTTTGCATGAATTTAGTCCATTATTAAATTTTTAATTTAATGAAAATGACATTTCATCTTTTACTCTTTTTAAGGGACTCATGACAATTCATCCTCTATGATATTCATAATGTTCAATTTACCTCCTGTAATTTGAATATTATGAATATCATATGGAAGTAAATTGCCATAACTTTTTTACTTCCTACATATTCAATTTACTTGCCATAACTCAATAGCTTTTTTACTTCCTACATATTCAATTTACTTCCATATGATACATAATATTTAATATTCAATTTACTTCCTACATACACACTCTGGCTGAAGCATATTACCACATATAGAAGTAAATTGCCATAGCTTTTTTAAAGAAGCATATTACCTCATTCAGCCAGAGTGTGTACGTAGGACCTCATGCGCTATCAATTACCTCAAAATCAACTGGTGTTAGGAAATGCACATACCTTTTCCTTATAGAACATTCACACAAGCGCCCACGATATTCAATTGTGACTCTACTCGCACACTCAATTTGGGTGTCACAGGACAATTGCTGACACCCGCACACTCAGTTTGGGTGCGCAACAATGTCACTCATTTGTCGAAATTGAGAATGAACATGAAAAGTGGGGGGGTAAATGACCACATATAAAAATACCAGGAATGCAGTGTGAAACTTTTACAAGATTACAGGTGGTAAATTACTCTTTTTTTAAATTTCATGGATGTAAATTGAACATTATGTATATTATAGGTGGTAAATTGCCATTAGCTCCATAAACAAATAAAGTCGTTCCTTATATATTTTTTCTCTTGTACACCTAATTTTTCCTTTGTCATAGTTCCAAATGTAGGGATGTCAATGAGTCGGATCCGGGTTAAATCAAGCTTGACCCAAATCCGACTTAGGGTGAGTTTGGCCTAGCGATTCGAAAAGCAATTATAGGAGAATTAATTTTACTAAAATTGATTTTGGCAATAATTGATTATAATAAAAATTAATTATAGAATAATTGCTTTTGTATAATAGCTTTTGCAAAAGTAACACTTTAGCAGCTTCTAAAATAAGTTGATTTTTTGCTTCTCGAGATCCCAAAAACGATTATGATCTTGGGGGTCAAACACCATGAAAATCATGATTGAGCAAAAACAATTTTTATAATCTGGGCCAAACACTTCAAAAATCACAATAGAGATCTAAAAGTGATTTTATGAGGTTCAACCGCTAGGCCAAACTCACCCTTAATTTATATAGAATCGGAGTCGGAATCTGTTTTTATTTGAATTTTTTGAGTTTAAAGGATCTTGATCGGATATTAAATTTACAAAATCCCTCACTTACATCAATATTTTTTCTTAAAATAACTTTGTTAACTTTCCAATTTGATTTAGTTTAGCTTACAAGCTGAAACTTTCTTAACTTAGGTTTCATATATTTGAATGAAAATATGCATAAAATCTATCTTATGAGTGAATTGATGGTAAAAATATTATGTAATTATAATTTGTTTATTTATTATTGGATACGGATATTTAATGGATCCTTAGATCCATATTCATCCACGTAATGGAATCGGATCAGATTCATCATATCTCTAGTCTTATAAAAATCCTAATAATTTGGGTCGGATTCAGATCGAATTCGAATTGAAATACATCCTATTGACAACCCTAATTCCAAGCACATGGACTGGACTAAAAAGCCAACAATTATCCTAATCTACTACTACTTAGTATTACTATATTGATTACTTGTAAAGTTCTCACATCAAGTTAACAAAAGTGTAATTATTTGTATATGAAAAGTATTGTGGTGTTTGCAGGTTCAAATCATTTGTTAATTATCCATTTCACTAATAAGAAAGACAAGGAAATTAAAAGAAAGGAATAAGTAAAGCTTGACAACAGATACAGGCTAGCCGATAGTAGCAACTTTAGCTTTTGTTGAAGTAGAAATGATTATCAAGTCATTAACAACTTATAGTGCGCGTGCAGTGAAATATATACAAAGCCGGCTGCAATTGACGGTGCATACACCAACCTTTCTCCCCGCCCCGCACCAACAAATTAAACTTTTCCAAGCACCTTTCTGTGCTACCAAACTGAAGTAGTAATATAACTCGAAAGTGTAGGTCCATCCGTCCGTATGAGTGGAGTGAGCTTTTAAGACAAAAGATATCATAAATTCATTAATAACTAAACACGAGGGAAAGGGTCAATGGAGAGGTAAGCCCCTCACAAAATACATTTGTAGAAATTAAAACGGAAGGTGCAATATTCGTCCAAAAAAAGAAAAAGAACTCTCACACGGAACACTTTTTATTTTATTTTATAAATTACAAAGTTGTGGGCTTTATATATGGAGTATTTTAATTCGAGTCATGTCTGAATTTGATCCGACTCATTCAAATATGTATTCGATTAAAGATTCGGTGAATCTAATCCGATTAAGAAGATTTGTAATGCGAAATAGATGAAAAAGATATGGATTTAGCTTTATCCAGCTTGTTGAGGATCCGAATTCGATCATTATGATTTATAAAAAGATATATGCCACCATGTAGAAGCTTATCTCCATAAATTAAAAAATAATTCAAAAACTTGTACTACTCCCCATTTTATTTTAATTGTCACATTTCCAAAATTTTCTTTTTTTAAATTACTTGTCACGTTTTATTCTCAATGCATTTTTTCCAATTTTACAGAATCTTATTTCTAGGCTTACACGTATAGTTTTGTCGTCTCATTGATGTATCGCTCTGCGTACAGTTGTGGTGCTTTTGTCGTCTCTTTGATGTATCGCTCTACGTATAATTGCGGTGCTTTTGTCGTCTCATTGATGTATATATAGCAAGTACAATTACGGTTCAGTGTAGCGTCTACACAAAATATTTTTTTGTAAAGATGTGGATCACCTATGACTCATTATCTTAACTAGAAAATTATTTAGATTAACCCTTCTAAACCCTCATAGACCAATATTAACTTGATTGTGCATTTGCCGAAAATAAAGCAGAATTTGAACATTTTGGGCAATTGATGAATAGCTATGTAATTATAGTGAATATTTTGCAGGAGGAGTAACCTCGTTGTCCTTATGTAGCTTTGGCCTTTTTTCAGGAAATTTAGAGTATTGATTAAGAAGGTTTTTTTTTTTTTTTTTTTTGGGTCAAAAAGGGTCGGAATCACTCCCTATCCTCCAAAAGCAGCTGTCTGACTGAGTCAGGTGGCTCCTCCCAAACCTTCAAATGTTTTCCGACGTAATGGCCCAATCTCGTTAGATCATCGGCCACAAAATTGGCAGATCTTCTCACATGATGAAAAAGCACCTCCCACGGTTTCTTCAATAACTTCTTGCAGTCCTCAATAATGCAATCCAAAGGATGTTCTTTACGCGTCCCTTTCTTAACCAAAGTCCAGATAGCTTCAGAATCAACTTCAACAGCAAGCTTCGTAATTCTCCTCTCCCAAGCACATCGGAGCCCATCCCGAAGAGCTAAAAGTTCTGCTTGTGTAATGGTACAAACCCCCACACTTCAGCTGAACCCTGTCACCCAATGACCTTCTTCATCTCTAAGAACCCCTCCAACTGTCGCTGAGCTCAGGCTGGGCATAGAGCTACTATCGGTGTTTAACTTAAACCATCCATCTGAAGCTCTTTTACAACGCTGTAGTGGGGGCATTGAAGAGCGTTCAGGGAATTTAAAGTTAGCTTGCAGGTCAGACGCAAATTGTTTGATTTCCTAATAGTCAACACCACATCTTCTTCTTTACCATAAAAAACCCAACGGTTTCTTCCCTTCCATATGTTCCATATGGTGGCCAAAAAGATCATTTGTCATTCTCAGCCAGGCAGAATAATGTTACGAAAATTCTGGTTCACCATTCTCTTTACCCAATTATCTCGACTCACAGTCAAGAAAGCCAAGAAGTCCACCGGCGAAACAATCACCTCCCATATTTTATGTGCTGCCATACAGTCTACCAGGACATGGGGGATATCTTCTCTCGTGTTGCACCCCTTGGTACAGTGGTCAGAGGTGGCAAAATGTCTATCAAAACGTAGTGCATTAGTCATCAAACTATTATGTGTTATGAGCCATACGAAGAACTTCAACCTATGGTTACACCTGAGTTTCCAAATCCAAGAAAAGTTTCCTTCCTCCGACGAACAAATAGGAGCCAAAGCCTTATAGGCTGAATTGCAGCTGAATTTTCCATTAGGAGACCCGCACCAAATCCTAGAATCACAGTATGCCATTCCCATGGGTAAGGGAATGGAAAGAATCAAATTTTTAATATCCTCAGATAACGGTGTGTGCAAAATATCTAGCCTCCATTCGCCTGTTTCAGATACAAGGTTCGAAATACAAAAATTCATCTCCTCATTAGCAATATCTGTGTTAACCAAGTCACATAGAGGACGGTCTCCTAGCCATCGATCAAACCAAACGGAAATCTTCTTTCCATCACCAATTCTCCACCGAATGCAGTGTTCCACAACCTTTTATGCTTTTAACAATGCCTTTCCAAACGCTCGAATCAAGACCCTTGATTCGGTAGTCCAAAATGTCCATACCCTTTAGATACTTGGTTCTAAAGATCTCGTTCCAGATGGAAGAATGGTTATTCAGTACCCTCCAACCCACTTTTGCAAGCATAGCCATATATTAGCCCTCCTGGCCGATCAATTAAGAAGGTTCTTAACTGAACTTTAAGCTTATAGTTTATTCTATATGTTTGTTTACATGGCTAGCCATGAATATACCATTAGTGATGAGTGACAAAGAAAGTTAGGACTAATTATATGCTGATGATAATTTTATATTGCTGCTTTTTTCTTTCTTATATATATATATATATGAAAGTTTGGGAAGAAAAACTTTAAATTAGAGCTAATAGTTAGGTCATGAGTACTACAATTAATGGGTACCATATAGAATTTCCCATATTTTAGAAGCTTGATGAAAGAATTGGAGACACCATCAAGTGGAAATCTTATGTGGTTCTTTTTATTTCCTTTCTAGCATTGTTAATGAGGGGCATTATCTTAGGAGCTAAATGCAAAAATGCCCGTTCTTTATTTGATTGTCAAAATCCCTCTGTCTTGTTTTTATTAGCAAAACAAATCCCCGTGATCTATTTAAATTTATTAGCAAAATACTTCATTTCGAATTTCCTTCATAAATCAAGAGGGTGTTTTGCCAATTTTGTAGGTGCAAAGCGGCGTTATTGCCAATTTTCAAAGTTAGCATGGGGATTCTTATAATTTTTTAGGTGAATAGGTGTGTTTTTGTATTTTTTTAGTGAAGATATAATTGTAATTTTCCTACAAAATATGTACTCTGATTTGGGAGGAAAAATTTCGCTAATAAAAATAACATTTGGGATTTTTAATAATAAAAATAACACATGTTTTCTTTTTGCAAATTGAGCAAAGTATACGGGTATTATTACCTTTTCACTCATATATTAACTATATGGTGGACATATAAATATAGTATAATTTAGAGTTTCAACTAAAACTGTTACTCGATCATTTTCTCATAGTTAATACTAGCCTAAAACACGTGCTATGCACGATTAAAATACACTAAAAAAGAATAAAAAAAATTTTAAATAAAAGGCACTAAAGGACATACAATCTTAAACTAATAGTCGTGTTGTATAAATTAAAATTAATAGTTAATGATTGTCATTCATAAAATCAAATATTTAAAGCATTAGTCCATGATTCGTTTGAGAATTAAAAATTAACACCTTGTTTGTTATGTCTTTTATGAATTTTTTTGACACTTTAGAAGATTCAAACAAATAAATATTTTTTGTTTCTAGAGATTATATCTCTTCTTTATATTTACGTCACATTAACCTAAAAACACACTACAAGAAAGACAGGTTTTTCCGACGGAATTTTTCCTACGGGGCCAATTCCGTCGGAAAATAAGGAGGATTTCCGATGGATTTTCCTACGGGGGACGAAATCCGTCGGACAGCCCATTTAAAATAAAAAACAATGATTTAAAAAATTTCCTACGGGAATAATCCGTCGGAAAATACAGTAAAAATAATTTAAAAATATATTAATTATTTTCCGACGGGCATGACCCGTCGGAAAATACAGTTAAAAAACCAAAAAGAAATTAATTAATTTCCGACGGGCAGTACCCTTCGGAAAATACATATAAAAAAACTTAAAATAAATTAATTAGTTTCCGACGGGCATTACCCGTCGGAAAACACGTTTGAAAAACTAAAAATAAATTAATTATTTTCCGACGGGTGATACCCGTCGGAAATGCATTACAAAAAATAAAAAACTATTTATTTATGTTCCGACGAGTGATACCCGTCGGAAAATAAACATTTTCCGACGGGTACTACCCGTCGGAAATATGAATAAAAAAATTAATTTTGGAAATTGCATTTTAAAAAATATAAAATTAATTTCCTACGGGTAATGCCCGTAGGAAAATGTTTATTTAGTTTCCGACTTTTTTAAAAAACTGGAAACGTTTTCCGACGGGGACTACCTGTCGGAAAAATGCATAAATAATTTCAAAGTATTTAATTTCGGAAAATTCATTTTAAAAAAATTAATTTTAAAAAACAAAGGAATAATGAAACTTCTTTTATTCTTTTTGTTCAAATAGTGCTTATGGAATTTGTTTTTGGAAAATCTTTTTATTTGGGAGTAAGTTAAAATTAATTATTAAGCTCACAAAAGGCTACATATCTAGATCGAGGTGTAATACTACTACTCATATTTTCGTAGTTGGTATAAAAAATAAAATAGATGTAGATGTAAAGCTAGGGAAAATAAAAAGAAAAAAAGAAAAACGATATACATTCTTAAAATAGGATATTAGTATATTACAAAAATTTAAGATCAACAAAAATAAGAAAATACAAAAAAGAAAAAAAAACATATTGAAGCTACATGATTTAAAGATATTAATCAACTTTTAGAGTTCACGTATATGCTATATTAGTGTAAAATGAAAAAGAAAATTCAAAATTTAATTAGTTATTATTTGTACAATAAATACTAAAATAATGAAGAAATTCAATGTGTGATAATTCAATGAACAAATATAAAAAATTTAAATATGAATCACCTTTCATCATAGTTCAAAAAATTTGATGTTCAAGTACAATCACTAATTAATACATATATTTATTAAGAAAATATGAAGATAAATATTATGGCAAAATACTAAGATGTAAGATGCAAATAATCTACACATATGAAGTATTCCATGATAATAAAAATACAATTAAGTAAACCCAAAACATAAAAATCTTATACGAAAATCAAAAAACAATAAATATATATGAAACCTTGTACAACATGAAATTATAGTCATAAAAAATGAGAAAAAAGAAGAAAAATTGAAAATTTAGAGCAAATTAGTCAGCTCGATTTGTTAATCTCACAAGACCAAAAGATGAAAACTAAAAAAACCGCAATGAAATAATAAAATACAATTAAAAAAGCCCAAAACATAAAATCTTGTATAGTAAATAATAAATAAATATGTAATTTAACTGAATCAACATATAATATAAAATAATACAAAAGATATTTAAAAAACTCATGTTTTTATCACATAATATCATAAAACTGTACAAAAGAAAAAAATTAAATTATTTCTATAAAAAATTGATACAAACACACACTAAATTAAAATATAAAAACCTTGTACAACATGATATTACAATCATAAAAAATGAGAAAATAGACAGAAAAATCGAAAGCTTATCACGTATGATTATAAAACTAAAAAAAAAAAAAATTTCTATAACAAATACAATAAAATACAAATAAACACGAAATTAAAATATAAAACCTTGTATAATCGTAAAAAATAAAAAGAAGAATAGAAAAATCGAAAGCTTCAAAGCTTCTCAAGTCATAGTTATGAAGAAGAAAATTAAAACCATGACTTTCATGGAAGAACCAAAGAGAATATGATATCCAATATGTATTAGAAAATATGAATATAAAAGAAACATCCTTATGAACGACAACTGTAGCTTATTTAGGGGAGAAATTTTAGGAATTAATAAAGTTTTCTCTTGTTTTTTAGGTGAAATTATATATGGGAGTATGTAATTACATAATTAGTACTAATTGACATAAATTATGCAGATTATCGATATTATTACATAAATGATGATATGTACTATATAAATTCCTATAATAGTTTCAACCAATCAAAAGTTTTTCACAAAATAAAATAATTCAAAACTCTAGAAAATTAGGATTTTGGTCAAAACACTCAATTGGAGTCAACACCCACCCTTCAAATATATATATGTATTAGATAGGACCAAGCAATCCACCAACCATTGTGCTAAAAGTTATAGGTGATACGGACATTGCATATTCAAACTTTAAACTACATAGCATTCCAGATGTTACATTTCGACTGTGCGAATTGTTGGCATAAATTTCAGCATAAAATAAATGATGATGATCTAACATAAAAACAGTAAGAAATACTTCCTTGTATCGAAATCAAAGAACACTTCAATCAATACGTGAATAACTAGGAAATTAGACTGAAGCTTGCGAAATAAATTTCATTAAGACAATATTTTCGGGGCTGTCTCAATGCATATAGTTTTATTCGCGGTAGTCTCCCAAGATACAATAGTCTGTTGTTCATTATTTGCACAAATAATGAACCCACGGCGAACTTGAACAAATAGAAATCTCGAACTAAATTTTGATGAAAAATAAGATAAAGAGATAGTAGTATTTTTCCTTTTAATTACTATATAAATTGATTCAGAATTGACAAGATTCTATTTCATATTTATAGACACTAAGGGTCTGTTTGGGTCGATTTTCGCCCAAAGCCAAATTGCTATCCCAATTGCTTCTGGCCCAGAATGTCAGCGAAACAAAATGTTTCGTTGAAGGCCCTAACATCCTTATTTCAAAACACATGCAGGCTGCAGCAGGCCCTAGTTGAGTGGTCCGCAGACTTCTGTCCATTTCTGTTTTTCACACTGCCCCAGCTGTTCAATTTTGACTAATTCTATATAGTACTAATATATGAGTATAATTTTGTAGTATAATATAGTATATATTTTTTTTCTTTGATAAATTGTGTAGTATAATATGGACTATATACCTAGGCAACTAAAACGCGGAGCGGGAGCGGGAGAGCGTGACATATTAAGGTTTTAGAATATGGGAGCGTCTATTAAAATAATTATTAATAATATAAAATAATTAATTTATGGTATTAAAATAAGAAATATATAAAAAAGAGATAAATTCAACTACATTTGTTAAAAGAATTAAGAGCAAAATGTATGTCATTCAACTAATAGTTTATGATGACTATATATGAATCTAATTATATCTAAAATGACTTAATATCATGAGCAAATGTAGAGTAAACATCACTAATTGTCCTTCTTATCATTAACTTTTTACAAAGTGACACCTCTTGTAATTTATTTCCTACGTTAGTCTCCACTATGAATTATTTGTTTCACTTTGGTCATTTACAAGGGGTCTTTTACTAATAGTGTTACACTTTAATCCCTCATAAAATTATGTTTTTCCAAAAGTGTCACGCTATGGTGGAATCTAAATTCTAACATAGTACTTAGTGCATCAAAATAACCAACAAACATTTACAACTTAATTTGGTTGTCGGCAAATCAAAAAATAGCCTGACATGGATGGGTAGTTGTCAAAAAGCTAATGCATCAATTCTAGTGTATGCATGGATGCATTATACTATTAGTCTCTAGTCTACTCTCGAATAAAGTTACAAGTATTATTTGTGTTATTTTTTTGTATGATTGTAAATTGATCAGCTTCCAAGTTATAAGTATTTATAAATAACAATATAAACCAATAAATTATTAAACTTAACAAAATCTATTTAAAAATTACTCTTTTTGTTAAAATTCGTGAATTTAAATTGTGTAGTGCATGTTCTTTATAAAGATAATACATGCTCTAAAAAAATTAAAACCGCATTTTCTATATCGCGCTCCCAAAATAATAAATTCGCTCTCCAAATACTGAAAATTCGCGCTCTCACATTCAATAATTCGCGCTGTTTTGTGAATTTTGCAAATGCGCTCCGATTAGCGGATTCGGAGCACGTCGACACCCTGGATGCACGAATTTAATTATCTAGCTATATACTGTTATCATGTAGAAAAATGTATCCTGATATTTTGATCACTATATTATTAACCAATTACATTGAGTTATACTTGTATAAATCGTTTTAGGTATGTATCAAAATAGGTCTTTTAACTTTAAAATCATTTATACGATAGTGTAATATTATTAAAATAATAATCTCAATTATTATACTATATAAAATCATATCTTAATTTTATAAAGATTTTGACGTGACATATGTCATTATATTGTCACCCCAAACACCAACATCTAAAATCATTTCAAATCATATCTCAACTTTTCAAAACTCACTATCTATTATTTTACTAATATTTTATTGTCTCAATATTCCAATCAAAATCAATTCAAATCATGTTTCAAATGTTTCATCAAAACCACCAAAATAATTTTGAAACATCGAAACAGGACGAAACAGAGCCAAAATCAATCAAAACGGGCCCAATGTGTCTCTTGAGAAGGAACACAATGTTTCGATTCAAAAGATACATCTTCGAACCGAATAGACACATCTATTTCTTTTATTTATCTCATTCACACATAAAACCCCAAAAATCTCCCACGTGAATGACTCGAAAGTGTAGATCCATCCGTCCGTATGAGTGGCGTGAGCTGTCTAAAATAATCCTAAATATTTATGTTTTTTTAAGACAAAAGATATCATAAATTCATTAATAACTAAACACGAGGGAAAGGGTCAATAGATAGGTAGGCCCCTCACAAATTACATTTGTAGAAATTAAAAAGGAAGGTACAAATTCGTCCAAAAAAAAAAAAAAAGAACTCTCAAACGGAACACTTTTCATTTTATTTTATAAATGACAAAATTGTGGGCTTTACATATATTTTAATCCGAGTCATGTCTGAATTCGATCCGATTCATTCAAAATATTTATTCGATTAATGATTCGGTGGATCTAATCTGATTAAGAAGATTTGTAATGCGAAATAGATGAAACGGATATGAATTTAGCTTTATCCAGTCTGTTGAGGATCCGAATTCGATTATTATGATATATATGTATATATATATATATATATATATATATATATAATACTTTAACCAAAATAAAAATATGCCACAATTTAGAAGCTTACCTCCACAAATTAAAAAAATAATTCAAAAACTTGTACTACTCCCCATTTGATTTTAATTGTCACATTTGTAAAATTTTTATTTTTTAAATAACTTGATTCTCAGTGCATTTTTTTCTATTTTACTAAATCTTACTTCGGAGCTTACACGTATTGCGATTTGTCGTCTCATTGATGTATCGCTCTACGTACAATTACGGTGCATTTGTTGTCACATTCATGTATCGGTCTACGGAATTGAATTCCGGTGCTTTTGTCTTCTCATTGATGTTCGCTCTATGTACAATTGCGGTGATTTTATCATCTCATTGATGTACAGTAAGACAATTGCGGTTCAGTATAGCATCTACACAAAATTATTTTTTTGTAAAGATCAGTTATGACTCTGAACTATAAAATTGTTAAGATCGACCCTTCTAAACCCTCATAAACCAATATTAACTCGATTGAGCATTTGTCCAAAATAAAGCAAAATTTGAACATTTTGGGCAATTGATGATTAGCTATATAATTATAATAAATATTTTGCAGGAGGAGTAACCTCGTTGTCCTCAACTAGCTTTGGGTTTTTTTGCTTTTGGATTTTACTTTATAGGGATGTCAATGTATTAGCTGCAAACCTCAAGGGGAGGGGGTTTTAATTTATCGAAAATGGTAAGTCCTAGCTGTAATTTGACATAGCTCATGGGTAGCTTATGTAATATATCCTTCACTATATATGTTTCATCTTTCAGTCAACATGTTTTTCTTGCTTCTTCTCCATAACTACTTAAATCTAATTCAACTTATTTGCTTCTTAATTGTCAGATCTTTATCAATTGTATCTGGGATGACTGGTGGTGGTGGAAATGCAGGCGTGGTTCTAACTCAATTAATTTTCTTTAGAGGATCTAGATACACTGCAGAAGATGGAATAACATATATGGGGGTGACGATTATATGTTGTACCTCAGTAATTGCATTGATATACTTCCCGCAATGGGGTGGAATGTTCTGTGGACCATCTTCTAAAGGGACAACAGAAGAAGACTACTACTTGTCTGAATGGACTGCAGCAGAGAAAGAAAAAGATTATCACAGAGCTAGTTTGAAATTCTAAGAAAATAGTTTAAATAAAAGAGGTAAAAGAGTTCGATCAGCACCCACACCGGCTGAAGGGACCCCAACTACATATGTCAAGTTTAAGTATTTTATCCATTATACAGTTGTTTATTTCATGCAAGTTTGTGTTTTCAAACATGTTTAAAGGGTCTAAAAGTGGTTATGTTACAAGCTGAAACACCTTTTGTATGTAAAGACTGCAGAGTTTATATATTTATTTCTTTCGCCTGTTTTATTTGTACGTCATTAGCACTCTTTCTACATTGTTATATCAAATTCCCCTTCTCTAAATGTTTACTTTGAATAATTTTGAATTCCCTCAAACGGTTTACAACTACAATTTAACAACACCTATTAATTTTGATATCACCCCAATACTTTAAGGGGAAAGGTGTATTTCACCCTAGCGACTTCAATATTTGGTACTCATAATAGATCATCTGATTTTTATTTTATGTGTTCGTTTTTGGAAGTTTTTGTTTGTAAGATTTTATATTTGAGGACAAATTATTTGTCCCCAAAAACTTAATTTTTTTCAATGTCTCTCTAAAATAATAAATAATTTTATAAAGTAATAATCAAGTTGACTGATATAAAAATATTAGAATTATGTGGCCAAGGAATATAGAATTGTTAGTTAAGTTGACAAATTAGTTAGCAAGTAATAAGATACTAGTTGGCCATGCATAATCAATTCCAATCATGAATGAAAAATTTAAATAGTACATATGTATGGCGGCGGAAGCTGTGACAGTGAAAAATGATATTATGATCCACTTTTTGCCGAAGCAACGTAAGCTGTGGCGGTGATGACCATGACATCAAATTTGGAGTTTAGCACGGCAGCAGTGACGGTGACAGTTGCAACAACTCATGACCAAAAATTTGGAGTTTAGCACGACAGCTTGTGACCTCAAGTTTGGAGTTGCTAAAAAATGAACAAATATCATACTTAAAGGTGATAATAAAATAATCAAGTTGACTTAAAGGTGATAATATTATGTGGCCAAGGAATATAGAATTGTTAGTTAAGTTGACAAATTAGTTAGCAAGTAATAAGATACTAGTTGGCCATGCATAATCAATTCCAATCATGAATGAAAAATTTAAATAGTACATATGTATGGCGGCGGAAGCTGTGACAGTGAAAAATGATATTATTATCCACTTTTTGCCGAAGCAACGTAAGCTGTGGCGGTGATGACCATGACATCAAATTTGGAGTTTAGCACGACAGCAGTGACGGTGACAGTTGCAACAACTCATGACCACAAATTTGGAGTTTAGCACGACAGCTTGTGACCTCAAGTTTGGAGTTGCTAAAAAATGAACAAATATCATACTTAAAGGTGATAATAAAATAATCAAGTTGACTGATATAAAAATATTAGAATTATGTGGTCAAGGAATATAGAACTATTAGTTAAGTTGACAAATTAGTTAGCAAGTAATAAGATACTAATTGGCCATGCATAATCAATTCCAATCATGAATGAAAAATTTAAATAGTACATATGTATGGCGGCGGAAGTTGTGACAGTGAAAAATGATATTATTATCCACTTTTTACCGAAGCAACGTAAGCTGTGGCGGTGATGACCATGACATCAAATTTGGAGTTTAGCACGGCAGCAGTGACGGTGACAGTTGCAACAACTCATGACCACAAATTTGGAGTTTAGCACGACAGCTTGTGACCTCAAGTTTGGAGTTGCTAAAAAATGAACAAATATCATACTTAAAGGTGATAATAAAATAATCAAGTTGACTGATATAAAAATATTAGAATTATGTGGTCAAGGAATATAGAATTGTTAGTTAAGTTGACAAATTAGTTAGCAAGTAATAAGATACTAGTTGGCCATGCATAATCAATTCCAATCATGAATGAAAAATTTAAATAGTACATATGTATGGCGGCGGAAGTTGTGACAGTGAAAAATGATATTATTATCCACTTTTTGCCGAAGCAACGTAAGCTGTGGCGGTGATGACCATGACATCAAATTTGGAGTTTAGCACGGCAGCAGTGACGGTGACAGTTGCAACAACTCATGACCACAAATTTGGAGTTTAGCACGACAGCTTGTGACCTCAAGTTTGGAGTTGCTAAAAAATGAACAAATATCATACTTAAAGGTGATAATAAAATAATCAAGTTGACTGATATAAAAATATTAGAATTATGTGGCCAAGGAATATAGAATTGTCAGTTAAGTTGACAAATTAGTTAGCAAGTAATAAGATACTAGTTGGCCATGCATAATCAATTCCAATCATGAATGAAAAATTTAAATAGTACATATGTATGGCGGCGGAAGCTGTGACAGTGAAAAATGATATTATTATCCACTTTTTGCCGAAGCAACGTAAGCTGTGGCGGTGATGACCATGACATCAAATTTGGAGTTTAGCACGGCAGCAGTGACGGTGACAGTTGCAACAACTCATGACCACAAATTTGGAGTTTAGCACGACAGCTTGTGACCTCAAGTTTGGAGTTGCTAAAAATGAACAAATATCATACTTAAAGGTGATAATAAAATAATCAAGTTGACTGATATAAAAATATTAGAATTATGTGGTCAAGGAATATAGAACTATTAGTTAAGTAGACAAATTAGTTAGCAAGTAATAAGATACTAATTGGCCATGCATAATCAATTCCAATCATGAATGAAAAATTTAAATAGTACATATGTATGGCGGCGGAAGTTGTGACAGTGAAAAATGATATTATTATCCACTTTTTACCGAAGCAACGTAAGCTGTGGCGGTGATGACCATGACATCAAATTTGGAGTTTAGCACGGCAGCAGTGACGGTGACAGTTGCAACAACTCATGACCACAAATTTGGAGTTTAGCACGACAGCTTGTGACCTCAAGTTTGGAGTTGCTAAAAAATGAACAAATATCATACTTAAAGGTGATAATAAAATAATCAAGTTGACTGATATAAAAATATTAGAATTATGTGGTCAAGGAATATAGAATTGTTAGTTAAGTTGACAAATTAGTTTGCAAGTAATAAGATACTAGTTGGCCATGCATAATCAATTCCAATCATGAATGAAAAATTTAAATAGTACATATGTATGGCGGCGGAAGTTGTGACAGTGAAAAATGATATTATTATCCACTTTTTGCCGAAGCAACGTAAGCTGTGGCGGTGATGACCATGACATCAAATTTGGAGTTTAGCACGGCAGCAGTGACGGTGACAGTTGCATCAACTCATGACCACAAATTTGGAGTTTAGCACGACAGCTTGTGACCTCAAGTTTGGAGTTGCTAAAAAATGAACAAATATCATACTTAAAGGTGATAATAAAATAATCAAGTTGACTGATATAAAAATATTAGAATTATGTGGCCAAGGAATATAGAATTGTCAGTTAAGTTGACAAATTAGTTAGCAAGTAATAAGATACTAGTTGGCCATGCATAATCAATTCCAATCATGAATGAAAAATTTAAATAGTACATATGTATGGCGGCGGAAGCTGTGACAGTGAAAAATGATATTATTATCCACTTTTTGCCGAAGCAACGTAAGCTGTGGCGGTGATGACCATGACATCAAATTTGGAGTTTAGCACGGCAGCAGTGACGGTGACAGTTGCAACAACTCATGACCACAAATTTGGAGTTTAGCACGACAGCTTGTGACCTCAAGTTTGGAGTTGCTAAAAATGAACAAATATCATACTTAAAGGTGATAATAAAATAATCAAGTTGACTGATATAAAAATATTAGAATTATGTGGCCAAGGAATATAGAATTGTTAGTTAAGTTGACAAATTAGTTAGCAAGTAATAAGATACTAGTTGGCCATGCATAATCAATTCCAATCATGAATGAAAAATTTAAATAGTACATATGTACGGCGGCGGAAGTTGTGACAGTGAAAAATGATATTATTATCCACTTTTTGCCGAAGCAACGTAAGCTGTGGCGGTGATGACCATGACATCAAATTTGGAGTTTAGCACGGCAGCAGTGACGGTGACAGTTGCAACAACTCATGACCACAATTTTGGAGTTTAGCACGACAGCTTGTGACCTCAAGTTTGGAGTTGCTAAAAAATGAACAAATATCATACTTAAAGGTGATAATAAAATAATCAAGTTGACTGATATAAAAATATTAGAATTATGTGGACAAGGAATATAGAATTGTCAGTTAAGTTGACAAATTAGTTAGCAAGTAATAAGATACTAGTTGGCCATGCATAATCAATTCCAATCATGAATGAAAAATTTAAATAGTACATATGTATGGCGGCGGAAGCTGTGAAAGTGAAAAATGATATTATTATCCACTTTTTGCCGAAGCAACGTAAGCTGTGGCGGTGATGACCATGACATCAAATTTGGAGTTTAGCACGGCAGCAGTGACGGTGACAGTTGCAACAACTCATGACCACAAATTTGGAGTTTAGCACGACAGCTTGTGACCTCAAGTTTGGAGTTGCTAAAAAATGAACAAATATCATACTTAAAGGTGATAATAAAATAATCAAGTTGACTGATATAAAAATATTAGAATTATGTGGCCAAGGAATATAGAACTGTTAGTTAAGTTGACAAATTAGTTAGCAAGTAATAAGATACTAGTTGGCCATGCATAATCAATTCCAATCATGAATGAAAAATTTAAATAGTACATATGTATGGCGGCGGAAGGTGTGACAGTGAAAAATGATATTATTATCCACTTTTTGCCGAAGCAACGTAAGCGGTGGCGGTGATGACCATGACATCAAATTTGGAGTTTAGCACGGCAGCAGTGACGGTGACAGTTGCAACAACTCATGACCACAAATTTGGAGTTTAGCACGACAGCTTGTGACCTCAAGTTTGGAGTTGCTAAAAAATGAACAAATATCATACTTAAAGGTGATAATAAAATAATCAAGTTGACTGATATAAAAATATTAGAATTATGTGGCCAAGGAATATAGAACTGTTAGTTAAGTTGACAAATTAGTTAGCAAGTAATAAGATACTAGTTGGCCATGCATAATCAATTCCAATCATGAATGAAAAATTTAAATAGTACATATGTATGGCGGCGGAAGGTGTGACAGTGAAAAATGATATTATTATCCACTTTTTGCCGAAGCAACGTAAGCGGTGGCGGTGATGACCATGACATCAAATTTGGAGTTTAGCACGGCAGCAGTGACGGTGACAGTTGCAACAACTCATGACCACAAATTTGGAGTTTAGCACGACAGCTTGTGACCTCAAGTTTGGAGTTGCTAAAAAATGAACAAATATCATACTTAAAGGTGATAATAAAATAATCAAGTTGACTGATATAAAAATATTAGAATTATGTGGCCAAGGAATATAGAATTGTCAGTTAAGTTGACAAATTAGTTAGCAAGTAATAAGATACTAGTTGGCCATGCATAATCAATTCCAATCATGAATGAAAAATTTAAATAGTACATATGTATGGCGGCGGAAGCTGTGACAGTGAAAAATGATATTATTATCCACTTTTTGCCGAAGCAACGTAAGCGGTGGCGGTGATGACCATGACATCAAATTTGGAGTTTAGCACGGCAGCAGTGACGGTGACAGTTGCAACAACTCATGACCACAAATTTGGAGTTTAGCACGACAGCTTGTGACCTCAAGTTTGGAGTTGCTAAAAAATGAACAAATATCATACTTAAAGGTGATAATAAAATAATCAAGTTGACTGATATAAAAATATTAGAATTATGTGGCCAAGGAATATAGAACTGTCAGTTAAGTTGACAAATTAGTTAGCAAGTAATAAGATACTAGTTGGCCATGCATAATCAATTCCAATCATGAATGAAAAATTTAAATAGTACATATGTATGGCGGCGGAAGCTGTGACAGTGAAAAATGATATTATTATCCACTTTTTGCCGAAGCAACGTAAGCTGTGGCGGTGATGACCATGACATCAAATTTGGAGTTTAGCACGGCAGCAGTGACGGTGACAGTTGCAACAACTCATGACCACAAATTTGGAGTTTAGCACGACAGCTTGTGACCTCAAGTTTGGAGTTGCTAAAAAATGAACAAATATCATACTTAAAGGTGATAATAAAATAATCAAGTTGACTGATATAAAAATATTAGAATTATGTGGCCAAGGAATATGTAAAACCCCGAAAATTCATTCATGAATTTTCTTTCCTATAAACTTTATTTACTTGAAATTGATAATTTTAATTATGTGGATTTAATAATTGAAACTAAAATTCATATCTATGTTGTTGAAAAATTTCAGTGAGTGAGAATATTTTTGAATTTGAAGTGCTTTAAATTAATATTCACTTGAACTATTATTGTTGTGCAAATTATGAATTATAAATACTCACTCTTGTGTTATTTTGAGGATTTAAATGCAAAAAGAAAAAAATAAATAGGGGGACTTCTTGATTGTCCCAAGACTTTGTGGACTAAAAAGGAAAAATTCGAAATTTGAGAGTGTGAATTGCAAAACACACATTAAAGACTTGAAAATTCAACCCCACTCTCTCATTCTTCATCTTCCCCACCAAACACACACACTAAAGTGTGTTTTCGCACACACAAAAATTCCCTTTCTTATTTAGTTCATATCTTCCTCATTTCTTAACCAAATCAAGTAAATGAGTAGTCAAAATTCATCTACTCGACGAGAGGAACACAATGGCGGTGGTTATTGAAGGAATAGAAACTGTTTTCCAGCGAAAATTCGAGGTTGAAGGTGCGGTTTTAAGTGGGTCTTCTTGCATGTCCCTTTTCCGGTCATTTCTTCAACAATCGAGCTTCACCACGGTGTTCTAGGCTTAGAGGAGAGTGGAATGGTGGGTTCGGCTCATTTTCCGGTGTCGGTCAACGGCCGGTCAACGGTGGTCAACAGTCGGTCAACGCCGGTCAACGGTGCCTGCTCCGGTCAGCGACTTCGTCTCGGAATGGGTATTCCATTTTCGGTCTTCATTTCTCGATTTGAGTTCGTTAGGTAGTTCTTTGAGCTTAAATGTTATTGTGTGTTTATTTGGTTAATTTTTGGCTTTAAAATTTAATTTGAGCATGAAATTGAGTTCATACTATGTTATGCATGTATCTCGATTAACTCGATTTTTGCTATAAGGATGGTGTAGTTTTGCTTGGTTTAAATAAATGTTTATTAGATATTTGGAACTTGATTTATTTTTGTAAGAAAGTTATTGTTCATAATTTTTAAGCTTTAGGGGGTAATTTTGAAAGATTTTAAAAGTTGAAGGTTTAGGGATGCAAAAATTTTGGGAGTATAATGGACTGAGAATCTCTATTTTTGTTCAATATTTGATATGAGTTTACTTAAAAATTATTTGTTTTAAAGTTGCTCCAAGTTTGTTTGCAAAAAGGGAGTTTTTGAAACTTTTGGGGTTAGTTTTGCAAATCTGAAAATAAGGGGTGAAATGCGCTGTTTTGTCGCTGTTTTTGCATGGTTCTTTTATAAATTCTTGATTAATTGATTTGAAGTAGTGGTTTATTCATTTTAGTTTTAAGATTGAAAATTTGTAAAAATTTTCGAAGAAACTTATAATTAAAGAACTTTTTTTTTTCTCATTGTTAGTTTGTAAAAAGTTATTAAACCTTATTGTTAAAGCTCAATTAGAACGGTTTTGTTCTAGTTTATCTCTTTCGTGGCTATGTTTACCTCGGTTCATGAACGAACCATAGAACCTTTAGATCGGACGTAAATGTCCAATTTTTTATCGTGGTTTCGATATTGAACAACCACGATTCAATTGTTTGCCCGACTAAAACATTGCTTTAGTCACTCTAGAATCCTTGTGGTGTGATTAGATTCTAAGATCGTTACATAAACGTGTACAGGAGCCGAAGACGCTACTTTTCCGCAATTTCTCGAGAATCGTAAGCTACACAGGTGAGTGCTGTGTGTTACTTGTGTGTAAGTCCGAATGTGCTAGTAGGTCGAGTCATAACTGCAACTTAGTCCTTGAATATATGAGCATCCAATGTATGATACAATGAAAAACTCAACTTTTAGGACAAAATATACATCTTGAATTATATGATAATGCCTATGTGCTTACGAGTCCTGGATATCATATATTGAACCATTTTAATGATTGTTATTGAGTTGGTTGCTGATTTCATGTTACTGGATTGTTAATGTACTGCCTTGTGATTGGATTGTTATTGTACTGTATTGTTACTGTACTGTACTGCTTGATATTATTGTGTGGGCCCTATTTTGGTGTGCGGAATCATAGGTAACCCGGAAGGTTAGGGCCGGAGGGTTACCTTGATCCACCGTAGACCCGGCTTCACAAACCAAGTGTGGAGGTTACACTTGGGGAGTGAAGTCAAACTCTTGGCATTAGACGTCTATGCGCACAGATAGTAAGGTAGCTCCTTACTTGGAGTGTTCGGTGGTGGTTTTCCTGACTGTGGATTGGAGGGTAAGAGAAGGACGGCATCAACAAATGTTGGTTACTTGTTTAACGTGCTTAAATCGTTATAGCATATGTTCATTTCTGTACTGATGTATATGCTCATGTATATTATGTTGCATCCAGGCACATGTGCACTATAGCCTCACTAAGTTGGACGATCAACTTATGCATTCCATGTTTCAATCTTTTCAGCTACAGGTGTTTGGGTAAATGATAGTTTATGATGCGGTTAGGTCATCACGGTTGCGGTCCCACCCTAGTTCCAGAGAGTAATTAAACTTTTGTTTAAATTCTTATTTGATTTTAAGATTTTCGTTTGAACTCATGGTTTAAATCTCCTATAATGTTTAAGTTCATTTCTATTATATCTTGTTAAATATCTTGGTATTTTAGCTAATTTTGTAAAATGGGAATATCTATCGAAAATAATTTTTAAATTTTATCAAATATTAATCTTAATGTTCTTTATTTTCTTTTGAGTCCCACAAGTTGTTTCACTATGTCATGTCATCCGCTAAAATTTGTTTTAATTACTTTCGCTTTAAACTTAGTAATCAAAATTGTTCTTATATCGTTTTAAACCGCTTCCGCATTTATACTTTTAATTTATCGTTTTCCGTAAAAATAAATAAATAAAGTTTCAGAATTTTTATACCTTTTCAAAATAATAATAGTTTTTCGACCGTTATCCGACGGACCCGCGGAGTCGGGCCGTTACAGATGGTATCAGAGCTTCGGCTCATGGCCAGGATATGGTCCTCGGAATTCGTACTGTGGTGCTAGTAAGGTTGGACTAACCGGCAATACTTTAGGGTGTCTACCCACATTGGATAGTTCATTTTTAAGATAAAACCGCAACCAAAACATAGGTATTGTGCATGGCCTCGGGGGAAGGGGATATGTTTGATTGTTAATGTGATTTCTTGATTTGTTATTTTATTGTTGGTGTACATAATATACTTGACGTTACTTTGACTGAACTATTTGAATTATTGTCTGATGATGATTGTAGATGAATATTCTCCTTGATTTCGAGTTTGGTGAATTACTTAAATCAAGTGACCTTATTTGAAGTATATATAAAATGACTAATATATCCCTAAACATTTTCGAATTCCATCATCACATGAGTTTTTCTTATTCAGAATTCATGTTGATGACTTCAGACATTTCCTCTCCAAATTGATTTATCTACTTTAGTAAGCTTGCGCGAAAGTCTTAAGGTCAACTCAATTCGAATAACTCACTTTGTGGAATAAGGCTGCAATCAAAATTATATGCGTATGTATGATCTCAATGGAGGTTTGATGTCTTGGTATCACTGTTTCGTTACCAAATGACTAGAATGACCTCAAATATTTAACCATCATTATCGTTTGACTACGATTAATTCGGAGAAAGCTCTTTCTTTCACTATCTTACTCTCGTATTTAGATCCTGGAATCAAGTTTCTTTCTTGGGACACTTGTAAGTTAACTAAAGTAGTCATGGGGGCTCTTAAGATTCCTTTAATTGTGCTTAATTCATTCAAAACTCGTTCTCCTGATTTCAAACATTACTCTTTCGTAACGAGCTATCGAATCTGAATGTATTTGGATTTTCCTTGGGCTCCGTTCCTTGGTTTTAACTCATTCCAGAACCCATCATGTTTTTGAGTTTTGTGTATGGGTTATTCTTGATAGTATGAAATCGATACACGTTTCTTTGAATCTTGGTGATTTACTATAAATTTCATTCCTCCTATACAATTCTTAAAAATCATAGTTCATTTGAACCTTCAGATCGATTTACTTATGTTCATGCCTGACTATGATTCATCTCGCTAGTTCGTGCTCCATGAAAACTCTTTCTTAGTCATTGTTAGTTTGATTGATAATGACTACTTTGTACCTAGTACTTCAGGTGTGTCTCATTCTTCAATTATCCATGGTTCTACTTTCCTCGAGGTTGAAATATACTCTCATCTGAACTTACATTTGTAGATACTTCCTAAATACGAAGTATTAATTATTTGATATCGATTACTATGAACTGTCACTCTTGATTCTGGCATACTCTTTGTATGTTGATCAAAATTTGTGACCCCTATTTGTTATATATGCGTTTAGACGATGTATTATATAAGTTATTGGGAAAGGTAATTAATGGAGTGTGGCGACAACCAAATAGTCTTTAACATCAAGACTTGCTATCGAAGTTTAAGATAGAATGAAAGACAAGGGTCTAAAAGAAACAAAGGGGTCTATCAAGACGATCGAAATTGAATCTATCGGCATGTTGAAATTTCGAGAAATGATGTTTTCACAAAAGTTAAGTGTATCGATGAACAAGTCAATTGAAGAAGCCTACTCATCTCATTGTTTCCCTGGAGAAATCGAGTGTAACAAATGTCATTGGTTGAAGAAAACGTTGCAACCATCTTCGCATCTAGTAAATCAGCTATCGACTAAGGAAATAAGCCGAAGATACCTTCTTTATTACACAAGAACTTCAAGGATCCGCAATCACTCAAAAGTGAATTGATCCTAACTCTATAATCTTTCTATGACGTGACCGAATTCGTCTCCTAACATCTCCTACTCATTTCTATCAGACGAATATCTCTAATTGAGCTCTAGAATTGTTCACTGTTTATTTTCCATATGCGCTAATGCTATTTCCTTCGCTTCCATGTGCGATACTCAGTTTCTTTCTCGCAATTTTACTTTTGAATTGACCAAAATTTCTTTGATCCTTTCTTGAGCTTTATTTTTGAACTTGCTTACCTTAATCTGATACTTTTAAATATTGTTTCTCACAATTTCTTGAATTTGACAGTTTCTTCTTGAACTGATTGTCATTCTAATTAAAACCCCTCCCTTAATAAGTTTATTGACACTTTTAATTCAGCTTCTTGTTGTTCAATCGAAGCTTCCAATTTGATATTTGAGTTGTATATTTGTTCGAAGTTTGTACTCCCTTTTTCTTCACGAGCTACTTCTTCATAGTGAACTCGTGAATCATATGCTTACCTTAGTTTGATTCAGTGGTTAGTAATATTTCATTATCTTTATTCCCTTAACCTAAATATTGAATTGCGAAAGGTTCAGAAGAAGTCTCTTCCATTTCATATTATTCCTGCTTGTTATTCTAGAAGGAATGTACAATCAACTTCATACTTGTATCATGTTCTTTCTAAATTTGTTTCATCCTATTTGTTACATTAATCTTGAAATTGGCATTTTCATTTTCCTTGCCTTGTTCTTGAACCTTATTCGCTTTGTCTCTAGTATCATCACTACACTCATTGCTTCTTTAAATGAACCTTTGAATGATTCGTTTTATTCTCGCTTGATATTTAGACGTCCAAATACACTTTAGCGCTCTGGTTGTTAATACCAAAACTTTTGATTCGATTTTGACATCCCCGATTCAACCTTTTTGTTATTAAGACTTCTGATGTGATAGTCTTGTAATACCCCTAGTGATACTTGTTATTTGATTACATTTGTTCAAATTGAGTTTTTCTTCGAATGACATAACTTATGTTTCCCATTCATTTTCATAATCCTTTTTAAGACTTCTATTCGACTGTGCCTTGTCACATTCATTGAAAATCCTTAATCGACCACTTTCTGGTTATATTATTTGAACAATCCTTGACTCGATCGACCTTTCAGGTCCTCATTACTTTATTCCGAAGTTATTTTTGCTCAGTCTATAAACTCAATTGCTTCCTTTTTTCATGGGCAAAATTTTTGGTTCAACTGTCCTTTATGATCCTTATAGAAATTTATCGTTTCGGTGTTGCTTGATACTTCATTGAACCCCTTTGCTAATATATGGTCATTTCTGAATCGCCTCTTTGATTCCATATCATTCATACTTGTTAACTTCATTGACCATGAAACATTTTCACTCAGTCATCGACTTTCTTTTGAACTCCACACTGTTATCTTATTCTTTCTAAACACGTCCTTTCATCGTGGTTAGTTTCTCGTATATGGTGTTCTCATTTTTCTTGGATCTCGTTCTTTAACTCTATACGCTTTCTACGTTGTACCTTGTTACATTCGTTGCTACTTAAAATGAATCTTTGAGTAGCGAATTTTATCTTAGTTCAATTTTTAAATAATCAAAGACATTTCAAAACTTTGATTTCCATTGACAGAACTCTTGAATTAATTTCCATTATCATTATTGGCACACTTGGTTTAACCTTCTTCTTGCTACTCCGATCTCTTGACTTGATTATCATTGTTACCGTTATTCTGTTTTGTTTGCAATCTTCATCGATCTTCTTTTCGTTACCGTTATTCAGTTTGACCTTATTATCTACATAAATTGACTCGGTCACCTTTTACAATCTTTATCAAGGCACTTCATTGGGACTGCCATTTTTATTCCTACTGAGAATATCAATTCAGATGTCTTCCGCTATCTTTTGAATTTCATTGGCAAAAATCGAATTTTTGTGTTATAACGTGAAAATTTTCCTTTTTGGGAGAATCTAACTACGGCATGTGAGTTTGATTATTCGTCGAACTTTGATTTATCGCGTAAAAATTTCACGTATGAAGTTCCAGAAGGATTTTTCCTGATGCTCGCGACTGCGTATCATCAGACTCCAGAAACATCTAGAGTTAGAGAAAAGATTTGTTCGCATACTCGTCCAGATCAAGAAACCAGTGGACTCCATTGTTTAAAGCCTCACGGTGCTGTCAAAGTATACAAGAAAAGACTTGGAAAATACAAAAAGAGATACGACATCATCACTCGAACTTCTCGAAACTCAAGTGTGAATTTGGGGACCAAATTCTTTTAAGGAGGGAAGAATGTAAAACCCCGAAAATTCATTCATGAATTTTCTTTCCTATAAACTTTATTTACTTGAAATTGATAATTTTAATTATGTGGATTTAATAATTGAAACTAAAATTCATATCTATGTTGTTGAAAAATTTCAGTGAGTGAGAATATTTTTGAATTTGAAGTGCTTTAAATTAATATTCACTTGAACTATTATTGTTGTGCAAATTATGAATTATAAATACTCACTCTTGTGTTATTTTGAGGATTTAAATGCAAAAAGAAAAAAATAAATAGGGGGACTTCTTGATTGTCCCAAGACTTTGTGGACTAAAAAGGAAAAATTCGAAATTTGAGAGTGTGAATTGCAAAACACACATTAAAGACTTGAAAATTCAACCCCACTCTCTCATTCTTCATCTTCCCCACCAAACACACACACTAAAGTGTGTTTTCGCACACACAAAAATTCCCTTTCTTATTTAGTTCATATCTTCCTCATTTCTTAACCAAATCAAGTAAATGAGTAGTCAAAATTCATCTACTCGACGAGAGGAACACAATGGCGGTGGTTATTGAAGGAATAGAAACTGTTTTCCAGCGAAAATTCGAGGTTGAAGGTGCGGTTTTAAGTGGGTCTTCTTGCATGTCCCTTTTCCGGTCATTTCTTCAACAATCGAGCTTCACCACGGTGTTCTAGGCTTAGAGGAGAGTGGAATGGTGGGTTCGGCTCATTTTCCGGTGTCGGTCAACGGCCGGTCAACGGTGGTCAACAGTCGGTCAACGCCGGTCAACGGTGCCTGCTCCGGTCAGCGACTTCGTCTCGGAATGGGTATTCCATTTTCGGTCTTCATTTCTCGATTTGAGTTCGTTAGGTAGTTCTTTGAGCTTAAATGTTATTGTGTGTTTATTTGGTTAATTTTTGGCTTTAAAATTTAATTTGAGCATGAAATTGAGTTCATACTATGTTATGCATGTATCTCGATTAACTCGATTTTTGCTATAAGGATGGTGTAGTTTTGCTTGGTTTAAATAAATGTTTATTAGATATTTGGAACTTGATTTATTTTTGTAAGAAAGTTATTGTTCATAATTTTTAAGCTTTAGGGGGTAATTTTGAAAGATTTTAAAAGTTGAAGGTTTAGGGATGCAAAAATTTTGGGAGTATAATGGACTGAGAATCTCTATTTTTGTTCAATATTTGATATGAGTTTACTTAAAAATTATTTGTTTTAAAGTTGCTCCAAGTTTGTTTGCAAAAAGGGAGTTTTTGAAACTTTTGGGGTTAGTTTTGCAAATCTGAAAATAAGGGGTGAAATGCGCTGTTTTGTCGCTGTTTTTGCATGGTTCTTTTATAAATTCTTGATTAATTGATTTGAAGTAGTGGTTTATTCATTTTAGTTTTAAGATTGAAAATTTGTAAAAATTTTCGAAGAAACTTATAATTAAAGAACTTTTTTTTTTCTCATTGTTAGTTTGTAAAAAGTTATTAAACCTTATTGTTAAAGCTCAATTAGAACGGTTTTGTTCTAGTTTATCTCTTTCGTGGCTATGTTTACCTCGGTTCATGAACGAACCATAGAACCTTTAGATCGGACGTAAATGTCCAATTTTTTATCGTGGTTTCGATATTGAACAACCACGATTCAATTGTTTGCCCGACTAAAACATTGCTTTAGTCACTCTAGAATCCTTGTGGTGTGATTAGATTCTAAGATCGTTACATAAACGTGTACAGGAGCCGAAGACGCTACTTTTCCGCAATTTCTCGAGAATCGTAAGCTACACAGGTGAGTGCTGTGTGTTACTTGTGTGTAAGTCCGAATGTGCTAGTAGGTCGAGTCATAACTGCAACTTAGTCCTTGAATATATGAGCATGCAATGTATGATACAATGAAAAACTCAACTTTTAGGACAAAATATACATCTTGAATTATATGATAATGCCTATGTGCTTACGAGTCCTGGATATCATATATTGAACCATTTTAATGATTGTTATTGAGTTGGTTGCTGATTTCATGTTACTGGATTGTTAATGTACTGCCTTGTGATTGGATTGTTATTGTACTGTATTGTTACTGTACTGTACTGCTTGATATTATTGTGTGGGCCCTATTTTGGTGTGCGGAATCATAGGTAACCCGGAAGGTTAGGGCCGGAGGGTTACCTTGATCCACCGTAGACCCGGCTTCACAAACCAAGTGTGGAGGTTACACTTGGGGAGTGAAGTCAAACTCTTGGCATTAGACGTCTATGCGCACAGATAGTAAGGTAGCTCCTTACTTGGAGTGTTCGGTGGTGGTTTTCCTGACTGTGGATTGGAGGGTAAGAGAAGGACGGCATCAACAAATGTTGGTTACTTGTTTAACGTGCTTAAATCGTTATAGCATATGTTCATTTCTGTACTGATGTATATGCTCATGTATATTATGTTGCATCCAGGCACATGTGCACTATAGCCTCACTAAGTTGGACGATCAACTTATGCATTCCATGTTTCAATCTTTTCAGCTACAGGTGTTTGGGTAAATGATAGTTTATGATGCGGTTAGGTCATCACGGTTGCGGTCCCACCCTAGTTCCAGAGAGTAATTAAACTTTTGTTTAAATTCTTATTTGATTTTAAGATTTTCGTTTGAACTCATGGTTTAAATCTCCTATAATGTTTAAGTTCATTTCTATTATATCTTGTTAAATATCTTGGTATTTTAGCTAATTTTGTAAAATGGGAATATCTATCGAAAATAATTTTTAAATTTTATCAAATATTAATCTTAATGTTCTTTATTTTCTTTTGAGTCCCACAAGTTGTTTCACTATGTCATGTCATCCGCTAAAATTTGTTTTAATTACTTTCGCTTTAAACTTAGTAATCAAAATTGTTCTTATATCGTTTTAAACCGCTTCCGCATTTATACTTTTAATTTATCGTTTTCCGTAAAAATAAATAAATAAAGTTTCAGAATTTTTATACCTTTTCAAAATAATAATAGTTTTTCGACCGTTATCCGACGGACCCGCGGAGTCGGGCCGTTACAGAATATAGAACTGTTAGTTAAGTTGACAAATTAGTTAGCAAGTAATAAGATACTAGTTGGCCATGCATAATCAATTCCAATCATGAATGAAAAATTTAAATAGTACATATGTATGGCGGCGGAAGCTGTGACAGTGAAAAATGATATTATTATCCACTTTTTGCCGAAGAAACGTAAGCTGTGGCGGTGATGACCATGACATCAAATTTGGAGTTTAGCACGGCAGCAGTGACGGTGACAGTTGCAACAACTCATGACCACAAATTTGGAGTTTAGCACGACAACTTGTGACCTCAAGTTTGGAGTTGCTAAAAAATGAACAAATATCATACTTAAAGGTGATAATAAAATAATCAAGTTGACTGATATAAAAATATTAGAATTATGTGGCCAAGGAATATAGAATTGTTAGTTAAGTTGACAAATTAGTTAGCAAGTAATAAGATACTAGTTGGCCATGCATAATCAATTCCAATCATGAATGAAAAATTTAAATAGTACATATGTATGGCGGCGGAAGCTGTGACAGTGAAAAATGATATTATTATCCACTTTTTGCCGAAGCAACGTAAGCTGTGGCGGTGATGACCATGACATCAAATTTGGAGTTTAGCACGGCAGCAGTGACGGTGACAGTTGCAACAACTCATGACCACAAATTTGGAGTTTAGCACGACAGCTTGTGACCTCAAGTTTGGAGTTGCTAAAAAATGAACAAATATCATACTTAAAGGTGATAATAAAATAATCAAGTTGACTGATATAAAAATATTAGAATTATGTGGCCAAGGAATATAGAATTGTTAGTTAAGTTGACAAATTAGTTAGCAAGTAATAAGATACTAGTTGGCCATGCATAATCAATTCCAATCATGAATGAAAAATTTAAATAGTACATATGTATGGCGGCGGAAGCTGTGACAGTGAAAAATGATATTATTATCCACTTTTTGCCGAAGCAACGTAAGCTGTGGCGGTGATGACCATGACATCAATTTTGGAGTTTAGCACGGCAGCAGTGACGGTGACAGTTGCAACAACTCATGACCACAAATTTGGAGTTTAGCACGACAACTTGTGACCTCAAGTTTGGAGTTGCTAAAAAATGAACAAATATCATACTTAAAGGTGATAATAAAATAATCAAGTTGACTGATATAAAAATATTAGAATTATGTGGCCAAGGAATATAGAATTGTTAGTTAAGTTGACAAATTAGTTAGCAAGTAATAAGATACTAGTTGGCCATGCATAATCAATTCCAATCATGAATGAAAAATTTAAATAGTACATATGTATGGCGGCGGAAGCTGTGACAGTGAAAAATGATATTATTATCCACTTTTTGCCGAAGCAACGTAAGCTGTGGCGGTGATGACCATGACATCAAATTTGGAGTTTAGCACGGCAGCAGTGACGGTGACAGTTGCAACAACTCATGACCACAAATTTGGAGTTTAGCACGACAGCTTGTGACCTCAAGTTTGGAGTTGCTAAAAAATGAACAAATATCATACTTAAAGGTGATAATAAAATAATCAAGTTGACTGATATAAAAATATTAGAATTATGTGGCCAAGGAATATAGAATTGTTAGTTAAGTTGACAAATTAGTTAGCAAGTAATAAGATACTAGTTGGCCATGCATAATCAATTCCAATCATGAATGAAAAATTTAAATAGTACATATGTATGGCGGCGGAAGCTGTGACAGTGAAAAATGATATTATTATCCACTTTTTGCCGAAGCAACGTAAGCTGT
This sequence comes from Penstemon barbatus, assembly GCA_003313485.2. Taxonomy (NCBI): domain Eukaryota; kingdom Viridiplantae; phylum Streptophyta; class Magnoliopsida; order Lamiales; family Plantaginaceae; genus Penstemon; species Penstemon barbatus. Next base: position 12,207,238 of record CM064883.1, on the reverse strand, counting down.
GGCGGTGATGACCATGACATCAATTTTGGAGTTTAGCACGGCAGCAGTGACGGTGACAGTTGCAACAACTCATGACCACAAATTTGGAGTTTAGCACGACAGCTTGTGACCTCAAGTTTGGAGTTGCTAAAAAATGAACAAATATCATACTTAAAGGTGATAATAAAATAATCAAGTTGACTGATATAAAAATATTAGAATTATGTGGCCAAGGAATATAGAATTGTTAGTTAAGTTGACAAATTAGTTAGCAAGTAATAAGATACTAGTTGGCCATGCATAATCAATTCCAATCATGAATGAAAAATTTAAATAGTACATATGTATGGCGGCGGAAGCTGTGACAGTGAAAAATGATATTATTATCCACTTTTTGCCGAAGCAACGTAAGCTGTGGCGGTGATGACCATGACATCAAATTTGGAGTTTAGCACGGCAGCAGTGACGGTGACAGTTGCAACAACTCATGACCACAAATTTGGAGTTTAGCACGACAACTTGTGACCTCAAGTTTGGAGTTGCTAAAAAATGAACAAATATCATACTTAAAGGTGATAATAAAATAATCAAGTTGACTGATATAAAAATATTAGAATTATGTGGCCAAGGAATATAGAATTGTTAGTTAAGTTGACAAATTAGTTAGCAAGTAATAAGATACTAGTTGGCCATGCATAATCAATTCCAATCATGAATGAAAAATTTAAATAGTACATATGTATGGCGGCGGAAGCTGTGACAGTGAAAAATGATATTATTATCCACTTTTTGCCGAAGCAACGTAAGCTGTGGCGGTGATGACCATGACATCAATTTTGGAGTTTAGCACGGCAGCAGTGACGGTGACAGTTGCAACAACTCATGACCACAAATTTGGAGTTTAGCACGACAGCTTGTGACCTCAAGTTTGGAGTTGCTAAAAAATGAACAAATATCATACTTAAAGGTGATAATAAAATAATCAAGTTGACTGATATAAAAATATTAGAATTATGTGGCCAAGGAATATAGAATTGTTAGTTAAGTTGACAAATTAGTTAGCAAGTAATAAGATACTAGTTGGCCATGCATAATCAATTCCAATCATGAATGAAAAATTTAAATAGTACATATGTATGGCGGCGGAAGCTGTGACAGTGAAAAATGATATTATTATCCACTTTTTGCCGAAGCAACGTAAGCTGTGGCGGTGATGACCATGACATCAAATTTGGAGTTTAGCACGGCAGCAGTGACGGTGACAGTTGCAACAACTCATGACCACAAATTTGGAGTTTAGCACGACAGCTTGTGACCTCAAGTTTGGAGTTGCTAAAAAATGAACAAATATCATACTTAAAGGTGATAATAAAATAATCAAGTTGACTGATATAAAAATATTAGAATTATGTGGCCAAGGAATATAGAATTGTTAGTTAAGTTGACAAATTAGTTAGCAAGTAATAAGATACTAGTTGGCCATGCATAATCAATTCCAATCATGAATGAAAAATTTAAATAGTACATATGTATGGCGGCGGAAGCTGTGACAGTGAAAAATGATATTATTATCCACTTTTTGCCGAAGCAACGTAAGCTGTGGCGGTGATGACCATGACATCAATTTTGGAGTTTAGCACGGCAGCAGTGACGGTGACAGTTGCAACAACTCATGACCACAAATTTGGAGTTTAGCACGACAACTTGTGACCTCAAGTTTGGAGTTGCTAAAAAATGAACAAATATCATACTTAAAGGTGATAATAAAATAATCAAGTTGACTGATATAAAAATATTAGAATTATGTGGCCAAGGAATATAGAATTGTTAGTTAAGTTGACAAATTAGTTAGCAAGTAATAAGATACTAGTTGGCCATGCATAATCAATTCCAATCATGAATGAAAAATTTAAATAGTACATATGTATGGCGGCGGAAGCTGTGACAGTGAAAAATGATATTATTATCCACTTTTTGCCGAAGCAACGTAAGCTGTGGCGGTGATGACCATGACATCAAATTTGGAGTTTAGCACGGCAGCAGTGACGGTGACAGTTGCAACAACTCATGACCACAAATTTGGAGTTTAGCACGACAGCTTGTGACCTCAAGTTTGGAGTTGCTAAAAAATGAACAAATATCATACTTAAAGGTGATAATAAAATAATCAAGTTGACTGATATAAAAATATTAGAATTATGTGGCCAAGGAATATAGAATTGTTAGTTAAGTTGACAAATTAGTTAGCAAGTAATAAGATACTAGTTGGCCATGCATAATCAATTCCAATCATGAATGAAAAATTTAAATAGTACATATGTATGGCGGCGGAAGCTGTGACAGTGAAAAATGATATTATTATCCACTTTTTGCCGAAGCAACGTAAGCTGTGGCGGTGATGACCATGACATCAAATTTGGAGTTTAGCACGGCAGCAGTGACGGTGACAGTTGCAACAACTCATGACCACAAATTTGGAGTTTAGCACGACAGCTTGTGACCTCAAGTTTGGAGTTGCTAAAAAATGAACAAATATCATACTTAAAGGTGATAATAAAATAATCAAGTTGACTGATATAAAAATATTAGAATTATGTGGCCAAGGAATATAGAATTGTTAGTTAAGTTGACAAATTAGTTAGCAAGTAATAAGATACTAGTTGGCCATGCATAATCAATTCCAATCATGAATGAAAAATTTAAATAGTACATATGTATGGCGGCGGAAGCTGTGACAGTGAAAAATGATATTATTATCCACTTTTTGCCGAAGCAACGTAAGCTGTGGCGGTGATGACCATGACATCAAATTTGGAGTTTAGCACGGCAGCAGTGACGGTGACAGTTGCAACAACTCATGACCACAAATTTGGAGTTTAGCACGACAGCTTGTGACCTCAAGTTTGGAGTTGCTAAAAAATGAACAAATATCATACTTAAAGGTGATAATAAAATAATCAAGTTGACTGATATAAAAATATTAGAATTATGTGGCCAAGGAATATAGAATTGTTAGTTAAGTTGACAAATTAGTTAGCAAGTAATAAGATACTAGTTGGCCATGCATAATCAATTCCAATCATGAATGAAAAATTTAAATAGTACATATGTATGGCGGCGGAAGCTGTGACAGTGAAAAATGATATTATTATCCACTTTTTGCCGAAGCAACGTAAGCTGTGGCGGTGATGACCATGACATCAAATTTGGAGTTTAGCACGGCAGCAGTGACGGTGACAGTTGCAACAACTCATGACCACAAATTTGGAGTTTAGCACGACAGCTTGTGACCTCAAGTTTGGAGTTGCTAAAAAATGAACAAATATCATACTTAAAGGTGATAATAAAATAATCAAGTTGACTGATATAAAAATATTAGAATTATGTGGCCAAGGAATATAGAATTATTAGTTAAGTTGACAAATTAGTTAGCAAGTAATAAGATATTAGTTGGCCATGCATAATCAATTCCAATCATGAATGAAAAATTTAAATAGTACATATGTATGGCGGTTGACAGTGAAAAATGATATTATTATCCACTTTTTGCCGAAGCAACGTAAGCTGTGGCGGTGATGACCATGACATCAAATTTGGAGTTTAGCACGGCAGCAGTGACGGTGACAGTTGCAACAACTCATGACCACAAATTTGGAGTTTAGCACGACAGCTTGTGACCTCAAGTTTGGAGTTGCTAAAAAATGAACAAATATCATACTTAAAGGTGATAATAAAATAATCAAGTTGACTGATATAAAAATATTAGAATTATGTGGCCAAGGAATATAGAATTGTTAGTTAAGTTGACAAATTAGTTAGCAAGTAATAAGATACTAGTTGGCCATGCATAATCAATTCCAATCATGAATGAAAAATTTAAATAGTACATATGTATGGCGGCGGAAGCTGTGACAGTGAAAAATGATATTATTATCCACTTTTTGCCGAAGCAACGTAAGCTGTGGCGGTGATGACCATGACATCAAATTTGGAGTTTAGCACGGCAGCAGTGACGGTGACAGTTGCAACAACTCATGACCACAAATTTGGAGTTTAGCACGACAGCTTGTGACCTCAAGTTTGGAGTTGCTAAAAAATGAACAAATATCATACTTAAAGGTGATAATAAAATAATCAAGTTGACTGATATAAAAATATTAGAATTATGTGGCCAAGGAATATAGAATTGTTAGTTAAGTTGACAAATTAGTTAGCAAGTAATAAGATACTAGTTGGCCATGCATAATCAATTCCAATCATGAATGAAAAATTTAAATAGTACATATGTATGGCGGCGGAAGCTGTGACAGTGAAAAATGATATTATTATCCACTTTTTGCCGAAGCAACGTAAGCTGTGGCGGTGATGACCATGACATCAAATTTGGAGTTTAGCACGGCAGCAGTGACGGTGACAGTTGCAACAACTCATGACCACAAATTTGGAGTTTAGCACGACAGCTTGTGACCTCAAGTTTGGAGTTGCTAAAAAATGAACAAATATCATACTTAAAGGTGATAATAAAATAATCAAGTTGACTGATATAAAAATATTAGAATTATGTGGCCAAGGAATATAGAACTGTTAGTTAAGTTGACAAATTAGTTAGCAAGTAATAAGATACTAGTTGGCCATGCATAATCAATTCCAATCATGAATGAAAAATTTAAATAGTACATATGTATGGCGGCGGAAGCTGTGACAGTGAAAAATGATATTATTATCCACTTTTTGCCGAAGCAACGTAAGCTGTGGCGGTGATGACCATGACATCAAATTTGGAGTTTAGCACGGCAGCAGTGACGGTGACAGTTGCAACAACTCATGACCACAAATTTGGAGTTTAGCACGACAGCTTGTGACCTCAAGTTTGGAGTTGCTAAAAAATGAACAAATATCATACTTAAAGGTGATAATAAAATAATCAAGTTGACTGATATAAAAATATTAGAATTATGTGGCCAAGGAATATAGAACTGTTAGTTAAGTTGACAAATTAGTTAGCAAGTAATAAGATACTAGTTGGCCATGCATAATCAATTCCAATCATGAATGAAAAATTTAAATAGTACATATGTATGGCGGCGGAAGCTGTGACAGTGAAAAATGATATTATTATCCACTTTTTGCCGAAGCAACGTAAGCTGTGGCGGTGATGACCATGACATCAAATTTGGAGTTTAGCACGGCAGCAGTGACGGTGACAGTTGCAACAACTCATGACCACAAATTTGGAGTTTAGCACGACAGCTTGTGACCTCAAGTTTGGAGTTGCTAAAAAATGAACAAATATCATACTTAAAGGTGATAATAAAATAATCAAGTTGACTGATATAAAAATATTAGAATTATGTGGCCAAGGAATATAGAATTGTCAGTTAAGTTGACAAATTAGTTAGCAAGTAATAAGATACTAGTTGGCCATGCATAATCAATTCCAATCATGAATGAAAAATTTAAATAGTACATATGTATGGCGGCGGAAGCTGTGACAGTGAAAAATGATATTATTATCCACTTTTTGCCGAAGCAACGTAAGCTGTGGCGGTGATGACCATGACATCAAATTTGGAGTTTAGCACGGCAGCAGTGACGGTGACAGTTGCAACAACTCATGACCACAAATTTGGAGTTTAGCACGACAGCTTGTGACCTCAAGTTTGGAGTTGCTAAAAAATGAACAAATATCATACTTAAAGGTGATAATAAAATAATCAAGTTGACTGATATAAAAATATTAGAATTATGTGGCCAAGGAATATAGAACTGTTAGTTAAGTTGACAAATTAGTTAGCAAGTAATAAGATACTAGTTGGCCATGCATAATCAATTCCAATCATGAATGAAAAATTTAAATAGTACATATGTATGGCGGCGGAAGCTGTGACAGTGAAAAATGATATTATTATCCACTTTTTGCCGAAGCAACGTAAGCTGTGGCGGTGATGACCATGACATCAAATTTGGAGTTTAGCACGGCAGCAGTGACGGTGACAGTTGCAACAACTCATGACCACAAATTTGGAGTTTAGCACGACAGCTTGTGACCTCAAGTTTGGAGTTGCTAAAAAATGAACAAATATCATACTTAAAGGTGATAATAAAATAATCAAGTTGACTGATATAAAAATATTAGAATTATGTGGCCAATGAATATAGAATTATTAGTTAAGTTGACAAATTAGTTAGCAAGTAATAAGATATTAGTTGGCCATGCATAATCAATTCCAATCATGAATGAAAAATTTAAATAGTACATATGTATGGCGGTTGACAGTGAAAAATGATATTATTATCCACTTTTTGCCGAAGCAACGTAAGCTGTGGCGGTGATGACCATGACATCAAATTTGGAGTTTAGCACGGCAGCAGTGACGGTGACAGTTGCAACAACTCATGACCACAAATTTGGAGTTTAGCACGACAGCTTGTGACCTCAAGTTTGGAGTTGCTAAAAAATGAACAAATATCATACTTAAAGGTGATAATAAAATAATCAAGTTGACTGATATAAAAATATTAGAATTATGTGGCCAAGGAATATAGAATTATTAGTTAAGTTGACAAATTAGTTAGCAAGTAATAAGATATTAGTTGGCCATGCATAATCAATTCCAATCATGAATGAAAAATTTAAATAGTACATATGTATGGCGGTTGACAGTGAAAAATGATATTATTATCCACTTTTTGCCGAAGCAACGTAAGCTGTGGCGGTGTTGACCATGACATCAAATTTGGAGTTTAGCACAGCAGCAGTGACGGTGACAGTTGCAACAACTCATGACCACAAATTTGGAGTTTAGCACGACAGCTTCTGACCTCAAGTTTGGAGTTGATAAAAAATGAACAAATATCATACTTAAAGGTGATAATAAAATAATCAAGTTGACTGATATAAAAATATTAGAATTATGTGGCCAAGGAATATAGAATTGTTAGTTAAGTTGACAAATTAGTTAGCAAGTAATAAGATACTAGTTGGCCATGCATAATAAATTCCAATCATGAATGAAAAATTTAAATAGTACATATGTATGGCGGCGGAAGCTGTTACAGTGAAAAATGATATTATTATCCACTTTTTGCCGAAGCAACGTAAGCTGTGGCGGTGATGACCATGACATCAAATTTGGAGTTTAGCACGACAGCTTGTGACCTCAAGTTTGGAGTTGCTAAAAAATGAACAAATATAATACTTAAAGGTGATAATAAAATAATCAAGTTGACTGAAATAAAAATATTAGAATTATGTGGCCAAGGAATATAGAACTGTTAGTTAAGTTGACAAATTAGTTAGCAAGTAATAAGATACTAGTTGGCCATGCATAATCAATTCCAATCATGAATGAAAAATTTAAATAGTACATATGTACGGCGGCGGAAGTTGTGACAGTGAAAAATGATATTATTATCCATTTTTTGCCGAAGCAACGTGAGCTGTGGCGGTGATGACCATGACATCAAATTTCGAGTTTAGCACGGCAGCAGTGACGGTGACAGTTGCAACAACTCATGACCACAAATTTGGAGTTTAGCACGACAGCTTGTGACCTCAAGTTCGGAGTTGCTAAAAAATGAACAAATATCATACTTAAAGGTGATAATAAGATAATCAAGTTGACTGATATAAAAATATTAGAATTATGTGGCCAAGGAATATAGAATTGTCAGTTAAGTTGACAAATTAGTTAGCAAGTAATAAGATACTAGTTGGCCATGCATAATCAATTCCAATCATGAATGAAAAATTTAAATAGTACATATGTATGGCGGCGGAAGCTGTGACAGTGAAAAATGATATTATTATCCACTTTTTGCCGAATCAACGTAAGCTGTGGCTGTGATGACCATGACATCAAATTTGGAGTTTAGCACGGCAGCAGTGACGGTGACAGTTGCAACAACTCATGACCACAAATTTGGAGTTTAGCACGACAGCTTGTGACCTCAAGTTTGGAGTTGCTATAAAATGAACAAATATCATACTTAAAGGTGATAATAAAATAATCAAGTTGACTGATATAAAAATATTAGAATTATGTGGCCAAGGAATATAGAATTGTCAGTTAAGTTGACAAATTAGTTAGCAAGTAATAAGATACTAGTTGGCCATGCATAATCAATTCCAATCATGAATGAAAAATTTAAATAGTACATATGTATGGCGGCGGAAGCTGTGACATTGAAAAATGATATTATTATCCACTTTTTGCCGAAGCAACGTAAGCTGTGGCGGTGATGACCATGACATCAAATTTGGAGTTTAGCACGGCAGCAGTGACGGTGACAGTTGCAACAACTCATGACCACAAATTTGGAGTTTAGCACGACAGCTTGTGACCTCAAGTTTGGAGTTGATAAAAAATGAACAAATATCATACTTAAAGTTGATAATAAAATAATCAAGTTGACTGATATAAAAATATTAGAATTATGTGGCCAAGGAATATAGAATTGTTAGTTAAGTTGACAAATTAGTTAGCAAGTAATAAGATACTAGTTGGCCATGCATAATAAATTCCAATCATGAATGAAAAATTTAAATAGTACATATGTATGGCGGCGGAAGCTGTTACAGTGAAAAATGATATTATTATCCACTTTTTGCCGAAGCAACGTAAGCTGTGGCGGTGATGACCATGACATCAAATTTGGAGTTTAGCACGACAGCTTGTGACCTCAAGTTTGGAGTTGCTAAAAAATGAACAAATATAATACTTAAAGGTGATAATAAAATAATCAAGTTGACTGATATAAAAATATTAGAATTATGTGGCCAAGGAATATAGAACTGTTAGTTAAGTTGACAAATTAGTTAGCAAGTAATAAGATACTAGTTGGCCATGCATAATCAATTCCAATCATGAATGAAAAATTTAAATAGTACATATGTATGGCGGCGGAAGCTGTGACAGTGAAAAATGATATTATTATCCACTTTTTGCCGAAGCAACGTAAGCTGTGGCGGTGATGACCATGACATCAAATTTGGAGTTTAGCACGGCAGCAGTGACGGTGACAGTTGCAACAACTCATGACCACAAATTTGGAGTTTAGCACGACAGCTTGTGACCTCAAGTTTGGAGTTGCTAAAAAATGAACAAATATCATACTTAAAGGTGATAATAAAATAATCAAGTTGACTGATATAAAAATATTAGAATTATGTGGCCAAGGAATATAGAATTGTCAGTTAAGTTGACAAATTAGTTAGCAAGTAATAAGATACTAGTTGGCCATGCATAATCAATTCCAATCATGAATGAAAAATTTAAATAGTACATATGTATGGCGGCGGAAGCTGTGACAGTGAAAAATGATATTATTATCCACTTTTTGCCGAAGCAACGTAAGCTGTGGCGGTGATGACCATGACATCAAATTTGGAGTTTAGCACGGCAGCAGTGACGGTGACAGTTGCAACAACTCATGACCACAAATTTGGAGTTTAGCACGACAGCTTGTGACCTCAAGTTTGGAGTTGCTAAAAAATGAACAAATATCATACTTAAAGGTGATAATAAAATAATCAAGTTGACTGATATAAAAATATTAGAATTATGTGGCCAAGGAATATAGAATTGTTAGTTAAGTTGACAAATTAGTTAGCAAGTAATAAGATAATAGTTGGCCATGCATAATCAATTCCAGTCATGAATGAAAAATTTAAATAGTACATATGTATGGCGGCGGAAGCTGTGACAGTGAAAAATGATATTATTATCCACTTTTTGCCGAAGCAACGTAAGCTGTGGCGGTGATGACCATGACATCAAATTTCGAGTTTAGCACGGCAGCAGTGACGGTGACAGTTGCAACAACTCATGACCACAAATTTGGAGTTTAGCACGACAGCTTGTGACCTCAAGTTTGGAGTTGCTAAAAAATGAACAAATATAATACTTAAAGGTGATAATAAAATAATCAAGTTGACTGATATAAAAATATTAGAATTATGTGGCCAAGGAATATAGAACTGTTAGTTAAGTTGACAAATTAGTTAGCAAGTAATAAGATACTAGTTGGCCATGCATAATCAATTCCAATCATGAATTAAAAATTTAAATAGTACATATGTATGGCGGCGGAAGCTGTGACAGTGAAAAATGATATTATTATCCACTTTTTGCCGAAGCAACGTAAGCTGTGGCGGTGATGACCATGACATCAAATTTGGAGTTTAGCACGGCAGCAGTGACGGTGACAGTTGCAACAACTCATGACCACAAATTTGGAGTTTAGCACGACAGCTTGTGACCTCAAGTTTGGAGTTGCTAAAAAATGAACAAATATCATACTTAAAGGTGATAATAAAATAATCAAGTTGACTGATATAAAAATATTAGAATTATGTGGCCAAGGAACATAGAATTATTAGTTAAGTTGACAAATTAGTTAGCAAGTAATAAGATATTAGTTGGCCATGCATAATCAATTCCAATCATGAATGAAAAATTTAAATAGTACATATGTATGGCGGTTGACAGTGAAAAATGATATTATTATCCACTTTTTGCCGAAGCAACGTAAGCTGTGGCGGTGTTGACCATGACATCAAATTTGGAGTTTAGCACGGCAGCAGTGACGGTGACAGTTGCAACAACTTATGACCACAAATTTGGAGTTTAGCACGACAGCTTGTGACCTCAAGTTTGGAGTTGCTAAAAGATGAACAAATATCATACTTAAAGGTGATAATAAAATAATTATAAACGATATCTTGGACTCTTAGACACATTTCCATCACTAGGGACATAGTATTTATGATATAAACTATAAACTTAGAAACGTTTAGATGCCCTTGAGCTTATAGATAGAATAATTATCCTTCCTGGTTTAGCTAAGATACCATTTAGTATATTTTCATATTTTTGGCTAAATTTATTCAAGACTTTCTATTTAATAATATTGATCATTAATGAATTCACGGTTTTCCCAAAATGAAAAAGAAAATTAAACGTTGAAAACTGAATTTATTGATTAATTATTATATTAATATTTCATTTCCATCAAGCCACCTTATAACACAATGTAATATATTGCAGACACTAAATGCCCAAATTACCATTTAATACAAATTACCTTATAACAAGCTGAACAAAGAGGCAGATGAGCAATTTAACAAATTCTCTTTGTCTTTAGGGATTACTTAAGTTTAATACATCAATATGTAAAGTTAAGACAAGTTTATTACCAGCTCATCGGTTGCCGCCTTCTTTAACAAATTTGTAAAATTGTCTGTTACTTCTTAGACATGTCACCAGTTCACCGAAAAATTAAATACATGAGACCAAAAATAGCAGGGGGACAGGCATTAAATGCGAGGACATATTTGTAATTTTACAATGAAAGAAAATTCTGATAAGAATCTCTTACCAAGTCAAGGCCCTTCAGTTTCTTGGATTCATGGTAAGCTATACGTAGCTCCAAAGTCAATGGACGAAAAAAAATTAAACAAATCCTTTGCTTCAACATCACTTTCACTATGTGCAGAAACCTTTTAACTTCGGACCACTAGTCTTTCAATATCAAAATCTACAACAACTAGTCTTCTACAATAAACCCATTCACATGTGGAAAATTTACTATTTTCACTTCCCGACCTGTCAAACATGTAAGCAATGAGACTCAGCGATAGTATATGAGTTTTGAGACCTTGAGACTCAATTTTTTCCCACTAAAAGTCAGTTTTCCAGATTACGAGTATCTTATTCCTGCATAAAAGAGAAAAAAAGAAAAGAAATCTTACTCTTCTCTCCTCCAAAACACTTTTCTTCAATTTCAGTTACAGAAATCTTGAGATCACCACCATGGAAATATCTCGCAGTGCAGATAATTCTAGTCAAACGGGTTTTGCACTACCAGTAGATTCTGAACATAAGGCGACCAAGTTCAAACTCTGTTCTGTGGCAGCACCTCATATGCGGGCATTTCATCTCTCTTGGATTTCTTTCTTCGCGTGTTTTGTCTCCACGTTTGCTGCTCCACCTCTATTGCCTATAATCCGCGATAATCTTAACCTCACATCCACTGATATTAGCAATGCTGGGATAGCAGCCGTTGCAGGTGCAATGTTTGCTCGAGTAGCCATGGGGTCAGCTTGTGACCTATTTGGCCCTCGTCTAGCTTCAGCTAGCCTAATCTTAATCACTGTACCAGCAGTATATAGTTCTTCAGTGGCTAGTTCCCCCATATCTTTCCTTCTGGTACGTTTCTTCACAGGTTTTTCTTTAACAACTTTTGTATCCACCCAATTCTGGATGAGCTCGTTGTTCTCTTCTCGAGTCGTTGGCACTGTTAACGGACTTGTCGGTGGCTGGGGAAACCTTGGCGGTGGAGCTACGCAGCTGATTATGCCTATTGTTTTTGGCCGTATTCAAAAAATGGGCGCAACAAGGTTCACCGCTTGGAGAATTGCCTTCTTTATCCCTGCCGTTTTTCAAACCTTGTCAGCTTATGCTATTTTCTTTCTTGGCCAAGATTTGCCAGATGGGAATTACTCGCAACTTCATAAATCTGGAGATAAGCACAGAGATAAATTTTGGCAAGTTTTAAGGCACGCGATTACTAATTACAGAGGATGGATCTTGGCATTGACTTATGGTTATTGTTTCGGGATAGAACTTACCATAGACAACATAATTGCACAATATTTCTATGACAGATTTAATGTGAATCTTCATACTGCGGGAATTATTGCAGCCAGTTTTGGATTGGCAAATTTATTCTCTAGGCCTGGAGGAGGGATCCTATCAGATACTGTGTCAAAGAAGTTTGGAATGAGGGGAAGGCTTTGGACACTGTGGATAGTTCAGACCTTAGGTGGAGTTTTTTGCATTCTTTTGGGGAAAGTTGGATCTTTAGGTGTATCTGTTGTTGTTTTGCTCATATTTTCCGTGTTTGTTCAAGCTGCTTGTGGGCTTACCTTTGGGGTTGTTCCTTTTGTTTCAAGAAGGTATGTATTCTATAAATCCTTGTCAGTATATTACATATTATCCCAGATATATATGGCAATTCTAAAGAGACTCCATTATATTTGGAAAGTTACATAAACCACTTTTGCTTATTGCAACTCATTCCATTTACAATCTTATCTTCATTACAATTTAACAATCTATTTTAAAGTAGTACAGTACATAAACACCCTAGTTCTTACTTATTTTACATTTTCTTTTTAAGTACAATTTAACAATTTATTTTAATGTTGAACCCCTTGCATGAACATGTAACAATGACCCCTAAGGTTTGCGTTATGTTAGTTTGGTATGTAAGTCCACTAGTGTTCACCTGAAGGTTATAATTAAAGTTAATTTCTACTTGACATCATAAGTTCATTAGGATTTTTCTTTATAGGGATGTCAATGTATTAGCTGCATACCTCAAGGGGGGGGGGTTTAAATTCCCGAGAATGGAGAGTCCTAGCTGTAATTTGACATAGCTCATGGGTAGCTTATGTAATATATCCTTCACTACATATGTTTCTTCTTTCAGTCAACATGTTTTTCTTGCTTCTTCTCCATAACTACTTAAATCTAATTCAACTTATTTGCTTCTTAATTGTCAGATCATTAGGAATTGTATCGGGAATGACCGGTGGTGGTGGAAATGCAGGCGCATTTCTAACTCAATTAATTTTCTTTAGAGGATCTAGATACACTGCAGAAGATGGAATAACATATATGGGGGTGATGATTATATGTTGTACCTCAGTAATTGCATTGATATACTTCCCACAATGGGGTGGAATGTTCTGTGGACCATCTTCTGAAGGGACAACAGAAGAAGACTACTACTTGTCTGAATGGACTGCAGCAGAGAAAGAAAAAGATTATCACAGAGCTAGTTTGAAATTCTCAGAAAATAGTTTAAATGAAAGAGGTAAAAGAGTTCGATCAACACCCACACTGGCTGAAGGGACCCCAACTACATATGTCTAGTTTAAGTATTTTATCCTTTGTATAGTTGTTTATTTCATGCAAGTTTGTGTTTTCAAACGTGTTTAAAGAGTCTAAGAGTGGTTATGTTACAAGCTTAAACCCCTTTTGTATGTAAAGACTACAGAGTATATATTTATTTCTTTCGCCTGTTTTATTTGTATGTCATTAGCATTCTTTTCTACATTGTTACATCAAATTCGCATTCTTTTCTACATTGTTACATCAAATTCCCTCAAGCGGTTTACAACTACAATTTGACCACCTATTAATTGCCATTCATAAAAGTACAGAGGCAAAAGCTTCATATCATAAGAGAAGGAATAAGAATGATTCTAACAACATATGATATATACCTATAGACATTAGTCTCCCTCTTTACATACACTAAAATAATGAATGTTACCAATTAAAGTATATAAATATAATTCTATTAAATGTTAAACAAGAGTTCAAATAAATAACAATAACAATAACAAAAAACCTCTAAATTTAAAAAAAAATGAAAAAAAAAGTGAACTAATGGTTCACTGATTTTTACTGATTTTGAAGTTGGTTTTACCGGTTCGAACTTGTTAATTTGGGGACTGATTTTTACGGATGAACACGATCAAATTGAGGACCCGTTAACGGTTAAACCGGATCAACCGGCCGAGCCGGTCCGATTTTCAAAACACTGGTTTAATCCCTAACTACATTATATCCAATACAAAACTCTAAAAAATCAAATATTTTGAACCATAATTTGTGAATATTTACTTATAAATTAAAATTACAACTGCACAAGTAGGTAGCCCAAAAATCTAAATATATAAAACTGGCCCAGAGATATTTTAGTTTTAGTAAACCAGCTAGCTAGTATGACCAAATAAAAAATTGGGCCGTTTAAATATGTCCAACGAAAATCCCATAGCCCTACTTGTAGGCCCAGATTGAAAGGAAATTCATTTCCCAAACGACACGTGAAGACCAAAGCAGCTGTCGTGTTTCCTTCGACTACTGCCATGTGACGCGTTGAATTTCTGAAATCAATCCTTCTTAAAATGTATCGGCGCCGATAAATTTGTTAAATTTTTGGATCATCAATTAGGAGTAGGTGAAAAATTAAGCAATGATATTCCCCAGTATCTGTCATGAAAGAAGGGCAAGTGAAATTCTCAGAAAATAGTTTAAATGAAAAAGGTAAAAGAGTTCGATCAACACCCACACCGGCTGAAGGGACCCCAACTACATATGTCTGGTTTAAGTATTTATCCTTTCTATAGTTGTTTATTTCATGCAAGTTTGTGTTTTCAAACGTGTTTAAAGAGTCTAAGAGTGGTTATGTTACAAGCTTAAACCCCTTTTGTATGTAAAGACTACAGAGTATATATTTATTTCTTTCGCCTGTTTTATTTGTATGTCATTAGCATTCTTTTCTACATTGTTAAATTAAATTCGCATTCACTGGTTTTTACTGATTTTGAAGTTGGTTTTACCGGTTCGACCTTGTTAATTTGGGGACTGATTTTTACGGATGAACACGATCGAATTGAGGACCCGTTAGCGGTTAAACCGGATCAACCGGCCGAGCCGGTCCGATTTTCAAAACACTGGTTTAATCCCTAACTACATTATATCCAATACAAAACTCTAAAAAATCAAATATTTTGAACCATAATTTGTGAATATTTACTTATAAAAATTAAAATTACAACTGCACAAGTAGGTAGCCCAAAAATCTAAATATATAAAACTGGCCCAGAGATATTTTAGTTTTAGTAAACCAGCTAGCTAGTATGATCAAATAAAAAATTGGGCCGTTTAAATATGTCCAACGAAAATCCCATAGCCCTACTTGTAGGCCCAGATTGAAAGGAAATTCATTTCCCAAACGACACGTGAAGACCAAAGCAGCTGTCGTGTTTCCTTCGACTACTGCCATGTGCCGCGTTGAATTTCTGAAATCAATCCTTCTTAAAATGTATCGGCGCCGATAAATTTGTTAAATTTTTGGATCATCAATTAGGAGAAGGTGAAAAATTAAGCAATGATATTCCCCAATATCTGTCATGAAAGAAGGGCAAGTGAAATTCTCAGAAAATAGTTTAAATGAAAGAGGTAAAAGAGTTCGATCAACACCCACACCGGCTGAAGGGACCCCAACTACATATGTCTAGTTTAAGTATTTTATCATTTCTATAGTTGTTTATTTCATGCAAGTTTGTGTTTTCAAACGTGTTTAAAGAGTCTACGAGTGGTTATGTTACAAGCTTAAACCCCTTTTGTATGTAAAAACTACAGAGTATATATTTATTTCTTTCGCCTGTTTTATTTGTATGTCATTAGCATTCTTTTCTACATTGAATTTGATGTAACAATGTAGAAAAGAATGCTAATGACATACAAACCCCAACAGGCGAAAGAAATAAATATATACTCTGTAGTCTTTACATACAAAAGGGGTTTAAGCTTGTAACATAACCACTCTTAGACTCTTTAAACACGTTTGAAAACACAAACTTGCATGAAATAAACAACTATAGAAAGGATAAAATACTTAAACTAGACATATGTAGTTGGGGTCCCTTCAGCCGGTGTGGGTGTTGATCGAACTCTTTTACCTCTTTCATTTAAACTATTTTCTGAGAATTTCAAACTAGCCGGTGTGGGTGTTGATCGAACTCTTTTTGTTATTGTTATTGTTATTTATTATTTTAGTGTATGTAAAGAGTCTAAGAGAGGTTATGTTATAAGCTCAAATCCGCATTGTATGTAAAGAGTTTATACCTTTATTTCGTTTGTTTTATTTGTATCGCATTGGCATTCTTTTCTACCTTAACATTTTCCCCTTCTCTAGCTATGTATTAAAGAATAGCAGTTTATAGCATACAAAATCATTTTGAATTCCCTCAAACACTGTAAAGATATCAACTTCACTACACATGTTAACAGCCATTCAAAAAAGTAATTCTGCAAAAGCTAGATATGACATGAGAACGAATAAGAAGGATCTAACGAACAAATGAGATATATCTATCAACACCTATATCTCTCAGCTATATAGACAATCATGACCAAGTATACTATAATTTGGACATCATTCATTAGCAATTTTGAACATTATTATTTGCACAATTGCCCCAAACAGAACTTTCATATTCTTCTATCCACTCAACAAGTTTACGGGATTTCAAATTATGAATTTCTTACTAATCTAACGGTCCCATCATATATTAATCCAAACACCCCAACCTATATGCCCTATGAAGCTCAAAATCATTTGAAGACTCTTATGAATTTGCAGAAGAATCTTTAGTTCAAACCACGCATAAATTCCATATTAGTACTCCAGCTAATAGCTATTACTATGCAGTAAAGAATTAAACAATGGAAAGAAATAACATTTTCAAAAGAAGAACTCTTACTCTTTGTCATCTAAGTTGCAGTGCAAACCTTTAACATACATTTTTGAAGTAACACAGACATTATACACTCCATCCCAATTCAAATGTGCTGAATCGGTGTCATATTATATTACATCTCTTTGATAACAGGGAATTGTTGAGAGAAAATTTGTCATTAAGAAATGAGAAACTATATATGGACGTTTGGAAAAGGAAATAAGATCATTAAACAATGGAAAGAAATAGATGGAAACAATTACTACATATAAATCAATTACTCAGTTGCTTTCTTAACAAATTTCATACTGATTAGTAAACTAAATAATCGTTCAAAGCAATAAACTAGCAATTAGTGAAAATTAGATGGAAAATAATCGATCTCGAGCTCAAAATAACTAACAATAAAAATAAAAATAGTAGTTATAAGCAGTAAATGAAAGACTAGAATTCACTTGCCCTTCTTTCATGACAGATATTGGGGAATATCATTGCTTAATTTTTCACCTTCTCCTAATTGATTTATCGGCGCCGATACATTTTAAGGTGGTGTTTGGGACTGCTTCTTCAAATGGAGAAGCAATTGCTTTTGCTTAAAATTTAAAGAAAGTACTTTAATAAAAAATAATTAAAAATGTTAGTCTTTTATGTTCATATATAAGGAGGGTAGTATTGGAATATAATTAAAAATTGGAGGATAAAAATGTCCAAAAGCTACTTCTATTTTATTACAATTTTGCCATCAACACAAGAAGCAGATCCTCACTTGCTTCTCTGTAACTCCGTTTAGTTGCTCAATTTTAGAAGAAGCAAAAGCAGAAATTAAGCTTCCAAACATTAAAAAACTGCTTTTGGGCCCACCAAAGCTGCTTTTGCTTCACCAAAAGCAATCCCAAACACCTCCTAAGAAGGATTGATTTCAGAAATTCAACGCGGCACATGGCAGTAGTCGAAGGAAACACGACAGCTGCTTTGGTCTTCACGTGTCGTTTGGGAAATGAATTTCCTTTCAATCTGGGCCTACAAGTAGGGCTATGGGATTTTCGTTAGACATATTTAAACGGCCCAATTTTTTATTTGGTCATAATAGCTAGCTGGTTTACTAAAACTAAAATATCTCTGGGCCAGTTTTATATATTTAGATTTTTGGGCTACCTACTTGTGCAGTTGTAATTTTAATTTTTATAAGTAAATATTCACAAATTATGGTTCAAAATATTTGATTTTTTAGAGTTTTGTATTGGATATAATGTAGTTAGGGATTAAACCAGTGTTTTGATAATCGGATCGGCTCGGCCGGTTTAACCGCTAACGGGTCCTCAATTCGGTCGTGTTCACCCGTAAAAATCAGTCCCCAAATTAACCAGTTCGAACCGGTAAAACCAGCTTCAAAATCAGTAAAAACCAGTGAACCAGTAGTTCACTTTTTTTTTTTTTTTTTTTTTTTTTAAAATTTAGAGGTTTTTTGTTATTGTTATTGTTATTTATTTGAACTCTTGTTTAACATTTAATAGAATTATATTTATATACTTTAATTGGTCACATTCATTATTTTAGTGTTCTAACAATCAATGCAATAATACATTTTCTTTTACATAAAGTATATAATCATTTTCTCATCATTTTGAATAATATTATTTTGTGTACGAAATTGTGCTAATCAATTACCATAACCATATAAACATCAACTTACAACAATAGAACCCAAATGAACAACCCAAAACTTTGAAAATGAGATGAACTTTTAATTTTGTTGTCTTGTTTTGAATGTATGTATCTTTGAGGAATACTTGAGATTTATATTTTTGACATTGAACTTAATTTTTAAGACATTTTGATCATTTGCATGAAACAATAAAAATTTAAATTGATACATAATATTCAATTTACTTCCTACATATTCAATTTACTTTCATATGATATATAATATTTAATATTCAATTTACTTCCTACATACACACTCTGGCTGAAGCATATTACCTCATATAGAAGTAAATTGTCATAGCTTTTTTAAAGAAGCATATTACCTTATTCAGCCAGAGTGTGTATGTAGGACCTCATGCGCTATCAATTACCTCAAAATCAACTGGTGTTAGGAAAGGCGCATACCCTTTCCTTATAGAGCATTCACACAAGAGCCCACGATATTCAATTGTGACTCTACTCGCACACTCAATTTGGGTGTCACAGGACAATTGCTGACACCCGCACACTCAGTTTGGGTGCTCAACAATGTCACTCATTTGTCGAAATTGAGAATGAATATGAAAAGTGGGGGGGTAAATGACCACATATAAAAATACCAGGAATGCAGTGTGAAACTTTTACAAGATTACAGGTGGTAAATTACTCTTTTTTTAAATTTCATGTATGTAAATTGAACATTATGTATATTATAGGTGGTAAATTGCCATTAGCTCCATAAACAAACAAAGTTGTTTTTATATATTTTTCTTTGTACACCTATTTTTTCCTTTGTCATAGTTCCAAATGTAGGGATGTCAATGAGTCAGATCCGGGTTAAATCAAGCTTGACCCAAATCCGACTTAATTTATATAGAATCGGAGTCGGAATCTGTTTTTATTTGAATTTTTTGAGTTCAAAGGATCTTGATCGGATATTGAATTTACAAAATCCCTCACTTACATCAATATTTTTTCTTAAAATAACTTTGTTAACTTTCCAATTTGATTTAGTTTAGCTTACAAGCTGAAACTTTCTTAACTTAGGTTTCATATATTTGAATGAAAATATGCATAAAATCTATCTTATGAGTGAATTGATGGTAAAAATATTATGTAATTATAATTTGTTTATTTATTATTGGATACGGATATTTAATGGATCCTTAGAGCCATATTCATCCACGTAATGGAATCGGATCAGATCCATCGTATCTCTAGTCTTATAAAAATCCTAATAATTTGGGTCGAATTCAGATCGAATTCGAATTGAAATCCGCCCTATTGACAACCCTAATTCCAAGCACATGGACTGGACTAAAAAGCCAACAATTATCCTAATCTACTATTAGTTAGTATTACTATATTGATTACTTGTAAAGTTCTCACATCAAGTTAACAAAAGTGTAATTATTTGTATATGAAAAGTATTGTGGTGTTTGCAGGTTCAAATCATTTGTTAATTATCCATTTCACTAATAAGAAAGACAAGGAAATTAAAAGAAAGGAATAAGTAAAGCTTGACAACAGATACAGGCTAGCCGATAGTAGCAACTTTAGCTTTTGTTGAAGTAGAAATGATTATCAAGTCATTAACAACTTATAGTGCGCGTGCAGTGAAAAATATACAAAGCCGGCTGCAATTGACGGTGCATACACCAACCTTTCTCCCCGCCCCGCACCATCAAATTAAACTTTTCCAAGCACCTTTCTGTGCTACCAAACTGAAGTAGTAATATAACTCGAAAGTGTAGGTCCATCCGTCCGTATGAGTGGAGTGAGCTTTTAAGACAAAAGATACTATAAATTCATTAATAACTAAACACGAGGGAAAGGGTCAATAGAGAGGTAAGCCCCTCACAAAATATGAAAATACATTTGTAGAAATAATAAAAGAAAGGTACAATATTCGTCCAAAAAAAAAAAAAAAAAACTCTCACACGGAACATTTTTTATTTTATTTTATTTTATAAATGACAAAATTGTGGGGTTTACATATGGAGTATTTTAATTCGAGTCATGTATGAATTCGATCCGACTCATTCAAATATATATTCGATTAAAAATTCGGTGAATCTAGTCCGATTAAGAAGATTTGTAATGCGAATAGATGAAACGGATAATGATTTAGCTTTATCCAATTTTTTGAGGATCCGAATTCGATTTTTATGATTTTAAATATATAACACTTTAACCAAAATAAAAATAAAAAGATGTATGCCACCATTTAGAAGCTTATCTCCACAAATTAAAAAATAATTCAAAAACTTGTACTACTTCCCATTTCATTTTAATTGTCACATTTACAAAATTTTCTTTTTTTAAATTACTTGTCACGTTTTATTCAATGTTTTCATAATCGGACCGGATAGTGAACCGGTGAGCCGACTGGCCACTGGTTTTACTGGTCGAACCGATCGGACCGCTGATATGACCGGATGATGTCATAATAATGTAATAACTATATTTAATTTTAAAGTATATGTAATATGCATAAAATTTAAACATTATCCTACAATTGATTAAAAATATACAAAATCTTATAATATACTAAAATTAAATCATATAATATTTATCTAACTTATATCATAACGGTAATATGATACTAATTTGTATGCTCATATAAATATAATATGATTATATTTCTTTATAAAAAATGTGTAAGTTAAAAATACAATAAACTAAGAAATTCATAAATTTTAAAATATGGTTATGTATAAAAGTCTAATATTCAAAGTCAAACTTGCATAATATATTGATTTGGCTCTTTATCCTAAAAGTAATATTGAAAATAAATATTTTATAATTTTAATAAAAAAATATTATTTTAGTATTAATTTTCATTCATAATGTGTAAAATGTTAATTTGAGTTAATTATCTAATTTATAAATTAATTTGGCTACAAGTTCTATAATTTATAAATTTTAATTTGTACTAAAAGTTCCACAAAATGGTGTAGCTCAAATGATAAGGAAGTTATGTTTCACCTAGAGGTTACGTGTTCGAACCCCACTTTTTTCAAGAATTTTTAGTTTATTTTTAACATTAAAAAAATTAAAAAATAAAAAAAATAAATAAATAAAGGAAATTCATAGCCGGGTTGAACAGGTTCGACGGTTTTGGACCGGTTCAACCCGGTTCAATCTGGTTTTTGGGTTAAGTGGTTTTAGGGGGTAAACCGGACCGGACCAACCTCCGGTTCACTGTCGGACCGGTCGGACAGGCCAGTCCGGTCCGGTTTTAATAACATTGGTTTTATTCTCAATGCATTTTTTCCAATTTTACTAAATCTTACTTCTAGGCTTACACGTATAGTTTTGTCGTCTCATTGATATATCGCTCTACGTGCAGTTGCGGTGCTTTTGTCGTCTCTTTGATGTATCGCTCTACGTACAATTGCGGTGCTTTTGTCGTCTCATTGATATATAATAAGTACAATTGCGGTTCAGTGTAGCGTCTGTATCGCTCTACGTACAATTGCGGTGCTTTTGTCGTCTCATTGATATATAGCAAGTACAATTGCGGTTCAGTGTAGCGTCTACACAAAATATTATTTTTTAAAGATGTGGATCACTTATGACTCATTATCTTAACTATAAAATTGTTAAGATTAACCCATCTAAACCCTCATAGACCAATATTAACATGATTGTGCATTTGCCGAAAATAAAGCAAAATTTGAACATTTTGGGCAATTGATGAATAGCTATATAATTTTATAATGAATATTTTGCAGGAGGAATAACCTCGTTGTCCTTATGTAGCTTTGGCCTTTTTTCAAGAAATTCAGAGTATTGATTAAGAAGGTTCTTAACTGAACTTTAAGCTTATAGTTTATTCTATATATATATATATGTTTGTTTACATGGCTAGCCATGAATATACCTTTAGTGATGAGTGACAAAGAAAGTTAGGACTAATTATATGCTGATGATAATTTTATATTGCTGCTTTTTTCTTTCTTATAAATATATATATGAAAGTTTGGGAAGAAAAACTTTAAATCGGAGCTAATAGTTAGGTCATAAGTACTACAATTAATGGGTACCATATAGAATTTCGCATATTTTAGAAGCTTGATGAAAGAATTGGAGACACCATCAAGTGGAAATCTTATGTGGTTCTTTTTATTACCTTTCTAGCATTGTTGATGAGGGGCATTATCTTAGGAGCTAAATGCAAAAATGCCCCTTCTTTATTTGATTGGCAAAATCCCTCTGTCTTCTTTTTATTAGCAAAACAAATCCCCGTGTTCTTTTTAATTTTATTAGCAAAATACTCCATTCGAATTTCCTTCATAAATCAAGAGGGAGTTTCGCCAATTTTGTAAGTGCAAAGCGGCGTTATTGTCAATTTTCAAAGTTAGCATCGGGATTCTTATAATTTTATTAGGTGAATAGGTGTGTTTTTATATTTTTTAGTGAAGGTATGATTGTCATTTTCCTGCAAAATATGTACTCCGACTTGGGAGTGAGAATTTCGCTAATAAAAATAACATATGGGATTCTTAATAATAAAAATAACACATGTTTCCTATTTGCTAATTGAGCAAAGTATAGGGGTATTTTTACCTCTTCACTCATAAATTAACTATATGGTGTACATAAATATAGTATGATTTAGAGTTTCAACTTAAATTGTTAATTACCTATCATTTTCTCATAGTTAATGTAGGACCAAGCCATCCACCAACCATTGTGCTAAAAGTTATAGGTGATACGGACATTGCATATTCAAACTTTAAACTACATAACATTCCAAATGTTACATTTTGACTGTGCAGATCCACGCCACTGGCCTCTCCGTCAAAAATACAATTGTTATCATATCGAAGCCAACCGAGAATAATATGTAAAGCTAAGAATGTCATGTGTATAATACGAAAAACACAGGTGAAAATGGACTTTCCAAACTCAATTTATTTCATTTGCACAAATTAAAGAGAAACTCTACAAACTATGTCTGTTAAATCAATCTAAACCATCACCTTCTGAATTTAAAACATTACAGAAGGGAAGATAATAAAAACCAGACACAAAATTCAGACACGTACTATTACATAATAATTAATTATTTACCAACAATAATAGTCATGTGATCTTGATATTCTCTTGACATTATCACTTTCACTTCTCACACAATAATCTATACTTGCAGGAATAAGAGGTCCCATTGATTTTCCATAAGAATTAGAACACAATTCTTGCTGAAACCCACTATATCCAGGAGTAGGTTCTAATTGGACAGAAATGAGATCAACATCTATACATGGAATGGAAGTGCTGCAGGCTAGGTGGACCGGCTGCACCGAATAAGTCCCAGTTATATGATTGAATATAACACCTGATATTGCCACTGCTCCAGTTTGATTCTTGCATACATTCTTATCACAATAGAACTGATCAATCATTATTGGAACTTTCACATTGGAAACTTGAATATTGGAAAATGTCACATTTTTCACTGATCCAAGGCCACCCTTCAGTTGAAAAACCAAGAAATGTAAGGAAAGAAACATATTAAAAAAAATTATTTTGTTAAGTTAATTTGGTAAATTTCAAAAAAAATTTAAAGACAAAATTGCATCTTTAATCCCACATGACTTGACACTCAGTTTCTTTTTATCAGAAGTTTATAAAATTGCATTTTTGGTAATGTTATGCACTTTTGGTATCGTGGTTCACGAAAACTCAGTTTTGGTCTCAATTTCTTAAAAAGTTTTGAACTTTTGGTCCTTCAAAGTTTTCTATGTTTAGCACTTTTGGTTCCGTAAGACTTTCTTAGTTTCAAATGGAAAGGAGCTGATGAGAGTGAAAGTGCAAATTATTTTTGAAAAATTGGAATAATAAATGCAATTTCGACAAGTACAAATGATTTAATATGAAGAAACTTTCTTATGTTACCTGCCATGTTTTTATTCTTGCACCATAAAGAGTGTTCTGTATTATTATATCTTCAAATACGATATTCGACACACATGCAGCAGTTTTATCTTTTCCTAGGCCTCCTAAACTGCATTTGAAATTCAAGTAAGCACAAGCTAAAACTATTTCACTTTTTAATATAAATCATATTAAATGATCTATTTAATTACCTTATACCATGACCAGGGCCACAGTTTATATGATGAGCATGAACATTGGAACAACCAGTTTGTATTGAAAGACAATCATCTCCTGTTTAAAAAAATCCAAAATTACATTTTTAAGGAACTACATAAATTATTGAAACATGAAAAATACAATTTTGGCTAAAAAGAAAACAGGATTGTTTATTACCAGATGCAATGTTAGAATACTGAATTTCTACATCTTGAGTGTTTTGTAGGTGAATTCCATCAGTGTTTGGGCTACTTTCAGGTGCAGAAATCGTAATATTGTCGATCTTAACTCCTTTGGAGTTGTCGAATTTGAGGTGACATAAAGGACTATTTACAATTGTTATATCACGAACCGTGACATTATTACTGGAGTAGAATCTCAAAGCCTGTATCAATGAATTAAAACCCTGTTTCAGTTTCTGTAATAGAAAGAAAAAAAATAGTTAGTGCAATATTCTTACAGTTGGTTTTATGTCTGGAATCTTCTTTGATTTCTTCTTCTGCAAAATAATTATCAAACAACAAAATATATCATATTCATGTGAACTTCATCTTATTTATTTAGTAGTTTATTAGAGTTTAATTGCTACACTGATTACCTGATTCGGCTGTGAAGTACCCCACCAGTTATAACCTTGGCCATCAACTGTTCCTGAACCTTGTAAAGTAAAATTCTGCACCCATTTGAAATTTATCCATTGATACAAACTGGATTTTGGCCATGACCCAATTTTTGGAGGGGCTAAAATTACCCCATTTATCTGTTCATGAATTGAACATCAAAAGATGAATTCCATTGAACTGAAGAGAATGAAAGGCTTTAATAAAAATTCTCGTACATGTCAAATCATTAATTAGTAAATGCATCCAATTAATTGGATTGATTTTGATGTAATGATGATGTATCATTGTACAGACTCTGATGTAATGATGTATCTACCATCACAAGAAAAAGTAAATTGTTCACTAACCTGTAAAATAAGATTTGGCATACATGGTCCTTGGAGTGTAATAGGTTTGATCAGAAATTTAATTCCTGAAGGAATTTCTACGGTAGCTCGGGTTACTTTGCAGGCAGAATTCCAGGCTCCTAGAAGTGCCTGATTAGAAGACAAAGTATTCACTAATTTATTAGCTCAATATCATGTATGTAGCTACTTTCCACTTTTGAAAAGACAAAAGCTAATATTACTTATGGAAGAATGAATTGTATTGAGAACATATAAGTGTTATTCACTATACCTTAGAGTCATCAGAAACTCCATTACCCTTTGCTCCAAACGTTAATATATTAAAAACGGACGATTTTGTTGGATAAGTACTAGTGCCTTTATCCGGTATAGGAACCGGGGAGTTTGCATCATTGGGAGGATTATTTCTATGATCAACATTCTTGTGTTTCTTATTCTTATGCATTTTGGTTTTAGTGTTGTGGTTTTTCTTTGATTCGACTAATAGGGTAAAGAATGTAGTTACCATTAGAAGCCAAAGCACAAGAATGAAAAGAATAGAGGAGTTATTTGCTTTCTTCATCTTTCTTCAGTGAATGCTTTGTAAAAGAAGTTGAAGCTAATTGAATGAGTTTGAGGGGGCACTCTGTTATGAAACGGGGGATTGAGGTGGTTATGGACAGTTTATATAGTTTCATTTTGACAAAATAGCCATGATATGGCCTTCAAATCTCAAGAATGCCATCCCTTTTCAAATATCAATATATTTTCCACTTGGAAAAGCGTGATTGAATAATATTTTTGAGCCTTTTAAAGTGGTGATATGATATACTTGTTTTGTGATTGAATGAGTGAATCAACAGGGATTAAGGCAATCCGTAAATGAATTTTCTAAAAGTTATCCAAAAAACACAAAGAATAAGTTTTAGAGGTTTATCTTGTTGGAAAGTTAGTCTATCTTGTTAATTGGTGGTATATTTGTAAGTGTATGATCCTAAAGTTTATTAGGTTAGTGGAAGTCAAGAATAAATGATTAATGAAAAGTTCATTTTGTTTGTCTTTTAATTTGTTTTGGTCATTGTTTTCTATGTAGACAAACTTTCTAAAAGCAAACCATGCATCATTGCTTATTATACAAACCCCCTCCCCCCAAACCCAACTCAAAAGTACAATTGCTTTAATTAAGCAAGCTAAAATAGAGTCCTTGATCATGGATGGAAAAAAGACATGAACTTTAAGAATCATTTCATTTGATTATTCAGAAGAACGTCTATTAAAATCAATATTCTCGTAGTCCTATATTATCTTGCCTTAAAGAAATGCCCTTTCCATAATCAAAGTCCAAACATTAATAAACAATAAAATGTAAAAAGATGAAATAATAATGTACGCATAAGTTTATTCTGATTGTTTCAATGTTACTGTAATTCACTGTTAACAAAGAAGAACATTTTTTCAAGATGGTTAGGACTATATTATATATTACCAAATACCAATAAACGACTTCGACTTATATACGAAATTAGGCCAATTGCATGGAATCTTCGATGCCAAAAAAAAAATTAAAAACCCACCCAATTTTGATTATATCATAATGGACTAAATATTACTACTTAAAGACAATTACAAAAGGGCTTATATGTGACAGTTATTTTAGTTAGTAGTGATTCCCATATGATGTTGAAAAGTGAGGGATAAAAAGGGTAAGAAAAAGTGGAGTATTCTTTTCATTTTAGCAAACAATATAAAATATGCACACTTTTTAGCCCCCAAAAAAGGGTATTAGTCTGTTTTCTTCTTGCACGCTCTGGGTCATACATAGGACCCTCTGTTATTTTTTTCCTGGTTTGCTTTTCGTGATAGACTATGGAAAATTAATAAAATAATTACCTTCACTAAGCTATTAACTAGTACAAAGAATATTTTGGATCTTTTGAGAAAGGTTTTATAAATTTGGTGAATTTTAGAGATTTTCTTGATTTCTGTACATTTAGAAAATGTGCGAAAGATGTGATTGTTTGAATTTTTGTATGAGAATCTCATATAAGACATGATTCTTATGAAATTGAAAATGTGTTTGTTTAAATTTCTAGAAAGGATTAAAACACTTGGTAAAAATTAGAGAAATAGGGCCTGAAGCTCTAGTTCAACTTTAATAGACGCTGGGCTAGCACCTCTTCTCTTGTCTTCATTAGTTACATCATTATGGTCTGTGAGTTGTGGTTATGTCCAGCCCAGCCCAGCCCACCTAATTCAATCTTGATTTAGTGATGCAGTTTAATCACCCACACAACAAATAACAGAAAAATATATAAATTATATATAATATAACTTCTCAAATCTCAGTATTCAACTCACAATCTCAATAACAAGACGAATTGAGTATCAACTAATAATAACGCAACAACATAACCAATTGAACACTAATTGTAATGGATTGATCCAACACAACCGCTTACGATTAAACCCAAGCTCTAGATCTCCATATTACCTGAAATAGAAATGGTAGAATTCGAATAAATCGAATTAGACCCAATATCACGCGGGGTGAGATTAACCACACGCAGAGAGAAGAGAAGGAACTTACAAGCATTGCATTCGCGTGCACCAGTATTTATCCAACGACCATATCCACCTCACCTCCATCTGTCTCCACGTGGCCATGACATGGTATTTCCAATTCAGCCATCTAAGTAAAACGATGTCGTTGGACCCATTGTTGCATTTTATTTAATAGAAACGTATTACTAACTGAGTTTGTTAATGGAATTAACTACCAGGGGGCATTTTGCATTTCTATCTGCAGCAAAGTTCATCACAATGCTTGATTATTTCCTCCTTTCCTCCATACTTATGCATACATCACTTACATCCGTATTTAGAGTTAGGGGACAAAGGGTCGGGGATTAGGTTTGTCATGAGTTCGGATTCATTTATATTGAGTTGAATTTGGGCTCAATTTGATCTTGTCTAGGTATGAAATTTCAAGTGAATTAAATTTTATTTGGATACGATAGATGTCGTCTTTTTTCAGATCCAATGAATTCTTTACAGTACAATAAAGATGATTTTTAGTTACATTTTAGTATTGACATTTTTTTTTCTTTTCAAATTGACACAAATCAATATTACCGAATGTCACAATAGTTAGCTTACTAGTGACACAAATCAATCTTCCTCCCACCACCACCGCCACCGCCGCTCCTCCTCCTCCTTCTCCCACCACCACTCCTCTTCCACGCCCCACCACCACCACCACCGTCATTCCTTCTCCTCCTCCTCCCACCACCTCTCCTCTTCCACGCCCCACCACTACCACCACTGTCATTTCTCCTCCTCCTCCTCCTCTTTGACACAACACCACTACCACCACTGCCACTCCTCCTCTTCCACACACCACCGTCGCCGCCTCCGCCGCTCCTCCTGCTGCTCCCACCGCCACTCTTCCCACCACCACTTCCTCACAAGGTACGCATATACGTTAATTATCAAAATTAGATGTATGTATTTGTGTTTATATAATTGACGTTTGATTTCTTTAAAATTTATATAGTTATATTCAATTAGATTGTCATGAAATTCACTAATGCATGGTAGAATTATGTAGTTGTTTGGTATTTTTTTGCACAAAATTGTCGAGTAGAAGAATGTAGCCCTTTAATCCAAAACTAAAAACTGCCATAATGTTCGCATTGATTATCGTTCAACTTTCTTCAAAGGTTTACCTTGTCATATTTGATTCTATTATCTTGAATGTTGATGTTCACACTCAAAACTGTGAATTAGCAAAGACTCCAATCAATGGAATTCATTTTATGGACTAATAAAAGACCAACGAAAAACATGACCAAGTTATTCGATTAAGAGTACTGAAAATTGAGATTTAAATCTAAATTTAAATTCATACCTACAATTTAGAATAAATACATAAAAGCTTATATTACATCCACATTCAACAGTTGTAAAATTAGTATGTTATATAAGAAAATTATTTTTGTGTTGTGTGTTTTCAATTTTCTGGTCATTTGGGAGCGTAGAGTTTTGTGTTTTGTCAAAGAAGATGTTTTGTTTCCAATTGTTTTCTTCAACGCTGTGTTTGTTCCCTCACTTCTAGAAGTTGTCGAAAGATCAGTGCTAAATATATGGTTACTTTATGTTGCAACTCGTAAATCTTTTGGAACCATTTTTGTCCATTCAGATTGTAATTATCCATCATTTTTTGCCATGTCTCCTCAAACTCTTTTTCAGTCTGGCAATAACTCATGCATTTATTCCACAAATACTTGAACTTTTTATTTTCTTTCAAACTACCAAAATGTGAAATAGCATTCCGGTTGATATGCCATTGACACAAGCGATGATTCGCCTTTGGAAATACAGTTCCAATAGCATTCATCATTGCTTGACACTGATCTGTGAAAATAGTTTCCTGTTGTTTTCCACCCATTGACTCGTGGAATGTTCTAAATAACCACCCAAAAGAGCTCTCAGTTTCATCTGACAAGAAAGCTAACCCAAACATGACATTTTGGTTATGATTATCTATGCCTATGAAGGGAGAACAAATTAATTCGTATTTATTTGTTTTATAAGTGGTATCAAATGAAACCACATCTCCAAAATTCTCACAGTCAACCATACATCGGTAATCCCTGAAGAAAAAATTCATCAACCTACTATCGTCATCCACTTCAATATTCCAATAAAAGAATGGTTCTTTGTTTGATTTGTCTATAAAATGTTTAACTAATTCAGAAGCATCTTCATTTTCCATTTTTGTTTTTCGAGAACGGTAAAGAGCATCATATGCATATCTAGGAGTGAATCCTACATTTTCTCTCCCACCAGCCATGTTTTCCAACATATCATAAACTCTCATGACATGTATTTTAGATTGAACCATCGTAGATATCAACATTTCTTGTTCATCCGACAATTTACGTGCCGATCTCAACAAATATATTTGATCAGGGGCAAACATATCATGATTATGGTCTTTTTTCATAGGTTTGTCTATAAAATTTCTTCTCAAATATGGAGAATGCATGAAAAATAGATGATGTTGTACGTTTTTACATAATTACATGAATTGTTTGTTCATTTAGTTGATGAGAAAAAAATATAGTTAAATTATAATAGTTGTTGCTACGTACAAATGAATAATCCGGTCCAATAATTTCGATATGTGAAATAGAATTAAGTATCAAGGTACCATGAAAATGTATAATATGTATATTTTTAAAAACATTATAAGCTAGTTAAAGACATTCTAAGTAAAAAACGAGGATAAAAAATAAAAAGTATTTGTTCTTAGTATACATATATTAGAAAAGAGCACGAAAAATGCACGTATTTCTCACGCGGCTAGCTAATTTCATGTGTTAGTTGCATCATATCATATAATAAATGAAATTTTATTAATTTTTTTTAATTTTTTTTATTAAATATTGCAATTGACATATAATTCATAAATAATATGTCCAAGTTCATACTCGGGCTACTAGCATGTTTAACTGACATGCAAATAAAGATAATGCTCATCTGAAAAGCTTATTACGGTTACTACAAAGTTCATAAATGAAGCTAATTCGAAATCGGAGCAAGTAATACATGCAAATTAGAAATTATAAAATATCCTTACTTAAATTTGATTAATTGAGACCCTATCATGAGAATTTTTAACTAACATATCACATACAAAGAAATTAGAACTTACGACTTCAAATCCATTCAATTCAAGAGTAATATTTTTCAAACTTTAAGATTTTAGAAAACTTAAATTGTTTTAGAAAATAAATGTTAGAAACACTGAGTTTTTCATAGGTTTGTCTATATAGTTTTTCTATTTGGTATTGTTTGATCTTTAATTTTCTTATCAGATATGGAGAATGCATGAAAGATACATGATTTTGCTCGTTTTTGCACAATTACATGAAATGTTTGTATATTTAGTTAATGAGAAAAAATAAACTTAAGTTATAATAGTTGTTGGTACGTAGAAATAAATAATCCGATTTAATAGATTTGATATGTGAAATAGAATTAAGTATCAAGGTACCATGAAAATCTATAGTATGTATATCTTTAAGAACATTATAATCGAGTTAAAGACATCATATGTAAAAAAAGGGAAAAAAATAAAAAATATTTGCTCTTACTATACATATATTAGAAAAGTGCACGAAAAATGCACTCATTTCTCACATGGCTGCTAATTTCATGTGTTAGTTGCATCATAGCTAATTTCTTGTGTTAGTTGCATCATATCAAAGAAACCGTAGTTTTCCCAACTTTTAACTCCTAATAGCCAAGTCCATTTTACATAATCATTCCCCGACATAATAAAGATATAGGTTGACCTCAGTTATAGACTTATAGTTCATAAGAGGAATAATGATTCATTGTTCTCATGAAACCATAAGTTTGCCGTAATAATGAAATGAATTATGGGACATTATTTCCTATGCTATGAACGAATGTTGTTGACATCATTAATTAGAATCCAGATGAAGAAATCAAGTAGGTAGACTTTGCTTTTTGTCTCTCTCTATATATGTATATATAGAGAAGGGGAGAAGGACAAGATGAAAAAAAAATTACTAATATTAATATAAATATTTGAAAATGGTATGTAATGAAGATGAAAGGGACTGGCTGCTCAGTATGAATTTTTTCTCACTGCCAAAAGAGGAAAAATTCTCATCTCTGAATCTGAATTTTCTGACATTTTTTTTCATGGATTATGGAATGAACATGTATAAACTTCTTATATACTTAACATTTTATATAAATATCGCTTTCAAAAGGCTAGAAGGGTGCAGAACTTTGACTGAAGGAACTAAAACAATTATTAATTTGGGTCTGGAAAAGGTTCATGTGCCTGGAGAGCCTGGATTTTCGTTTTCAGGATTATTTGCTCTTCCGCAATCTCAACTAGAGGCAGGTAAAATATCGTATTTGTCTTATTTGGTTTGGTACATATTAATTCGTTTCCTGTCTATCGATTATTTTCTCGAAGTGTTGTTCACATAGTTTCTTGGTTACATGATTTCTGAACACAGAGACAGCTCTTCAGAAATTATTTGAAGAAGATAAGGGAAGAAACAAGTGGAGCAGTGAGAAATCTATAGAAATTCTCACCACGAGCATCCATAATATCACCCAATTCTTCAACCACTGCTGCAGCTCCTCCACCTTCTCCTCCCACCACCACAGCCACCACCGCCGATCCTCCTCCTCCTCCTACCACCACCACTGCCGCAGTTCCTCCTCATCCCACCACCACCGCCACAACCGCTCCTCCTCCTCCTTCTCCTTCTCCTTCTCCCACCACCACTCCTCTTCCACGCCCCACCACCACCACCACCGTCATTCCTTCTCCTCCTCATCCCACCACCTCTCCTCTTCCACGCCCCACCACTACCACCACTGTCATTCCTCCTCCTCCTCTTTGACACAACACCACTACCACCACTGCCGCTCCTCCTATTCCACACACCACCGTCGCCGCCTCCGCCGCTCCTGCTCCTGCTCCCACCGCCACTCTTCCTTCCACCACTTCCTCACAAGGTACGCATATACGTTAATTATCAAAATTAGATGTATGTATTTGTGTTTATATAATTGACGTTTGATTTCTTTAAAATTTATATAGTTATATTCAATTAGATTGTCATGAAATTCACTAATGCTTGGTAGAATTATGTAGTTGTTTGGTATTTTTTTGCACAAAATTGTCGAGTAGAAGAATGTAGCCCTTTAATCCAAAACTAAAAATTGCCATCATGTTCGCATTGATTATCGTTCAACTTTCTTCAAAGGTTTACCTTGTCATATTTGATTCTATTATCTTGAATGTTGATGTTCACACTCAAAACTGTGAATTAGCAAAGACTCCTATCAATGGAATTCATTTTATGGACTAATAAAAGACCAACGAAAAACATGACCAAGTTATTCGATTAAGAGTACTGAAAATTGAGATTTAAATCTAAATTTAAATTCATACCTACAATTTAGAATAAATACTTAAAAGCTTATATTACATCCACATTCAACACTTGTAAAATTAGTATGTCAAATAAGAAAATTATTTTTGTGTTGTGTGTTTTCAATTTTCTGGTCATTTGGGAGTATAGAGTTTTGTGTTTTGTCAAAGAAGATGTTTTGTTTCCAATTGTTTTCTTCAACGCTGTGTTTGTTCCCTCACTTCTAGAAGTTGTCGAAAGATCAATGCTAAATATATGGTTACTTTATGTCGCAACTCGTAAATCTTTTGGAACCATTTTTGTCCATTCAGATTGTAATTATCCATCATTTTTTGCCATGTCTCCTCAAACTCTTTTTCAGTCTGACAATAACTCATGCATTTATTCCACAAATACTTAAATTTTTTATTTTCTTTCAAACTACCAAAATGTGAAATAGCATTCCGGTTGATATGCCATTGACACAAGCGATGATTCGCCTTTGGAAATACAGTTCCAATAGCATTCATCATTGCTTGACACTGATATGTGAAAATAGTTTCATGTTGTTTTCCAGCCATTGACTCGTGGAATGTTCTAAATAACCACCCAAAAGAGCTCTCAGTTTCATCTGACAAGAAAGCTAACCCAAACATGACATTTTGGTTATGATTATCTATGCCTATGAAGGGAGAACAAATTAATTCGTATTTATTTGTTTTATAAGTGGTATCAAATGAAACCACATCTCCAAAATTCTCACAGTCAACCATACATCGGTAATCCCTGAAGAAAAAATTCATCAACCTATTATCGTCATCCACTTCAATATTCCAATAAAAGAATGGTTCTTTGTTTGATTTGTCTATAAAATGTTTAACTAATTCAGAAGCATCTTCATTTTGCATTTTTGTTTTTCGAGCACGGTAAAGAGCATCATATGCATCTCTAGGAGTGAATCCTACATTTTCTCTCCCACCAGCCATGTTTTCCAACATATCATAAGCTCTCATGACAGGTATTTTAGATTGAACCATCGTAGATATCAACATTTCTTGTTCATCCGACAATTTACGTGCCGATCTCAACAAATATATTTGATCAGGGGCAAACATATCATGATTATGGTCTTTTTTCATAGGTTTGTCTATAAAATTTCTTCTCAGATATGGAGAATGCATGAAAAATAGATGATGTTGTACGTTTTTACATAATTACATGAATTGTTTGTTCATTTAGTTGATGAGAAAAAAATATAGTTAAATTATAATAGTTGTTGCTACGTACAAATGAATAATCCGGTCCAATAATTTCGATATGTGAAATCGAATTAAGTATCAAGGTACCATGAGAATGTATAATATGTATATTTTTAAAAACATTATAAGCTAGTTAAAGACATTCTAAGTAAAAAACGAGGATAAAAAATAAAAAGTATTTGTTCTTACTAGACATATATTAGAAAAGAGCACGAAAAATGCACGTATTTCTCACGCGGCTAGCTAATTTCATGTGTTAGTTGCATCATATCATATAATAAATGAAATTTCATTAATTTTTTTTTAATTTTTTTTATTAAATAATGCAATTGACATATAATTCATAAATAATATGTCCAAGTTCATACTCGGGCTACTAGCATGTTTAACTGACATGCAAATAAAGATAATGCTCATCTGAAAAGCTTATTACGGTTACTACAAAGTTCATAAATGAAGCTAATTCGAAATCGGAGCAAGTAATTCATGCAAATTAGAAATTAGCATGCCATGATTGACCTTTTGGTGGGCAATGCTTAATCGTGTATAATTGTGCAATAACTAGTAAACATGAATTAATTTATACCGCTTCTTGGTGACATTGTTTCACCCCTCGTCCTTGATGAAAACAAAGACCAAGTTGGTATTGAGCGGGATCACTGCCACCATTAGAAGCCTTGTATACGCAATTGCTGCTTTAATATTGATGGGAGAATTTACTGTCAAATATTATATAACAAAAATCAAAACATAATTAAAAAGAAAAAGGTACGTAATAACAATTCTTTCACATGTTTTGCATTGCATATATAGATAGATACCTAGGAAATTGAAATAGAACATAGCCAAATTATACAATAAAATGGCTTCATCTCTTCTCCCAATTTCAACATAAATCAACCCTGCTTCAACCATAGCCGGGGTGGACCCAGACGCCGCACCTTTCAAAAAAATCGGCAAAGCCTCACTCAACATACCATTAACCCTTTTATGCTCCCGCTTCAATATCCTCCCCGCTTCGATGAAGACCATGGCCTCACGCAATGGCTTTAGCGCGTCCCTCCATGCTACGCAAACGAGTGAGCTAGGCACCAATCAAGTCGGGGGCCGTGAAAGGCGCCGCTATTCTCGCTATAACATCGTAGGGGAGTGCTTTAAAATCGAATGAGGAAGATTTGGCCTTTTTTTTGGAGTAGGAGTGATGGGTTCTTCGCCATTAGCTGGTGGTGACGGCTGATTGTTTGGTAGGTTTTACTGGAGGTTTTCTGTTTTATATTTTAATTATTATTTCCATGTTTGTCGATATATAATTGCAATTTGATACTTTAAAAATCTTGAAAAACTATAGTTATATCTAAATTTTATGTCCCATATAATTATGTGATTGATTTTAGATTATTTCGTTACTTAGATTGATGACTTTTAATTCCATTGCTCTTGTGTTATATTTTCATAACTTAACATTATATTCTATAATAAATGATACTTTAGCTAAATGGTTAAGAATGAATGAATGAAATTAATCAGCAGAACAAATTGAATTAGAATTAGGAGAAATATGAATTTATAACATTAATCTATAACTTCTTTCATGTGATTAGAGAAAATAATTCAAGATGGCGTCTTGGACTCCCGAGCTTTTTTCCATCCTTTGAGACACATTTTTTATGATATAAAACTTATGGCTAAGAATCTAAAATCGGTTAGATACTTTCATGTTGTTTAGAGAAAATAATTTGAACTCCCGAGATTTATTCAAGACTTTGTAATGATGATATATGATCATTAATAAATTTACCCTTGCATATATTTTTTTACAAAAAATAAAAAGAGAAGGGGGGGAAGGTTTAAAATTTCCAGAAATTTAATATTGTGCATGCTTTGTTTGACATAATGGACTTTTGTATGCTATATTTGTTCAATAATGTGCCAAGTGGACTCTCTTAAACTCCCAGCGGCCCCATTACTATAACTCTGGATTGTGCACTATCTGGCCCAAATCATATCACGATTCGAGCGATACTACTACTACGATTTTAATTTACCAACAATAAGTCTCATTATATTGCAAAGTTAAAATATTCATATATGTGAGAACATTTATAAAATAATAATGGCTTTATCCCACTTTGCACCCTGGAAATGCATCATTTTGGCACTTTGCACCCTCGAAAAAAATCAATCCCACTTTGCACCCTGAAAACATATCCTATCTTCCACTTTGCACCCTAGACCAATTTTTGGCCAAAAAAAGGAGGAGCAAGGGGCAATTTCGTAATTTTCAATTATTGTCAATAAAAATAATACAATAATTTCACATTATATCTGCCAAAATACCCCTTGTGCTTTGTCTAACTATCAAAAACCCCCTTTTGTTATTTTAATTAGCAAAATCCCTCTGTATTTATTTTTTATTAGCAAAAAAACACCTCCCAAGTAGAAATGACAATTATGCACCCATCACAATTAACCTAAAAAAAATTCAGTTATCCGTATTAACTTCGAAAATTGGCATTAACTACATATTCACTTAAAATTTTGACAAAAATCTCATTATGATTTATTAAGAATTGGTTTTTTTCTAATAAAAAATATAACACGGGTCAGAGAATTTTTGCAATTCATGCTTAATAATCAATTGGAAAAAAAATTCTCTGATAATCAATTAAAAAATTCTTGACTGATTAATCATGCTTAATAATCATTAATTATTATACTGAAGTTAAAATGAAGTTATTAGAATTTAACACGGGTCAGAGAATTTTTAACATGGGTTTATTAGAATTATTAATCAGTTAAACGAAGTTTTAGAATTTAACACGGGTCAGAGAATTTTTATACTGACTATATAGATAATTAATGATTATTAAGCATGATTAATCAGTCAAGAATTTTTTAACTGATTATCAGAGAATTTTTTTCCAATTGATTATTAAGCATGAATTGCAAAAATTCTCGGACCCGTGTTCATTTTTTATTAGAAAAAAACCAATTCTTAATAAATCATAAGTAGATTTTTGTCAAATTTTTAAGTGAATATGTGGTTAATGCCAATTTTCGAAGTTAATAGGGGTTACTGAATTTTTTTTAGGTTAATTGTGATGGGTGCATAATTGTCATTTCTACTTGGGAGGTGTTTTTTTGTTAATGAAAAATAAATACAGAGGGATTCTGCTAATTAAAATGACATAATGGGGTTTTTGATAGTTAGACAAAGCACAAGAGGTATTTTGACAGATATAATGTGAAATTATTGTATTATTTTTATTGACAATAGTTGAAAATTACGAAATTGCCCCTTGCTCCTCCTATTTTTTGGCCAAAAATGGGTCTAGGGTGCAAAGTGGAAGGCAGAGTATGTTTTCAGGGTGCAAAGTGGGATTGATTTTTTTCGAGGGTGCAAAGTGCCAAAATGATGCATTTCCAGGGTGCAAAGTGGGATAAAGCCAATAATAATTTATGTTTTGCTAACTGATTAAATATATTATTTTTATTAAATATGTATAGAATATTTATTACCGAATTCAAATATCTAATGAATCAGATTGATACAACTCATTTTCGCTTCATGTATTTTTGATAATATAGATCAAATGAATTATCATAAGTCTGAAAAGGTTCAAACCGAATTCTGAGTTAAACTCCTCCGCTTCATTAATTAATATAGCTCTAATTTACTTCTTTTTATCACAATTTCTTTGAAATGACTAATCCGGAACATAGTACTACTATACCTAACTATTTGATCCAGCATTCCTTAAAGATCTGCGCAGATAATGTTTGTTTCAAAACCACATATTCATCTATCACTTTATTTATTGCAGTGAGATTGTGTCATGACGCAATTCAACCACATGGAAAGAGGGAAACAAATTGGACCCATTTGATCTGATTGAGATTCCCTCAATTAAATTACATTAAAAGTTAGTCCCGTACGTGCATTTTGTTCTTTACACTAAAAAGAAACTAGAAAAGAAGAAAATAATTAGACATGAGTGGAGAAAATTTTATAGTGCATTTCCTAACAGGAGATCACTCCTTGAGTCCTTCCCACAAGAAGAACGTAGAGATATAATTATACAAAAAGACCCCGTTTTATGTTATCTACTTTACTATTAGTGATCATGTAAATTTATAATGTATAATTAATTAAAAGAAGATTTATTTGAACCTTTTTTCTTCTTTTCCATGAATTCAATGTTGAGTCACCAAAGTATAAATCAATGTTTTCAGAACCGGACCGGATAGTGAACCGGTGAGCCGACTGGTTAGTGGTTTTACTGGTCGAACCGGTCGGACCGCTGGTCGGACCGGATGATCACGTCATAATAATGTAATAAATATAATTAATTTTGAAGTATATGTAATATGCATAAAATTTAAACATTATCCTACAACTGATTAAAAATATACAAAATCTTATAATATATTTAAATTAAATCATATAATATTTATCCAACTTATATCATAACGGTAATATGATACTAATTTGTATGCTCATATAAATATAATATGATTACATTTCTTTATAAATATTTAAAAGTGTAAGTTAAAAATACAGCAAACTAAGAAATTCATAAATTTTATAATATTGTTATGTATAAAAGTCTAATATTCAAAGTCAAACTTGCATAATATATCGAGTTGACTCTTTATCCTAAAAATAATATTGAAAATAAATATTTTATAGAACAAATTTTAATAACAATTTATTACTTGAGTATTAATTTTCATTCATAATGTATAAAATGTTAATTTGGCTACAGTTTCTATATTTATTAATTTTAATTTGTACTAAAAGTTTAACAAAAATGATGTAGCTCAAGTGGTAAGGAAGTTATGTTTCACCTAAGAGGTTGGGTGTTCAAATCCCACATTTTACAAGAATTTTTAGTTTAATTTTAACATTAAAAAAATAAAAAAATAAAAAAAAAAAGAAAATTCGGAACCGGGTTGAACCGGTCCATACCGGTTCGTCGGTTCACCGGTTTTGGACCGGTTCGACCCGGTTCAGACTGGTTTTTAAGTAAGGTGGTTTTAGGAGGTAAACCGGACCAGACCAACCTCCGGTTCGCGGTTGAACCGGTCGGACCGGCCGGTCCGGTCCGGTTTTAACAACATTGGTATAAATGAGTCGAGTATTTTTCAATGACACATATTCAAGTTTGGTTTAAATTTTGTATTGAGTTTGAAATTATGTTTGAGTTTGGTCAGTAGACCCATGCTCAAACGAAGTTTTATCGAATGGTTTGACACATTATCAAATAACTTGATACTTTATATCTTCAATTTTTTATTTATCGAGTCGAGATAGAATTGAGCTTAAAAAATTATCACATAAAAAATATTATTCAAGTTTAATTAATATGTATGACGAACCAAGTTTGAATCGAATATGGAGTAATAAATTAATTAATTTTTAATCCTATTATCACGATTTGGCTTTATATGATCGAGCTTATTAATTAATACAAATATTTTAAGAGGTGAAAACTAAATTATAGTTTGCCGACATTACGCAATTAGTGGAAGATTAGTTGATTTAGGACTTTAGGCGTTGTGGGAAAGTTGTTGTTCGTACACATGAATTAGTGGGATTCACTCATTCAACACCTAATTAAGTTAAATTAGAGAAATGCACCAAAGGTTGAAAGGAAAGTTGATAAAAAGCTTAAGGGCCTGTTTGTTTGGCGTTTGAGAAAGTAGTTTGGGAGAGTAATGGAGGTTTATGAAATAATTTTGATTTGCGTAATGTTATTTATTTAAATTTTGAGAGAGTGATTTGATAAATAAAATTTGGTGTAGGTTATTTTTGGAAGAGTTGGGTTGTAGGTGTAAGATGTGTAAGAATTTATGTCAAATCATGTTTGTTGTGAGATAAATTGTGTAAGAGATATGTTACTTTATATCAAATCAGAGTATAGTTTATATATATTTTGTTTAGATATAATAAAATTGTTGTTTGTTTGAGTTTTAAGAGAATAGTTTGGGAAAACTGAGAGATGAAAAATTTATTTCAGAAAATAGATAACATGTTTGTTTGGTATTTTCAAACACAAATTTTTTTTAAGAAACTCCAAACAAACAAACATGCCCTGTTCATTATTTCAAGTCTAGAGAAAAGTCCGTGCCACCTGCGTGGGGCTTAAATTAAATCATGCGAACTTGATTTTCCAATTGCTCCAACAATTGTGATGGTACTATTAATATTGGTTATTTATCTCGCAGAAAATACTATAAGTTGACACATAAGTGCATAAATAAAAGATAATCAATTGACTTTTCCTTTGAATTGGATCACTTTTTGACACGTTTAATTATCTTGATTATAACATTTGTTAGGGTGAGTTCGGTCCAGCGATTGGAGTATTTAAAATTACTTTTTATATTTCTATTGTGATTTTTGAAGTGTTTGTCCCTGATTATAAAAATTACTTATGTTCCATCGTGATTTTCATGGTGTTTGGCCCCCAAGATCATAATCATTTTTGGGATCTCGAGAAACAAAAAATTAACTTATTTTAGAAGCAAAATAAGTGTTACTTTTACAAAAACTATTATACAAAAGTAATTATTCTATAATTAATTTTTATCATAATTAATTATTATCATAATCAATTTTAGTAAAATTGATTCTCCTGTAATTGCTTTTCGAATCGGTAGACCAAACTCACCCTTAAGTTGGTTAAAATAACGATTGAGACCAAAAATTGGATAGCTTCCATTGTTTCCCGTTCAAAATTCTCTTTTTTTTGTTGTTTTTTTCTTCCCCATTTTGGATAAGTAGTAGGCTTGAGTTCATAATCATTGTCTCCATATACTTCTTGATAGAGGGAGTTATATTTTTCATATCAATTTTTACCTATTTTACATGTTTGGTATCAAATCTTTGAAAAAGACACATTTAATATCAAAATTGAAGACTTTTATTTCACATTTGCCTGAGATTTTTGGTATGCTTAAAAATTAAAATTATGTTTCAAATTTTTTACCATAGCATGTTTATGTGCCCTATATCACATTTCGAAATTATTGTGGCATGATTCCCTGTAGATTATGAGATATAATTTTATTTTTTTTTGGTTTTCCCAAGGGTTTAATCCCTTTCGAGGCGGGTCGGGCACATTAAGTGGGTACCTCTCCCAACAGGGATTCGAACCTGAGTCCGCTACTTTGTAGCGACTAGTCCCTTCCATTAGACCAATCACATGTTGTTATTATGAGATATGATTTAACTTTGATTAATATCCCAAAACTTTATTAATTTTCTGGGGATTATTTATTGCGTTTCATGAACTGAAACTTATACCATTAAAAACAACGGCAGAGTAAGATTTTTTTTTTTTTAATATTTAGGTATATATATATATTAAATATATTTAGTACATCTATATAGATTAATTAATTGTTTCTTTTAAAACCCAACTACTAAATTTTGTAATTATTTAATTAGAAATCAAATTTGGCATAGTCCTTATTGCTTATTCTTTACTTCTTACAACAAAATAAGATTAAATTTTTGTAAATTGTATAGAATTTACAAATAAAATTAGCTTATTTATTGTTTTCTATTTATTTTATACGTAATATAAAGTCAAATATAGGATCAGAAAAAAAAATATAATTTATATTCTACTAATGGTTAACTTGATTATATATATTGATAACATAATTGTTAATAATAGTTTTATCTTAGATGATATTTATGATCTCAAAGAAAGTCGACTACAATTCTAGTATAGCAAAAATACGGCTTATCGTACTCTATCTTCACGTGCTTGTGTAATTTTTTTCAATTGATAATAAAGTTTGGCCCCCTCGACTCTGAAATTCTGGATCCGCCTCTGATTGGAAGCTCTCGTCAAGAGCTTTACATCCATACAAAGAACACACAATTTGGCCTCGTATATTGATTGAGATAGAAAATGTGCAAAATCCTCCAATTTTGGTATTAAATGTGTCATTTTCAAAGGTTTGGTACCAAATGTATAAAGTAGGTACAAGTTTGATATGAAAAATGCAATTCCCTCCTTTTTGGTATTGGTGATTATGGTTGAGCGATGTTGACTCCTGGTCGTTTTCTATGTTTAATAAACACCTTAGTTGTTTTTTGAAAATTCGGTTGAAGATATTGTGAACTCGAGGACGAGGTCTCTCCAACCCGGGATGACTGTTACAGAGGGATCTGATACAAATAACAAATAACAAATGAGTTGATTTCTTTGGTCGCATGTTGATGTCTCTCAAATACCATGAGTTGTGATATTGGCACATAATGGAAGATAATCGACAATTGGACCATGTTTTTACATGTTTCATTTTTTCCCTTAACTTTTACCATTGTTGTTTTAATTGCGAATAAGACCCCAATTTAAAAAGTTCTCGACAACATGCACGTTGTTGCAACCCAATAGTGGTGGAGAATTAGTGATGTAAAATCATTACTTCAAGTAAAAAGATATATTTGAGAAAAATAATTTCATTTTCTTAAATGTAATGATATTTTGGGACAATTCAAAATCTCACTATGAGCAAATATTAAAGGACGGAGGGTTAATTATTTTTTTGCCAGATTTTGGGAACAGTGCACCACTTATTATTTTGATTTAATTTCACTTTCCATTTTTGCTATTTTTGACAAAATCTCGATTTTAGACTTATTCGCCCTACAGTTCAGCTATGTTGGTTATTTTCGAAACAAAAAAAATTATTGTTATTTTGAATTACTTTTTTTTCTTTCTTGGGTGCTCTTTGCTTTTCCAAATTTGTGAACTGTTCATGCAATTAGAAATGTAAATTAATGACATCACTATATAAGCAAAAGTTGCAAATGAAGAAATTTGAAAAAAAAAAGTAAGAATTTTTGCACATCACCCTCAAGAAAAGTTTTATTTTCGCAATTTTCCCCCTATGATTGAAAAAACATGACAGTGTCTCCTAGAAGTTGATAGCTTAGTGCACTTTGCCCCTGATCAATATTTTGTTGGATTTCAAAGGGTAGAAATGTAAATTTTGGGTTTAGTGCAATAATTTTAATATT
This sequence comes from Penstemon barbatus, assembly GCA_003313485.2. Taxonomy (NCBI): domain Eukaryota; kingdom Viridiplantae; phylum Streptophyta; class Magnoliopsida; order Lamiales; family Plantaginaceae; genus Penstemon; species Penstemon barbatus. Next base: position 12,162,939 of record CM064883.1, on the reverse strand, counting down.
TTGGGGGCTAACTGCACAAAATATTATTAATTTTCATATAATTCGCTACCTTGATAATCACACATTAATCTAATTCTAGTCTTGTAACATATTTTTTATTAAAATATTTTACTTTCAAATTTCTCTGATTTGATTTAAAAAAATTTAGTATGGAGATGATTTATTTATAAATAAATAAATAATTAGAACTAATGAAAATTTCGTTAAAATAACTTATAAATTTGAATTTTTGTAAAAAAATATAGCTAAATATTTTTTTACTATTTTTTATTTTTTTCAAATTGCAAGTTACATTTGGATATTTTAAAATTTTGTGCACTTAACCTCCTAAAAGTTTTTTGTTATTGCACAAAACCCTCTGAGTGACGTTTTTACCGTTTGAAAATTACTTGAAATGATTAGGGGGCAAATTGCACTCATTTGTTATGTTTTTCAATTATAAGGGAGAAAGTGCAAAAATTTTAAATTTTGGGGGGGTGACATGCAAAAATCCCAAAAAAGTAATTGAATTATTATATCAAAGAGTGAATACATCACTCTCAGTCCATGACTAACTATAAGATAGTACTGAAAAGTTTGCATCATAGCAACTTTATTAATGGTGAAATGTGTGTAGATACTAGGTAGTGGACAATGATGTAATAATCTCTAGTAATTAATTTATTGATCCAATCCAATCACCATCTATTTAAAGCCCACTTTCCAGGGCCAAACTCCTCACCATTTATTTTTATCTATCGAACAAAAGCACAAATTATTTACATATCAGTATCAATAATTAATTTAAAATGGTTTGGAATGAAGCATTCCATAGATCTTAAGAAGAAGAAGAAGAAAAGAAATGGAAAGTAAGTTTGCTCAGCTAATTTGAGAACACGCGCGGCCAAATCATGAGCATTCTGTAAACCGGCAAGTCACAGAACGGCAAAGGACTCTCATATATATATATATAGAGAGAGTCTTTTAATTATTGGCTTTTATGTAACTTTTATTTATTTATTTCTTGTATTAGCTATTATTTGTGTTAGCCTTGCATTGTATCAAATAATTATGAGATTTCGATTTAGCTAAAGAATCTGAGTTTTAATGATCTTCTGGTTTGTTATCCTTAATCTATTACCCTTCTCTTCATTTTAATATTTATCGTTGGAAGCAAGTTTAAGATGAATTTTGTCAGTTTCTTTATAATTGCATGTATTAATTTTGTAGTTGAATCAATGAAAGAGAGAATTGAGAGAAAAATGTATATATTGTATTGAATGTATGTATTACAATTTGAATGTAAAAGTCTGAATGAATAAAATTATACACAACCACATTTATATACATAATAATTAGGACCGACTAAACAGGGGCAAAAGAGTAAAAATACCAATAAGTTAGTTACAATAATCAACGGTCAAATAATGACCTAATTTATGAAATTGGGGAAAATCTTTTACGGCTTCAATTCTTCCGCAGCTAATTTCTTCTCTTCATCTTTAATTTGTTGCTGCATTTGCTTTGATGAATTATCATCTAATAAATTTCAAGTTGGTAACTAAGTCGATGATGCAAAATGAGATTTTTAAGTTTTGAGGGTGTATTTAGTTGGCTTAATCAAAGGTGTAAATAAGATTTTATGTTTCGAGGGTATAATTGAATTAAATTTGATTATAAACGAATTGAAGTTGAACAAGTTTGATCTAAATGAATACGACTTTATGAACTAGATTAGCTTATCATTTTTAGTTATCAAATCGAAATTGGATTGAATTTCGCAAATTAGATGAACATAACCGGCTCAAATAAGCATATTAATTAAATTAGAGCCAAATTTCGAATAATTTGATTTGATTTTTGTTCCTACTTCACTTGTGCAATGTGTGCACATGAAAATGAACAAACTTGTGCATATTTGCAACTAAGATCTATGGTTTCGGTACCTTCATATTAAAAGTATATCTGCATCGCTTGGTTTCACGCGTTTGAACAAGCAAAACGCAATTCAAATGGTTGGTTTCACGCGTTTGAACAAGCAAAACGCAATTCAAATGGTATTCAGGTGTTAGATATTCCATTATTTTCAAACTTCATGGTTAGGGATAGGTCAAACATTGCTTTCAATTTCCAAATGACAAATATTTGCAACTTGAAAGTGAAAGGCATTCAACCCAAGGATGCTAGACTATAGAAAAGGGCAGCTCCATATCAAGCAGATTACAGCCTCCCACAATGACAAACTATATGGTGATCAAGGTTCAAATCACAATTAATACCTCACAATTATAAATACAATTAATTTCATGCATTTTAGTAAATAAAATAATATTATTCATAATAATTATATGTTACAACCAATAAAATTTTACAAATTTATCCTTCCACCTCGCATCAAAGGTCGAAAATGATACAATTCCCCAGTTATATATCACGACGTGGAATTCAAGAGTGGAAAAACACTCATTCTAACGAAATCTTCGAATTGCATTAATCTCTCCAAGATCCTCGTCCACCCTTTAATAAAGAAACGTAGAGCAATTGATTCCATGTGTCGGGTACTCCAGGCAAGCACCAGTGGCTGCAATCTTGTGCATGCACACTGGCCGGGTCTTGTTTCACTGCCTGATAGTCGGGCCTGTAAATTGACGGGTGCCCATCTTTTCTATAATCCGTGAGCCGACTTATGTTTAAATATGTGACTGGAGTTTTCATATCCTTGAGAACATATTCAAGAATTTTCATCTTTGAAGGATACTTGGCTAAGTAAGTGTCGTTGAATATTGGTTCCGTTTCTTTGTGGCATTGCCCTCCTGAGTTCCATGGACCACCCCTGCAAGCAACCACATATTAGACATTCAAAATAATATGGAGTTGATTTTGATGCTATATATTAAAAATGGAATTCAAAGTGTAAGGGCTATGGTTGGTTACTGGATTTAAGAATATACGATCAATTAATTCAATATTTTCCATCTTTGGAGGACAATTTTTCACAGTTAATTATTTTTTTAGATATACTAATATGGGTCTTTATTTTCCATGTTTTACCAAGTATTTGTAATCTTGAATATCCAAAAAAATTATTGATCTTCATGGACCTTCTTCGAAAAGGTGCAACAGGTAAGCTACATGACAAATAATTGATATGCTTCTCCAGAAACGAACTCGATTAGGTAACACCGCTCTTTGTAATTGTCAAGGAGCATTCAAATGGTAGAACATTAAGCCTCATCTATGTTCAATCACATTTTCCTTAACATCATTTTACTTAATGAAATCCAAAAATGGCTCAATTTGGTGGACTTGCCCTTTGAATTATCAAGGAGCATTAAAGGTAGAACATTAAGCCTCATTTTTGTACATTTACATTTTCCTTATCATCATTTTTCTCGATGAAATCCAAGGACCAAACATAGCCAATAAAAGTCAGCAACAAGTTCATTGGATATGAACCCAATTCAGAAATATATATGCTAACATTAATGGCAAATAAACACCAATTTCTGGGACAAAGGAATCATACGAATATACCTGAAATGTGTGACTGAATATCCTCTGTAAATAACTTCCGTTCTGCTTTTATCAATATTCTTATCAACCCAACGAGCCCAAGTGACAAGTGCTCTTTTGTATGCTTCCAACACTTTGAGTCTAGGGTGAACGTAATTACCTTCTTGGTAATAGTCTTCTCTATAAAACCAAAAAAAAAAAAAAGGTAACTCAAATACGGGATTTATATAGGCAAATGAAATTGGTAAAATTTAGAAACAATGTGCAGCACATACCCTAGAGAGGTTTTTTCATGAGTCCACCAGTGTCCGGTATTGAAAATTATTACATCAGCATCATGATACATAGAAGTTGTCCCATCCATCAAATCTAGTCGTAGTGTCTCAGAAGAACCATTTTTTCCATTGAAAGATGATTCCTTGACAAGGAATGGAGAACTAACAAAGTCTATGGTGCAGTTATAATCCTGCAAATACAACAAAAGAATGACGAATGAGACGAGGTTTTTAATTTTTTTTAGAAATATATCTGGTAAAATTTAGAAGTGAGAAGCATGCCTCAAATCTGAAAGCATAGAACCCCTTCTTTTTGAATTCATGCCTCCCGGATATTTCATAAACTCGTTTTTTGTCTTTGACACCATGGCGGAGGACACATACAAGAGACTCCCACATGTTCCTATTTAGTGAATCTCCAACAAAGACTAGCTTTTTCCCTCTAAGTCTCTCAAGAAAATCAGTCGTGTTGAACCTGTGAAAGCATTTTTGACATATTTACAATAAAACTATCAAATACTAATATTTTTTCAATGAATATAGAAATTCATATAAATAACAATGCAATTCAAACTACTTAAGAAGTTGAATGGTAAGAATGAATGTGAAGGTTTGTTGTCAAACAAACAGTCTACATAGAGCATTCATTTAATGATATCTTCGGGAGATACGAGTTCACTAGACCTTTGAGAGCGGCATATGTTTCACAACTAAATTCCGAAGGAATTTATAGACATAATGAGAAAAAGGAAACAAGGAACTAGTGAAAAGGAAAGGAAAGATAAAATTATTAAGAATTGTGGTTCCGATAAATACTTGGCAGCTGAACTATTAGATGAAGTTCTTAGAGAATTTCAAGAAAAAAAGATTATCTTGAATTGGTATCATCATGCATATATATTACACGTCGAGATTAGGTGTAGTAATTAGACAGAAGTCATTAGCAAACAAATGTTTTACTTGTTAAATTCATTACTACAACCAGAAACACAGCATAGGGTGATAAAACTGTGAATAACATCCACAAGCATTGAAGATTCAACTTTCCAGTTACATGAATTCCATCACAAAAAATGCATTGATTTACACACACATAGTAAATAGCAATTGTCTTACCTTGGAATGTCACAATCATAAGGCTGCCATCTCCATTTAACAAACTCATTATCCGGCCTACCATTAAGGTGACAATCAAAGTCCCTATCAATATAAGGACACGAACCCGCAGGATAATACGGTTTCGTATCATCTCTCACCCATCTACCATTATAGATATCACATTCCTTTATTCCTTTATTTCTTGAATCACCATCTTCTCGAATGCCATCCTCACGGGCATCGATTTTTGTCCCATTTTTCTTAACACCAATACTTTCAATCATATTTTCAACAGAATCCCCCTTATTAATTCTATCCAATTCCTTTCTTTTCCCAATACCATCCACCAAGGTTGTGTTTCCAGAAACTCGAGACCCATTTCTCGTATCCGATTCTCCAAGGATAAAGTTTCCATCTTTTACCTTTCCAGACACATTACCCAAATGGGCATTCTCCAAAATCTCATCTTTCCCATTAAAATCCACAAAATTTGAACTTTTATTACTCCCTACAACATTTGCTTCAAGGGTTTCATTTACAGAAACAGGGTGTTGCAAATTTTTAACCATACTATTGTCATTACAATCACTTGCAGTAGAACTATTATCACTAGAAGTACTAAATCCACTAGAAAATGGCCATGATAAAAAAGAAGAATTACTATGAGAACCAAAACTATTAAACCCTTGAAATACTGGGTTCAAAAATGGACCTTTAGATGAGATATTAAATAAAACTACACTCACAACAATAAAAGACAACACAATGCCTAAACCATAGCGTGATACCTTATTTCTGGGAGATGATAAAACCTGATCTGAGAATGAGATTTTCTTCAAATCCATGGTTTGTAAAGATGATGAAAAACTCACCATTTATTCACAAAAATAGTGGAAAATAACACAAGGGGATGGTGACAATATATTATTGCTTACTCCAATCTAAAAGTTGAAGAGGACTCTTTCTTTCTTGGGAACTTTGTTGGCGTATTCTGAGATTACTATGAAAAGGGGGATTAAATTTCAGTGACTAAGTTAAAGAAGTTGTGTTAATGTGGAAGTGTTGTTGGGTTTAAAGCGGTGATTTTTCCTGTGTCGTTATTTGTCATGACAAATATGGAAAGAGACCGAGATAGATGCAGTTTTAAATGACAGAACTATCCTCCTTTACCAACAAGAAAAGGAAATTTCAAATTTCAAAAGCTTGAATGCCATATATACATAGATATTAGTAAAAATTCAATTCCATGCATGTTGAGATTATTTTGTGTGGTCTTTGTATATATATTTTTTTCTAAAGGATTTATTCCCTTTCGAATACTTATGCAATTCACTTAGTTTATTTAGATAATATACAATTAATATGACATTGCAAAATAATTATAGATCTTATTATATTTTTATTGGTGTTGTTAATTAGAAAGTTGTCAAACAATTATTTTAAATAATCTTTTCATTCACGGGTGCCTTAATACACGAGGCTATTTATAGGTAATTGATATGTTCTTGGTAAATTTATTAAAGGAAAAGATCTTTAAGTAATTCAAGAATTAATATATTGGTTTATAAGATTTTTTTATTTATATATTTATATTTTCTATTGGCCTAACTGAAAACTCAAATACTCCGTATTAAAGAAATCATGATTATAAAAGTTCGATGAAAACATAAATTTGAAATAATATTTTAGTTGAATGAATGTTTGCTACTTATTGAAAATAATAGAAGAAATTAGTTTGTCGTTTGAAAAAATTATTTTATAAATTTCTGAATGAATTATATTTATTATTTCCAATAATTTACGGAGACAAACACTGCACAAAATGGTTTGATAATTTTCACAAGTTAATTTATGACTTTGTTTAGTTTACCCAAAAAAAAAAAAAGAATTGTGACTTCATCCAAATAATATAGTGCTTCACAATTTCTATTTTTCTTAGATATCTTTCACTTTTTTTTATTACTTTTGCACCAAGGAATATATCACTTTTTACTTTTTAGTACCTTTCACATGTCAGAACAAAACTTGTAAAATTTATGAAAAAAATTACCCTTTTTGACGCTCTATAACATCTAAAATTATCTTTAAAATTTGTAAACATGTATACAATGTAAGTACATAGGGAAATACGTTAAGGGCATTTCTGTCACATGACTATTTTTACGAACTACAGCAGCAACCGTACAATGGCGCCGACACGGATATTTGGACAAGCGACACGTGTTCTCCACTGCTTCACAGGCAATAATCCTACGGTTGAATTCAACTGTGTGCGAGCACATGCTACTTTTTACCTCGAGATTCAAAAACACAGAACCACAATCCCAACCGTTAGTATATCGACACGTGTCCATGGGATTCCAGGTTTTTTCCATCATTAATTTGTTCAAGGCCCAGATTAATAAATAAATGCTTTTTATTGTTGGGCTGGCCAAGACCAAGGTCACAAGTCCAGATTTTTTAATTAAGTAATTATATTTGACGCTTTTGGATTTGGAACAGAAATATCCGTATCCGTATCTAATAACATTAAATTAAAATCTCATTCCATTCAACCTCATTTGTGATCCTAAAAAAATGGATCGAATTTGAGTCAAGGCCGTAGTAAAATCCGCTCCATTAACGTCTCTAACCGTAATATAGCAATATTTGACCTCTGAATCTGGAGGAAAGCTCAATAAACAAGTACTTGAAACAAATTGTTGGGGAAAATTTGAATTTATTATTGTAGTGCTATGGCACTTATAATAATCTCTCTTGGAGATATGAATCACAATATTCTCTTATACATTTTTAATTGCTAAATGTCTAGATTACATAGGTATTTATAGGATAAAACCTACATGAATCTAGTTTGATATATGAATTAAAATAAATAACATACTCCCCTTTAGGTAGTACATGAATCTAATGAAAAGAAAATTCATGTATCTTTTCTTAGTTCATGTATATAACACATTTGACTAAGTAATTATAACATAACATTTGAACTTCTTTCCAAGTTACAAATTAATATTTCCAACACCTCCTCTCAATTTGCAATTTGGAACATATCTTTTGTCTTTGGATTGTGGAGAATACTTCGTTCTCCATTTCTCCTCTTTTGCAGCGACTTTAAGACTTTGTAGTTCATGTGCTGAGAAGGCAATTTCACATTCTTCAGATAATTCTTTTGAAGATTGATTCTTTTTCATCAGTGGATTAGTTTCAATATTTTGTGAAATTCCATTTTGTTGTCTTGAAGGATTTGGTAGACTATGAGTTAGACTTGAAGGTGGATTGTCATGTGCATGTTTATCTTCAAGCTTTGAGTATTGAGATTTTGAGATGAATGCTTGAGAAGAAATTTTTTGCTCCTTGCTATTTTGATGGTTGCAATGCAAGTGATCAAATTGAGGTTGATCAAGTCCATCTTTAGTTTTATATGCCACCTTCTTTTCGGAATGCATAATCATAGGGAATACTTTATTTGAGTTCATTTGTAGAGATAGGAGAACTCGTATTGAAATCCCGGCTCTACATACCAATTTGTTGGGGAAAATTTGAATTTATTATTGTAGTGCTATGGGACTTACAATGATCTCTCTTGGAGATATGAATCACAATATTTTCTTATACTTTTCTTAATGCTAAATGTCTAGATTACATAGGTATTTATAGGATAAAACCTACATTTTCCTTTGGTTTCTCAAGGGTTTAATCCATTTTGAGGCGCGTTGGAGACATAAAGTAGGAACTTCTCCCAACAGAAATTCAAACATAAGTCCGCTACTTTGTAGTGACTAATCCCTTCAACTAAACCAATCACCTATTGGTAAATAAAACCTACATGAATCTAGTTTGATACATGAATTAAAATAAATAATATGCTCCCCCTTCAGGAAGTACATGAATCTAATGAAAAACAATTCATGTATCTTTTCTTAGTTCATGTATGTAACACATTTGACTAAGTAATTATACATAACCTTTGAACTTCTTTCGAAGTTGCAAATTAATATTTCCAACACAAATGAACTAAATAATTATACATAACTTTCCTATCTTTTTACAGGTGATTATATGAATTTGACAACTATGGACAGCATTTAACGCATTTCATCTAAGCATAACCTCACAACAAAGACGATCGATCAGACATGGCAACTTGAAAGCATGCACAAATGCTATCTCGGGCCAGAGAGCTCCATGGCCTCAACCATAAGGGTCGATTCTTCTAAAAAATCGGAATATCTTTGAAGAGGATGTTCAAACGATTTGTGCCTTGGAGTATCAATGTTTTGCGATTGATCCCACTTTTCTGCTAAGCCATCACCTTCTAACATCCTCAACACTTCAGACATTTTAGGCCGATGCAAAGGATTAAATCGAGTACAAAGAAGTGCTACTTTAACCATTTCTTCTAGTTCAATCTTGTCATAATCGCTCTTCAAATCTTTGTCCACGATAAGGTTCAATTTCCTCTCTTGATGTAGCTCCTTTACCTAAACAACAGTTGCAGTAAATATGACTAAAAAGTTGAGTTAATGCAAAATTACCCCATGTGCTTTGTTTAATTAGCAAAAATTCCTCTGTATTATTTTAATTAGCAAAAATCCCGTGTTATCTTTTTATTAACAAAAAATCCATTTAAAATTCCTTGATAAATCAATAGATAGGTTATTGTCAATTTTCTAAGTGAACATGGTGTTACTGCCAATTTTCAAAGTTAATAGGACTATTGTCAATATTCTAGGTTATAAGGGGTGTTTTCGCATTTTTTGGTGGGAGTATATTAGTCATTTTTCTTGCAAAGTCATGTTTTTTTTCCTTCTAATGAGGCAAAGCATAGGGGTATTTTTGCCTTTCACTGGTTAGGTGAAATTACAGAAACACCCTCAATGATTCCAAACAAGTTTAAATATGTATAAAGTTGTTTGTTTGAGGAAGAAGGTACATACCGAGTCAAGGATCACCCCTTTTTGGTTGGTCCCTCGTCCAAAGTCAACCGCCTTATGGCCCGTAATTAGTTCAAGAAGTAAGATTCCAAATCCAAAAACATCAGTTTTTTCAGATGATTGACCGGTTGATAAGTACTCGGGAGCTATGTGGCCAACAGTGCCACGAACTGCCGTGGTAACATGAGAGTCTCGGTGATCTAAAAGCTTCGCCAATCCAAAATCCCCAACCACTGCCTCAAAGTCTTCATCCAACAAAATGTTGGCTGCTTTAACATCACGATGAATAATTTTTGGGTCACATTGCTCGTGCAAATAAACTAGCCCCCTAGCTGTGCCCAATGCTATCCTTTTTCGCCTCGACCAGTCTAACACCGGTCTTCCGTGTACATTATCTAAAAAGAAAATCCTAAGATAATAAATATACAACCAAGTAATTGATTAGATTAAAGTAGTTATATTGTAAAGAAGAGTTCTCAACCTTGAAGTTTAGATGCAACGCTAACATTTGAAATGTAAGGGTAAACCTTAATTACAATTAACCCCTTGATGTTTAAAAAATTACAAAACACCCCTTTGAAGGGGGCGTTGTGGTAAAACAGGTTAAATCAGAAGGGGGGATTTGGTAACACCAGAGGGGGGGGTTGTGGTAAAACATGCTAAACTAGAAGGGGTGTTCTTGTAATTTTTCAAACAGCAAGGCTAGTGAGTGTAATTAGGATTTACCTGGGGGATAGCGAATGAAGTATATTGTAAAGAAGGATTCCCTGACCTTTGAGCCTAGATGCAACACTTCCACTTGGCATGTAAGGGTAAACAAGAAGCCGTTCGTTTTCAGTCGAACAAAATCCCCAAAGGCGAAGAAGATTTCTATGGACAGCCAAACTAATTAGTTCGACTTCTGTCTGAAACTGAATTTCACCGCCAATTGCATTATAGTCCTTTAACCTTTTGACAGCCACCAAAGTCCCATTCTTTAATTGGCCCTTGTATACGATGCCGAAACCTCCCTTTCCCAAGATGTTCTTTGTATTGAAGTGGTTAGTTGCAGCTCGGAGCTCTTTATATGTGTATCTTCTTAAATGACCTAATCGTACCTCTAGATCATATTGATCTGCCAAACAAAAAAACAAAAGATTGTTCAGAAGGCCAATATCGAATAACTCAATGAAAGTTCTATATAGAAAATACCATTAACATCGAAGAAAATCAGCTGATTTTGCCTATATCGCCACCAAACGAGCAAGCCAGTTGTAATTAATAAAAAGGCACCACCTAAGCTTGCTCCAAAAGCAACAGCAACATGAACATGATGTTTTGCACCAGATTTTGATTTATCTATAGAGAAATAACAATTATTTAGACACCAAAATAGAAAAAAAATGAAAGAAAAACAAAAGATGAAGTTTTCTATATTAACCTTTGATGGCATTTGGTGAGAAGGACAATGGTTCAGGATAGACAACAGAACAATTGTTTTGTGAAGCCAGCCCACAAATTAAAGGATTTCCTACAATCCTAAAACCCATTGAAGCAATTAGGCTACATTAATTAGTAAAACAAATTTTTGAAAGATTAAAAATAGATAGTTAACTCACTTGAAAGTTCTAGCAGAAACTTTGGGCAATGGACCACTGAGATTATTGAAAGAAAGGTCCCTGCAAGCATTAGAAAACTATAAATAATTTTTTTAACATATTAAAGGGAAAAAAAAATACATTCTTTCCATTGGTATCAATTACATAGTACGAGTTAATCGTGAAGACATACACCAAAGTGAGGCTCTCGACTTTGGAAACAGAGTCCGGAATTGATCCAGTAAGGCTGTTGTTGTTAAGCCTTCTGTCTTGCTCAAAGAAAAGAAAACATTTGGAGTCAATCTAAAGCCAATGGAATGTCCAAATGAATATTCCTTCACAAGTTTAAATCAGAACAAGTCCCAAACACTCACAAATAATTTAAGTTCATTAGATCCCCAAGTGAACTTGGTATTTCACCGGATAGCTTGTTGTTAGAGAGATCAAGTGTCTGAAGCTTTTGTAACTTCCCAATTACCGCTGGAATTGGACCAAAAATATCATTGTTCTGTAGCAACCTATATATGAATCAAAAGACATTATAAATCACAAAACTTCTTGCAATTAAGCCATAAAAAAATTTTAGTTACAGTATTCTGTTTTAAATTCGCATGTAATGAAGTGATATTGAATTAAAAAGAACGACGAGTAAGAGTAAATGGAGAAACGTACATAGACTGCAAGTTAGTGAGGTTCCCTATTCCAGGCGACAAGGTTCCGGACAAACTCATGCTAGGTAGACCTCTGATAACAAACATTTCGTAAATTATTGTCAAGAATTAGTGAAAGTAAATAAAGATTTGAGCAATATATTATAGAATTGATTAGTTTAGTGTTGCGAAACTTATTACAGAGCAGAAACATAGCCATCTGGGGAGCAAGTAACCATTCTCCAACTACAGGGGTCCACAGAATTTGCATCCCAATTCTCCAACACATTATATGGATCTTCCAAGTCATTTTTTATAGCAATTAAAGCTACCACTGCAATCATCAAAGAAAGAGTTTTTATTATTGTTGTAAAAAACAAGCACAAAAATACAGCTTTGAAGACTGCACTTCTAACCATGGATTAAAATTTTGTTCTCTTTGTATATTTCGTCGTTTAAATATTAGAATCTTTTCTAAAAGCTTTTCGGAGATTTCCAAAAATTTCTGAAAAATTTGCAAATCGAAGAAACATGCGGAAGTAGAATACTCAATATTTTCATTTCGATTGACCCAAAAACAGAAACCTTACATGTTTATGGTGGAAACTTAAAGAAATTTCAATCCATGTTTCTAAGTAAATTAGTTAGTGAGTGTTTAAAGGGGAGTGGTATTTAGTCCCTATGCAATACAAGAATGAAAATATATATATGATAAAACTCTATGAAAATGGCAAGTATATGGGTTGAAAATGATTAAAAAACTAGAAATTTACCTTCATAATTTACACCAGAAGGAGATAAAGTTGAATAAGAAACCTCTATCATTGCCAAAACCACTAACCCCACTTTCCACAGCAGAGACTTTCTCCTTTCCATACTCACATAACAAAATTTAATTACAATTCAAGAACAATACATTCCTTTAACAATTTATAAGCAAAACCAACTTCTACTTTCCCATAAGAAGAATTGCTCTTGTTCCACTTCTGCCCCCAATGCAACCTCAAATTTTCTCTTTCAGGCATCAAGAATCCACCAAGTCTAGATAAGAAACAAAACCCAGATTATAAAGTTGCAGTCTTTGAACCAAAAAACAGAGCTTGGACTAAATATACACCATTTTGGAATGGAGGGAAACCAAGAGTACGAAAGTCTTTTTTTTTTTTTTGACCAAACAATAACAGAGACCAGACCTGAAATTCTGAGAGCCTTGAGATCTGGGGAATCTGATATTAATGTGTGAATTTCATGTTATTTGTGTTTTAACTGATCACAACAAAGGAAAATTAGTACCTACATAATTCTTCATCGTATCCTCCTATCACACTTTTACTAACACTCCCTATCTTTTCTTTTTTTCTGTTTCAAATATGCCACTTTACTTTTACCAGAAAGGTACATACACTGCATAAAGGTCCAAAACATAATGCCAAGGTGTGCAATGTAAAAAGAAAAGGAAAATAACCTTTTCCCAAATGATATTTCTTTTTCCATTTTTACTTCAATTATTCAATATGATTTCTCGAAAATTTCTCTTACCATTAATATGTCCTAAAAGAAGATTTGATATTCAAAACTCAAATGTGATAGATTTTTGAAAATTGAAAGCAAAACTTACGTGATAAGCCTTTTTTGGAAAGAAAAAAGAAAAACTTTGATTTCTTGATTTTTAGTAATCAATAAAAGGGGTGGCAAATGGATCACCCGGATCGGATCCTTGTGGATCGGATCCTAAATGGATCTATAATGATGGATCCATTTAGGATCCGATCCAAACTGGATTCGGGTGAGAAATTTTCGGATTCACCATGGATCCGAATAGATCCATGAAGGAATCCACAGTGGATCCGTCATGGATCCGTCATAAATTTCAGCCAATTTTGGGATATTGCAATTTTGACCCTAAATTTTTGAAAAATCAAGAATTGCAATTCAGTCCAGTATTTTAAAAAAATTGAAAATTTCCAATCCGGACACTGATTTTCAGGAACAAAATTTGCACTTTTGGTCCCTCAATTTTTGGATATTGCAATTTTGACCCTAAATTTTTGAAAAATAAAGAATTGCAATTCAGTCTAGTATTTTAAGAAAATTGAAAATTTCAATTCGGCCCCTGATTTCAGAAATCCATATTTGCACTTTTGGTCCCTCAATTTTTGGATATTGCAATTTTGACCCTAAATTTTTGAAAAATCAAGAATTGCAATTCAGCCCAGTATTTTAAGAAAATTGAAAATTTCAATTCGGCCCCTGATTTCATAAATTCAAATTTGCACTTTTGGTCCCTCAATTTTTGGAAATTACAATTTGGTCCCTAAATTTTTGAAAAATCTAGAATTACGATTCAGTGTATTTCTGAAGATTAAAATTTTCATCTCGGCCCCTGATTTTCAGAAATTTAAAATTTCACTTTTGGTCCCTTAATTTTCAAAAATTGCAATTTGACCCTATATTTTCAAAAATTCCCAATCATGCCTTATAATTTTCTCTATGAGTTAATTCTTGTTGTTGATATCGGGATAAAATCACATAAATTGATTTGGGGCAAAATTATAATTTTTGAAAATTGAGGGACCAAAAGTGCAAATTTGGATTTCAGAAAATCTGGGCCAAATTGAAAATCTTAACTTTATGAGAATTTTGGATTGAATTGAAACTCTGGGTTTTTCAAAAATCTGAGGTCAAATGGCAATTTTTTAAAAATCAACGGTCAAAATTGCAATATCCAAAAATTGAGGGACCAAAACTGCAAATTTGGATTTCTGAAATCAGGGGCCGAATTGAAATTTTCAATTTTCTTAAAATACTGGACTGAATTGCAATTCTTGATTTTTCAAAAATTTAGGGTCAAAATTGCAATATCCAAAAATTGAGGGACAAAAAGTTCAAATTTTGTTCCTGAAAATCAGGGTCCGGATTGAAAATTTGAATTTATTAAATTCTGGGTTTTTTAAAAATTTGGGGTTAAAATTGTAATTTTCAAAAATAAGTATTAGAGAGAAATGTTTTCACATTCCAATAATAAATTTTTTTTTTGGATTCAATAATGGATCCATTAGTGGATCCATCACAATCCATTACTTGTATGTGTTGATCCAATATGAATCCAGATTTTATGAGATCCGATCCAAATTCGATCCGAGTGAAAATTTAATTGATCTTTATGGATCGGATCCTTTGAATTTGGATTGGATCTGATCCATATTGCCATCCCTACTGATCATTAAAATGCTAGTATTTAAAAAGCGGAACAAGCGGGCCCTTTATTTTCTAAATTTCCAGTCGAATTTTAAGATTTATGGACAACAAAAATATTGAGTGGACAAATTATTAAATCGCCTTAAAAAAAATATTGTGATGCTAGTTGTATTTTCATGGGGAAACCAAATACTCTTTTATTCAGTGATTTGGACTGAAGGGATGTGGGTGTGATTGATTCAGAAAGAACAATAGCATCTCTTTAGGAAAAGCAGAGCTGGGTAAAATCTTGTTTGGCAGTTCACGTGCTTGATTTGTCCTAGTCTTTGTTTGTTTCCGGAAAATTTTATTCTGTTTTGTTTTGATAATTAAAATAATGATTTTGTTCTGTTAAAGTTGTGGGACAAACTTAATTATCAAAAGGAAAAGGAACAAGTTATGAGACAGATATGATCAATTTGTAACAGTGGTGCAACTGTGACTTGTTTTTATTGAAAAATTCTTACTTAAACCTCTCATGGAGTGGGTGGGGTGGTCATTAGGGCGGAAACAAGGTGGTGCTCGCGCGAGCCCCTAACCGTGGCCCGTTCTCACGTGAGCGAGAGGAAGGAGAAGAGGGGTGTGCCCCTCTTTAAGTCATGGGAAGCCAAGTGGCGTCTCCTGATTGGATTGTATTTTTTTAAATTCTTAATTAGAATTGTTTTATTAATGTTTTTAAATAGGAAAAAAATAATTATTTAAAGAAATATATAATTAATTAAAATTATCTCCCAAATTAAATTAAATTTATAGGTTATTTAATAAAATTTTGTTAGTATATTTATTGTGTATTTACTAGTATTAATAAATATGTTGTCATTAATTTTTAATTGAATTATTTAATATAATAAAATTTAATTTTTTAAATAAAATTATTAATATTTTCTTACTATTTTAATTAAATTTCTTTATGGACAAATCATGAATAAATAAATTCAACATTTATTTTAATTTCATTTATTGTAATTAAAAATGTATTCATTTAATTACAATATTGGTGGCTATATATTTTTATTAAATATCAAATTAGTTAAAAATATAATTAAACACTTTTACAAACAATTTAAATTAATACTTAAATAATAAAATATTTAAATACATATTAAAATTGACAAGATAAGTAATTAACAAGATCAGTAAAATGTTATATTTTCGTGTGTGTTGTTTATTTAATCATCTTTCTTGTATTTCCTTTCTTGTTTGTTATATTTACTATTACGTATCAATTTTAATTTTATGATTATTTACTCTCTTTAATTTTAATATTTTAATATTATAAATAATTTAATTATATTATTAAAATAATTATTAGTATTATTAGTATTAATATTAAAAAACAAAATTAAAACTACAATTATAGGTGAGAGTGGGCAAGTCTTCAAAAGAAATTAATGCCCTGCCATTGGAGAAGACCAGACAGGGCCCAGGGCGAGGGCAGGGGGCAGCCCCAAGGCTCCGGATCCCTCCCCCAACTGGAGATGGCCTAAGAATTTTTCAATAATAACAAGGCACATTTGCACCACTATTACAAATTGATCATGTTTGAGTAAGAATGTCCCGCTTTTATTTAGGCACGATCATTTTCTAGTAGCACTTACCCATTTTTTTCCTTATCCTTTCATTTTTCACGGAATTTTAGATCAAAGTTAAAAATGTGAAATTTTTAGATATTTTTAAATAGTGATTGAGATTTAGTGGTGACAAATCACTATTGTACGTTAGAGAGTAATATTGAAAAAAATAATTTCATTCACAGAAGAAAAAAAATGTTATTTAGAAACATCCTAAAAAAAAATAGTAATAAAAATTTAGAGACAGAGGAGAGGAGGAAGTTTTTTTTTTTTTTTACAGTGAATTCTCTGTAATTAATCAATTTGTAGAGGAACTGTTTACAATAATTATAAGGCAACATTTCATTTTCCATCCTCTATTTGACTTTTTTCATATTTAGTCCTATAAATATTAAAAAATCCATACTATTCAACCCTTGGAAAAAACTGATTCAAGACTTGCTGTACTATTACCATATCTTAATAACCACATTTGGTCCTTGCACCCAATTTACTCGCCAAAGATAAACAAGTGAGAAAGTTGTGGCCGGGTAGACCTTTTCTTTAAGAGCTCGAATGAACAGTCCACGTCATCAATAAAAAAATCTTTATATTCTTCCACTTATTATATATAGAAGATCAGAAGAGTTAGTTATTGAAGTGAGAGGTTGAGGACTCGTTCATTAATATTGGTTGAGAGGTTGTAGGAATATGGTTACGACTTATGACTCATGACTGATAAGCCAGCTAGCTCATGATTCTTTAATCAATGAAGTTATAATATTAGGAGAAATATGAATTTGGCTTCTCTCAAAATAGTTTCTTTATCTTAATTAGGAAACTCACAGGGCTGTTTGTTTGGTGTTTGGAAAAGTAGTAGAGGTTTGTGGAATAATTTTGATTTGCGTAATGTTGTTTGTTTGAATTTTGAGAGAGTGATTTGAGAAATAAAGTAGTAGATTTTTTTTTGGAAGAGTTAGGTTGTAGGTGTAAGATGTGTAAGACTTTATGTCAAATCATGTTTGTTGTGAGATAAATTGTGTAAGAGATATGTTATTTTATGTCAAATGAGAGGAGAATTTGTATATGTTTTATTTAGAAATAAGAAAATTATTGTTTGTTTGGATTTTTAGAGAGTGGTTTGAGAAAACTGGGAGATGAAAAATTTATTTAAGAAAATAGAAAACATGTTTGTTTGGCATTTTCCAAACACGAAAAAATTTTGGGAAACGCCAAACAAACAGGCCATAACCCGTGGCCTCAAGTCCCACTGGGCGTGCCAAAATATTGTTTTTGCGAAAAAGTCAATCAGTTGATGCTAAACGATTAATCTTTTGTTGTTGTCAGATGATACCACAGATAACGCGAAAGACTCGATCTAGCTTGACGAGGACACGCTCTGACCTAACGCACTCTCTGGAAAACCTATCCACTGTCCCGCTAACTATGGAAGGGACTGACAAGATAGAATAACTGACAGCAGAGGTCCGCAACTTCACCAGGGACCTTGAGGCCAAACAGGCAGACTGGTCAAATGTTGTCAGTAAGTTCGAGAACATGCTAGGCTCGGCCACTGCAGCCAGTCAGGCCAATACTTAAGCCATCAATACTGTAAATACTTCCCTGATGCATCTGGAATAAAAAATGTCTATGCTTGCTGAGAGCATCAATACCCTTGCCAATGGAATACAGATGCAGGCCTGGACTGGGCCGCACAAAAATTCTTCTAACAAAGGCAAAAGCCCTGCAATACAGATCGGGGGAAGTGGATCGAGAGATGAAACGCCCTACAAACAGGGCAATGGACAAACTAATGTCCCTGACAAGAAAGGAAGTACCTCCAGAACCAGGTATCAACGCCCGGACTCGGGGGGCAGGTCCGAAGAAGAACGATCAGAGGCCACGGGTTATGGCCCGGAGGGACATCATGCCATCTCATCGGCCTTTGAAAGAACAAATGGAGCCGTAGAAGGTCAGGAGGACCTCTTGACAGTAAACCAGGATTGACGATTGATGTCAAGGAATTGGTAATGCTGACTGACTTGACAGAAGTAGCGTATGCTGGACTTCCGGAGAGGCGTTGAGCCGATTTAGTGAAGACTGAAATTTGTTGATTGATTGATTGTGTGTGTGTCGCGTATGGCTGTCCTTCTTGTATTTATAAGCAATTGCCGAAACTGATCGGCTGATCCCACTATTCCCACTACTTTCATTTTTCTCCACTTTCTCCACTAATGGTGGTTATTTCTTCCTTCTCCCTCCTTGTTCAATTTTCAGATATGAATTTGTGAGCAGTTCAAATGTGTGCTGCCAATTTGTGTAACCACTTTGAGAGATTCTAGGGAGACAGTTGTGTTTAATTTGAATAGTCAGCTAATTATATGGCTTTTATCATTATCCCTTACTTTAATAGCCCCTTCCACTATTGGGCCGACTTTATCAACTGGGCTCTTATATCGAGCGCATATGGGCCATTATGAATCGGCTGACCTGATATTTGGGCCATTAATCTTTGATCCCTAATTGTAATTAATTATCTAATTAATTACTTGGCTATTGGCCCTAATTATTATATGGGCCAATCCTTAATCTTTGCCCATTTAATTAATTAACTTAATTAACTAATTAACTCTCATTTAGCCAAGATGGCCCGCTTATATTTTACCATGATTTGACTCTATTAATTAATTAATCATCTTTGGCAATAAATTAATTTATTCATTTATTAATTTATTCATACTTGGCCATAATTAATTCTTAATGCAATCGTAATTGGGTCTGATTTCAAATTGGGCATGTAACCCGTTTTGATTTCGGTCGGATCAGTTTCCGAACCAAAGTGGGTCCGACCCGGTTCTGTCCGTTCGGCCCTATTGTTTTCGGCCCATTATTGTTCATTGATCCATCAGCCAATACTCCTCGATCAATCGAGGGTAATTTTTCGGGTACAAACACCCCTCAAGATGTTAGTGAAGCTGGTTTGGAGGAAAACTCACACAACATTAATGTAAAGAGATCTCCCCTTCTAAAGAATTGGCCATTCTTAACTGCTGTTATGGTTTACTGCATCTTCCAACTACATGATATCGCATATTCTGAGGTATATATGTATTCTATATATCCAAAACATAATGTGTTCTTGGTCAATTTTTAGTACAATTCTCTATGTCTTTTTCTACCATAAAGATTCATGAATTTATTTTGTTTGATATTGGTACTACAGGGGCAACTGGGGAAAATACAAGAAATCCCCTCATGTTGTGAATTTTTTTTTGATGAGATTTCCATGTGTTAAGTTTCTTGCACTATATTCACTTCAGTTTTTATAGACTCGGTAACAAAATCCATTTTATGTTGATTTCTTGAAGGATGTGTGCAACACTAGCGAAGTTGAATGGGATCAAAATTGCTAGCGAAGTTGAAGGTTTGACACCAAATGTGCCAGTACTCCGAAAAGATGTGGGGTAAAAGTGCCAGTGCCCTTTAATTTATTGTTGCGGCTACGTTAATTTAACTAATTGTTGTATTCTTCTCCACCCCGGCCTTAGATATTTTCGTTATGGGCCGTGAGCCCAAGAAAGCTTGGGGGATTGAGCTTTAAAACATCAGATGTCAGCGAAGTTCTTGCCATCACAGGTACATAGCCGTTCCACATTTAGTGTTAAGAGCATTAATTTTGTATTTTTTCGATCTACAGCATCGTACGTGAACTACTAATCATCCTATTTGAATTTCAATTTACTTATCATTAATTCAGGAAGTGGCATGTTAATTTTTCAGCTCGTCCTATATCCTCTGGTAGAGAAGATGGTGGGAACACTCATGATATCTCGTACTGCAGCTGTACGTAGGCCTCTTAATTACTCGCTTAACTGTTTAATTTATTTACGGTCTTCATTCTAATTTATATCATGCCGCATGTGCTCTCTTTTGCAGGTCGTTACCATACCGTTGCTATCTAGTTATCCGTTTATAGCAAGGTTATCTGGCTTACGTCTCAAATTTGTTCTTAATTGTGCTTCCTTGTTGAAGAATGCCCTTTGTGTAAGTTAAAATCTTTGTTTATTTCTGCTTATATATAAAAATTTAAAATCTCAAGATTAATATGTCCAATATCATAACATCTTTTAACGAATCAAGAATGAGCTTTTTATAAAAATTGTTTTGTTGTTTTTTACTGATACATTTCGAACATACTCAGTTATCTATCACGACTGGCCTGTTAGTTATGCAAAATAGAGCAGTGGTAAGTTCATCTTTCTCTTAAATTTTAATTATTTCAGACACTTGCAATTAATATTAAATTGAAGCATGTTTTAAATTCAGTCCCAAGAACAAAGAGGAGCTGCAAATGGCATATCTATGACTGGTATGTCTCTTTTTAAAGCAATTGGTCCTGCAGCTGGAGGTTCCATGTAAGTCCCTTTTTTTTTTTTTGTATTTTACAGCAATTAAACCAACTTTAATACGAATAATTATTCAAGTGTAATGTTTTTTCCTGTCTATTTATTGTTTTCTCTTCATATCATCTAATGATCTGTAAGTACTGCAGACTTTCATGGGGGCAGCGTCGCCAGCACGCTGATTTTCTGCCAGGTACCAAATTTCGTATATGTATTATTTTCAATTAACTAGGTATTTAACCAATGCGGACACTTGTTAAATCTCAACGCAGGTTCACACATGGTTTTTTTCATATTGAACGTAGTGGAGTTTATTGGCCTCATTATGACTTTCATTCCTTTTGTGGCCATCTCAAATGACGAAACTTCAGGCGCTAACCTTCAAAGTCATCTGTAAAACCTTTTAATTTCATGTCAGCAATAAGTATCAACTTTTGTTGAAGAATGCACAAGTGCGAATGAGATTTCAAGATTTATTTATTTTCAATTACTTGTTGTTTTGGTCTAGTCAAATAGAAGTAATAATTTGTGAATTTCCAAATAAATTGTGAGTATTGACTATGTATTTTTGAAAGAAAAAAAAACTAATTTATGCTCTGTTTTTTTGTATTCCATCCTCAAGTTCACTCTCTATAGGTGGTGTATATTGAAAGTTTTGTAAAGAGTGGGTATGGTGATAAAATGGGGTGTATATATATGATCAAAACTCCTCATCAAAGTTCTTGTAAGAACACAATTTATGCATATATATATATTATTCAATCCTCAAAATTGTAATGGAATCCGCGATTCCTAGAGATGTCGCATTATCATGTGAAAATATACCATAATTCAATACGATCAACAATTTCTAGGCATTCTTATGATAAATCGGAGCAAGTTCCTAAGTTTGATCGAGAAGCCGTAAAGCCTCAAATTAATGTTAATGAAGATCAATGGTGAGTTTGGAGAAAATCAAAGTCTCTCAAAGATTCAAGCATCCAAGACTAAGTTTGAATTCCTCGTCTCGAACTATGATTTTTTAAGGGATTTGATTTTCTCTTTCGACCTTCGTAAATTTTCAATAACATTAATTTGAGGGCTAAATAGCTTGATCTCAAATTAAATGTTGGATTTTCTTAAATTTTGGATGAACGCCTCGAAAAAATGCCTAGATTTTGAAAAACGGATTGAGAGGATTTGCTTCTTTCTCCTTGAACTTTTTCGTGCTTTTTGTATTCTTTTTTTGAGTTATCTTTTTCTTTTGACCCTATTTATTTATAGGTGGAATTTGAAGATGAGATTTAATGTAATTTGCATTATCTCTCAAATTTGGCACAATTTAATTAGACAACAAATTTTACTCTTCTACAATATGATATTAAATGTATAAACACATCAAAAGTTTGGTATGAAAAGTGTAATTCCCTCCAATTAAATATCATAATTACTTTAGCAAACTTCAACCACGGAAAAAAAAATCTAAAACTGACAACCGCAATTCTACAAAACGAATTTTTTTTTCTGAAAGGTACAATTTTAAGTACCTGGATCATTGGACACAACATTAGACTAAATTTCATAAAAAAGAAAATAATTTTTTTTTTTTTTTAAATAGAAAATGTAAATGAGAAATGACAACTTCAAGCAGCTGCACTGATGCACTCAATAGCCTGTTTACATATGCCAGTCATGGTTGCCTCAGGCCCATACACCTATTAAGTATTAACACAACAAGTGAAACAACGATTTTCAGATTAAGAAGATCTAAAAGCGTGTTCTTAATTATTTGGATTTTATATTATTAGTTATTTGTAATAATAATGTGATGTATCAATACTGATAACTAGTATACCTCAATAGGAATGCCGATTTCTTCAGCAAGAGTTCGCATTCTTGCAAGGCCCCTTTGGTAATTTGGACCTCCTCTCCTTACATACAGATGCATTTGGGCAGCCTTAAGCTTTGCCTCCTGCAGTTACAGTTAAGAGCAAGAAACCATATTACAAGTACTCAAGCTGCTAGCTTTTTTATTATTATTTAAATAAAATGGTATTAATCGACCTTTTCTTTAAGAGCTCGAATGATGCCACTAAACGTGGCAGCTACATCGGTAAAGTTAGCTATTCCGCCTCCTATTACAAGTGCTCTCTTTTGGCCATCAGGCTCAGCAGTTGCACACTGTACGTAAATAGTAATTCATTAGTGAATTAATATTTCTCATCTTTGGGGGAGAATGATCATGTAATTAATTAATCATCCTTACATCAATAACAACTCTAGCATATTGCAAGACCTCCTCTTCGTTGGGAGCACCACTGTATTCTGCGTAGTTTCCGAGCTCAGAAGCAAAGCCAAGGTCTCCAACCTATAGTTCAAATACGATCGATGTTAGCCGCCCCAAAATATCAGACAACAAAAATTGCATTCGATTTAAGTAGAAACACACAGTGTCTGCGTAGATGACACTTGCCCCTCCTCCAGCAACCATTGTCCAAATTCGTCCTTTGGGGTTCAAGACCGTAAATTTAAGAGATGCACTTGTCTACAAATAACAACGTATTGAAAACACAAATCATTTAATTAGTTTAGATTGTAAGAGAATTACGTTAAATGTATCACTGAGTAGCTAGCACCTTTTCATCGAGTCCATGAATAAAGCTTTCAGTAGGACTCATAACTCTTCCGAATGGTAATGGGAATTCAATGTTTCCCCATCTACAAGATCAAGGTTACGTAAGAAACAAAATGGGAGTTTCTTAAAATTAAAAATGAAATTTACAAAATAAAAATCGGATTACTTTTTAAAGTTCTTAAAAGTGGCAGTATCATCAAGCTCGCCTCTCATATCCAACGGGTAAGGCTTTCCATCAACCAATGTGAAAGGATTCATCTCAAGAAAAGTGAAGTCCAAATCTGCGTCCAAAGATAAAATCATATTAACTACTTTAAATATACCTATTTTAAAGAAAAAAAAAGTTCTGTCTACCCAAAAATAAATCATAGACAACTTTGATGAAGTCCTCGATCACACTTTTAATCTGTATAACATAAAAGAATTTTGAGTAAGCAATAATGAAGTTATGGCCCTACTCCGTTCATATAAATTTGATACATGCATGCATAGACTATAGATAGAAGAATACATACCTCCAAGGGAAGGGTTTCCACAAGTGGAACACATAGCTCGGGCGTAAAGGATTCACCCGTTGGCACAAAGATGGTCTTTACCTGCATAGAGTGAAAAAAAACGTAATTCACATTTGGTTTAGAATTTTTTTTTTAAAATTTTGAGAATGAAGTTGATTACAATACTGAAGTCTGAAATGTTTAAGTACCTTGTCCCAATTCTCTTCAATTTCAATCCCTCCACACTCTGAAAAGCTAATACTGCAACCGAGCCTCTCAGATACAATATTTAGGTAAAATTCCTCGTTATGTGGAACAAATGGTTCAACAATGAATGTCGTAATGGGACCTTTGCATCCCCCCATTTCTACCTATTTACATATGTTAGAAAATTAACCAAATGAAATAATGCAAGATATAGTAATATGTAATAGAATATAGAAGTACCTCTTTACCAAGGCGTTCTTTAACAAAAGTGGCAACTCCAGCCAAATCTAGGTTCAAAGCAACAAGACCACTTTTCCCACGTTTACCGAATAACATATCTGGTTTAACAACCAGTTTTGTGGACGAGAGCCATTCTTCCTTATTTACTAGTTCATTGAAATCAGTAGATTCCGTTACCTAAATCATCATGAGAGAATAGTTGATTATCAGACATAAATCACAACTTGATTTCTGAATATGACTAGTATTTTGTGAAAAAAGACGAGATGCTATAATATGACTTGATCCATCAAATTCAAATTGAAAATGAGAATGTAAAGGAAGGAATACTCTCCTCAAGTTTGCGGACTAGATTTCATCCACACCTAACTGAATGTGTATTTTTTTCTGTTACATTGCACTTTGGACAAGAAAATGTTAAATGCATGCAATAGAAAAAGCATGGATCCATCTACCAAATACATCAAATCAAATTTTTGTTAGATATTCCGAACGAGAAAACTACCTAAAATTCACCCACAAGGCGCAAAGATATTTAGGTGAACAACCCCCTATGTTTTTTTTATCAGCAAAAAAAAAACCTCATTGTTAACATTTTAAAGCAATAATCTCCTGTGTTATTATTTTGTTAGCTCATTGCATCCATTTGAAAGTTAAGATTTGATCAGAGGGTTATTGCTAATATTTTTAAGAGAAATTATTGCCAATTTTTTTAAGTGAACGATGGTGTTTTCACATTTTATTCCAAGAGAAAAATATAGCATCTAGAGAATGTCTGTCACTTTTCCTGCAAATCATGGGGTAAATGCATTTCACTTGTTAACACAGGGGATGTCTTGGCATTTTACTCATAATTCATAAAACAAAACAGAGGAAACATCTATATTTATATTAAGAAACTAACCAAACTTTCATCTGTTCGTTTCCTCTAAGAATACTATTTTAGAAGAACCATCAATTTCTTGAAAACATTCAAAATGGCAACCAAAAAAATAACACCAAAAATAATTCTTAAAAAGTTAGATAAATTAAAAAACTAAAAAAACCCATGAAATAAAAAGAAACAATCTATTTATTGAGAAATCTATCTCACTCACCTGGGCAGATTTGATTTCCAACTCCAACCCAGAAATCCTCTTAAAATGCTCTTTCAACAACCTCTTTGAATCATACTCTCTGATCTTCTTCCTTGCCATTTATTATTTACCTTAATTAAAAAAATAAAATATGAGCCAAGATCCCCATTCCATGATCACAAGAGAAACATCAAATGAAAAATAGATTCAAGATCTATCAGAAAACCAAACTTTTTACACAGTATCTATATTTACATTGCAATAAACCATAATACTAATTTAAGATCTTTACTTACTGTCTGAAACAAATTACACAAAAGGAGGCTTCAGGAATTTCAGATATGTGTAGATAGAGAAAGAGAGTGACAACTTTAGAACACAGACTAACTAAAATTGTGGAAATTCTCTACCTGTATTTATAGATAGGGAGTTTGGTTACATGTGATCATGTAATAATAAAATATTTAGTTAGGTGTTATATTTTAGCTGGGAAATTGGACAGAAAATGAAACATGAGGTACAATACAGCCCACCAACCTTGGTGGACCAATACCAAGGCAACTGGTAAAATCTAAAGAATTGTATTATGGTGTTTAATGGTCCAAAACTTGATAAAATGATACTATCCTGTATTTTGCAAAACCTGCAAAATATTATTTGGTGATTTTTTTTTTCTATCAAATTTTGTTGTACTTTCAAACTCTGCATAAACACACAATCTCCATTAGTTACTAACACCATTAATTTTTGCATAATTTTGTTTCCGTAAAAACCCCTTGTCCTTTTGAATATTTGCGCAAAATTTTCTTGTACTTTTGAACGTTTGAGCAAAACTTCCTTGCATTTATTAATATTCGCATAAAACTCATTTTTGTACTTTTGAATATTTGAACAAAACTCTCTTGTACATTTAAATATATAGAGAGGTCTCTTCAGAAAAAAAAAAAAATATAGAGAGAGGTAATTTAAAAAATTCAATTAAAAATTAATGGTATTATTAACTAATGGAGATTAAGTTTTTTATGTATGGTTTTTGAAAGTACAATGAGATTTAGTACAAAAAAAAACTCACAAGATAATTTGGTGCAAGTTTCACATAATTAATACATGATAGTATCGTGCATTTTCTCCTCCAAAACGTGGAATTTGGGGTGCAGACTTTCTTA
Source organism: Penstemon barbatus (assembly GCA_003313485.2). Classification (NCBI taxonomy): domain Eukaryota; kingdom Viridiplantae; phylum Streptophyta; class Magnoliopsida; order Lamiales; family Plantaginaceae; genus Penstemon; species Penstemon barbatus. The sequence continues at coordinate 12,135,923 of CM064883.1, read as the reverse complement.
GGTAACTATTTTTATCTATTACCAATATCATATTCTCTATTAACATATAGATTAAAAATGGAAGAGATGTTCTTTTTACTATGGTATTGGTTTCTCGTGAACTTTAGCGTGTAATGTGATTATGTACGGATATTTTCTTCAAATAATTTGTGTTATTTTTATTAACTATGGGCTACGAAGGTCGATTTTTAATAAATATAAGATAATATAAATATAAACGTGTAAGAAGCATAAAACTTACGATATTTTAAGAAATCTACACAAAACCTTTCATGATTAATTTTACTGCAAAAATTCAACTGTCTTTAATAAAATATTTCATGAGATCCTCTTGTTTATTTGGTCCAAAAGATAGGGAAATTCTTACCCAGACCGGGTTTGGCCGAACCCAAAGGAACTACATGGCAAGTGTAATACACTTGCTTTGGGATTGGATGTAACTCCCAGGAGAGTGACCAATCACAAAAGCAAGTGCAATACACTTGCTTGGTGGTTGGATGGGTTTGGCCAAGCCAGGCTTGGACAAGAATTTTCCCAAAAGATAAATGACTAAAGCAAGTGCTTCACCAAATGATAAATACCCGAAATATTATGACTTAAAAGATGAATGATTATATCCACAGAAATTTAAGACCAAAAGTAATTTCAAATTAAAAAATATAGGGGTAATAAGTAAGGAATGACCTAAATTTAAGTAGACATTATAATAACTAAATATAAATAAATTTAACATTTCAAAGTAGTATTATAATCCACAATATGGGACCCACGGAAGGATGACCAATTACCTGTATCCTTCTTTCGGGTAAACCTGTTAGTTTGGATCCGTAACCCATCATAGTCCCCTTTCCTCAATATAATTAGGGTTCCTTGGAGCATCAGAAAAGAACTTCCTTTTCTCCAGGTAAACCTCGAATCTAATTCGTTTTGTATGTTTCTTCTTTTATAACTAGAAACAATTTATGCATCGCAATCTTCTAAAACAATGTAGGGGTTGTGGATTGAAGCAATGGATAAAGAGAGTGTAGAGCAATTGAAGTTTCAATTGCAACAATGGTTGAATGAAGCACATCAATTCATTGGGAAAATCCCGCCTGCACAGCTTTACGCCGCAATTGGGGTGCTTCTCTTTACCAGTTTCTTCTTTTTAATAAGTAAGCTTATAATTTTGTTTCAATTATACATATATATGTATGTATGTATGTATTTGTATCTTCAGGTTCACCTTTCTTTATGCTTCGATCAATTGCAGTTCGTCTTTTCAAGCGTAGATCATTCAATACTGTTTTATTAACTGGACTTAGTGGAAGTGGCAAAACTGTTTTATTTCACCAGGTAAGCATTCAAAGAATATTTTGAACTTCAAAATGAAAAGCATTTGGATAATTTAACTGAAGTCCTAGTTCAATTTTTTTTCCGTATTTGTTGTCTATGCTAGCTTCGAGATGGCTCCTCACATCAGGGTTCTGTGACATCAATGGAACCAAATGAAGGAACTTTCATACTACATTCTGAGATAAGTAAGGTAATGCTATTCATTTTCTGGAAATTTATAAACATGATCTGTCATACATGCCTAACTATAGGATGGTATAGGAATTATTACTGATCTATAATGTTGATATTCACATGGGAATATGTTATGGTGTCATAAAAGACGCCAGTACTTCATCCTATTGGTTGCTTTCATAATTTTAATGTCATTATGCAATTGAGGTGAAATTTTTTATAGGTGTAAATCCTATTTTTGTGACTTGCAGAAGCGTAAAGTAAAGCCTGTTCACATTGTTGATGTTCCTGGGCATTCACGACTTCGACCTAAGCTAGATGAGTATTTGCCTCAATCAGCCGGTATAATTTTTGTGGTGGATGCCGTGGAGTTTTTACCAAATGTCCGTGCTGCTTCTGAGTATGTAATATTTTTATTTTAACTGTACATGCACATGCATATTGATTTTTAGTGCTTAAAAAATGACTAACATAACATCTCGTTTAACTTTTTTTTCCAACCAAAGGTACCTATATGATATTTTGACAAAGGCAATTATTGTGAAGAAAAAGATTCCACTACTACTCTTGTGCAACAAAGTGGATAAAATTACAGCACATACCAAAGATTTCATTAGAAAACAGCTGGAGAAAGAAATGTGAGATAAACTACATATCGTCTGGAATTTAAGTCTTTAAATGCTTTTCATATTGCTGATTTTTCTGAATATTATTTTGAGTTCCTGTAATTCTCAGATGCTAATTCTACATCTGTTTAAAAGAAATATTGGTCTAATATTATCAAGAAAATTCAATTCTTTGACATAAATAAATAAGTCAACTCTACCTATTTAATATGTAATGGCTGATGAAGCGAGATTTCTTTAGAAGATGTAGTTGATACCAACGGTACAGGTTTGTTCTGTATGAGAATGAAAATGATATTTAGTATCAGTGAAATCAGACATATTGCCAGAGAAACCGTGTTAATGATTTAAGAAGGTCAAGTTGTATTTACAGCCAATAATTTGCTGTATTCTATAATTTGGGAAAAGGGAGAGGGATATGAGGAAAATTTGAATGAATTTCGCATTTCAAAAGATATTAATATCTTGTACTAGTTTGTTACTTGAGCGTTGGGGATGAAAGAAAAACGCTTATACGAAAAAAATTATTCTGATACTGAAAAGTTGGCAATATTATAAAATGTAAGTTGGAAGGAACAGTTCCCAACCGGGTGTGTGATATCAGGCTTAAGGAAGAACTTACTTTTGTATTTCTGATGACTTTGATTTGAGTAAATCAGAGAGTCCAGTATGTTGTCTATTGACATAGATTCAGACAAAATATTTCATTGATAAATCTGGTTCTTGTAAAGTGGAACTTACTGATAATTATGGCCTCAGTCAAACTGCTATATATTGATCGATCTTTTCCATTGCTATCTATATCTTCCACACCGCATGTTTTCTTGTATCTATTTACAAAGTTTGTGTCACAGAGCTCCTCATTATATCATCTCTATTCCTAATAAAATCATTGTATGCTGCTTTTTTAAATAGATCTGATGGCTTCTTTTTGGCACAGTGACAAGCTTCGGGCATCAAGAACAGCACTATCTTCCGCAGACATTAGCAATGAATATACTCTGGGGACACCTGGAGAAGCTTTTGCATTTTCTCAGTGCCAAAACAAAGTTACAATTGCAGAAGCATCCGGTTTGACAAATGACATGTCTCAGTTGGAACAGTTCATCAGAGAATATGTGAGGGCATAGTAGGAAATGCCAAACTGACACCCGGAATTTGCATATTCAACAGGCCCATTGCGAAGCCTACCTGTAATGAGTTGTGTAAGCTAAGGAAGCTATGTAGGAAGTTCAATAGGCATTAATTGATATATCTGAAAACTCGTGTCTTAAAATTTTTAATCTAATAATTTTTTGTGCCTATTGTAGACACGGGGCGATGTTTTGAAATTTCTTTGACAGTTACATTGTGTGCACTAATCTTTTGTTTTCAATTGACATATTACATCTTATGATATGCTTAATTGGTTATTGGAATAGTTTACTGCCATTAGGTGGACATGATACTCTGTGAAATTAACATTTTCTTTTTTTGGTTATCAAGTTATATTATTATTGCTTTTGTTTCCCCAAAAAAAAGGTTAATGATATGGACCTTTCTTAAGTTTGGTGTAATTCGCGTTCATTCCCCTCCAAGAATCATAATTACAATAATCTTCCCTAAAGTTTGAAAAATCTTACAAAACCCTAACGTACACTAACGAAGTTGGACGGATATGTTAAATGACTTAATTGCTCTCATCAACTTTAATTTAAAAAAAGAAAAAAGAAACCTTATTAACAAAATATCTTATTTACCCTTGTCCTGAAGCACAAATTACAAGGAACTCCCCAGAGGTCTGATGTAATTCGCATTCAATCCTCTTCATGAATCATAATTACAATTATTTTTCCTAAAATTTCAAAAACCTTACAAAACCCTAACGGTCATTAGAGTAGTTGGACGGAATATGGAAATGACTTCATTGCCCTTGTCAATTTTTATTACAAAAGAAAGAATTAGATAAAAAAATTCCGATTAACATAACGTCCTAGTTACCATTGTAATGATGCACAAAATTATCATATTACCCTTGAATTTAATTATGAGTAGATATAAAAAATCATAATTGCACATTGTTACCTAAACTTTAAAAAAAATTATTTTATACATAAAATGAAAAAACAACCTAGCCCTAGCACTAACCCCCCACCCCACCCCCGCCGTTCTTATCGGCACCTCTTCTCTCAGGTCGTGCCACCGGCATGAGTTCTACGATTCTAGGCTGGTGGCATATTGAAAGGAGAAGCCAGGCCGACGGCACGACTTGGAAGGAGAGATGTCAGTAGGGTAGGGATGGTGGGTGGAGTAGGGTAAGGATGGTGAGTGGAGGTTTAGGGATGGTAAGATTTTTTTTTAGTTGACTAATATAAATTAAAATTATTTATTGATTTAATAATATTAGTAAATATGTATATAAGGTATCATTTTCTAGAAATATTAAAAATAATGATTTTACTAAATTAGGTATTTGCGTCAAAAAATTGGTTAACATTTTATGAATTTTTTTAGTACAGGTTAATAATGAACATGTGATCATTTTTATAATGTCTTAATTTTTGTCGAATTAAACGAAATTTATTCATTCATCTTTGTACTTTAATTACGATTTTTTTCAAAATTGTTAAAAATTACTTGTTAAATGTGAAAATTCAATGTATTTACATTTCGGTTTATGTTCTATACTACACTAGTAAACTAATCATAGCGTCATGTAAATTTTCAACATTTTCATCCATTCATAACCATAAACCTTACAATGAACACCCTCTCATATATAAAACATAGAAAATTGCTACAGGAATATAAGGGAAAAATGAAATTTTCAATAAAATTAGAGGAATGACGTTAGCAAAAACTAATGGATGTAAAGTTTTTGAAACTTTAGGGGATGTCATTGTAATTATGCTTGGATCGAACGCGAATTACACCAAACCTTGGGGGAGATACATGTAATTAACCCAAAAAAATGACAGTTGAGTGGAAGTATGAGTAGAATCTTTTTTTTTTTTTTTTTTTTTTTTTGAGAAGAGAGTAGAATTGTATACCTGAAAAATCCTTTAGGTACTATTAAGTATATATATACTGTCAGACAACAAATACAGTGCAACTATGATAGGATCTGGCCCTCGAAATGTATTATAGATCTATTATCAAGCAAACAAAAACTGTTAAAAACTAGTGTCCTAACTGTGTTTCTCATCACCTACAAATTGAGATTCATCAATAATTAATAAACGATGAAAACAAGAGTAATCCAACAGCATCAAGAGGGTGTAATAGAGATTGTTGGCTCTCTTGTCTTGGCCTCCATATTGAGAATGTAGAGATTGTTAGCTCAGAGTCAGAGCAACCTAAGAGCGTTGAGAAGATAAAATACGTCGTTTTATCCAGAATACGAGAGTAAAGATTCCAAAACTTGGAAAAAGCAACAATCCAACTCCCAAGTACCTGCAATTTTTTGTTTAATTGATTTTATAATTCTAAGGTCGAGGATAAATTAACAGTCATAAAGTACAAAGGGAAAATATATAAGTAATTACCATAAAGGAGCAAATTGAGAAGACAAGTCTAGGAAAGGGTAAGGCCACCTGCAGTAATAATGAATATTCCACGGTAAATGAACAAGTAAATTGTTTTTCTTCAGAAAAATCACTGTTTTGAAAACCGGACCGGACCGGCCGGTTGAACCGGTTCAACCGCTAACCGGTCATCAATCCGGTCCGATTTACCCCTAAAAACCAGTTCTTAAATTAACCAGTGTGAACCAGTAAAACCAGTCCCAAAACCGGTAAAACCAGTGAACCGATAAAACCAGTGAACCAGTAATTCACTTAATATTTTTTTCTTTTAAATTTAGAGTTTTTTTTATTATTATTATTTATTTGAACTCTTGTTTAACATTTAATAGGATTACATTTATATATTTTAATTGAAATAACATTCATTATTTTAGTGTTTTAACAATCAATGAGGAACAAAATAATGCAATATTACACTTTTTTTCACATAAAAAAGTACATAGCCATTTTCTCATCATTGTGAATAATATTATTTTTTGTATGAAATTAGGCAAATCTCAATTACCATATAAACATCAACTTACAACAATAGAACCCAAATGAATAATCCAAAACTTTGAAAATGAGATGAATTTTTAATTTTGTTGTCTTGTTTTGAATGTATGTATTTTTTAGGGATACTTGAATTTATATTTTGACATTGATCTTAATGTTTAAGACATTTTGATTATTTGCATGAAACAAAAAAAAATTATATTGACAAAGAATGATTTTTTTTAATTATAATTGTATTTTAGATAATCTAAAAAAATATATATAAATATTACATAATAATAAAGTCACACCGGTTATACCGATCGAACCAGTGGTCGACCCGATCTAACCGATCGAACCAGTAACCAGTAGAGTTTCCGGTTCAATGACCGGTCCGGTTTTAAAAACACTGAGAAAAATATTAATGGTCTAATGTGAACGAGGAAAAAAATTACCTTAATGATAAACAAGCATGGATGATCCATTGGAAAAGTACATATATACATGTATATAGAGCAAAATATGCAATTCGAAAGAAGGGGAACCTCTGCAACAAGTTTATAGTTAAGTTATATTAATCATAAATTCGATGCTTGTACTTAGATTTTAGTAATGCTGCAAACAATTAAATACCAGGCGATTTAAACTTGCATCACCAAGGAGGAAAACTGCATTCACAGAATGCATACAAACTACCAACTGCAGTCAAATTAATCCAATTAGATAGTGACCGTCATTAGAAAGTAAGGATTCAAAATCCTAAAGTACAGAAAAATGATGTATAAACTAGCAATGGGAATAAATAAATTAGCAAGAGAACAGTTTATTTCCTTCAGTTTGGTTTTTTACTGTAAAGTAATGCAAACAAGTTTAAAATTGAAAAAATGTACTCACAAAAGTTAATCTGCGATTTATGGGATAGAGAAATGGATATATTATCAACCAAAAGACCAAATCAGTCAGCACCACAGCCCCAGCACATATCTACATTAGAATTAGAAAAGAAGGTGAGTACTAATACGGCACACTTGCATTTTTAGTCCAATAAGACTGGACTCTCAGCACTTTTGGTCCCATACTATACAAAATTGCAACGTGTTTCCAATTTTTCAAAATGTACAGCACTCTTGATCCCACGCCTTGTACTATTCCTTCAACAGAATTGTCTCTGTTTAACAGTTTTGGTCCCCTTGAACATTTTGCACTTCAGGCCCAAAAATGGATGGAAAGGAGATGGGACCAAAATGTGAGACCAAAAGCACCGCGTGGTGCAGTTCCAGGGGGTCTAGAAATGCATTTTTTTCGTAATATATATAACTTGAGGAATACTCACCTGAAACATTATTTGCAAGGCGTATCCCCTAGCAGATGCTGCAGTTCTATGAGAGTGATTAAAGCTTCCAGTCATGGTGGTCATATCTGCATTCTCTTCGAGTGTTGGTGCTACATAGGATCCTTTTTCTGAATCGGTACTAACAAAATCATCCCTTTCTTGGTTGTAACTCATACATCCATAAATTGAAACTAAAGATGCTAGCTACAAAATTCAACGCAACAAATAAAAATCTGATTGGTACCACAAGATAATATAAAAGAACTAGAAACTTGACATACGTAACATAATAAAAGAAATGTCAATTTACGCTCGGACCCCTCTCAGGTACACCCTACTTACAAAAAATTCCCTGTAGTTCCAGAAATTACAAAGACACCCTTACATGGTGTGTTTTGGTAAATATTTCCCGAAGTCCTAGGGGGTGTTCTTGTAAGGATTGTTGAAGTTGGAAGGGGTGTTTTCTTGGAATTTCCGAAACAGCAGGGGTAGTCCGGGTAAAACCAGTAAACCTTAGGGAATCCGGTCGCAAATCACCCGAAAAGAAAATACAGTTTTCGTAAATGAGGCCATACCCCGAAATAGACTGTGACTAAAGTAAATGTCCACCTGTTTGAAACAAGCAAACTGATTAACATACACCAATTGAAAGAGATTATGACCAAAATAGAAACAACAAGTCATGGTCTTACTGAGTGTAAAAGAAAAATACGCGTGCAGTTAAAACGATGGCATCAGCAAGAATCAATGACAGCAGTGCACTGAAAGCAATTATCCTGTAAGCAAGAAGCCAAATGGGATGAATTGATTTGGAACATGTTCCCCAAACTTCATCATCGTACACAACACCTGGTTCCTCTTTCTGATCATCCTCACTAGTTCTTTTTCTTGATTTGTTGAACCCTTCGTATCTCCATATTAAATATGATGCATATATCATAGCAAATAAGACCCATATTGCACAAAGTAAGAATCTCCCGTTCAACCAATAACTTGGGGCTGTCGTGTCTACTGTCATGACAGGCCACCAAGTTTGATTAAACACTCCTGTAAATGTCATTAAAAATCAATCCCAGTCATCATTTTCTTTTCCCACAAATCAATAAGGCTATGTTTAAGTAAAATTAAATGAACAAAAAATGAAAATCAATGTTTTATCATCAGTTGGCGTAATTCTATCATCTTCTGAACAAAAATTGCCAAGACAACTAATCTAAAATCAATCCTCACAACATTTACATTTTTCAAGAAACCCACCATCACACAAGCAAAATAACTAACAAAAACACACATTTCGTATGTTTACACAAATTGGCAAAATACTTGGATGCAAATAAACACAGGCAACTAATAAATTATTTAATTGCAGCATAACATACAATTAGTGGGAATATACAGAGAAATTGAACTAAAAAATTTGTACCTCGATTTTTTTGGGATCAATGTTTCATAAGACTCTCTCTGGATGTCGTTTTGAGAAATCCAGAAGAGGGAAAAAAAAGAGTGAAGAATATGCCCCAAAATTACCTTTTTATTGAGTTTGAGTGTGTGTGTGTGTCAAAGGGGGTTGGGAGTCTCCATATAACACTTGTTTTCTGCGATGATTGTACCTTCTCGAAGAAAAATCACCACATTGCTTATATAATATTTTTCCTTTCAATTCCAACCATAATTAAATAATAATGGGAAAGTGGACTAAATTTACCATTTTCTATTGTTAAGAGTAAAAAATAAAAATTGTCAGTAGAAAAAGGTCCTACATTTATTTTTAGTCTATTTACGTGTAAATCTATGGTTCTTCTGTTGTCCTATTACTTCGTTCCTTGTACACAACACCGCCACTATCTTCGTTCCTTTTGATCTTATTTGCAAATTTATCGAGTTATTTGGAATTTGTACATACTAGAATATTGGTATATAGAACTGCCAATTACTAATTTTAGGAAACAAACATTTACTTATAGCTGAAATTGCAAGATGCCTTTTAAGATCATGAGCATTTGTGTTCGAGTGAAATGCAAAAACTACTTCATATGTTTTGCTTAATTGGCAAAAAATTATGTGTTATCTATATTAGTAAAATTTATTTGTATTATTTAGCAGAAGGATCCCTCCCAATTAATGTATATATTCTTGAAGAAAAACTAAAAATTATATCCCATCATAAAATGCAAAATGCAAAATGCAAAAGCACCTCTATTCACCTACAAAAATTATTAATAATCCACCTTTTCACTTAAATTAAAAGGTTATATATTGCATTAATTGAGCGTTAATAATTACTTCAAAATTTTTACTGTGGCAAAAATTATCTTGGAACAATCGAAATTCATTTTAAAGTTTTAAGGTCTTCTGAATTCATTAATGAACTAAAGTGTACAAAAATAAATATGTCAAGGTGAAATTAAAAAATTTCAAAAAACTAGGGGGCCAAAGTGCTATTATGATTATTTAAGTTAATTTGTTCACTTGGAAGTCTATTAGATATTTTATTTTAGTTATTTCATTTTCATAAAAATTTTAGTTGTTTTCTTGTTTCCACTTACAAGTTTATCTATTTTATTTTAGTTATAAATATCGGGCTCATACACAATTTTGAATCAATTGATTAATGATAATGAAATAAAATTGAGAGTTTATTTCTTGAGGTTTCTTTTCTTGCTTCGTTTATTTAATAATTTCGTTTATTTAGTAATTTTTCATGTTGGATGAAAGTAATTTTTTTTAAATTAATTTCGAATTCAAACTAATTGCGGCAATACCCATTAAAATCCAACACAGACAAAATTCCATACCAATCACTCATAAAAACTCCAATACCTTTTACGCAAGGCAAATTTCTTCCCTCGAATTCTAATTGTGAATTTTGTTATTTGTCAAAAGGATTCAGCATTGGATTAATAGATGGACTAACCTGGTAATGTAAATAAGGTTAGAAGGGCTGGAAAGAAACAGAAACGACGTCGTACTGGTTACAACACTGACAAAGCCCCTCATGATGATTGCTGTCCCATATGCCTTGGTGAATTTGAAGTCCCATGCCGATCAAATTGCGGACACTGGTTTTGTGGTACCTACTTTTCCTAATTTAATTAATTTCAGTGACAATCCTTAAATTATCTATTTACGTACTAGTTTTGGTCCCTCTATTTTTGGAAATTGCAATTTTGACCCTAAATTTTCAAAGAACCCAGAATTACAATTCAGTCCGGAATTTTCATAAATTAAAATTTTCAATTTGGACCCTGATTTTCAGGAATCAAATTTGCACCTTTGGTCCCTCAATTTTTTGATATTATAATTTTGACCCTAGATTTTCGAAAAATTAAGAATTGCAATTCAGTCCAGTATTTTAAGAAAATAAAAAATTTCAATTCGGCCCCTGATTTTCAGAAATTCAAATTTGCACTTTTGGTCCCTCAATTTTTGGAAATTATAATTTGACCCAAATTTTTGAAAAACCAAGAATTACAATTCAGTTAATTTCGGAAGATTAAAATTTTCAATTTAGCCCCTGATTTTTCAGAAATCCAAATTTTCACTTTTGGTCTCAATTTTTTACCCCATATTTCAAAAAAATCAGAACTGCAATTCAGTCCATAATTTTCAGAAGATTAAAATTTTCAATTCGACATCTGAATTTTCAAAAATCCAAGTTTGCACTTTTGGTCCCTTAATTTTCAAAAATTATAATTTTGGCCCGAATCGATTTGTGCGATTTTTTTATCCCGATATCAACAACATGAATTAGCTCATAGAGCAAATTATAAGGCACGATTGGAAATTTCAAATAACACAAATGATATATACCAAACAATGGATTTTTAATGAATGAATTTGAAATCCTTTGTAAACAAATTTATCCAAACAAGAGATTGCAAATGAATGGATTTCAACTTCATTTCAAATCCATCCATCCAAATGGGCTCCAGGGAATATCTGGAGAATTCTTCTCTTGTTAGAACTCCTTTTACACTTGTTGTAGTTATGTATCGGTTGATTAATTTCATCTAAAAATTGAATGATCAGGCAAATGCATTTTACGATTATGGAAATTTCGGTCAGTGCCTAGCAAATGCAAGTGCCAATTTTGCAGTAGCAGTATAAGTACATTAACACCTGAGGAATCGGCGCTAAAAAAGAAAGCAAAAGCAAAGGAAGTTGTCCAAGTTCTCGAAGATATTCAACATCATAATTGGCAATATATATGTGGTCTGAAAGGATTTCCTCGGGTATATTGACATAATTATTGCCATTTTCGTCAATATAATTAAGATTATTTGTTATTTCAATAGAATTCTATTTAACATTCACTTAATCTTAAGGAAATGCATGCATGATTTCTTCTTTGTTTGGTGTAGGTACACGTTGCTAAGCCGAGATATATCTCGTGGTTTTCCGGAATGCTGGTTGTGGATATTGCTTTAGTCTTTGCAAGTTTCCTTGTGGATATTGCTTATTTACCTGTTGTATTAACTTTTATAATTCTTAAATTGTTACTGATTAAGATTTGTAAAGGGCTATAATCCCATTTTTATTTTCAGACTGAGCATGGGATAAGGTTGAGCTTCTTGATTTTTTTTTTCCAGAATCTTTTGCTGTCAAAACAAGAACTGATATGCGACTTTGAATGTCTTATTCTGGAATTGACCATTTACAGTTTGAAACTATTATATGTTCCGTGCTAAGACATGTTTCGAGATGAATGCAACTGGATTAATATACTCCCTCCATCCCATTATTTTTACTCCTTTTACTTTTGGCACAAAATCTTAGGTAGGAGTTAAAAAATGAGTGAATAACAATAGATTAGAGAGAATTGCATTTTTGGTACACAGCTATAGGTCAATTCTCACTTTTGGTACACAACTTTATGTGTCCAACACATTTGGTACACCTCTTTAACAAAGTTCGACACATTTGGTACAACCGTTAAATAAATTGCAAAATCACCGTTAATTCCGTTCGTTCGACACATTTGGTACACCTCTTTTACAAAATTGGCATGCGCGCGGCACATGGCTGCCCAGAAAAAAAAAATTGAAACTTGATAAACTTTTTTATTATATTTTATTCTTCTTCCAATATTAAACTATAAATGACATTATAGTTTATTATATTTTACATGTCATATAAATAATAAATACATATTTTTTAATAATTTTTATAAATATGATAAATTAAAGTAAGTTGTTTATTATATTTTATTCTTCTTGCAATATTAAACTATAAATGACATTATATAGTTTATTATATTTTACATGTCATATAAATAATAAATACATATTTTTTAATAATTTTTATAAATAATAAACTATAAAAATAATAAACTATTTTTATAAATAATTTTTAAAAATTGAAACTTGATAAACTTTTTTATTATATTTTATTCTTCTTCCAATATTAAACTATAAATGACATTATATAGTTTATTATATTTTACATGTCATATAAATAATAAAGACATATTTTTTAATAATTTTTATAAATAATAAACTATAAAAATAATAAACTATTTTTATAAATAATTTTTAAAAATTGAAACTTGATAAATTTGTTTATTATATTTTATTCTTCTTCCAGTATTAAACTATAAATGACATTATTATATTTTACATGTCATATAAATAATAAATACATATTTTTTTATCATTATATAAATATGATATGATAAATATAATAAATACATATGATAATTTTTATAAAAGTTTATCAAGTTTAATTTATTTTTTTTGGGCAGCCATGTGCCGCGCACATGTCAATTTTGTAAAAGAGGTGTACCAAATGTGTCGAACTAACGGAATTAACGGTGATTTTGCAATTTATTTAACGGTTGTACCAAATGTGTCGAACTTTGTTAAAGAGGTGTACCAAATGTGTTGGACACATAAAGCTGTGTACCAAAAGTGGGAATTGACCTATAGCTGTGTACCAAAAATGCAATTCTCTCCAATAGATTAACTTCCTGTGTTAATGGACAGTTTAACTCACTGTGATAAATAAAAGGGCGAAATACCTTCATGTGCCTCCCTTTTGATTTTTATATTTTTACAGGGAGTTAAGGTGTCTATTCACGAATATCACAGGGAGTTAAATTGCCTATTTACTCATATCACAGTGGGTAAAATGAGATGAATATGTTATCGAATGTTAGGTTAAATTAGTCACTTTTTACATGAAAATAAAGTTTCAGTCGCATTATAGGGTGTGTGTTGCACACCTCCACTAGCAAGGAGGTAAATTGCTCGTTATTTCTTGTCACATGGAGGTAAGTTGCTCATTATTTCATTTCACATGGAGGTAAATCGCCTATTTTTGAATCGGATGGAGGTAAATTGTCCATTAAACATATCAGGGAGTTAACTTGCCAAAAACCCGTTAAAAAGGTGCGACTTTTTGACAGCTATACTTTTATGTTCTAAAAAGTTGAAAATTAATGGTTTCAAATCATTATTTTATTTTATGTACGAGGTTACCTTTTATTTATTTGCAAAATGGACTGATGAAGCCTCATTAATTTGTTGGTAAACAAGGAACACAAGTTACAACGCCCTTATTATTTGAGGTAAAAATATCATACCATCTTGGGTTTTGGGAAACCTACATAAAATCTTCCCGTGTTAATTGTTTTTGCAAAGAATCCCCTTATATTTTACCAAATGTTGCACAAAATCACTGTCCCCGTTAAATTATTAGCTGGGTTAGTATTTATAGGTTAAATATATTATTTTACCCTCCACACTCAATCTACTCACAAATATAATAATCTAATAAGACTTTAATATATAATTTGATTTTTGTATTAAATAATCTACTATTTATTTGTTATTAACCTATTAATCGTAAATTTGTACTTGTTAAATACCAAATAAAAACCTAAGTTTTATTTGTATCTGTTTTGAGAAAGAGTGAAATGCAAAAGTATCCTCAATATTTTGTCTAATTAGCTAAATTTACCTGCACCATTTTTATTAACAAAATTCCCGTTGTGCTATTTTTATTAGCAAAAACTCCCCTCTCAAGACGAAGTACAAAATTTGCAAAAAAATGTTAGTTATACCCAACAAGAAAAATTGCAAAAACGCTCCAATTCACCTAATATATTTGAAAATAACCCCTTTGCTAATTTTAAAAAATTGGCTGCTAAAAAAAAAGTTTACAAAATTGACAATAACCCCTTGTTCACTATAAAACTTGACAATAAATTCCATATTAATTCATTCCATTGATGTGTCCAAGAATTCTACATGAAGAACAATACTGGGGCCGATTCTCATAAACAATTGGTTGATAAACAACCCTCCCACTACATGCCGGAATCCCTAAGGGAACCTCAAGAATAGGATCCTCCGGTAGATTGATCTCAATGCACACCCGAGCACCTTTTCTATTTGTGAAGTTGGCAGTAGTCTCATCAATACGCAATGGTTTCTCAATCCTGGCTGCTATCTCTAACAAAGCCTCAGAATTATAAAAACAGTAAGGAAGACCTTTCAAGAACACCCAACATGGAACAATTGCAGATTCCTCCTCAGCTTTATAATCCAGTGTCCATTTCGCATTTAGAATGGAGTTTTTGCTAATAAATAAAGAATATAGGGGATTTTGACAATTATTCAAAGTACAGGGGTTTTTCTACATTTAGCTTTTTCAAGAAAGAAAACTTATGCGTGGTGTCTCAAAAAAACCAATAGCAGCTTCGAGCTATCTCCGCGTTTGTAAACTGTTGTACGCTACGCTTATACGGATGTTCCTTCTTGTGACTTCGTTTTACACACTTGACTTACTTCCAAATTTCAGGTCGATGACTTGCCTTGTGCCACTGCCAGCCCATATACTTTTTTAATTTCTTTCTTTCCGAAGGTATTTTGGGGTATTATTGTGCTTCCATTTTTTTTTTTACTATTATATATTGGAATAGTAATTTTTCAATTGAATATTATATCAAGACTATATACTCGTGTTCATTTTGAGCTAGCTTTTGAGATGGTTTATGGGCTTAGGTCAATTTACATGTGCTTAATAATTTCCTAAAAGTTGTTGAATTCATTTGAAATTTAAGAGGAACTAGGCCAATAATTTAGAAAGGGTACATACATATACGAATATACAATGTATTTTGTGAGATACAATGCAATTCAAGAAAGCTGACCTGTTTTAAAGGGCATCCCAGATAATTTCTGGTGGTTATAATTCGTTTTTCTCTTTCAACATGTTTATAGGAATGTCCTTTCATTTTTTACTAATATTTCTCATCTCCTCCAATTTTTCTCTTCTCTGCAAAAAACATTCATAGGTCTCAAATGTTAATCGTGTGTTTTTATGCAGTAGTTTTACGCGCGAAAGATGTTGAAAGAGAAGACAACAACATTGTAGAATTGTGAAATTTTAGCATTTGTACTGAAGAGGGAATTCAATAAATCACACCTCAAGCCATTTTTTGGTTGAGGTGGATCATTGAATTTCCCTCTTCAGGAGATAGTTAAGATTTCTAATATAATTAATTCCAGGCAATGGAAATGGTAAGGGTAGAGGTAGAGGTATTGCCTGGTAATGATGCATTGGAGAAAATAAATGGGGATGAGGAAATTTATTGTTCTGCTGATGAGTTTGAAACCGATGATGTTCGTAATGACATACGAGAAAAGCATAATAATAAGGAGGCAGGATTTAATAAGGAGAAACCCCCGGAAGATGATTGTTGTCCTATTTGCTTTGGGGAGTTCAAAGTACCTTGCAAGGCAAACTGCGGCCACTGGTTTTGCGGTAACGTTCTTGATTTGCCTTCTCGTGTTTCTGAATTGAAATTGGTTGTTGTTGTCTTTTTTTTTCCTTTCCATTTTGCAAAAAAATTGGAGATTAATTTTTTAGACAAACTGCTTCACATGCATGTTGGCATTACAGGGTATTTATTATTATTGTGTTGAGTGTATAAGATTTTAGATTGGAAATTGATTTGATATAGGAGACAGACAAGTTATGCCCTTTACAATTGAAGAAAGAAAATACCAAGAAATATATTAAGATAGGTTCTTAGGAACAATATATTTTGGACCTCAGGCGCTACCAGTTGCCCCAAAACCATTTGGTGTTAGGAAAGACGCATACCCCAGCGGCCTAGCCTAATAGTGTATTCACCTATGAGTTGACCCTGCGCCTTCACTAGAAGACAATTGCTGCCAGAACCCTGACCAACAATAATGATTGGTGTTGCATTATTTATTTGGAGTTGAGGAGGTAGAATATAGAGCCGAAAAGGGCTTTATTTCATTGAAGAACTGCAATATATGGAAGAATAAGTACTCATCATTTAATTGCATATAAGTTTTGGACATTGCATTGTTGCAAGATAACATATTTTAAGAACCTTGCCATTTGATAGAGAAATTGGCAACGAAGTGAAAGATATTTTTGGTTTATTTTTGTCTTCAAGAAGAGGTTATGATAATTCTTAGCACCTCAATGTTTCAGGTGTGGATTCTTAGTGAAAATGTTGATACGTGCACTTTATGTGGATATAAAATAAATATATACATATATGTATGTATGTATTATTTGCTTACATACCTTTAATCCTTCATGATTGTCCCCTGCAGGTGGTTGTATATTGCAATTATGGAGATATCGAGCAAGACCTCGACAATGCAAATGCCCCTTTTGCAATTGTTCAATAAGTAAGTTGACACCTGAAGCCTCATCACTCAACAAAAAAGGATCCGAATTTGTTGATGTCCTTGATAACATCAAAGAATACAACCTCTTCTATTTCAAAGGAATAAATGGCGTTTACCTGGTACACACACAAAACTTCATTCATGTTTCTCCAATTTAAATATCATACTTACTTCTTGCTTTAAGTGCAGATACTCGGGTTTTATCTCCGGAGGCATGGGCCTTTCATGCATTTGTACACGTGGCGACTATTGCGAGCACTAGTCCTGGCAGTTGTCATTACTGCACCAGCTTTTGTCAAGAAATCTTTTATTGAACTCATTATACATCCAGACCGAATTGGAACCAACTTTATAAGAATACGCCTTATAGGATGTGTTGTGAGTATTATGTGGCACTTGTACAATCGATTCTATCCGATTCCAAAAGGTAGTTGGGTCAAAAGTTTCCTATCTAAAATTTTATTGAGCTAAATGCAAAAAATAACCCATGTGTTTTACCTTACTGGCAAAAAATCCCCTGTGTTTTTGTCAAAATTTTAAGTTAAGAGTGGTGTTGTAGCCAATTTTTAAAGTTAACAGTGGGGATTATTGTTATAGGTGAGGGGGTGTTTTTGCATTTTTTTGGTGGGGTATAATTGTCATTTTTCCTGCAAAATATGTAGGAGAGGATTTTTGCTAATAAAAAAAAGCACAGGAGGTTTTTTGGTAATAAAAATAGCACAGGGGAATTATTACTGATTAGGCAAGGCATCGGGGGTATTTTTGCATTTCACTCAAATTTTATTTGATTGATGTCAACTCATATAAGTATACTTTGCAGGGACGCAGAGGTTTCAAATGACGAAAATGAGACTATTTACGGATAGCGTTTGTATAGCTTTGGTTCTGCTTCCGTACGCACTTATGATGTTCAAGACGTGGGTACACATAATGTGGCTCCGGTTACGTATATGGTATGTGAGGAGGGAAGTGGATGCTTTACGAGCACAAGAAACAGCTGTACGTGAACACTCTGATGCTTTAAGAGGACAAGAAGTTGCTTTAGAAGAAACCAATGTTGCGTTGCTTGCAGCAGTTGAAATTGCTCGAAATTAAAGAGACGATGCTGAGGTTTCATCACAAGCAGAAGCTGATTTTATTACTTTAACAGCACAAGAAGAACCGCAGATTAATGCTCCAAAAACCGAAGATAATGCTTCTTTAACAGAACAAGAGAATGCAAGATAATTAAAGCTGATCTACAAGAAATGATATGTGAGCCACATTGATGTTTGATTTAAGTGAAAGTTAATTTGTGACTTAGATGGAAGTTTATTTATGATATATCAGCTAGTTAGCCTAGTTTATAATCTCTACTGCATGTACAATGGATAAAAGTATTGCAATCTATCTATCAATAAATTGGGGCATATTTGGATAAGTAACTATACAAGTTTTATATGAAAGTTACATGAACTTCAATGTTAAGTGCATGCACAAATTGAATAGTGTAATCATTTTCTTTTCGAATTTCTTTGGGTGAGGTACAATATATACTAGGGTGCGTTTACGTTAATATATACTAAATACTTTCAAAATTGTAAAATATATTTTAAAATTTAGTTGATATTGTCTTTTGCTATTTGCACTTTTATAGTTTCAAGATAAGAACTATATTTTCTTTGGGTTGTTTGAGTCGGAAATGGGTGCTTTTGCGATTTTTTATGGGGGGGTATCATTGCTATTGTGACTCGAGAGAGTATTTTTTTGCTAATAGTTAAGCATAAAGAAGGTTTTGATAAAAAAAAAAATCACAAATATGAGGTTTTGATAGTTAGACAAAGTACAAGGGGTGTTTTGTAATTTACTCTAAAAATTTTCCAAGATTTTCCGAGGATTTCCCCATCAAATTAGTGGGGAAATTTTTTCTTCACAAAATTATTCAGCAGAAAAGTTGAAGAAAAATAGTAACTTCATTTCGTGTTATCCAACACCAAGTGAGCGAAAATAAAACTGATTTTCCTTCAGTTTCTTTCAATTTTGTGACAACCAAACAATACATTAGTGTCATTACTAGATTACATGTAAGATAATTATCTACCTTACCTCCAAAAAATAAAGAAGATAATTATCTACCTATTCAATGTTGTAACTAAAAATATTTAAGACACCAATAAATTAATATCAACAATATATTTAAACAATCAAAACCTTTTTTCCACATTAATTAAAAATATAAATCTTTTATATTTTAATTTTTGAGATTTCTCGAGTTTAATTCAGAAGTGAAGATGAGCTTCGCCTTTAAAAATTGGCTAACATAAAATGACCAATAAAATTCTTGTTTATTTACATTTTTTTAAATAGTGATACTTTATATTTATTTGATAGACAGTTCTAACAATATTTAATTTAGTCAAGTTGTTTATTATCATAGCATTTTATAAACAATAAAAAAATAGTATTTAATACATATAAAATTAGCAAACATGCACCACATGAGACCTATATGTGTTATTTGTATTTAGTATAAATTTTTGTCACCAGAAAATAGTAAAATTACATTTTGTTGTTTGTATATATCTAGAGTACGTATTAATGACGTACATTTTCGCAAAATGTCACCAGTTCTACACAAGATATTTCCAATCCTTTGGTTTGCAATATTTATAGAATTATTATTTAACATAATATTCCTTTCATAGTTTTAGTAAATATCAGTTTAAATTACTTATGATTTCTAATAAATAAAAACAATTCATAGCTTGAACAAATAAAAACACTATTCTTATTCATTAATCAACATGCGTTGATTGTAAATAAAAATAAAAAAATAACTGAAGAGATGGAATTTTATGATATACCAAAAAGTACATCTATTTCAAGATCCACAATTTATGTGTGGCCCAACATAATTAATTTCTTGTACATATATTACAATTTTTTATCTATAATTTCTAGTACATTACATTTTTCGTTGTTGTATACCATATTTTGCTATACGTTACCGTTGTATAGCTAGCCGACGATCGCCCGCGCAAAGTAATTTGCGGCCACGGCTTTGGTGAGACTTGTGACTCGCATTGAGAATAGTAGTTGGAGCTTGAGAGATGTTGGGATTTTTTCTTGTTGTCGATTTTGGTACTGCATTCTTTGAAACCTTTTTAGTGTCGATGATTGGTGGTGATGCACGTTTCAAAGCCAATATTTTAGGATGTGTGGGTAATAGTTGTAATACCCTTTTAGCAGCCAATATTTTTGCAATTGGACCAGGCACGAAATCGATAGTCTTACTCGTTATGGGTCTGGTGACCGGTGGTGGTGCATGTTTGGCAATATTTGTTTGATGGGTTGTTCGTGATAATATATTGGGTCCGGTAGAATATCCATGTTGTACGAATATTGAAGGAAATGATATAACCATCATCAAGAGGTAAGAGTAAGAGCCTTCATTGAATGATCTCATTATTCTCATATCTATTCAACTCTAAGTGTTAGATTTGGTGATATGCTTGAGTTAACAAAATTGAATGTGTATTCTATATAGGTTAATTATGAAGGTCTAAGATATGAGAGGTTGAAAGTGTTGAATTACGTATGCATTAATTTTTTTATTTTTTTTTAATTGTCCTTCAATTTAATTATGCAAACTCAAAACTGTACTCTTTAATGAAGAGGCCTCTAGTAACCCCCTCCCTGTATGTGAGCTCATTAATTAATAAGGCTTCATTATATCTAAATTATCAAATAGTATTTTGTTTTGGTTTTCCAAGGGTTTAATTACTTTTGAGGCGGGTTGGGCACATTAATGTGGGTACCTCTCCTAATAGGGATTCGAACTTGAGTCCGCTACTTTGTAGTGACTAATCTCTTCCACTAGACCAATCACCTGTTCGTCATTATCAAATAGTATTATCATGTCTTTTGTATATAAAAAACACTTGAACTATAAGAATGTTGATTGTACCTTTTGATACCACAATAATTCCACTTTAAGGTTATGGTACCATAACATTAGAAACATACACATTTGATACCATGTGTTAACTGTCTTCGACACATTTGGTACTTCTGTCAATTTTTGGATGGAAAATTCAATTTCAGACGGAAAGTTGATGGAAAATTTGCATAATTAGTCCTATAGTTACAGATTGCTACTAAAGTTTGTCCCACATATTTTATGGCCGATATTTTACCCCAAAGTTCACAAATTTTATAAATTCTATAATTATTATTATTATTAAATTTCATAAACTAATTAGATTATCTATATAATATATATAAACTAAATAATATTTTATATAAAATATTAATTAAATTTATTAGGATTTTTTAATTTCAAAAAATAATCTTTTAAACTAATTAGATTTATATATAAAATATATAAATAATATAATATTTTATATAAATTCTGGAAAATAAATATACTTATTAAATTTTTTAAATTAAAAAAATTCTTTTAAATTTAATATGATTTAGGGTTTCTTTAATTTTTTATTATAATAAATTCAATAATTAGAATTATTATTTTTTATATAAATTTAAAAAGATGTTTTTTCCAGGTTTTATAATAAATATGATTTAATTTGTATATATTATTATCTTATTATTTTAAAAGATTTTTTTAAATTTTAAATATTTAATAAGTTTAATTGATATTTATTTTTCAAATTTATAATAAATAATTTATATGTGTCATATTTAAAACCGAATTAGTTTAAAAGATTTTTTTTTTATATTTGAAAAATCCAATAAATTTAATTGATATTTTTTTTGGATTTTATATAACATATTATTTAGTTTTTAAAAATTATATATTAAATCTAATTAATGTAAGAGATTTAATAATTATAATTTATAAAATTTATAAAATTTATAAATAGGATTTCTAATTAATTATATTTACAATTGAGATTGAAATGCTTCAAGCTTGAAAATTGTGGATAAAGTTGTTGGTCATAAAATATGTGGGGCAAAGTTTGGCAATTTTATATAATTTCCATCAATTATCCGTCTTAAATTGAATTCTCCGTACCAAAATTGACGGAAGTACCAAATGTGTCAAAGACAGTTAAGATGTGGTATAAAATGTGTGCGTTTTTAAAGTTATGGTACTGTAGGGTTTACTTGGGGTACCAATAGTGAAAATCTCTAAAATAGTCAAAATCTTTAAAATATCCAGTCAATTTTTTTAATACCGGACCGGGCATGAAATCGATAGTCTTACTCGTTATCGGTTTGGTGACCGGTGGTGGTGCATGTTTGGCAATATTTGTTTGATGGGTTGTTCGTGATAATATATTGGGTCCAGTAGAATATCCATGTTGTACGAATATTGAAGAAAATGATATAACCATCATCAAGAGGTAAGAGTAAGAGCCTTCACTGGATGATCTCATTCTTCTCATATCTATTCAACTCAAGTGTTAGATTTGGTGATTTGGTGATATGAGTTGTAATTATGCAAACTCGAAACTGTACTCTTTAATGAAGAGACCTCTAGTAACCCCCTCCCTGTATGTGAGCTCATTAATTAATAAGGCTTCATTATATCTAAATTATCAAATAGTATTATCATGTCTTTTGTATTTAAAAAAACTTCATTCATATGCACACTTGACAAACTCCCTGTAAAACCTTTTCTTTTTTTCTTTTTACTAATGAAATTTGTTAATACATGAGGATTTTGCTAATAAAAATAACATCGAAAACTATCTGTCAATTAGATAAAACACATGGATATTTTTGCATTTCACTTGAACTAAGAATGTTAATTGATCATGATCTTTGATAAATATTCTCATTAGTAGACTCCTATCAATAAGTTCACAAAAGAGATAAGTCGAGCAAAACCGAAATAAAAAAAGTTTTTGTCTGTCCAACTAAATCCGAAACTTAAATAGATTGCTTTCATTTTCAGCCCTTCAAAAATATGTAAAATGAAAGTTGTACAATAGACAATTATAAACTGTTGAATATATTGTACTGACTTAATTAAAAAAAAAAATTATATACTTATGCAATATCATTATAACTTTATAAGAAACATCAAGAATGCAAATGTTGCTACCAGTCCCCCATAGAAATTTCATCAAATTACAATGAAAACACAAACTGAAGTAAATACCTTTTTTATTTATTGAAAACTTAGAATCATTTGCACATTTTACAACTGTGGCTGCACATATTTAATAAAACTGCAAACCAAATGACAATAAAAAAATTCAAAAAATAAATGTCGGGAGACTAAAGCATATACAAGTCTTTTTTTCCTTTTCAATGAAGAAGAATTCTCGAATTCTTAAACTTTATCCTCACTTTCAGTGAGCTTCTTAGCTATTGAATCAACTGGCAATGATCCTAAAGGAATCGATGGCTCTACTGCTTCAAAGGAGTCATTAATATAAATTTTACCATTGTAGTCTTCATCATCATAGTCCTCGTCTTCCCCCAAATCATCAGAATCCTCTTTATTTGAGTAAATTATTGCGGGATAAGAGTGCTCCATCGCCTGAGACGTGCTATCAAATTCCTCGACTTTTGATAAAAGATCATCAGGAGTAAGATCAATCTCATCTAAAACTGATGCCTTTCCTGACTCAATCGCACGTTGCCAAAGGGACATCATTTTAGGGCTTGAGCTCACAACAGATTTAGCATCCAATTTTTTCAAAGGTATTATAGGTGAAAGGTTCAAATTAGGAGTTTCATCAGCATACATAGATTTCCACTCTTTTCCTCTCCACATTAATATTTGTTCATCATCGAAAGATAACAACACGCATGGAACCAATTCCTGTTGCAAAGGAAAGGAAATAAAATTTGCATTTTGAGGTGATAAAGTGCAAAAAGCGTAAATTTGAGAGGGTGAAGTGCAATTTCCCTAGAAAAAAATACTGACCTTGAGCTTAGCTCCTATCCTCTTGTAATCACTAGGATCCAATCCTTTGCAATCGATTTTCACCAATATAGATCCTTCAAAGGCAGTCCTCACATCCCTCACCAGTGTAATATAGACTCCATTTTTTGCTATAAGAGTTGGAAAAATGGAACCATTGACAAACACAAAGTGAACAACTTTTTAAATGAAGGGGGAAAACAATAACAAATAAAATTAAGTTGTTGGGATTATCAAGGGGCAAATCCAACATAAAAAAACTTGGAAAATTACCTAATTTACGTATTGGCAGCAAACTTTTCCCTTTCATTCTCAATTCCTCTGCTTCTTTTTTTGTCAACCCCTCTGGGGCTTCTTGTATAAGTTTTGGATAAACTGGTGCAGCTGGTTTCCAAAGCATCACAGGTAACCGAGGTCGTTTCTGGTGATCATAATTTCTACCACGAAATAGATATATTACACCACCTACCCTATGAATTATCTTGCCACAGGTTCTTTCCTGTAAGAAAAGGAAAAGGAGCAAATCATAACTCAATGAAAACACTACATGGCACTGCAACTATAAAACAACCATTGAACTAAACAGATAAATTGATGCCAAAGTGAGAACCTCAAGGCACCGGCATATGTTGTCCATATCAACAGTAGGAACACCCAAACACCGTACTTTACAAACAGGCTGTCTCCTCCAATGTGTATGTATCAACTCCAACATATTATGTGTTAATCCATCTCTACCTACATAATCCAATATCCAATGAACAAACATCATTCTTAACTTTAAGACACTAAGACTCAACATTATCTCATACCATCACATAACAAACAAATTGAATCCCAACAATTAAAGGTCAATAATCCTCAAGCAAGTCAAACAAATACTTAACAAACTAACAAGTTGAATTAACAGCAAGAAACAATAATCAAGACACACAAAACATCTTCAAGATGAAAACTTTACAATCAAAACCACATTTTTTTACTGCACTACAAAATCCCACATCGCCAATCGAATTAAAGCTCACCTAAATTAACTTGCCTATTACTCGACAAGTACCGTTTCACCATTTCCTTAATCTCCAACCTCGATAACGGCTCTCCCAAAACCTCTTCCCTCGGCCTCAAACTAACCTTACCCAAGTCATAACTCCTCAACATTTCATACCTTTTTTCGATAACATTACTTCCACCACCACCACCACCACCCAATGGCTCAATAAGCTTAATATTCCTTTTTGTACTCTTTTTCATGGGGGCTTTCCCGGTCCAGGGTCGGGGCATAGTAGGCGGGGCAAAGGGCAAAAAAGCCGGTTCGCGCATAGCTAAAGGCTGAGCCTTTGGTGTCTCTGAGTAACTGTACATGAATTCAAATGGGGCACCGGGCAATTGGTAGGAAATGCCGGAGTTTCCGACTACGACTGCCCGGTCTTCGGCGTCGGGCAGGGGTATTTTCTGCCCGGGTTTGATGGGCTTGTAGTACTTGGAGTTATGGTGGTGGGTTTTGAAAGAGGGGTGTTTTGGGGATTTTGATCCGGGTGGTTGGTATTTGGGAATGGGGATTGGGGGTTTTGGGGAAGGGCCGGAGGAGGGGTCGTTTGAGGTGGGTGGGGTAGTGGGGAGGGAAGAGAAGAGGTTTGGGCTTGGTAATGTTGCAAGAATTGCCATTAACGCAGCGTTTTGTGCTTCTGTTCCGTGTGTGTTGTTCTGGCTTTTTCAGTTGGAGATGGAGGAAGAGAAAATATGTGGAGAAGGATAATTTTTGACATATTTTTGGCTTTACAGAAAAGAACGACATCGTATCTGCCTATCTCTTTACCTTCATTCATCAAATTTTTTGAGTAAAATGCAAATATATCCACTAATGCTTTGTCACAAATTCTCTGTATTATTTTTATTAGCCCAAAAAAAAAATGGCATTATTTTAAGGTTCTTTAATTTAATAATTGATAATTTCGTAAGAATTGTTTAAATAAATATTGATTGAACATGCTTTTACACTTAGTTTATCATTTCATTTTTGTTATTTTAACATGTTCTTCATCGATTTTACCCATTTTTGTGTGTTTATCTCATTTGTTAATCGATTTACCCATTTTCTTCAGTTTAACCCAATTTAGTTGATTTTACCTATTTTTTGCTGATTTAACCTATTTTCTCACCTTTTTTTTTTTTGTCAAATAAACTCATTTTTTTTTCTTTTCCTGTTATTGATTTGATCTCCCCTACCTTGTATTTCCATGTTTAGCCAAAATCATTCATGTTTTACCAGTTACCCATGTTTTGCCGGTTTACCCCGTGGTTTTATCAATTGCACAATTTTTTTTTTTGTTTTAACTCGTTTTTTCTTTTATGTAACTCATTTTTTCATTAATTTTTATCATTGTTATGATATATTTTTTAATTGAATTTTATCTGTTCTCATCAATCTTAACCGTTCTATGTTTTGAATTATTTTGGCTTAAGTTTTTTAGTTAACTAAATATAACTTTTTTTATTCATCTAGCCTGACCTTTTATTTTTAGGTTCTTTAATATTTTTAAGGTTCTTTAATAAAGTGATAATTTCTCAAGAACTTTCGAAAAAAATATCAATTTTACATGTTTTTCACTGAGTTTAACATTTTTTTTGGTTATGTTAACCTGTTCATTCATTGATTTCATTCATTTTTGTGGTTAATCTCATTTGTTAATCAATCCATCCACATTTGTTAATCAATCCATTCATTCTCTCTAGTTTAACTCAATTTTAGTCAATTTAATCCCATTTGTTAATTAGTTCGCTCATTCTCTCCGATTTAATCCAAATTTTGTCAGATTTTACTTTGCTGATTTAACCTATTTTCTCACATATTTTACCTTTATTTTTTGTCATTCTTCTCATATTTTTAGTCTTGTTCTTTTATCGATTTGATTTGTTTTTTGTTATCTTGTATTTAGCCGATGTCATTCGTTTTTTTTATCGATTTTACCAATTATTTATCGTTTTATCTTGTTGTTTTATCAATTGCAATATTTCTTTTGCTTTAACTCGCTTTTTTCTTTCTTTCTATCTAACCCATTTTTTCATTGATTTTACCATGTATTTATCATATATTTTGATTATTTTTTTTGCTCATGCCAATTATATGTTTTTTAGTTAACTAAATAGTATTTTTTTTAACTTCATGTAGCACAAATGTAATATTTTTTAACAGGTGATAATTTCTTAAGATCTTTCCAAAGAAATTTTCGAAGAAATTAGAGTAATAGTTTTTTTAATTATTATTTTTATTATTAATATTTTAATGAGTTGTAAAACTTAAAAAGATAATTATTATAAAGTTGATGTAGGAAGAATTTCTTGTCGACTTATACATATAGGATTCCTTTGTTTTACCTTTCTTCTATAATATTAAATATCACAATATAATCTAAACAAAAATATATTAATCATCACAAAAAAGGAAAGAAATTTTCTTGGTCAATCCATACTTTTAAATGTATAATAATAATTAAACAATAACAATAATATAGATAAATAGATATAGAATTGTGTGAGGTAATTAACCAAACAATACGTTTTTATTGATGAAAACTTGAAATGTGACGGTATAATGAAGAAGTAAACCAACATTATTTCAATCGATTGTAGGTTGTCGTATGTTGCCATTGGTTATTGAATGATTCCTACAGTACGTCATCATTGACTTTTTAATGTTGAAGAATGGACATATCTCTGGTCATATGTTATAGTGGTCTGACCGTGCGAACAATCTCGTTCATTCTCCCAACATTATTTATCAATGTAGTTTTGACAACGTCCTAAAAATAATTTTCTCATTAATGTAATAACAAAATCAATGTTACATATATATCGTAAAAATAAACTTTAATAGCTAAATAAAAGTGACAACGTTATTGTTATTACTTAATACTATATATATTAGCTATAGTTAACTTCATAAGCTCGTTATCTCCTAAATATATATGTAATATTATACAACAATATGATTGTTTACCTAGTGTTAGGTCGACCACCTCGTTGGGTGGATGAATTAATGGAGCTGTAAATTAACATTTTTTTCATGAATATAACTAATTAAGAAAGTTACCTTTCTTTGTAGGATTATGGAAAAATATTTTGGTCAAAATAGTCCCACTCATTCATTCCATTCAAGAGAGCCGGCGATCAGTCTAACAATGTAGTTTGGACAAATGACAAACGCAATCATATGTCATAATTTCATAGCCATTAAGGCTATGTTTGATTCTTGTATTTGAATGAGAAAAACGCCAAGGAAAATATTTTCTCTTGCATCCAATGATGCAACTTTGAGCTTCATTTATTGTTCATTTGCATTTTAGTTATCATTTTATCCACTGAAATCAATAAACCAAACATAGCCTAAAACTATATACTTAGGAAAATGAAAAAAACACGTACTTATTTAGTTATTTTGCAAAGAGGAGGCAACGCTTATCCTAGTTATCCGGCTGGGGAGGAAGGACAACAAGGATGAATTAATCTAGCATTTTGAGAAGCATGGAAAGTGTTGGAAAAATATTAGTTAATGGACCGTTTTGGACATATTTTAAGTGGGATCCACTTTGAAAAAAGTATCGGGTCTTTGCTGAATTATATTCTATTATGTGAGTAGATTAAAACGGTTTATCATGTGTCTAAATCGGAGTTCGGGCGAATGAGAAATTGACACTCAAATATCACCTCTTGAAATGGAAGAAAAGAAATGCAATTGACATTTATCCCACATTGAAAGTGGAGTGAAAAAACTTGAGGTTTATATATGATTTGTCAGTGTAGTTGCGCAATTACTTAGCTACAAAAAGTCTCTTTCCTCGCGCATAGGAGGGTGCAAATCATGGATCAATCCGGTTAAACATTTGTAACAATTTGTTGCAAAGTTTTGCAAAGTTGATTGCTGGAACCATTGTATCCTAGGAGATAAACGTTCATGAACCTCTTAAGGACACTGTGTTTTGACATAAGCCTCGGTTTGATTCAATTTTAATTTCTTATCCAGTTTCTATATTTCTTAGCATTTAAATTATTTATATAATTTTGTTTTCCTTTTTACGTGTATATTTTGTAACAATAAGTTGAATTAAAAATCGGCTTATATATCATCTACCTCGAATAATTTTAAAGTCTTCCTTTCACATTTGCAATTATTCAACGCGATTCCAATTAAAAAAGTTATTTACATCGACATGTTGGGAATTACGAGAAATGCTTGAGGTGTGATTGTGAACTTGAGTCGATTATCCAAATTCTATTACATTGCATGCCCTTTTGCTAAACAAGCTTGAGCCTTTTCAGGATTCCCGATTGTCGTGTATAACACAGGTTTGCAGGACATATTTCATTGAATTTTGAAGGTTAAATTTTCATTGGTTTCTTCATCGTATTGTGTTGGTGGATATGGTACAACAACAAATTTTGGGTTTGGAAAGCCAGAGTTTGGGCCATTTGACCGTGACTTCTCTAATCGATTCATCTTCCTCTTGAATCGGAGATGGGAAAGATTTGGCGACAAATTGAGCTTTTGGATTATGGTTTGTTCAAGGATTGGAAATATTTGATTCTTGAGGGTGATTGCAAAACAGTTATAGATAATGTTTATGATCCTTATCCTTCTCGAGAATCTTAGGATCATGACTTGAAGTTATAAAATACTCGCTGGCAAAATTGACTTCTAAGAATTTATTGTTTAATAATGATGTACGTTTCTGACATTAAAGATATTATAACTTCTGATTTTTCTTGATTTATGAAAATGTTTCATTATCCTAAAAAAGAAATTGTACAAGTGCAAACTATAATCCAAGTTCTTCATATAGCAAATTGAGTAGAAGGGTCGTTCAAATTTATCTATATATTCCTACCTCAAAATCGCTCTTCTAGACCTCTCTCATAAAATAATTAAAAATACCAAGTTTTTGTTACTACAGTTTACAGTGCACAATTCGATACACCGAGTTATCATGGAGAATAATTCATCGCTAAAGTTATTTCAGAATATAATTAAATGAGTTAATGACAATTTATCCCATATAATTTACATAATATTCAATTTATCTTTTATAATTTAAAAAAGAACAGTTTATCCCACACGATCTAATAAAATTTTACTTCTACACTATCTCCATTATATTTTTATACTTGAAAGAAACTATCACTCTTATATGTGGCACTTTAGCATCTTACGTTTTAATAAATGTGACATTTTACCCCATGTGTTATGACAAATGTTGCACTTTACCCTCTTTATGTTACAAAATTATTTTTCATGCCTACTATCAATTTCACCAAACGAATTACATTCTTCGGTTGAATGGGATAAATTGCTTCTTTAAACTTTTTACAGAGGATTAAAGTGTTTTTTTTAAAATCATATCGAGAAAATTGAATATTATGAAAATTACGGGGATAAATTAACATTAGCTTTTAATGAAAGTGTAAAATTTATTAGGAATGAATGTGTAAAGAATAAAATTAATGACCTACGTTATCTGTACGAATTGTCATTTAAACCCAGTTGTCATACTATAATGTACTCAATGCTATATTGCCAAATATTATTACCTTTTTTTTTTTAGTTACCCTTTATCCAGGAATAGACGAATATAGACATGATTTAAGCCTGAACCCTCATCATTCATCAAATTTCATTTTATCTTGTATTTAGAGTTTTAATTTGATTAAATTAAGTTCTGATTCTGATTACCATTTTCTAGATAGAAATCAAAACTCTATTATTATCTATCGTTTAGATATGTTCTAACCGATGGAGTCAATGCTTTCGTACGTCTGATCTCTACCGCCAAATTTACCGGTCCAGCAGAAAAAGCGGGTGTGGGTTGGAAAAGTGGGGTCTGGTTGTGGTACAGGTCCACATATATATATAATGCATGTAAGTTTCTTTATTTCTTTTCTAATTTCATTTTCTTCGCATTTAATTCTTTATGCGTATATTCTTACATCAATTTCATGTGATTTTGTTTTGTTTTTGGAGCCCTCGTGGGCCGTGATGCACTAGTACTCTTAATTAATGGGTTTTAGCCTCAATTATAATGCATTAATTTATTTATTATGTACTACTATATAGAAGAAAGAAATAAAACCCACCAATACCAAGCACCTTAAACTTTGTCACAAAATTGCCCCTCCGCCATCTCGTAGGGTAAAGGATAGCTAATATAATGGATTAAAGTTTTATTTTCGATGTATATTACGATAAGATGAATATTAAAAAAATTCGCAAAGTTTTTGAAAATTATTTGGAAAAAAATTATTAAAAAGAACTATTAAATTAAGAAAAAGAGAAAGTTTAAAGATAAATATATAATTTCATAAATACACTTTTTTTTTATTTCATGGATTAAAAAGGGAAAAAAAAATTGATGTTTTCGACGAAAAAGATGGAAACTTTGATCCATGGCTAATATATAAAGATTTTTGGTGCTTAAATTTGTACACCATATCGGATTAAAAGAAATATATGATGAGTTATTTTTATGAGGTTAGTATACTCGTTAAAGTTTCTGATAAATTGATAATAAATACAAAAATAATCTTGAATTGTGTATGCTAAAGAAGATAAACAATTTCTTTTTATATTATTGTAAATGACCTTCATGCCCATTCTCCATTGGTCCACTATGCTTGGTTAATTTTCTAAATCTTTTAGAGTTAAATGAAAAAATATCCATGGTGCTTTGTTTAATTCGCAAAAAAAATTCTATATTATTTTTATTAGCAAAAATTCCCTTGTGTTCATTTTATATTAACAAATAATTTCACTTGAAATTCATTCATAAATCATAGGAATTTTATAATTTGGTATTTTTTTGGGTGAAAAGGGTGTTATTGTCAATTTTTAATGTTAACAGGGGGACTATAGCCAACTTTTTTCTAAGTAAACAGGGTTTTTTTCCATCTTTTAATGAGGGTTTGTCATTTTGGCGTAGAAGAATTTTTTTTCCTAATAAAAACTAGCACATGGGAGGTTTTTTTATAGTAAAAATAACATAAAGGGGGTTTGCTAATTGAGGGCTATATCTTAAGGGCATGTGTCTCCTTTGCTCGCACAAAGTTCTTAAAAACACCTAAGCAAATAATAGATGGGAAATTCTTATCCAAATCAGGTTTGACCGAACCCAAATTAACTAAAAAGTAAGTGCAATGCACTTATTTTGGGATTGGATGTAACTCCCAAGAGAGTGATCATTCACAAAGCAAGTGCAATATCCCTTATGCTATGTTTGGTTTATAGATTTCAAGGAGTAAAATGATAAGTAAAATGCAAATGAACAATTAATGAAGCTCAATATTGTGTCATTGGATACAAGAAAAAATATTTTCCTCAGCATTTTAATCACTGAAATCCATGAACCAAACATATTAATGTAATAGATTAAACGAAAAACAAGAGATGTTATCAAAAAAAATAAAAAAAATTAAAAAGAGCTATATGTCTCCTTTGCTTGCACATAGTTATCCATGCACGTAAAAGTTCAACGAAAACTCTTTTTTTTAATGTTCAAAAAGACAATTTTAACTCATCTACATCCCATATTCTTGTAGCAATTTATTTCCTTATTTTTAATGGACAATCGACCTCCCTATCAGAAACATATTAAGCAAATTACATTCTCGTGACATCAACCAGAAACAAGTTATGCAAATTGCTCCCTCATGAAATCAAAATGGGTTCATAGTGGGGATATATTTTTTCTATTTTAATTAATACAGGTGTATTTTAGTCGTATATAACTTATTTTTTATATCAACGAGGGTGTTTTAGCATTTATTTTGTTTTGTCTTTTATAAGGAGAATATTTCAATTTTTGAATATCTCGTAAATTCTTATCTAAACATGGTTTGACTAAATATATCCAACCTTCAAACAAGTGTATTGTGATTGAGTCACTTTTCTAGAAATTACATCAAATATCAAAATAGGTGTCACGTAATTACTTTGAGTTTGCAAACCGAGTCAGGTAATAATTTCCCCAAAATAAATACCCCACATAAACCTCAAAAACACTTAAGGGCATTTTTGTCTAATCGAAACCTTCAGAAAAAAAAAGCTAAAAAATAAGGAAAATAAGTAAAAAGTTTGATAGAGAGGGAATCATGGTCATCATGTACAGTGGTTACTGGTTAATGAATGAGTATTCAATATTGAACAGAGGAGCGTGTTTCCAGAAATCTGCCTCTCTCTTTCTCTCTCTATTTTTTCTAGGACTGTGTATTTCTCGTGGGGCCCTCTCTCTATGAAACTCTTCTCTTACAATTACAAATTTTTTCTTCTTCCATGTGTTGATTCCTTTTCTTTTTCACTCTGTTTTTTGTGCTTTTAATAATTTGTTGTAACAAACGCTCCCATCATCCACCTTCCAACCAAACCCTCTTGCCAATATTATTTATTACTCTGATCTGTACAATTTATCTTTACCTTACTTTGATACCCATATTTAATAAAAGCAAAAAAAAATAAAAACGGAAATTATTCTCTTTATATATGATATCAATATTGCATTTTTCCCATTCTTTTCTTATATTTGACTGTCTCTGATGGCTAATCAAACTTTTTTTTGACGACCCTTTTGAGGTAAGGTGTTATTTGATTAAAGATTGTGTCTTTGCCTTCTTCCAGTTTGATTGTGAATTTGAAGGATTGACTTTATTTGATTTCGATTGTGAATTGCAGAATCAACAAGCATTCATTTTCTCGAACTTAACGCCGAGGGGCCAATTTCGAGGTGAGTTGATAGTACTTTTTTGCTTAGCTTTTATTTCTTGAATTCATTGAATCTGGAGGGATATATAACATAGCTATCTCAGTCAATTTGATCTAAATTTCAGATTTTCGTTTTTGCTGTCATGACTCATGAAGTATGTAGTAATGGGATTTTGTCCTGATCATGGTTCTTTGTTCTGATTGAACCTCGAATCTTGAGGGATTGATGCATCAGTGAGTGATGAAGTTTCATTTCCATTTGATGTGATTCATGTTCTACCGATCGATAAGTGTTTATTGAATCCATTGTTTGTTTTCTCTCTTTGTATGAATATATTAAAGATTTGTCCTTTTAATTATGTTCATCTATATAACTGCATTCAAACTGTGATTTTCCAGCATTTCCATAAAATGTTCTAGTGTTACAAAACAACTTTATCCTCAATTTATCAGGATTAGTCCGGAAATCATAGCTAATAGTAGCATAAAGCAAACAGAATCATGTGTTTAGAAATGAGAAATTTCAAGATCACTAAAGATGAATGATTGTTAATGCCCAGATTTAGTTGAAACATGTATGTTTTCCTAATCAATTCACTACATTGTATGTATGCGTGACTTCCCCCTTGAACATTGTCGTGTTTACGTGGTCATTCTATGCTTATGTATAGCATGTTCATGCAGAGGACACTAATTAGTACTTGATTGTTCATCTTTCCTTTTATAGAAACATACTTCATAGTTTTCATCAATGACAATCATTGCATAAAAAACTAACTATAATTAGTGCATACTTAAGCCAAACGCTTCTGAAGTAGTTATGGATTAACTTTTACGAGTAAGACTTTACGGGTGGCACTTCCCCAGTAAAATGACGGACAATTAAGACAAATGAAGATAAAAATTATGATTAACAGGTCAATAATAGTTTAATAGAAGTAGCAATACCATGGCACTTTTCCTACATTGTTGTGAATGTATTATCCAGCTTATGTTTTAGTTTCACTTCAGGATCTATCTTCTATTGAGAGGTCAAAATTTAAGATGTTATTACTTTTGATGTACATTAATCCATTCAGTGCAGAAAAAAGTGATTTATTATTTTATACTCTGATCATTAATTTTCCTTTTTCAGAGTATCTCTGGTAATTATACAAGCGCCAAAATGTTCAGAGGTAATAACAACAATAACGCAGTCCCTCCCTTTTTCAATAGTCGTTTCCAGTATCCTGCTGACATGTCAAATCAGCCACAGTTATGTGGAAACTGTAAGTTCTCCCAAGTGTTTATCAGATTAGAATTTCCTTTTCTGTTGTTTCCTTATATTTCGATATGTTATGTTCCATTTGTATTGCAGTACCTGTAGAATTTAATGCTGATCCTGTAAATTATCTCGGAACCAATCACGTGGCTCCATTGCTCCAGCCAAATAAATGCGGCTTAGACACAGAAGCTATTCCGAGGCCTAATCTTCCATTTACCTTCAAAAGAAAATTTTCCCATGAGGAAACTGACCAAAAAGGCGGCATTTTGAACCATACGAATCCTGTCTCGACTGGTTTGAAGTTGTCTTATGATGATGATGAGAGAAACTCTTCTATTACCTATGCAAGTGGAAGCTTGAAAACTGCATCATCTGTTTTTCAATCTCTGAGCAATGACATTAAAAGAGAATTTGATCAGCAGGAAGAAGAACTTAACCGTTTTGTTAGAACTCAGGTATATTAATTTACATTTACTTTTTCGGCAAACTCTTAGCCGTTTTTTTAGAACTCAGGTAAATTAATTTAAATTTACTTTTTCGGCAAACTCTTTATTGATTTTAATAAGCCATAATCTTATGGATAAAAAAAAGAATCCAATTTTTGAAGAATTCCATAGTTTTGCTTTGTTAGTGACTAAGTTTATTCATGGCCTGTGGATGAAGGTTTACATTCTTTGTTGAGCTAAATGCAGAAATACCTCCGGTGCTTTGCCTAATTATCAAAAAAAAAAGAAGAAAACTGTATTATTCTTATTAGCAACCCCCCCCCCCCAAAACTTTGTTTGTCCATGGAATAATATGAAGTCGATGATGTGTTCCATTTTCTTGATAAGTGCTCTTACTTTTACTATGATCCAAGTTTTCTTCTTCTTATGTAGATAGACTAGCCTTCAAGCTCTTGCTATCGTGTGTGTTAGCATATACTATACCCACCATGCTTAATTGCACTAAGTTAAATTCTTTGTGATTTTAAACAGGAAGAGAACATGCTGAAAGGGTTGAGAGACTTAAAGCAAAGACAAATGGCTTCTTTCCTTGCTTCTCTTGAAAAAAGCTCTCTTACCAAATTGAACGAGAAAAATCTCGAGTTGGAGACCATAACGCGGAAAAACAAAGAACTCGTTGAGAAAGTGAAGCAAGTAACAACCGAGGCCCAAAACTGGTGTTACATGGCGAAATACAATGAATCGGTTGTAAACTTTCTAAAGACCAATATTCAGCAATTGACGCAAGGTGGTCTCAACCAAGGTAGAGAAGGGCTTGGAGAGAATGACATAAATGATGCCGTTTCAAGCATTGATCCGAACAATTACTCAAGTAGTGCTGGTGGGTCTCGGAGATCTAGTTCGGTGAAGAACAACAACATGGTTTGTAAATCTTGCAAGACAAAGGAGGCATCGGTTTTGTTAATGCCTTGCAGACATCTTTGTTTATGTAAAGAGTGTGAAGGTTTGGTGAGTGTTTGTCCTGTTTGCCAGATGATGGCAAGTGCTACCTTTGAGGTCTTCCTTTCTTGAAGATTTTTTAATTAAATGATGATAGGGGGGTTATTCACAGGGCCGACCCGACATATTAGGGAGCCCCATGAGAAATTTAAAATCTGGAACCTCTTTTACAAAAAGATAATGTATTATCTTAAAATTAATTTTCTTAGTTTCAAAATTATAAGATTATTTTGAAGTACTTATTTACTAACATATTTGTTATTGACAGATTAATCACAAATTAACTGATTTTTTTTAATGATTCAATCATAATATCTTTTTATGACATTCAAACGAAAGCAAATGCTACAAGTATAACCAATGTACAGTAATAGAGATAACCTTTTACTTGTAAGAATCAATAAACATATAAAATGTGAAAGTATAATATTTGCTCTCCCTACTATTTTAGTGGTGTGTATTTAATATAACTAAGTCGTATCAATTTTCGGTATCTAGAATTATATGCCAAATCAAACTAGTCGGTTAATTTCAGTACCTAAAAATCGAGATATATATGTAGTTTTGGATCTTCTTTGAATTATTCGAAATTAGAGTTTGACTCAAACTCATCGAATCTAAGATATATTAAATGCAACATTTTATGTGCTATTGCCAAATTATAACATCATAAAAAGTTTTCTAGGGTTCTGGCATTTTCCACCTTGAATTTATATAATTTTGGTACTTTGTACCCTGACTTAAAAGTTTTAACACTTTACATCCTAAAAGTACAACTTATTCAGCACTTTACATCCTAATGTGTATTTTGGTAAGGGCATCTCCAATTGTGCGCTCGGGGCGCGCGTGAGGGCCGGGCTGGACTGGGGAATCGTCTCCAATGGTGGTCCGGGGCGGGGCCGCGTGAACGGAGGGCCGCGTGAAGAAGAAGCTGAAATAGGGAAGAGTGCATCCCTCTTTAAATCAGGTGGTGCCACCTGATTAGTCCCTTTTTTATTTTAATTGTTTATTGTTATAAATGTAGTAAAATAATTTTAATTGTGTATAATTTGTAATTAAAATTTGTAATATTTTTAATATTAAAATAAATTGTGTATTGTTAATATTAGAATATAATTTAATATTTTTTTTAACTTTAATTATAATTCTAATTATTAATGTTTTAATAATAGTAACATTAAAAATGGCTTTAATTATTTCTTCCATTTAAAAAAATAGTAATTAAATTTTGTAAATAATTTGTTAGTATGTTTGTTAATATTAGAATAAAATTAAATATTGTTTTTTAATTTTAATTATAATTCTAATTATTAATGTTTTAATAATAGTAACATTAAAAATGGCTTTAATTATGTGTTCTATTTATAAAATAGTAATTAAATTTTATAAATAATTAATTAGTATATTTGTTAATGTTAGAATAAAAATAAATTTTATTATTATTAATTTTGATTAACAGTAATTATTAATGATTTAATAAGAATAAAAAGTAAGGAAATACAACAAAAAAATCTTTCTCGAGACTTATTTGGAGGATTCTCGAATGAAGAAATCGACTGGTTCGAGAAGGCAAATCAATAAATATTGTAATCTTCTTTGTTTTTTTTCCATTAGTGTTTGTTGTAACATTCATCTTG
The DNA here is from genome assembly GCA_003313485.2 of Penstemon barbatus. Classification (NCBI taxonomy): domain Eukaryota; kingdom Viridiplantae; phylum Streptophyta; class Magnoliopsida; order Lamiales; family Plantaginaceae; genus Penstemon; species Penstemon barbatus. Next base: position 12,097,779 of record CM064883.1, on the reverse strand, counting down.
TTTTTATGTGTGCCTTTTATTTAATATTATAATTCGTGTTTTGAATTAATTATAATTATAATTTATATTTTAGTGTTTAAATATTATAACTATAATATTTTAGAATTAATTATAATATTCAAATAATAATTTATTATTAATATCAATATTAAAACTATTATAAAAATGGTGAGAGTGAGGAAGAAAAAATTTGGAAGAAATTGAGTGCTGGAGACCACAACTGCAGATGATCACCCAGAGTCCGGACTGGCTAGGGGGCTGCCCCGGGAATGGTGGGAAACTATTGAAGATGGCCTAGGAAAATCATTGATGGAAAGGTAGAAAAGTAAGTTTTGAATTTTTTTTAATCTTTGCTCCCTGAAAATATTAATTTTGGCAGTCTGCACTCTGTCAATATAAATGTTGGCACTTTGCATCCTAGAAATATAAAATTTTGGCATTTTCACCCTAATTTTACAATTTTTGCACTCTACACCCTAGAAATATAATTTGTATGACATTTTGCACCATAATGTATTTTCATTTGAAAAAGGCTTGTGAATGTTGTTGATGGAGAGATAAAATGACAATTTTTCATGAACAACAATCAAACATGAAGAAATTTTTTTGCTCCGAGTTCATTAAAATAATAAATTTTAATGTGGTTTCTTCCGGTATCCTCCAGATTGTTTGCATTCTATCTAAAAAATACGTTTACAAATTTAACAACTTTTCACATTGCATGATATTGTTGTAGGAATCAAATGTAATCGTTCCTAATAATCTCTACACGACATTCTCTACAAATATCTAATTATTTAATACTAGCTAACATAGTAAATTTATTAATTAAAAAAAAAAAGGAGAAAAGAGTTTTTAGCTAGTCGCTAATAGCTAATAATTTGGTTAAAATAAAAAAATTGCCAAAACTTTTAAGTTGGGATTGAAAGTGCAAAAATTTATAATTTCAAAGCGCAAAGAGTCAATATTTTATAATTTCAAGATATAAATTATTAAAATTTATATTTTGAGAGTGCAAAGTGACAAAAATATTTAAAAATAATTATTATACTCTTTCACCAATTAATAATCTCACCATAGTACATATTAGTTTGTAAAATATCAAATAAATTTTATTTACAAATTGCAAAGTGCTAATACTTTTAGGTCAGTGATGCAAATTGCCAAAGCCGTTTAAAATCCACAATTTCAAAAAGACTTGTTGTCATTGAACCATATGGACTTAGTTTAAGGTTTAACCGAATTTTACAACCAAATTATATGGGCCTGTTTGTCTCGCTTTTCCGAAAAAAATTTCGGTTTTCGGAAAGGCCAAACAAACAATCCAACCACTTTCCCAATTAATTAGCTACAGTAATTTTTTTCTCAAATCACTTTCCGAAAGGCCAAACAAACAGACCATTTTTCTACTCTATTTCTATTTCTCTCTATACTAGAAAAGTCAACAATTGCGGCTACTTTCCCAAACAACTCTCCCAAAACCCAAACAAACAACATTACGCAAATCGAGATTATTTCTCAAACCTCTATATTTTTTCTTTCTTTGTTTTTTTTTTTGGGACGAATAGGAGTGTGTTTTTTTACACTCCTATTATTTGTTACACGAGTGTTTTTTCCTTTGTACCATTTTCTGCACATTCTTCTTTCTCTTCGGAAGATATATCCTCTATTTTCTTTATAAATATTAAATCCTCTAAATTAGTTGTGTGGTAATAATAATTAGGAGTATCTCAGATTGAAAGTGATTTTAAATTGAGTAGGTTTTATTGCCTGTTCATCTGAGGTATCGACGAAGGGGGTGATGGGATCTGAAGGTCCAAAGTCAATTAGGTTAAATGTAACAGTGTTTAAGAAATTTCATACTGAGATTATTGTCTCCAATTTGTGGAATTTTGCTGGTGATGGTGCAGCTTCTGGGCTCCACAAAGTAATGGATCTTCACAGGTAAATCAATATGAACAAAAAAGTCGTAATTTTAGGGCAATGCATATTCTTAATTCGTATTCATAAATTTCGAGTAGCTTCTCACCTGTGCTTGTGGACGGTTGTTTGTAGTGAAATCGTCAGAAAATATTATGCTATGTTTGAAATTGAGTTCGCCCTCACGTATTCAAATCCTAGAGTTCAGTTAATGTTACTTGAGGATCTTCCATGAAATAACTGAACAAACTTTTATTCATCATATGCTGTGTTTTGTTGTTTTAGCCTCACCTTGGTGTCAATAATGGGGCTTCAAGCAGTAACTGAAGGAACTTTTTGTTCTGCAGATGAGCTTTGAGGTTGGTATTACCTGTTTTGCATTCTATTTATTTCAGTCTCAATCTTTCTGTTGTTTCCTTTTAAATTCCTTTTCATTTGTGTTCTAGTTAGATATCTTTCATGGTTTAAGAATATGAACAGGGCAGGGCGTACCCTATAGACTGATTAAATGAGTTGGAGTCCAGCTAAACTTAAACTTCACTTTGCCTTGAGATAGGTAGTTACTCTAAGCATATCCAGAATATTCTATAATTGTATCCGTATCTTTATGTATTCCTTGATGTCCCAATATTTTATATGATTTTTTGAAGACATCATGCTCGTTGAGGCAATTATGGAGTTCCTGAAGGCGGAGCGTTATGATGCAATGCTACTAAATTATACAGGTCAGTTTGTTTGAAATTTTGTTTGCAGAATAGAAAGGCCATAAATCTGTATTTGTTCACATACCACAATCATTTCTGTTTTCAATATTGCTTTTTCCATGAAAATGGATATGGTGGGGGTGGGGTGGGGGGGGGGTGGGTTGTTGGGGTCTTTAGTAATTCACAAAACACGTTAATCATGGTGATTGGTGACTGATAAAGGATCACTAGCAGGTCGATAAGATGGACATCAGGGCATCTACGTATAACTAGAAACGTCCCAATAATTTTGACCTACATTTTCTCTATCTTAGTTCTTTATTGATGTCTCAATAGTAGCTTCTGTGTGTTAGTATTTTTAAGTTCATCTTTTGGTGTCTTTCTTTTGTCAGTTGTTATTTGATATGCTATATCAGTCTAGGAGGGCTTGTTCACATCTTAATTTTTTTTCTTGTTCTCTGTCAGCTTTACTAGCTTTCAAGTTCAACCAGGGGCGGATCCAGGAATACGGGGTAGTGGGGGCTAAGCATAGATCAAAATTTTCAATTAGTTTTCACCTAAAACAGCAAAAAGTTTTTGTATTTCAGTTACCCAAAACAAGAATATAGAGTAGTTTCTACTTTTACATATTTTCTTTTTATTTACAATTTTTCCAAAGATTTCTCGAAATTTTTCGAAAAATCTTGAAAAGTTTCTAATATACAACTGACCAAACATACGTATAAAATGAAAAAAAAAAATCAATCAAACAGTCAAACTAAATTATTTCATTTAAGAGAAAATATGTTCAATATAGAGGGTGTGAAGTTTGACAAAAATAACCTCCACAAGTTACTTTAATTAAATATAATTCCCCTTTATGACTCCAAAAGAACTCAAAACATCTACGTGTCTTAATTACAATTTCGAATGACACCAATTACATTCACAATTATCGACAGCGTCGATTTTTCATTTTCGCAAGTCGGAGCTAGATCAATATTATTTTTAGTGGGTAGTCGAAATTTTTTGTAGTAATTATTAAATAAAAAAATAAGAAGAAGACCATATAGTAAAAATTAAGGAAAGAAATAAATTTAAAAAAATTATTAAGATAAAACAAAAATCAAAGAACAATTATTAAGAAAAAATTAAAAGAACAATTGAAATTGTTAAGAAAGAATAATAAATCAAAAGAAAATTTGAAAAGAAAAAGGTGCAGTAATTAATTAATTAATTATAGGATAGCAGCTCTCCTTGGTTATCGAACCCTGTAATCAAAGCACCTTGTTTCTTATCTTGCAGAAGTAAAACCAATGAGCCAAACCAGTTATTCTGTTAAGTAGACTAATAACACTATAAATATATAAAATATTTGAGTGGGGGCTATAGACCCCACTTGCCCCTACATGGATCCGCCCCTGTGTTCAACTGCTTGTTTTCTTTGGTTTTTTGGTACATTTCATGACTGGGCAATAGAGGAATGAAAAATTAGATTTCAATCCCTATGGAATGTTACACTGATTCTCAACTTCTGGATTGAGTGAAGTATGTGAACAATATTTATCAGTGCAAAAGAATCTTGACCTCTTTTGCACAAGGTGGGATGAATCAATAGGTTATTTCCAAAACATGATTTAATAAGCATAAGCAAGACCGACTAGTATACTAAAAAGGTAGACATGTATTGCGCATTTCCAATCCAGTAGTTCCAAATATAAATCTGATGCTAAAATATCAAGAAAATAGATTGATAAATGGGTTGTTGGAAGTCCCTTTCTAATGCATTGAACACGAACAAACTTCAGACAACCTTATTTGGAACATGTACTTATGGTTACATATTTAAGTTTATGGATTAAAGTGGTGGAATTAGTATTAGAGCATCCACCATGTGTTAAATTTTCAAAAGCATTTAAAACGATACTCGGAATAAATTTATATATGCATCCAATTAAAATTCTAAAATTCTGAATCCAGATTCAGAATCGATTTGATGTTTGTGCAAATGAATTTAGAACTTGGTGCCATGTCATGTTATTCCGGGTGTAGATCCTCTATACCACTTTTGGTGTACCACTATTAATTAATTGACACTTGCACATATGACAATTATAATAATTCTCATATATACATGTGTCAATCACTTAGTGGTGATACACTTAAGTGGTACACCAAAAGTGGTACAGAGGATCTTGAGCCTGTTATTCCTATTGTGCTTTCAAGTGTAGTAGTAATACAGTATAGTCTTATATATATGATGTCATTGTTACATCAGATTATACCATTAAACACACGTGACTTTATTTTGTGTATTGGAAACCAGTATAGTTTTGAGAAAAGAATATATGAAGTAGGTACACTACATAAATGGGACTGCCTTTCACATTCTAGGAATAACATGACATGGCACCAAGTTCTAAATTTATTATAATTTATCAACCAATGTGCTTGAACTCAATGAAAACATACTTTAGTTTATTTATATCAACTATCAATATTAAATAAAACAATTGAAAGATGATAAAAATAGAAAGCAAACAGCTCAACATAGATTTAAAAGGAAAAAAATTGAAATCTTACATGATTCTACGATGAAGGACTAGTCATATCTAACGGAGCAACTTCACAGATCTAGAGTAAAGATGTATATTTTGTATAGATTTGAATGAAAATTGGTAACTTATACCATAATTTTTTTTCCCTTCCTATAAAGAGAGAAAAAACGAACAGATAAAAAAGGCAAATGGAGAGAAATTGGAATTAAAAATGTACATGTATATGATTTATTTTGGTAAAATGATAAAACTGTGTACGCACCTGGATACAAGCAGCGGCGTGAGGAGGTTGAGGTGAAAAACCCTAGAATGTGAATGGCAGTCCCATTTATGTAGTGTACCTACTTCAAATATTCTTTTCTCAAAACTATATTGGTTTCCAATACACAAAATAAAGTCACGTGTGTTTAATGGTATAATCTGATGTAACAATGACATCATATATTATATATATAAGTCTATACTGTATTACTACTACACTTGAAAGCACAATAGGAATAACAGGCTCAAGATCCTCTGTATCACTTTTGGTGTACCACTTAAGTGTATCACCACTAAGTGATTGACACATGTATATATGAGAATTATTATAATTGTCATATGTGGTGCCATGTCATGTTATTCCTATTGTGCTTTCAAGTGTAGTAGTAATACAGTATAGTCTTATATATATGATGTCATTGTTACATCAGATTATACCATTAAACACACGTGACTTTATTTTGTGTATTGGAAACCAGTATAGTTTTGAACAAAGAATATTTGAAGTAGGTACACTACATAAATGGGACTGCCATTCACATTCTAGGGTTTTTCACCTCAACCTCCTCACGCCGCTGCTTGTATCCAGGTGCGTACACAGTTTTATCATTTTACCAAAATAAATCATATACATGTACATTTTTAATTCCAATTTCTCTCCATTTGCCTTTTTTATCTCATCGTTTTTTCTCTCTTTATAGGAAGGGAAAAAAAATTATGGTATAAGTTACCAATTTTCATCCAAATCTATACAAAATATACATCTTTACTCTAGATCTGTGAAGTTGCTCCGTTAGATATGACTAGTCCTTCATCGTAGAATCATGTAAGATTTCAATTTTTTTCCTTTTAAATCTACGTTGAGCTGTTTGCTTTCTATTTTTATCATTTTTCAATTGTTTTATTTAATATTGATAGTTGATATAAATAAACTAAAGTATGTTTTCATTGAGTTCAAGCACATTGGTTGATAAATAGGCCTTAGATATGTGATTAATCTTTTTTTTTGGTGACGAGGTGAGTTTATTATACTACTTGATGAACAACATTACCATAAGCATTTACTATGTACGGTAACCACTTGAAATTCTTAATAAATTGTGATTATTTGTTGAGATGTATTGCTTGATTGAAACTTTGGGATTTAATATGCTGTATAGTTGTTGGTGGTGAGTAGATGTACATGAAACTCATGACATTGGGGCATCAGAGGAATATGATTATTAGAGACTAATAATGTCCAAACTTCCACTACTTCTTGACTTCTGGACTGAGTGAAGTATCTTGACCACTTAGGCACAATGTCGGATGATTTAATGTTTTGCCATTGTTTTAGTGATTCTTTTAAAGACTTTTCAGCTTGTTTTCTTTATCAGTCAAGTCTGTTTCAAAATCTAAACTATAATCTAGTTTGTGCAGATAATTCTTTGCCATGTTTAATAATTTCCTGATTACATTTGTCCAAGGTCCATTATTTTATTGCCCATTTAACACAATAATTTTTTTGTAGCATTTGGATCCACTCTACCTTCGATAACCAAATATGAACAAAATATCAAGGAGAGAAACTGACTGGATCTCAAGTTTGCCAGATCACATTTGTCATCAAATCCTACAAGGCCTACCTGCCACAGAAGCTCGGATGACCACTTTCCTCAACAGAAGATGGAGGTTTATGTACTATTCATGTCCTTCATATGACTTTGATGATTGGGAGTTTGTTATTAGGGAAAATACTGCAGCCTTCGTAAGCTTTGTAGATGACATTTTAGAGTTCCGGCGAAGGTACTTCAGTAACCTCACCATTGAAAAATTTAGGCTTTGCATGAAAGCTACTGATGGAGACCTTCCTCATATTGACAATTGGATAGAATTTGTTCTACAAAAGGAAGTGAAGAACTTAGATCTTTCACTAACATATGATGATATGTATAAATTACCTGAGTCTGTTTTGACCAGTGCTTCCATCACGGAATTGAAGACGGAAAATTGTGAGATAAACTGCAACTATGCAAGTCTACCCCTCCTTCGCAAGCTTTTTTTAGAAAATGGGCATGTACATGACAAAGGGTTTGAAAATTTGATCACTTCTTGTCCCTTCCTAGAAGAACTGCACGTCGTAGCAGTAGAAGGGCTAAGCAAAATCTGCATTTCCAGCCAAAAGCTGAAAGTTTTTGAGTTACAAGCCTGGACCTCTATGGATTTTTCTATTGATGCCCCTAACCTCCAATCCTTCACATTTTCAAGTTATCTGAAACCAATAAGATTCCGAATTGCAACCAAAGAACTTAGATATTTGAGGTTAAGATTGGTTTACCCTTTGATCGATGATTTACTACTAGATATATTTGTTAGCAATCCTCATATAGAGTGTGCAATTTTAGTGCACTGCATAAACTTGAGAAAACTAATCATCGATGCTCAGAAACTACGATATCTAAAAGTTAAACTCTCTCAAAAAATAGAAGAGGTCCGTATTGAAGCTCCATCCTTGCATACATTCAAATATAATGGTAATTTTGTGGACTCATTTGGAATAAATTGTCCACTCCTAATGAAGGCTAACCTACACATATGGGAGGAATCTTCTTTTGATGCAAAATGGTACTTTAATCTGAAACAATTTTTCGAAAAGTTAGATCATTGTTCTTTGTTGTCAATGAGATTCCGTCGGGACAAGGGTTTGGTAATCCCAATGGAAATGAGAGGAAGTTTACTTCCGAGATTGCATGGTCCCAGCCATTTGAAATTACATTTAGGTAAAACATTGACGAGCCCTTTGGAGATTGAACATGGAATTAATTGGATTTTCCCTTCTCTCAAAACTCTCCGCATGAAATTATATGACCTCGATCAATGCTACTTTTACGAGTATGAAGCTGCTGAAAGACGTGTTGTTACAAGAAGCAAAATTTCGGCGGAATACCATTGATAGAGCAAGGTGAAATTTAGATAAGAGGTAATCTCTATACTTATACTCCACAATTCAGATTAGACAATTTTATAGTGCTTACTTTCAGTTCCTTTAGTAAGTGTTTGCTTGCAAATAACTTCCTAAAATATTGCATCCTCTTTAGCGAAAAGTATTCATCTAATGACAATTGCAAATTCACCAAGGAACAGAAAATGGTGAAATCTTTAAGAGCAACAATATTTGTAACTTTTAGATAAACGGTCATACACACAAATAATCAACTTGCTTAAATGCAATGGACTTGATAAAATACTGTCTCTGAATACCCTCATCAATTATAAGAAAAGGGGGATAATGAACTTACATATGATAGACTCACTATTGTTGTGAACATGGGGAACTCTTTTGTTTGTTTTGCTTTTGGTTTTGGGAAGACTTGCTACCACTTATACTGCTTAAAGGTTTTATTTATAGAATTAGAGTTTTGTTAACATAGTTGTTCTCCCTGATTAACTTCTATTGGAATCTTACATGTATTTCTTGAATTAGTGCTTGTGCCTGTAAAAGAAATTACTAATAATGTTTACATCTCTGTATAAATTTCCTTGATGTCCACATATATTTTAATTTTATTTTTTGAGAAACATATCTTTTAATCCCTTGTTTGTTAAAGTCATCTTGTTCTGTTCAGGAGAAATTTGGAGTTATTCGAAGGCGGGGAGGTATAATGAAGGTTGATTGAAGTTGAATTTGTTTACTACAGTTTGCTCCACTTTGGACAAATAAAAAGGCCACAAAGCTTTCCAGAGTGGAGGAAGAAACTCAAAGTCATTTTGTAGTAGAGGCTGGTGTACCATCAAACTTATCATTTTCTTTTATATAAATTATGTTGAATGTAAAACAGATTTTTCATATTATGTTCCATTTGTTTTTTAATGCTTTTGAACCCATGTAAAATCTTAATACTTCGTATTATCTTCCGTTTCAAAATGATTTTTCCATATAGGTTCCTTACAGTTGTGTTGGAATTCATTAGTTCTGAAGTCAATAGCTCGACATGGAGTAATGTGTTAGATGGGAAAGTTCGAAGTTTTTTTCTTATGTTCTTGTCCATTTCCATTTTTTTTCTTCTTGCAGGTTGGAATTTTAAAATCACTAATGAAGGTTTTCCGTGAATCAAGGCCCTTTTCGGTTTACCAGATTGGGCAAGATAAAACCTTCATATATAAGGTTATCTGGTAGTATATGGCGTTTGGTGTCCGGGACAGTGATACTGGGTAACTCGGGCCACCTCAGCTTTATCATACGACACTGGGTTGCGCCTCCCCCTGCGACTTGAATTATCACCTTAGTCCAGACTCCGATAAACCAATTTACCCTTACTAACTCCTGTAAAATTACTGGGGCTGCCCTCTCCATTTTTGTCAAAACATCACTTTCCCCCAAATCCTAGTAGTTTCACACTTTCACCCCCTTCTTATATCCCCCTTGCTTATTACGCGTAGTTTGATTTTTTTATCTCATTATATGCTTGTTAAAACTAAAGTTTTGAGCTACACAAACATTTTTCTTTTTTTATCTCAATAGTTGCTTGTAATAACCTATGCACTGATACAGATACGTTGATACAAATACGACACGAATATGGCGACGCGGGTTTTTAAAAATTTACTGGATACGATACGACATGGATACGAATGTAAAAAATATAAATTTATATATTTATGCATATTGAAATAAGTAAAATAATATATGTATATATTCATACATAATAAAATAGATCAAGTTAAGTACTAAATTGCATAACTTTTAGGAAAAAAAAAATGCTACGAGTATTGATGGTTTTTGGAGAAAAAGTCAGCAAAGGTAAACTGGTGAAATTAGGGCCCATCTTAAACATTCAGAAGCCCTATGTTGCATATGCTCCAATATTTTTTACTGTTAAAATACTATTTAAAGTCTGGCATATTATTCAAATAGATATAAATTACAAATTCATTAATCTTTTTTTATAGAATTAATCGTAAATATATTTTATAATTTATAAGTTTAAAAATATAATATTATTTTGACAGAAGCAAATTTTACAAGTATATGTACATAATACCATAACAAGTAAACACAAGTGTGATTTTACTTACCAAAAATAAAAAAAGATAAAAATAAGAAAGAAGAAAAAGAATAATCATTAATAAAGAAGAAAAAGAGGAACAATTATTAAGAAAGGAAAAAAAGTAAAAAAGAACATAAAAATGTTAAAATATAAGAGAGAGAAATGACCAATGAGACTTTGAAACTTAGACCTCACATTTATGATGAGGACCTCTAACCAAGTAAGCGAAGTAGGGGTGGAGAGTGGAGACATAAATTTATACCGAGTGTAGGGCTGTTCACGGTTCGGATAACCAACCAAACTGAATCTAAACGAAATGAGTTCGGTGAAAATTGAACCGAACCAAAGTTATTTGGTTCGATTCGATTTTCGGTTTGGAGGTTTGACCTAATTCGGTTTTCGGCTCGGTTCAATTATTTTTATTCGGTTAATCGAACCGAAAATCGAAATTTTGGTTCAAATAATTAACATTTTTTGTTCAGTTTATGGACTTTGATTTTTTTTAATTTTATGCCTATGAATATGAATTTATTTGTTTATGTTGGTGTAATTGGATTAATTATGACTAATTAAATTGAGTCTTATTAGCCAAAGTTAATTATTACACCTTAATGAATGAAATGAAAAGAGAAGGTTGAGTCTCTCCATCCCACATGGAAAAGAAGGAGAAAATTGAGCTACAAAATTATTATAAAAGGACACCTAACTTTCAAAGTGCAAATGACTTTTGTAGGAATGGGCCTAGAGTAATATATGGACCCAACAATTATTAAAATCCAAACTTTTTACAAAAATCCGTGGGTGATCCGATTAGGATCCGTGTGGGATCCAATTAGGATCCGCATGTGATCCAAATAGGATCTGTGAGACTTGTTTCTAGAAGGTTCGAGAATGGCCCGCCCAATTTTGAATAAAATGGTGTGTTTGGTTGGATTTTGAACAGAATGGGTGGCACCCGTTCGGACCGTACCATTGTTTGGTTTAAATTCGAACGGTTGTGACCCTCCAGCAACAACTTTCAATTGCTATAAATAGGAGAAGAATCTGGCCAATTCCTCACACTATTTTTTCAGCAAATAAAGTATAAAATTATTATCTCTACTTCTTAAATTAAATTTCAAATTGAAACATCAATTTTATTTAAATAAGTTTCTGCTCCACTACTTTGTTCTATTTAAAAAATCTTGAATATATTAATTATAATATAAATATACTATATTAATTTAGTAAACTATACTTGATTATAATTATAGTTTATACTTAACTACCTTTATAATTACTACAAGAAATATAAATTGAGTATATTTCTATTATACAGATTGTTAAACACCAACAGTTTAATTTATGTCAACATATGATTATTATATGTTAGTTTTTGTAGTTGGATTGTAATATGTAAGTTTATGCCTATGATATGAATTTTAGTTGTTTAATTTATGTCATTTGATGATAATCAAATATTAATCACTTGACTATTTAGTTCTATGTAATGTTTAATAATATTTAGTGTTATGGTTATCTATTAATTTGATATTTTTTTATGATAAATAATTTAGTATTTGATTATATAATTTTAATAAATTTTGTATAATATAAATTTCGGTTAAGCCGAAACCAAATCCGACCGAACCGAAATTTTTCGGCTAATATCGAAAATCGAATTAAGATATTCAGATCGGTTTTTGGTTCTAAAAAATCAAGAATCAAAATTTCGGTTTTCACTGAATGAACAGCCCTACCAAGGGATGTGGGATTTAAGTGAAAATATATTACCATTTTTTTTAATGAAATGGTAATTACATCATTAAATAATTAAAATCTATTTAATCATGAACAAAGTACAAATAATGTTCAAATCAAATACATAGTATTCACTTATAAAAAAGTAATAAACTAAAGAAAGATTCACACTTCGAGTGAGATTGAGTACAAAATGGTTACTTCAAAAGTTATTATCAAAAATAGATTTATTTTAATAAGTCGATAATTTTAGTAACTTAAAAAGATAATGTATATATAAACAACTACAATATGAGGTAAACAATCATTATATATGAGGTAACTATCATTATATATAGGTATAATATGGAGCAACTTAAAAAGATAGCTCGACATATACATGATTGAGAATATCAATGATTAAAATATCATATAAACATCCTAAATTATGCTCTATATTTTTTTTATGACATAAAATTCTTCTATAATTAATATTACAATTCTGAGAAATTTATGTCTAAAATAATTATTATTAACGAATTAGATTATAAGAAATCTTAAAATTATAAAATATAAATTTACTTATTCTATTTCCTTAAATTAATGTTTATATGAGTAGGTAAGTAAATAATGTAGGGCCCACACCAATGAGCCGATTATGAATTATGAAATTATAAATTAGTTTTGAGTGTTGGAAAATTATAAATTAGGATTGAGTGTTGGAATTGGGGAGATTTATTTAAAGAATAAAAATTGGGCTGAGATAATAAATGAGATGGAGTACAGATATGAACTATAGTGTAGAAATGCCTCCGTCTCTAATGCTAAAGATACACGTTGTGTTAAAGGAAACTAATAAAAATAATACTATCTATGTATCACTTTTCTTGCTCCAATTTTTATTTCGAGACGTCCTAAAATATGACTTTCTTGCTCTCTAAAAAAATAACAAAAGTTTATTTTTTTTAATAAAGTGTCTAAAATTCCGTGTCCAACCTAAAGGGACCAAAGTTAATGGGACGAAGGAAGTAATATTTAATTTTTTATGGGGGTCGGGTATATATATAAATTTTGGGGACCCTCCACGCCGAGAGCTCTAGGCGCCAGCCTAAATTGTCTGACAATTGGGTCGACATTGGGTGAAATTAATGAAAAGTTGGTGAGATCAACGAAAAAAGTGAAAATGATGAAATTACTGGCAAGAAATGGTTAAATCGATTAGTTGCGGGTGAAATCGATAATAAATTGTTGAAATGATTTTTAAAATACATTAAATCGATTTACAAACGAGTTCAATTGATGAAAATTGTGAAAAACGGATCAAACATGTTAATATGGCAAAACTCTAAATTAATGGAAAAAGGGTCAAATTAGTTAAAAAAATCAGTTAAATAGGTAAAAAATTTAAATAGATGAAATTAGATGATATTGATGAAAAATGGGTCAAATCGATAAAAATAGGTGAAAAGTGTTAAATTGTTCAAAACAGTTTTAAGTGGATAAAAATACTTGTTAAATTGATTAAAAAAGGGTTTAAATCGATAAAATTAGTGGAAAAAATGGATGAAATATATGAAAAACAGATTTGATTAGTAAAAAAATGATTTAAACTGATGAAAATTTGCAATAAAACGAGTTGAATCAGTTTTAAATAGATGAAACTATTGAAACAATGGTTGTATCGGTTAAAAGTGTGTTAAAACAATGAAATTAATAAATTGATCAATGAAATTAGTGAAAACATCATGTTAAATTAGTTAAAATGGATGAAATAAATCAGTGAAGAAAATGGTAAACATGGGTTAAATTGTTTCAGAAGCATTTAATGTTATTTTTATAAATAAAAAAAATTCGAAAATGTTACATTCACCCGTTCTATTAAAAATAAAATCTTACAACAATTTGTGAGGGCTAATCCATTTGTAAATATTTCATGTCATTTTTATAAATCTTATAAATAACCCCCTATGACCATAATTGGAAATTCAGGGCCTCAAGTGTTGAAAATTGTATAATACCAAATACGTGAAATATATTTTTGTATTTGAACCTCATGAAAATTCATAAAGTATCCTATTAATTTTAGTATGTGGAATATCAAGAAGCTTAATTTAAATTATCTTACAACAACAATAGTCTTAAATTTTTTTTTATAAACAACAACTAAAATAATTATTTTCTAACTCTTGATTAATAAAGTTATTTGGAAAACTATAAATAAGTCAAAACCATATATATTTCTTGTTAAATTAAATCTCTACACCCAATACAAGGTTGGTTTAATGAACACAATAACTTGTTGGAAAAATTCTTACTTAGAAGGTGTTGGGAAAAAAAATTCTTACTTATGCCCAGATTTGAAGCCTATATATTTTTTCTTAGTTTTTGACCTTTTAATAATTGAATGATTGATTTTGTCATGTTATTAACTTATAATATTTTTTTTTTGATCTATTAGACTGTGACAGCTCGGACCGAAGAGTGCAAAGGGTATAGGTCCTCCCCAGTGTGGTGTCTCCAGTAGGATTCGAACTTGAGTCTCGCCTCTGGGGGTCGCAAGTCACTACCACTTGGCCCAACCACCTTGAGTTATTAACTTATAATATGTTTCAATGTATTTCAAACTTTGCAAACATTCTACTATATAGTAATTATGATATTCGTATCAATCATTTAGTTATGAATATTAATAACTAATTTTGAAAATATTTGAAAATGATTATTATACTCTTTCACCAATTAATAATATCACCGGAGTACATACTAGTGTGCAAAATTTCAAATAAATTTGGTTTACAAAGTGCAAATTGCTAATACTTTTAGGTCAGTGATGCAAATTGCCAAAGCCATTTAAAATCCACACTTTCAAAAAGACTTATTGAAGCCATGTTGTCATTGAACCATATGGACCTTTAGTTTAAGGTTTTGTCCCATTTTCTACACATTCTTCTTTCTCTTTGGAAGATATAATTAGTTGTGTGGTAATAATAATTAGGAGTATTTCAGATTGAAAGTGATTTTAAATTGAGTAGGTTTTATTGCCTGTTCATCTGAGTTATCGACGAAGGGGGCGATGGGATCTGAAGGTCCAAAGTCAATTAGGTTAAATGTAACAGGGTTTAAGAAATTTCATACTGAGATTATTGTCTCCAATTTGAGGAATTTTGCTGGTGATGGTGCAGCTTCTGGGCTCCACAAATTAATGGATCTTCACAGGTAAATCAATATGAACAAAAAAGTCATAATTTTAGGGCAATGCATTTTCTTAATTCGTATTCATAAATTTGGAGTAGCTTCTTACCTGTGCTTGTGGACGGTTTTTTGTAGTGAAATAGACAGAAAATATTATGCTATGTTTGAACTTGAGTTCGCCCACACGTATTCAAATCCTAGAGTTCAGTTAATGTTACTTGAGGATCTTCATATGTGATAACTGAACAAACTTTTATTCATCATATGCTGTGTTTTGTTGTTTTAGCCTCACCTTGGTGTCAATAATGGAGCTTGAAGCAGTAACTGAAGGAGCTTTTTGTTCTGCAGATGAGCTTTGAGGTTGGTATTACTTGTTTTGCATTCTATTAATTTCAGTTTGATTAGAGTTCATTTGGTTTTACAGCATCTTTGGAGATATAGGTTATCTCAATCTTTCTGTTGTTTCCTTTTAAATTCCTTTTCATTTGTGTTCTAGATATCTTTCATGATTTAAGAATATGAACAGGGCAGTGCGTACCATATAGACTGATTTTTATCAAATGAGTTGGAGTCCAGCTAAACTTAAACTTCATATTGCCTTGAGATAGGTACTTACTCTAAGCATATCCAGAATATTCTATAATTGTATCCGTATCTTTATGTATTCCTTGATGTCCGATTTTTTTGAAGACATCATGCTCGTTGAGGAAATTATGGAGTTCCTGAAGGCGGAGGGTTATGATGCAATGCTACCAAATTATACAGGTCAGTTTGTTTGAAATTTTGTTTGCAGAACAGAAAGGCCGTAAATCTTATTTGTTTACGTAGCTTCATTTTCGACGAGGCAAGTCAAATGAAATAATTTCTGCTTTCAGTATTGTTTTTCCCATGAATATGAGGGAAAGTGTGGGGGGTGGGGGGTCTTTCTTTAGTAATCCACAGAATATGTTAATCATGGTGACTGATAAAAGATCACTAGCAGGTATAAGATGGACATCAGGGCAACTAGAAACGTACCTATGGTTTTGATGTCTGATTAGTAGCTTCTGTTAGTATTTTTAAGCCCATCTTTTTTGTCTTTCTTATGTCATCAGGGCAACTAGAAACATACCAATGGTATTGATGTCTCAGTAGTAGCTTCTGTTAGTATTTTTAAGTTCATCTTCTTGTGTCTATCTTTTTTCCTCGGTTGTTTTTCTAAGATGCTATATCAGTCAAGGAGTGCTTGTTCACATCTTCATTTTTCTTTTGTCGTTGTCAACTTTAATAACTATGTGAAATTGCTTGTTTTCTTTAGTATCTTGGTACATTCCATCATAGGGAATGTTATACTGATTCTCATTTTCGGGACTGAGTGAAATATATGAACAATATATATCAGTCCAGAAGAATCTTGACCTCTTTTGCACAAGGTGGGATGAATAAATAGGTTGTCCCAAAAACATGGTTTTATAAGCTTAACCAAGACCGCTAGTATACTAAAAAAGTAGACGTGTATTAAGCATTTACAATCCAGTGGTTCCAATTATAAATCTGATGCTACTAGACAGATAAATGGAATTGTTGGGAGTCCATTTGTAATGGCATATGCATTGCACATCAACAAACTTCAATTAACCTAATTTGGAACATGTAAATATGGGTTACATATTTAAGTTTATGGATTAAGGTGGTGGAATTAGTATTCGAGCATCCAAGTTGCGTTCAATTTTCAATAAATTATATATGCATCCAAAAATCAAGATTCAGATTCCATGAAGTATTTTGCAAACAACTTTAGAACTTGGTGCTATGTCATGTTTTTCCTATTGTGTTTTCAAGTATAGTAGTAATAAATTACAGTAATATATATAAAATGTCAAAGTTACATCAGATTATATAATTAAAACACGTGACTTTTTCTAGTGTACTGGAAACCGGTATAGTTTTCTGCAAAGGCTATTTAAGTAGGTACAATATATAAATGAGACGTCTATGCACATTTTAGGGTTCTCTCCTCAACCTCTTCTCGTCGCCGCCGCTTGTATCCAGGTGAGTACACAAATTTATCATTTCACCAAGATAAATAATTGACGACACATATATGTACATTGTTTATTTCATTTTCTCTCCATGTGCTTTTTCTATCTGTTCAAATTTTCTCTTTTTATTGAAAGGGAAATTAATTTATCGTAAAAGTTATCAATTTTCGTTCAAATCTATACAAGATATACATCTTTACTCTAGATCTGTGAATCTGTTAGATCTGACTTGTCCTCCATGGTAGAAATCATGTAAGATTTCAATTTTTTCCTTCTAAATCTATGTTGATCTTTTTACTTTCTATTTTTATCAATTTTCAATTGTTTTATTTAATCTTGATATATAAAGTATGTTTTCATTCATACAAGCCGAGTTCCAGCACTTTGGTTGATAATAGGCCTTAGATATGTGATTAATCTTTTTGTGGCGACGAGGTGAGTCTATCTATACTACTTGATCAACAACATTACCATAAATATTTAGTAACCGCGTTAAATTCTTAATAAATTGTTATTATTTGTTAAAATGTATTGCTTGAATCTGGAAACTTTGGGAATTAATATGCTGTAGAGTTGTTGGTGGTGAGTAGACGTACATGAAACTCATGACTTTGGGGCATCAGAGGAATTTGATTATTAGACACTAATAATGTTCCAGCCTTCCACTAATTCTTGACTTCTGGACTGAGTGAAGTATTTTGACCACTTTTGGCACAATGTCGGATGAGTTAATGTTTTGTCTTGAAAACATAGGTTCGTGAGCTTAAGAATAATGACAATTTACCTTTTGCCCCTAGAATATTTCAAATATCATTTAACCCCCTAGAAGAACAATTGTGTCCCTCAACCTCTTAGATTTAATTAACAGTTTCACTTTGCTGCGGTCAACATATTGTAGGTTTTAATGGGTTAGAAGTGTAATTTTGAGGTTTAGAGCAAATCTTTTTAAAGGTATATTATATAATTGAAATCATTAAATATATGAATATGTTAACACCACATATATTATATAAACTGAAACAAACTGTGAAAACTGGGGAAAAAAGCACCCTACCCACCTGTGTTTTGGGAAACCTGCGCAAAACCCCCTTGTGTTATTTTAATTGCAAGAAATCCCCTTGCGTTTTACCAAATCTTGCACAATTTCCCCCTTTTAACGGTAAATTGTTGACAGCGTTACTATAATTTGATATTCCTATTTTAACCTTCATATTCTTATGTGATTTCCCAGTTTAATCTTGTTTTTATTATGCAAAGAACACCCCTGAGTTATGCTTAATCTGCACAGAATCCCTGTCACTTGTTTTTATTATGCAAAGAACCCCGGTGTGTTATCCTTAATTTGCACAGAACCCTTGTTTAGTTCCAACACACACGCGTGGGTTCACGCCCATCCATTTTTGACGGAAAAGGGATCCCTTGCAGTGGTTAAACGAGAGGATTCCTTGCAGTAAAAATAATACAGGGGGTTTTACGCAGGTTTCCCAAAACACAGGTGGGTAGGGTGCTTTTTTCCCGTGAAAATTGAACAATTAGTATCCTAAGTACTTTCCATTTTTTTTTTGGTAATTTTAACTTATTAGGAAAATTGTGCATTACTCCATAAATATTTGGATGCCGCCAAACGCTACTAAAGCCTTGGTTTAACATTTATTTAGATGTTGATCAGGGGCAAATTGTAACTACATTTAAATCTCAGGGGGTTAAATGCAAAAAACTTAAATTGAGGTCTTTAGAAATTCTGAGGGCTATATGAGTTGCCTTTACAATATAAGGATACTCAGCTGCAGTATAAGAATAATTCGTTCAGAACCTCTTTTAGTCAGTTACTTGGTCCTTTTGTGATGTGGAACTTGCATATCAGATAGGCGTGCATAGCCATAAAATATTTGCTTCAAATCCTTCACATGCATCAAATAAATACAGGGGAAACTAATTTATATATAATTGAACTACTTGAACCTATATATTTAGATTTTAACCATGTGATGATTTTTACTTCAATGCATGACACAAAAAAAGTTCAGATAAAGTTTGGAGTAACATGTAAAAAGTCATAAAAGTTCATGCTCCAAACCTTGTTTGTGCTCTCTACATAGTGGTATAAAGTTATTCTATGAGTTTTCTGAGTGCAGTTTTATCCATCATTTTTTCGCCATTGTTTTAGTGATTCCTGTAAAGACTTTTCAGCATGTTTTCTTTATCAGTCAAGTCTGTTTGAATGTTTTCTTTCTCTGTCAAGTCTGTTTGAGTCAGAACCTAAACCATGGTCTAGTTTATGTTCAGATAATTCTTTGCCGTGTTTAATAATTTCCTGATTAAAGTTCATTATTTTTTGCCAATTTAACACAATAATTCTTTTGTAGTGTCCTAATACTATTGAAGCCATCTTGCCTCCACTAATTGAAAATGAACCAAGTATCGATGAGCGAAACTGACCGGATCTCAAGTTTGCCAGATCACATCTGTCATCAAATCCTTCAAGGCCTACCTGTCACAGAAGCTCGGATGACCACTTTCCTCAACAGAAGATGGAGGTTCATGTTCTATTCATGTCCTTCATATGAATTTGACGATTCGGAATTTGATACTGCAAGCTTCATAAGGTTTGTAAATGACATTTTCCAGTTCCGGCAAAGGTACTTCAGTAATCTCACCATTGATAGATTTAGGCTTTGCATGAATGTTACCAATGAAGCCCTTCCTCATATTGACAATTGGCTAAAAATTGTTCTACAAAAGGAAGTGAAGAAGTTAGATATTTCACTAACATATGATGATATGTATAAATTACCCGAGTCTGTTTTGACCACTGCTTCCATCACTGAATTGAAGATGGTAAATTGTGAGATAAACTGCAACAATGCAAGTCTACCCCTCATTCGGAAGTTTGTTCTAGAACGTGGGCATGTAGCTGACAAAGGGTTTGAAAAATGGATTACTTCTTGCCCCTTACTAGAAGACTTGCGCATCATAGCAGTTCAAGGGCTTAACAAAATATGCATTTCCAGCCAAAAGCTGAAAGTTTTTGAGTTACTAGCCTTCACATCTGTAGATTTTTCTATTGATGCCCCTAACCTCGAATATTTTACATTTTCAAGTGATATGGAACCAAGAAGAATTCGTATTGCAACCAAAAAAGTTAGATGTTTGAGTTTAAGATTGGTTCACCCGTTGACCGATGATTTAATACAAGATATATTTGCTAATAACCCTCTTATAGAGTGTGTATATTTAGACTGCAAAAACTTGAGAAAACTGATCATCAGTTCTCAGAAACTTCGATATCTAGAAGTCAAAGGTTGTCGAAAAGTAGTTGAGGTTGGTATTGAAGCTCCGTCGTTGCAAATTCTCAAATATAATGGTGATTTAGTGGACTTATTTGGAATAAATTGTCCACTCCTAATGAAGGCTAGCATATCCTTGAGGAATGTACCTTCTTTTGATGCAAATTGGTATTGTAATTTGAAACGACTTTGCGAAAATTTTGATCATTGTCGCTTGTTGACATTGCGAACCAATATGGACAAAGGTTTGGTAATTCCAATGGAAATGAGAGAGAGTTTGCTTCCAAGATTACATGGTCCCAAGTATTTGAAAGTACATCTATGTACAACATTGACAAGCCCCTTGGAGATAGAACATGGACTTAATTGGATTTTCACTTCCCTCAAGACTCTTTGCATCAATCTACATGAACTCGAGGAGCGTTACTTTTATGAGTATGATGGTATTGAAAGACGTGTTGTTACAAGAAGCCAACTTATGTAGCACTTTCATAGAGCAAGGTGAACTTAGATCAGAGGTAATCTGTATACTTATACTCCACAGTTCAGATTAGACAATTTTATTGCGCTTTATTTTCAGTTCCTCTAGTAAGTGTTTGTTTGCAAACTACTTCTTAAAGAACCCCTTCCTCAGCCAAAAGCATTCATCTAATGACATGTGCAAATTTTAAATTTACCAAGGAACAGAAAATGGTGAAAGCTATCTGTTACTTTAAGATAATCGTTCACAGTCACACGCACAAATAAACAACTTGGTTAATGCTATGGACTTGATAAAATAATTTGTCTGAATTTTCTCATCAGTTCTAAAACACACAGGGATAGTGAACTTACCAATGATAGACTCACTATTGTCATGAACATAGGGGAACTCTATTATTTGTTTTGTTTTTGGTTTTGGGGAGACTTTTATTTAGAGTTTTTCAGACATAGTTGCTCTCCCAGATTAACTTATCTTGGAATCATATATGTATATCTTGAAAATTATTGCTTGTGCCTATAAGAGAAATTAATATTTTTTAGACCTCTGTCTATATAGATTTCCTTGATGTCCATATATTTTAATCCCTTGTTTGTTAAAGTCATCTTGTACTGTTCAGGAAAAAATTGGAGTTACTAGAGGTGGAGAGGTATAATGCACGCTTTGCATAGACCAAATGGCCACAAATCTCTATTTTCACCTGCCATCCGAGGAAGAGCTGTATCATCAACCTTTTAATTTTCTTTTTAAATTACATTATGACATTATGTTGATTGAAAACATATTTTCCGTATTATGTTCTTTGTGTTTTTGAATGATTTATTTAAATAGGACCTCATTTGTTTTGTACCCATGTGGAATCTTATATGTGATCTTATGTTTCAAAATGATTTTCCTAAAAAGGTTATTTACAACTTCTTTGTTAGGGTTCATATGTATCGATGTTGACCAGTTTTAGTTTAAAAAAAATGGTTTGCGTGGTTTCAGTAAAACCTTTGAAAAACGATGTAGATTGAGTTTGAACATGTAGGTATTGCAGGTTTTAAAAATTTGAGATTACGTGGATTGAGTTTGCATTGTTTTTAA
The DNA here is from genome assembly GCA_003313485.2 of Penstemon barbatus. Taxonomy (NCBI): domain Eukaryota; kingdom Viridiplantae; phylum Streptophyta; class Magnoliopsida; order Lamiales; family Plantaginaceae; genus Penstemon; species Penstemon barbatus. The sequence continues at coordinate 12,075,544 of CM064883.1, read as the reverse complement.
AATTTGAGATTACGTGGATTAAGTCTGGATGTTGAGGTTTGAAGTGGAAAAGCAGGTGACCTTTTCTTCGTTGTTCAAATTTTTAAAGTTTACAATTAACCTGCCCAATCGCCATTATAATGGTGAATGGTCTCTTTCTTTCTTGTACATCAGTGGTTCTCGAGTCAAACCTGGAATTTTCCGTATCAATTATTCAGTTTTTTCCTCCAAAATGTGTTTATGAAGTGTCACTTTTTTCATCAAATATTAGAGCTTTGTCAGTATGTCGTCAATAGTTTTGTGTAGGGAATGTGGTGTAGTACTTTATTCATGTGTCTGCAGCTTTGCCTTTGTTGAATTCATTACTAATCTGAGAAAAAATCAACTGCATTAACCTTCAACTTTTTAAAATTACCGTTGCGATATTTGACTTTGAGGTTAAACATCAAGTTATGCAGATCTTCAACAGTTAAAGAAAATACAAACATTGCATTACATTTATATATATCTTTTATGAAACAAGCACACATTGTCTAAATCCTATATAATTATTGTTTCCATGAAGTCCCTACATTTGCCCCAAGCCATTCCAACTTCTCCGATAGCCCCCACATATTGAAAATGATGTGTTGATCCATTCGATTCCACGTACAAATTCTTCAATCCCGGAAAAATCCAACGAATCCCGTCTTCAAGCTTGGACACATTCATAGTCCCATTACGTATATGGATCTTCAACTCCGATAAACCATGGAGTTGGGGAAGCAAACGCCTTCGTAGTTCATGTGGCACGATTAAGTTCATATCATGTTCACAACGGATGAAAAGGGTCCGACAATGATCAAAACTTGCACACATCTCTTTAAACTTTAAATACCAACGAGTGGAGACTTCTTGTCCATCCATATGGATTATTGCATTGAGTTGACTTGATGAGACTAGTGACGAAAAGTTTATCATGTGGCCGGAATACTCGAACGCGTGTAGCTTTGGAGCCTCAATTTTGGCTAGAGATAAATGTTTGCACTTAAACAGAACAAACATCCAGAGGTTTGGCGATTGAATAACCGGTTTCTTCAAACCTGAGCAATGAATTAAAATCATAACTTCAAGATCTTGATTCTTTCTAGCCATGTTTTCTAGTGATTCATCGGTTAGATTCGATGCACGTTGGAGCCATAAAAACTTTAGCTTTTGACAAGAGGAAATGTCGACTTTATCATAATGCTGCCTTTTTCCTCTGTATAGGAATGACTCGATATTTGGTGCTTTCACAATGACTTCTTGTAAAGGATAACATTTGAAAACCACTAACATCTTTAGCTTCTCACCCGGAACCTTGATTCTCTCGAGACCGCACACGAGTGAAAGATTGATCTTTTCAAGCAAAGGGCTACCAGAAAGTATGCTTTCAAATAATGGATCATTCATATAAACATTTATCAAGTCAAGGTTCTTGAGAAATGGCAACTTGACCGAAGAAGCACATACGTCAGTCAAATCGCAGAAAACGAGCTCCAAGCTTTGAATCGATTTAGTCGAGAAAACAGCTTGAGGCAACTGATAAGGGATTCTAAAGGGTTGAAAGAATTCAGCAATGGCAATCAAATCCTTCATTTCCGCGATAACTCTCAATTCTTTCACGTTTCTTTCCAATGCGAACACAATCCATTTGTTAACACAATGAGTTATTTCCTCGACAAACCTCATCGAGACTTTAAATTTGTCGATTATGAGATCGTTGAAGAGCCTGGTTCGGAATTCCAGGGTCTCGTCCACAAACCTGATGAAATTTTGCCTGCCCTGGAACCTCTGTAACAAAGGTGGGTGGTGTTTGTGGAATTCTTGTTCTTCGAACGTGAAAGAAGGGCAAGCGAACCATAGGAAACGCCATCTTTTTGAAAGAAATGTCGTCCTTCTTGCATCGGTGGCCGGTAGGTATGAGATAATGTGTTGACATAGGATGTCTGGAAGAGCTGAGATCCTGTCTAGGCAATCTCCTTCTCGTTCTTCCCCTTTTTCGAGGTCTCGATAATGTGATGAAGTTACATCATGCTTCTCGGGAACGGGTGTGAACGGCATTTGGTTCAGGAAGGAATTGGACAGGTCTTCCATTTAGTATGTTTCAACAGCCAAATTTTAATGATTTTGTTTCCTCCATGTGGGAGGTTTTACAAGGTATTGGTTCTTGATTTGTTGTTTAATTTACATAATTTGGATGGAGGAATTGTGAGAAAAATGGGAAGGGGTTCTTGTTTATTTGTTCTTATGGTAGATGGTGTTGCTTAAAGGACGGAAGCACATTTGCTTTTTGATGGTTTGGAAGAAAATCTATATGCTCTCATTTCATTTGAATGGATAGAGGACCATATCATATCTTCAATTATCTGAAAGAAAAACCAACCTGATTATAAGTTCTCAATTTTAATAATTTCTAAATTTAACTAGATCAATTTAAAAATAGACTAGCGCTTTTATTTGGCCTACTTTACCTGCTGTGATCCATTTAGCAATTGGATTACATGGATTCAATACATGCAATTAATTTAATCTCAGAATATTAGAGCACAATGAGGTTCCTCGTGGTCGAAGATCTTCATTACTGCCCAGATTAACTGGTCGAGCCATGTTATCGTTCGAACGTCCTTTGTTGCGGTCGATAACCTGGTCGAGCCATGTCATCGATTTGACGTCTTTCGCGTGGAATGGTGGTGCTCACCTATGTCACTGTCCTGACTAGTCTGATAGGTTTTCTTGATCTCTAGGTACTTGACATGTAAGTGGTACAAAACATCAACATCAACTGACAAAACACAAATCTTGGCGCATTAGAACCAAAAAGGAAATTGGAAAATTATGACTTTTAAACAAAAACCATCCTGGATGAATAATGATCTTTCTTTTTTCCTAAAAAATTAAAATTACACGAATCAAATAGTTTTGTCTATTAATAATTTAATATCTAAGGGTCTATTTGAATTAATTTTGGCTCGATTTTGCAGGTAAATGTTTAAAAATATGGTTTGGGTGATTTCGATGAAACCTTTTAAGACCTTATTTGGATGAGTTTTGACTGCTGGTTTTTGTGGTTTGAATAAGTTAAAACTCTATTTGGATTGAGTTTGGATGTTGGGGTTTAGGTGAAAAAATAGGTGGTATGTGTCAAATCAATATTTTTTTTAGTGAGATTTGGGAAAAGTATGTCTGTCGTATCAAATCAATGTTTTATAGATTTGAACTTTGAAGAGTTTGAATATGAGTGTGTCTGAATATGTTTTTTATGGTCTTATGGGTTCGACAAAAATTCATTTGAAAGGGTTTTGGTTCGGTCTCGCGCAAAACACATCCACATACACTACACCCTAAGAGTCCTAAGAGGACTACAACTTTTGAAGTGACAAAAGTTACGGCTCAAATTTGAGATTGAAAAGGTAAGGGCCTGTTTGTCTCGCCTTTCGGAGAGTGGTTTGGGAAAGTGGTAGAGGTTTGAGAAATAATCTCGATTTGCGTAATATTGTTTGTTTAGGTTTTGGGAGAGTTGTTTGGGAAAGTAGCCGCAATTTTTGACTTTTCTAATATAGAGAGAAATAGAAATAGAGTAGAAAAGTGGCTTGTTTGTTTGGCCTTTCGGAGAGTGGTTTGAGAAAAAAATTACTGTAGCTAATTAATTGGGAAAGTGGTTGGATTGTTTGTTTGGCCTTTCCGAAAACCGAATTTTTTTTCGGAAAAGCGAGACAAACATGCTCTAAGAAATTAAGTAGCAATCATCTTAAATTAGAACACTCCTCCGGGCTTATAAGAAATTAAGTTAAATAGATGGAGGAATAATATTTAGTTCTAAATTCTAATGCAAATCTCAACAACCTTCTAACAATTTATATGGTTCAAAAACTTTTTCCTTTTCTTCTGTTGGTCCATTAAACAAAACATCAAACCCAATGAATATACAAAATCTTCCGGAGAGTATACTCATCATCATCTTTGAACAATTTCCAGAAGCAAAACAACTCATGAATTTATACCTTGTATCCAAATCATTTGCTTCAATCGTTGCTCAAGTTTCCAAAATCAACATCATCCTCACAGATCGTGTTTCCGATTGTCCTGATCATCATCAAGCAAGAAGTCCTGGAAACAATTTCCCACATCGATACTTCACTTTTCTCATCCACAAAAATAGCTCAGAACACTTTCATCATATGATTAATACATCAAGGCTTGACCGAAGCTCGACCCTTCAAAATCAAAGTCGTCTTCCTCCGTGTGAAGCGGCGCGTTTCCTCTCAAAGTATAGACAAACGAAGACTCTCTATATCGAGCTGCCTGCCATAATCCATGATCTCGACAATAAGACATTCCTCAGATGGGAAGCATATTTTCTCGAGGATTCAGCTTATGTCATTAAATTCATGGCAAAATCTGTTCGGGCCGAAAACGAAGCCCGACCCGAGGGGTTGTATGTAGAACTGTAGATTGGGGATATATGGATTTGACAAGGCAATGTCTCATGGATGCATTGTGAAGGCACCACATTATAAGTCACATAACCAAAAACAATCATGATGCCCTGATTGTATGTTCGGATTCCATGAGACAAGGGCGAAAGTTGCAGAGAGGAAGTATGAATGATCAAAAGACGCATGAACACGAATCTTTTGACTTGCAAAGTTTTCCCGTGGGACTGAATATGAGACTAAGTTTCACTGTTTTCCATAACCCCAAGCTGAAACTGCAAAGAACCAAACGCGTTTGTGATGGAGCAATTATTGCTATAGAAAGATATTTCAATGCGGTGAGCAATGAAGAAATCATGAATAATTCTTTTGTGGAAGACGATGTCTTGAAAGAAGCCATAGCAAAGTATATATAATGAATGGTTTACAACTCCTTATATTCCTTCAAATGTAATCTTGCATGCTCGAACTCTTCACAAACCTGCAAAGAGAACAAAGACTTTAAATTAATCAATTCTATGTAGAACCTAATAACATGTGCAGATTTAGTAAGAACTTTAAAATTTATGTGCTCTTTTTTATGTATAAACAGAGAGCTAATTATCTTGCATATTTGGAAATTTGCTCATGAAATTACAACAGCAAAACTCCCACCAAGTATTTATATGCCTGTCCACTTCCAAAAATATGTATTCAAATCCCTAACAAACACATGAGATGGTTAAAGAAAGTGTGAAAGAAGTCAAATGTGAGCAGACTAAAGACTTATCGATACCGCTATTAATATATGTTTGATCATACAAAATGAACAATCAGAAAGAAATTGGGAATGCCTAACATTAAAATAAGCAATGGCAATCTCTGCATCATATGCAAGAACTAATTAAAAGAAAGTTAATTGGGGGTCAAAAAGAGGCCTTTTCTTTAAAAATGAGAGCAAGATGAGGCAATCAAATAAAAGTACTGTCTCGTTCTTTTTTACGTTCCTGTTTCACAGACTCAACATCACCTAATGCATAAGATTTGCTTCTCTGAAACTTCAAATTATGTTGTTCCACAATTGAGCAAAAGTTGTTTCTTTTTTCTCCTTATTACTAGATGGAGCTCTAAGAATGACATCCACAAATATGAAAATCAATTGAAAAAGTTCATTATATAATTGTCACATTTTTTGCAGAAACTTCATCATTATATAATCTTTTATGGTAAAATGTCTCAAATATCTTTTATAATGATGGCTATTTTTTAATTTTTTTATTAGTGAGCGGTGACCATTAAGTTTCTCAACTTAAATATGAGAAATGAACAAAATTGGAAAAAAATATTTTGAAATCCCAAACAACAATTAATTTGAAATAAAAAAGTTTGGCAAATGTGCCAATTAATATAAAACAGGGGAAATTCTTACTCAGACCGGATTTGGCCGAACCCAAACTAATTACATGGTAAATTGACGAAATTATCCTTCTTATACGTGACACTTTACACTCATGTCTTATGATAAATGTGATATTTTACCCTTTATGTAAGAAAAACACTTCCATGCCCACTATCAATTCAACGAGTGAATTACACTCTCTGGTTAAAGGAGATATATTGATTCTTTAAAATTTTCAAAGGGAGTAAAATGCTCTATTTTCAAAACACAGGGTAAATTGAATACTATTAATACGACAAGGGATAATTTGACTTTAGCTCAACCATGAAGACTTGCGAATTTAGTATAAGAGAAATCGCACTTCCCCCCTAAACTTACATAAAGTTGCAATTTCCACCTTAACTTTAACTTTATGCACCGTTTACCCTAAGTTTACATTAATATTGCACTTCCTCCTAAACTCTTTTCAAATAAGTTTTTCTACCAAAGTAGGTCGCGTGAGAGGCACACGCCAATTTTGCAAGGTGTTTCCGTCATTTAAAATTAGGGGATGGACAACACAAATGTTCAGGAGGGAAGTGCAATAAGTTCAGAGTGAAAAATGCAACTCGGCTATAAGTTAGGTGTAAAGTGTTTTTTTTTTTTTTTTTTAAATTTTTTTGTTATTGGATGTCTTATTTTGCCTCTTAATTAATATGTTTGTCCTTTTATTATTTCAAATAACAATTATTAACAAGAAAATCCATGATTTCATATTGTCAAATTATTTTCTTTCTTGTATAAATTCTTACAACTTGAAATTTCATTTGAAAAACATAATTCAAAACTTGCCATATGAATTTAAACATGAAAGTATGGGTATTTGGCACTTTGCACCTTGGAATTATAGGATTTTGACATTTTACACCCTAACTTAAAAGTTTGGCACTTTGCACCCTGGAAATACAATTTAGTTGACACTTTGCACCCTAGTGTGTGTTTTGAAGAAAAAAATCATTGATTAAAGAGTATAATAGCTATTTTTGAGTATTTTTGGCACTTTGCACCCTAAAAGTATAGATTTTGACATTTTGCACTCTGAAATATAAAATATTGGCACTTTGCACCCAAAAAATATAATTTCTGATATTTCAACCCTGACTTAATATGATAATCAAAATTATGTAAATAACATGCAATATAATAATATGTTAGATACGTAAACTTGTATTTTAGATATAAAGTAAATAATCTAGAGGATACATGATAATAAAATGAAGACAATGTCTTTTTTTTTTAATCTAAATTTTACTGAGAGAAAATATTAAAATTTAGAATAACAAGTCTATGATTGTTGTGCATATAAATGACCATTTTATCTCTACATAGCCGACATTCATGAGTTTGTTTGTTTTTTAAGAAAAATACATTAGGGTACAAAATGTCATACGAATTATATTTTTAGGGTGCAGAGTGTCAAAAATTTAAATCGGGGTGAAAAATGCTAATATTTTATAATTTTAGGGTGCAAAATGCCAACATCTTATATTTGAATAGTGCAAAATATATATATTGCCAAAAGTGCAAAGTGAAAAAAAAAATTGAAAATAAATATTCTACCTTTCTACCAATGAATTTTCTCACTAAAACACACGCTAGGGTGCAAAGTGCCAAATAAATTATATTTTCAGGGTGCAAAATGTCAAATAAATTATATTTCTAGGGTGCAAAGTGTCAAAACTTTTAAGTCATGATGCAAAGTGTCAAAACCCTATAATTTCAAAGTGCAAAATGCCAAAAACTCTAAAAGTGTAGTGTATTCGCGATTTTATAAATATCTCCTACTCTATAATGTATAACTTATATGATGTATTTATTTTATCTCTGTAATAAGATATATATTACAATTAGAAAAACTTTACAAAATTAACATAGTTTTTGCACTTGGAATTATGTTTGATTGCAAAAATTATGTTTTGACGACCCTTAACCTTACATCAAAATTGCACTGTTTCTCCTGAACCTTCACCTTTACACTTTCTGCCTAAATTTTAGTGTTGTACCCCTGTTTTTAAATGACAAAAACACCCTACACACTGTGCCTCTCATGTGACTTCATTTGCCCGAAAAAATGCTCGGAAAGAGTTTGCAACTCTAATGTAAATTTAGGGTGGATTTCGGCAAAAAAAAAGAAAATTAAGGGGGAAAGTGCAACTTTATTTCAAGTTCACGAGGAAAGTGCGATTTCTCTTGGTGAAATGCAAAAATCCGCGATGCTTTTCTAGTTAGACACAGAAACTCAACATTAGCAAAAAATCAATTGTACTAATAAGTAAAAAATATTTACTCCTCGCATGCCATATTGTGGTTCATTTGTTGTAAATGCGAATATTGTTGAATTGAAGGTAAGTAAAAATTATAAACCTAGATTTTATTTTTTCTTTGGAATGAAAAAGAAAGTACAAAAATTTACTTAATATTTTTTAACAATAATCCTATATGAACTTAAATCATTGGAAATAATTATTTGTTTCATTAAAGATATAGAAAAATAGTCAACTCTTAAATTTTCAAATTGGTGCCACAATTTGTTCATAGGCATTTGTATTTTCTACGGCCCGTTTGGTAGGGTATATGAGATTAAGGTGAATTAGATAGGAGCCAGATTGAAAGCCACATTAAAAACACGTTTGATAGATTTGATTGAGTCATATTACATTAAAACAATCTACTGTAATATGTTTTTGGACTGACAAAATTAATGTAATATGACTCAATCTACTGTAACAATCTACGGTAATATGTATTTGGACTTACAAAATTACCACATATCTATATTGTCTGCAATTTTAGTCCAAATTGAAAATTGATCCGAAGTTTGTAACCTATGGGCCTCTTGATTTCAATCTGGAAATTTTTAGAGGATAGTTTGCATTATGTACCTCAAAATCATCTCACATTTCCATTTTACACCCATATTTTAAAAATGAACACATTACACAACCATTAAATATTTGGGGTTAAACCTTTTTTAAGGCTAGCCATATTGTCAAAGCAATAATTGGCGTTGCCAGAAAAAAAAAAAAAGAATTCCAAAAATGCCCTAATGTTCAAATGGTAATTAATCGATATGAATGCTACGTTTTCCGAATCAGCACACTTAAACATAAAAAAAAAAAAAAAAAAAAAAAAAAAAAAGTGTCCTTGTGTCCAATTGCTTTTTTTTCTCTAAACTACAATCACCACCACCATTGCTTCATGCCTCTCCTTCACCCAAATTTGCCCTTCATTTAACCAGATTAGAGAAGAACAAGTAGCTAGTCTAAAAAATAAAAAGTCTCCCATAAATAAGTAAACAAAAAATATGTCCCTTTTGTACGAATGGAGTAGAAGAAGAAAAGAAAAAACAATCGCTTTGAGATTAAAAAAAATAGATGATCTAAAATTTACTGACAGTTAATTTAAAACAATTCTGGACAAATACAACTAGAATCCATGAAAACGTGGAAGGGTAAATATTAATTCCATGATCTGATGAAGCCATAGACAATAATTATTATAAAACCCTGGAAAAAAAAATCATCTTTTCTACAAATTTAATTGAGTTGAATTTTAATTGTTAAACCCACATAATTATAAATTATTAATTGAGGGAATTGCACTTTTTATACCAAACCTTTACCTACTTTAGAGATTTCATACCATACCTTTCATAATTGCACATTTCATACCAAAATCGAACAACCTTTTTCAATTTACATACCAACGTTAAATTTTGGACGGAATTGGACACGTGCACCGCACATGTCCGTTAACTCTAAAAAAAAAAAAAAAAAAAAGGAAAAAAAAAAGTGTCACTTTTCATACTAAACCTTTACCTACTTTATACATTGCATACCACACCTTTCAAAATGACACATTTCATACCAAAATCAATCAACTTTTTTCAATTTTCATACCGACGTTAAATCACAAAAAAAAACCTCGCGGGCACTGTACTACCACATATGCTATTCTTGTTCATCACTTTTTTACAATTAACCCCTTGCCCCCTAAAATGTTCCAATTTTACCCTTGGGCGTTATTAGTACTAATAAATATGTAAAAAATTGAATTATACTTAAAAATTTGACAGAAAAATTACAAAATTATGATTGTGTATGATTTTCATAGGTAGAGAAGACCGTATTTTATTATATTTTGTACCCTTTCGAAAAAGAAGCAGGAATGTTATCGATCGTATGATTTATTACGGTTTCCTCAAATTGAGAAGACCCTATGTGGTACTACTGTTTCAATTCAAAATCATCATATTCATTAATTGATATAATTTATAACTGCCCATAAATTTCAATTTTTTACATATTTATTAGTACTAATAACACCCAAGGGTAAAATTGGAACATTTTAGGAGGCAAGGGGTTAATTATAAAAAAGTGATGAACAAGAATATCATATGTAGTAGTACAGTGCCCGCGAGGTTTTTTTTTTTGTGATTTAACGTCGGTATGAAAATTGAAAAAGGTTGATTGATTTTGGTATGAAATGTGTCATTCTGAAAGGTGTGGTATGCAATATATAAAGTACGTAAAGGTTTAGTATGAAAAGTGACACTTTTTTTTTTCTTTTCTTTTTTTTTTTTTTTAGAGTTAACGGACACGTGCGGTGCACGTGTCCAATTCCGTCCAAAATTTAACGTTGGTATGTAAATTGAAAAAGGTTGTTCGATTTTGGTATGAAATGTGCAATTATGAAAGGTATGGTATGAAATCTCTAAAGTAGGTAAAGGTTTGGTATAAAAAGTGCAATTCCCTCATTATTAATTTCAAGTAATTAAAATTATAGAAAAAAATTCATAAATGAGTTTTCAAGTTTTAATATTATGATTTTTAAGATTAAAAAAATTAAATGTTTAAGAACTAAAATAGTTAAGAAAAATTAATTTAAATAGTTTTTCCTTTTTTAAGATAACAATCATAACATGAAGTCTATAATCATGTGGGACTCTAGACAATTGAAGTAAATCAGATAATTAGTTATAGAAGCTTCTCAATTAATGTGCTGATTTGGAAAATGTTGCAACCGTAGCTATTAATTACCATTTAAATATGAGGGTATTTTTGGAAATATTTTATTTTTGCTCTGATGACAATATCTCTAGCCTTACGTTACGTTACATGATCAGGGGAAGAATTTACAAAATTCAATAAGAAGAGTTATTGAAGCTTCATTAATAACTAAGATAAGATGATACTGTAATTAAAATAATAAATGCAAAAGGAACTCGGAAGTTTATACTCGTCACATTATCTGACAAAGTTAAAAAATATGGAACATAGTTGAAATGCTTAACAAATTACCCTCTCCTTTTTTTTATTTGTCATTTAACAGGATTGTATATAGATTAAAAAGTAGAGTGAATTGCACTTTTGGTTCCTCTTATTACTTGACTTTAATTATCACTTTTGTCCCTTTTAAATTTTTCGTAACAGATGCGTCCCTCTTATCAATATAGTGTATTACATTAGTCCCTTTAATCATTGTAATGTAATACATTCGTCCCTCTTAACTTTTTCATAGCAGATTCGTCCCTCTTATCATTATAGTGTAACACATTGGTCCCTCTTAAATCCAAAATACATCCATTTTAGGAGGTAAAATTTTATTTTTGACCCTCTAAATTGGTAATATTTCAAAATTGGTCCTTTTATTGTGTTACCTCGACAAAATACGTCATTTATTGTGTCATCATCTTCAATTTCAGTCCTTATCACCGATTTTTTTTTAATTAATGCCGAAAATCACCAATTTATGTTCAATCTAACCGAAAAATTTAATTTTAGAGTACCAATTAAAATTTAAGAATTTCATATTTTTATTCCAAAACTTGCAAGTCCAATTCATGTGGTAGGTCTATAGCTTCAATTTTTAATGAAAAAAGGTTAAAGTTCGTTTCCCCCATAAATCATATACCTATTTTTATTTATAAATAATTCAAATTCACATCACATTTGCCTCAAATTTATACAAATTTCATTGTACAATTCTAATCTAAAATAAAAATTAAAGTTATAGACCTATCACGTGATTTAGACTTGAAATTTTAGAGTCATAACATGAAATTTTTAATCTTTAAGTGTCACTCGACGAATGATATTTTTTGCTAAAATTAAAATTTTCAGTCAGATTGGACATAAATTGATTATTTCCGGCGATAATTAAACTTTTTTGATGATAAGGACTGAAGTTGATAATGGCGACACACTAAATGACATATATTTTCGAGGTACCACAATAAAGGGCCAATTTGGAAAAACAGCCACTTTATATGGTCAAAAATAAAATTTTGCTTCTATTTTAGGATGTATTTTAGATTTAAGAGGGACCAATGTGTCACACTACATTGATAAGAGGGACGAATCTGCTATGAAAAATTTAAGAGGGATGAATGTATTACACTACATTGATAAGAGAGACTAATGTGATACAATATATTGATAAGAGGGATGCGTCTGCTACAAAAAATTTAAAAGGGACGAAAGTGATAAAGTTAGACTATAAGAAGAACCAAAAGTGCAATTCACTCTTAAAAAGTATTAAATAGTAAATTTTTAAGCAAAAATCTGAAAGCATCATTTTAATCAAATAATTATATCATTGATTAACATTAATTATAAGCATTAACAAGGATAAAAATAGTAAAAAAAATAATTTTACATTAAAATTCTAAGATAACAAATAAAAAAAAGAAAGAAGTAAAATATAAGTTAAACCCGAAATTAATGGGTCCCATTGTTCATTCTTCAGTGTCGTTTTCCCTTTCAACAAGGGAACATCTAATAATGAACCAAAACTTAATAAAACTGAATTTTTGGCATTTTGCACCTTAAAATTATAGAATTTTAACACTTTACGATAGAGAAGCCAAGCCAAATAGTCTTTTTATGTCGAAAGCCCCAAAACTGGCTATCTTATAGCAGACAACTAACGCAAGCCTACTCAACTAATTTCATAAGTAAAGGCCTGTTCGCATCGTTTTGACTTAAAAGTTTTGACACTTTACACCTTGACAATTAATTTATTTGACACTTTACATCCTAGAATATGTTTTGATAAAAAATCATTAATGGAATGATAGAATAGTCAATTTTTTTTTAGCACTTTCAATCTTATGATATGTATTTGACTCTTTGCACCCTGAATATATAGAATGTTCGTATTTTGAACCCTTAACAATTAATTTTTGGCATTTTCTACCTCAACTTAATTTTTATTTTTTTTATTTTAACCAAATTACTAGCTAGGCAAGAACTCTTAACGTGCTTGTAGTAAATGAATTTAGATTTGTAGTGTATGTCGTGTAGAAAAATTTAGGATCGATTAGATGTAAGTCTTATGAAAACAAATATCATATAATATAATAAGATGTTAGATATGTAAACGTATGTTTTATATATATTATATATAATTTAGATGATACGTGAAAATAAAATGAAGACTATGTCTTTTTTTTTATATAAACTTTACAGTGAGAAAATGTTAATAGAAGTTATTAAAAAGTAAAAAAAATTAAGAATAACATGTTTATAATTTCTTTTTTATAACTAACATTTTAAGACTATGTAAAAAAAATATTACATAAACTGACTATTATATATACAGAAAAATGCTAGACAAATCATAATATCAGGCAAGAGAAAAAATTGTTTCGATCGTATAATTTTGTTTGAATATTACAATTGATGCCAATGAGTATCTATTTTAGAACAAAATGTACATATAATTTTCTAAAAGAATACTATTATTTATTTTTGTGATTAAACTCAAGCCATTTTTTTATTTTTATTTTTATTTTTTATATCTGATTGTTGTGCATATAGAAATGACCATTTTATTTCTTCATCGACGATATTCATGAGTTTCTTTCAAAGGAAAACACATTAGGGTTCAAAATGCCATACATATTATATTTATAAGGTAAAGTGCCAAAAAAAATTAATCGGGGTGAAGAGTGCCAAAAATTTATATTTTTAGGGTATAAAGTACCAACACTCAATATTTTTAGGGTACAGAGTGCCAAATACTATATTTCATGGTGCAATGTGCCAAAAAATTATTTGAAAAGGACTATCCTACCTTTCTATCAAGAAATTTTCTTTCCAAAACACACATTAAGGTATAAAATATCAATAAATTATATTTTCAGGGTCTAAAGTACAAAAACTTAAAAGATGACAATGAAATAATTAAATGAAAGGTAATTTACGACAGGGTGATAGGAAATTAAATGCAATTACCGTTTATGGGCATTAAAAGATGACAATGAAATAAATGAAGGGTAATTTACGACAGGACCCTTGAGGTTTATTCGTCCTTCAAGGACCTTGCTGATATTTCAAAAATTAAAGAAAGGCCCTCTCTGATTTAGATTATGTAATAAAACATCACTTACAATTTAAAATTTCTGACAAGAACACTCCTACAGCTTCTGAAAATATTTAAAAAAAACCCTTGTAAGGGTCTTTTTGTAAATTTTTGAAATAACCTGGTACTTTCTATAATTAAGATAAACTCAGAGGGTTCAAGTGTAAATCATCTATTAATTAATGCTTAAATAACTCCAGAATTTATATCTCTACTTCTTAATTAACACAAATCTTTCATATAAATACAAAACATCTTTCATCCTCAAAGCTCATTCCAAGACGAATCAACAAAACATTAGAGATAGCGAAAATGGGGGCATCTCGTGAGAGATTAATCATCCTAGTTTTCTTTGTATGCTTAAATGCACAAATTGGATATTCAACAACTCGAAATGCACCCCAAATCGCCCCACATAAGAAGGAAGGTACGAAACATGCAACTCCACCAGCCATCCATTCAAAGATAGTAGCCACCAAATTGAAATCTACATCCCATTCAACACCACCATTAGCCTCCTACACAAAACATATTTTCAATAATGCTCCATTGTCCTCCACCCACCAAAAAGTGCCTTCCAAGATTGCTCCAGCCCGAGCTACTAAGTCAAAAGCGACTCACAAGTCTTACCAACACCAACATTCTATCACTAAAACCAAAATCCAGTCAAAGGCGCCTAAGTCAGTGACTCGCAAACATGCAACTCTACCAGTTACCCAACAGAAATCACTGTCTTTTCCAACACCACCATTAGTCTCCTCTAAGAAATCGATTTCCAAGAATGTTCCAGTGTCCTCCACCCAACAAAAATTGTCTTCAGAGTTATCTCCAGATCAATCCGCTAAGAAAAGAGTGACTCACAAATCTGACCAACATTCCACAACCAAAATCCACTCAAAGGTGCCTAAGGCGACTCGCAAACATGCAACTCCGCCAACCATCCAACGAAAACCAGCATCTTTGCCAGCACCACCGATAGCATCCTACACAAAATCGATTTCCAAGAATGCTCCGTTGGTCTCCACCTATCAAAAAGTGGCGTCTGAGTTTCCTCCAGCTCAAGCCACTAAGAAAAAAATGACTTACGTATCTGGTAGGAAAGTGACTCCCAAATCGCACAATCATTCCAGTACAAAAACCAAAATCCACTCAAAGATGCCTAAGTCAGTGGCGCACAAACATGCAACACATAGTACTCATCCTAGAGTTGTTTCGAATCCACGTGGCCACACTCTACCGCCAAAGACCTCCTATGAAAAATCTATTTAAATAGAAGACTCACGGCCACTCGTCAACGCTTCAAAAGTTGGTTCACAAAAACAAAAAAATATAATAGCTAAGCTGAAGTTTGGTCTAATAATACTGGAATCGTCGATATTCCGTAGTATATCAATTTCATGAATAAAGTTTATCTTAGTAAGAGTCTTGATATTGTTTTCAATAAAGTTTACTCCAATCTTGATGCAGTTGATAATCAATTGTGACGTAATTTACTTTAGTCAGTTCACATTATTTAGCTGTTCCTCTTAAGTTTAGTAATGAAAATATCGATATTCGATCGATATCAGTGCAGAAACAATTCTCATACAGTTTGGATCTAATAGAAAAATGATTTAATATTGTGGATTAATATTAGTCACTAATATATGATGGGGGTGGTTTACATTTCTGCAGAAATTTTTGCTCTTTGATTAAAAACAACCTAAGTGAATAAATCATAAAATAAATTGTATCATAATTCTTGAAAGCACCATTTCACTGTTGAAAAATATATTCCATTGCTTAATTTTGGTAAGGTAAAAAGTTCTGTAATTCGCCTCTTACAGCTATGTTAATCAACATATATATATCCAAACTTGTAACAATCTCATGCATTGATGAACTAGCTCTTATTTAATTCCAAATTATAATGTGAAAAAAATATAAAACTATTCACCATCGATCAGCGTATAAGCAGTATGAAATATAATATTATTGAGGATATGGGCCCATTTTGTGCATAATGAGATAACAAATGTTGTACTATGAGAAATTAAGAGTATAAGCTGCAATAATTATTCATACTCACTTCAAAAATAATTAATGTAATTCTATTTATCCATTACTTCATTGAGTTCAACATACATTATTCTAATATGCTGCAATAATTATTCATACTCACTTCAAATATAATTATCTCATTACAAATTATTCGTCCAAAAACTTCTATTGGAATTTGTATTACTTTCTCCAGCATCATTGAGAAAATGAAAAATTTAAACTTGTTGGTTTGAAATATAGAATTACAGAAATGATAGTAAAGGTTAATGAATACAAGAGAGATTTGAGTCAATTACAAGGTATTAGGAGGGATTAATCTATCCTTGATATAATATTTCTAAGTAAAGAACTCTTTGACAAAGTATCTCTACAATATATACATAATATTATGTACACTCTAGTATAGACTGATTATGAGTTATATATATTGATTTGTCATTGATCTGATCTTTTCTTTTCTTATGCCCTCCCTCAATCCCGACAGAGTAAACGACGTTCAGATTGGCTCGAGCATATTCAAATTGTGCAGAAGCTAATGCTTTTGTGAGTGGTTAAGCTTTTTGTTCTCTGTTGGGAATAAACTGAATTTGTAAAGCACCCTGAGCTGCTCTTTCGCGGAAAAAATGATAAATCTATTTCAATGTGTTTGGTTCTACCATGAAGATTAGGATTAGCAACCAAGTTTGTAGTACTTATATTATCACAAAAGTGATTGATTTCTTAAACTGTGATACCAAAAGTGTCGACCTCGATTTTTTTAATACCACAAATAAGAATTGATATATAATTTGATACCACAAATGTAATTCTTTCCAAAAAGGACTTCTCAATTTGAACTTCTAAGATAATGACATTAAAATATGGTATATTAGTATAGAACTATGTGGATGGAATTTAATTTGATGGTTCACAACATTTCTAAAAAAATTTAAACATGGATTTACAGCTATATATAAGAGAGATTGACATTAATTTCTATCAACCGTGACATCTATATGTACGTATAAGATATATCATTGAATTGCTCTGACCTATATATTAACATACATGTCGACCCCGAGTTCAATTAGTCTTGTCCATTCTTTCGTCTTCGATTTTCCTTTTAACTAGAATATATATGACAATAATTAATAACTTAATGAAATTTAATTAGTTGCTATATTTCTTATCAAATTGCATGATGAAATGAACACGAACATACTATAAGTTTAAACCATAGCCTCCGGTTATATATGTTACTTTCTTACTGGGTATAGTTAATACAATTGTCTAGATAAAAGAATTGAAGGGAAAGATGCAAGATACTAATTGTTATGCGAAATCTGTACTAAATTACCCTATGGATTTATTTTTGTACCAAACTCTCTTGTACTTTCGAAAACCCTACATAAAACACTCAATCTTCATTAGTTACTAACATCGTTGATTTTTTCAAATTGAATTTCCTGAATTACCCTTAAATATATTTAAAAGTACAAGGGAGTTTTGTTCAAACGTTCAAAAGTATAAGGGAGTTTTACACAAACATTAAAAAATACAAGGTAGTTTTGCACAAACATTCTAAAGTACAAGGGAGTTTTGTACAAATATTCAAAAGTACAAGGGGGTTTTGCGCAAATAAAATTATTAAAAAATTAACGTTGTTAGAGTGTTTTATGTATGATTTTTTAAAGCACAAGAGAGTTTGGTGAAGAAAAAAAAATTACAAGGTAATTTAATGCATAACACACGATAATGTCATGCATTTAATTATCCCCAAAATTGAATGCATTACATTGTTGCGCATTAAAGGATGGTAAGATAATAAATTCATGCTAAAGTAACTCCAGAATTTATTGTCGTTGCTTCTTAGTTAACGCAACCTTCCATATAAATACAAACCATCTTTCATCCTTGAAGCTCATTCCAAAACAAATCAACAAAACATCAAAGATGGCAAAAAATAGGGCATTTCATGAGATGTTTAAAATCCTAGTTTTATTTGTCATCTTTAATGCATTATTCGTGCAAATGGGATATTCCACAGCTCCCAATCCACCAAAGATTGCAACACATAAAAAGGAAGTAACAAAACATGCAACTCCAACAGTCACTCAACCCAAGATAGTAGCCACCCAATTGAAATCAAAGTCCGTGCCGGCACCACCATTAGCCTCCCACCCGAAGTCGTTTTCGAAGATTGCTCCAGTTCGAGCAACTAAGACAAAAGCTTCTGAAAAATCTCATCAACAGTCGAGTACCAAAACCAAAATCCACTTAAAGGTGACTTAATAAATGGGTGACAAACAGGCAATAACAATATCTAGTATTCATCCTAAAGGGCTACTTATTATAAGAAATTTGTTTTCAATGCTAGATACATCGCAATCGATTTCTCCTTGTGATCATTATTTTGGATAATATTTATCGGATCTAGATTTGGTTGATGGAAGACAAGTGGCACGAGATTGAGTGTGTCATATTAATTTGATTTGCAAGTACTTACATATAGCTAGATTTTTCTTATTGATGTTCGGCTGAGAAAAACATATTTTTATTCTTGTAATTATATTTCCTCAATTCTTATTATTTAGTATCCCACTGAAGTTTGCTGAAGAAAATGTAAATGTTAGTTTAGAAACTATTTTCCTAAAGTTGTATCATATCTATATCTATGCTTATTATAAAGGTGTGGATAATATAATTTTTTTTAGAAGATAAAAATGCTCTTATTTAAATTGTAATGTAATATTAATTAAATATAATTAGATTTGGACTTTCCCAATAAATTGATAAGAAAATATTTTCAGCCATAAAGGGAAGTAAAATTTGTATTAACCAAACATTATTAGAAAATATTGAATCTAATTTGAGAAATTCAATGCATCAATAATTGAATACAAAATCAAGTAAATTATATTTATCTTTATTTTTGATGGAGTTAAACATAACTTATTAGGAAATATTGATTTGGTGAACTTATGGGGTACATTGTAATAATTTGTAAGGTGTTGAGCTTAATCGCAAATTTTAGAAAATTAATTGATAAAGTATGAGTATACGTCGATTTATGAAGTATGATTTTAGATTTTACAAAAATCATTATTCATCAAGCTGTATTGAATCTAAGGAACAAGTATCCCTATTAGCTTTAATATTCTTCTAATGGTGCACACCGCTAATAGTTCTCCTCATCATTAATTTTTTACGGAGTTGTTTCTTTTGTTTTTTATTCATGTTAGTCCACACTATGAGCTATTTATTTCACTTTGGTAATTTTCACGTGATTCAATGTGAAACTAAAGTGTCAAAACAACTTTATGAGGGACTAAATTGATAAAAAAGAACTGTTTTATGAGGGACTAAGTTGATACAAAATAATTTTATGGGTGACAAAAGTGCAACACTATAAGTAAAAGACCCTTTATAAATTATCAAGTGAAACAAATAATTCCTATTTGGATGGAAAAAAACATAAGAGAAACCACTCTATAAAAAATTAATGATAAGGAGATCTATTAACGGTGTTTACTCATCTTCGAATTAGTTAAAAGAACGACAATTGGCACATTAAAGATTACAAATTTTTCAATTTTTTGCTACTCTTTTGCTTAAGTTTTCTTCAATTGTCTACACATGCGCTGCATTGATATGTTTTTTGTGCTCAAATTACCAAAATCTCCCAAGTTCCTGAAATAAGTGGATTAGAAAAACTGAACCCAATTCCGCACAAATTTTGCTTAAAATGGATTAATTGACAATCCTATATTCATATTACCAATAACTTTTAACTATTTAAACTTCTAAATAAGTGACACTAATATAGTAAATCAGTATATTAAACATTTAAACCTGTGACTGTATTTTATTGTGAGGGTTCACAACTTCTCTAACAAACGTTATTTATGGATTGACGACTATATATTGAAACATCGTTGAAATGCTTATCCAATTCAAGTACTCACTCCTTTTTTTTTAATTTGTCGTTTTGGAAATTTTCACACTGACGAAAAAATGCAAAAATAAGTCACTTTTTTTTAGCAAATAACCCGAATTTTTTTTAATCAAATAATAACATCATTAATTAGCATTTATTACAAACATTAACAAGAAGGGTAATATTGATAGAAAATAATTAATTTTACATTGAAATTCTAAAACGACAAATAAAAATAAATAGATTTTTTTTGGCCAAAACGACAAATAAAAAAAAATGAAAGGAATACATGTTAAATCCGAGTTTAATGAGTCCATTGTTCATTCTCCGGTCTCCAATTTTCCTTTCACCAAGGGAACATCTAATAATGAACAAGAACTTAATAAAATTTGTTTACGTATTTTCTCCTCAAATTGTGTGATGTAATTAACCAAACATACATTACGTCTTAAATCAAATGTGGACTTAACGTTACTTTTTACAGGGTATATCTTGATAGGAAACTAAATGCAGTTACTGTTTCTCGGGCATTAAAGGATGACAACAAAATAAATTAAAGGTAATTTACAATCGGACCCTTAAGGTTTAGTCCTCTTATAACCCCCCCCCCCCTTGTTTTTTCAAAATTACAAGAAAACTTCATCTGATTTCGATTATGTATCAAAATACCTCTTACAAAAAATTCATTAAAAGGACACCCCTTACAACTTTAAAACTATTTACAAAAACCTTCCATATAAGGGGTGTTCTTGTAATTTTTTAAATCACATGGAGTTTATGTAATTATGATAATCTCAGAGGATCCGAGTGTAAATTTAGCGTTAATGAATGCTAAAGTATCTCCAGAATTTATTATGTCTACTTTTTATTTAAAACAATCTTTCATATAAATACAAAATATTTCATCCTTGAAGCTCATTCCAAAACAAGTCAACAAAACATTAGAGATGACAAAAGTGGGCGCATCTCGTAAGAGATTTACCATCGTAATTTTCTTTGTATGCTTAAATGCACAAATTGGATATTCTGCAACTCCAAATGCACCCCAAATCGCCCAACACAAGAAGGAAGTTACGAAACATGCAACTCCACCAGCCACCCATTCGAAGATTGTAGCCACCAAATTTATATCAACATCCCATCCAACACCATCATTAGCATCCTACACAAAACATATTTCCAATAATGCTCCATTGTCCTCTACCCACCAAAAAGTGCCATCAAAGATTGCTCCGGTCACCAAGACAAAAGCGACTCACAAGTCTTACCAACCCCAACATTCTGGTACCAAAACCAAAATCCACTCAAAGGTGCCTAAGTCAACGACACACCAACATTCAACTTCGCCAGCCACAAATCCAAAGATAGTATCCACCCAACGGAAATCACCATCTTTGGCAATACCACCATTAGCCTCCTTTACAAAACCAATTTCCAAGAATGCTCCAGTGTCCTCCACCCATAAAAAATTGTCTTCAGAGTTATCTCCGGCTCAATTCGCTAGGAAAAAAGTGACTCACAAATCTTACCAACATTCCAGTTCCAAAACCAAAATCCACTCAAAGGTGCCTAACGCGCCTCACAAACATGCAACTTTGCCAACCACCCAACGGAAATCATCATCTTTGCCAGCACCACCGTTAGCCTCCTACGCAAAATCGATTCCCAAGAATGCTCCATTGGCCTCCACCCACCAAAAAGTGTCATCTCAGTTTCCTCCATCTGAAGCCACTAAGCAAAGAGTGACTCACAAATCCTCTAAGAAAAAAGCGACTCACAAATCTCACCATCATACCAATACTAAAACCAAAATCCACTCAAAAGTGCCTGAGGCAGTGGCGCACAAACATGCAACACATAGTACTCATCCTAAAGTTGTTTCGAATCCACGTGGCCACACTCTACCGCCAAAGACCTCCTATGAAAAATCTATATAGAAGACTCACGGCCACGCAACAGCACTTCAAAAGTTGGTGCACAAAAACGAAAATATGTAATAGCTTAGCTGAAGTTTGGTCTTATAATACTGGAAAAGTCGATTTTGCGTAGTATATCAATTTTATGAATAAAGTTTATCTAAGTATGAGTCTTGAAAGAATAGTAAGAATAGTACTCTCACTTTCATTCTTACTCTGCAATTATACTTAAAAACAACTTCGACTCAAAACTAACACAAAACAATTTCAGTTATTAGTCAGTACTAATTTTCTTTTATATAGACCAAGACTATTTAATTTAACTACATGAAATATAAAATTCAATATAAACTTTGCTGCCAATATAATTTTTGCAAGGCTGATGATATTGTGGAAGCAATTTTGCTAATGCTAGAGCAAAATACTTAAAAATTATTCATTTGCCCCTAACTACAAATTCTTGTCTAAATTTGGTCTTTCATAGATTATACACAAAATTTTACAAATATATTTGATAAATACACTAATTTTATTCATGGTCCAGTCTAAACAAGTATCACCCAACTAATATCACTCCAGGAAAATAATGTAATACATCACAAAATACTCCCAAGTTCCACCCTCTCTTTTCCTTTTCTTTGGAAAGCAATTCAATACGTAATCGCATATTTTCACCATTTCTCTTGTTTCCCCCTGCTAATAAATTCATAGCCTACTAAAATTAACAACTTAATAAGACTCAATCAAAATAAAATTCTATTAAATCAATATATTCAATTTTTTTTATAATACATAAAAGTTACGTACGTTACTTCGAATACTTAAATTCCGATGAGATGATGCAGTGCGTAAAAGTTGCAAAATAGTTTCTTGGAACGATAGTTTGAGAATATTTTTCTTGTTTTTATACATTCAACCGTTATTAATTTACAAACACGTTAGATTTGATTAGTACTCCCTCCGTTTTTTTATTCGTCACTTTGGTAAAAAAATTGTTTACTTTTATTTGTCGTTTTAGGATTTCAATGTAAAATTAATATCTTTTTTTTTTTACCAATTTTACCATTCTTACTAATACTTATCATTAATGCTAAGACTATTTCATTAAAAGGGTATTTTAAAATTTTTTACTTTAAAAATTGACTATTTACGACATTCCTTAATTCGTATGCAATCCTCCATAAAGACAAAAAAAATATATATATATATATATATATATATATATATATATATATATATATATATATATATATATATATATATATATATATATATATATATATAAGCGATGGGAGTACCATTATAACTTTAATGACTTAAGTTTCAATCTGAAATGTTGCTTAAAATATATGCCATTGGTTTGTTTTTTGACTAGTATGAAATTAATATAGTATCTTGTAGTATGTATGATTAATTTTTTTGTTTAAGTATAATTCATTTTATGTTGATTTTTTTCTGATATAATAAAATGTGTATTTATGATTCGGACTGGAGAACGCACGAGTATAGGTTATTTCCAATGTGATGTCTCCAGTTAAATTCGAACTTGAAATTTATCTCTAAGGTTCGCAAGCCGCTAACACTTGACCCAACCATCTTGAATATTTTATGATGATTTGTCTTGAACTAGCCAATAAAATATAGAAGTCAATATAAGTTGAGTTTGAGTCATACTTCTAAAATATAAAAATTATATGAATTGCATTGAAAAATGAACATATGTTCTACTTTTTGAAATAAATTTATTATCTTTCAATTTTCTCAAATTACCTCCCAAATGCGAAACAAATAATAATTACTTATCTCTAAAAAAATTCTATATAAAATCTTTTTTGATTTGACATAAAATAGCGCATCTTTTATACAACTTAAATCACATAACAAAATGCTTTGGCACCACACTGAGGAGGATCTATATCATTGTACTTATTGGTCCGAATTTTAAATACACAGTATACTAAATAAATAATAGGGTTAATTACAGGTACCTCCCCTGAGGTTAGGTGTAATTACCGCCCAATCCCCTCGGACAATCATAATTACAACCGTCTCCCCTGAGGTTTCAAAAGGATTACATCCGTTAGGAATCAGTTAGTTTTTGCTGACGTCATCACTTAATATTTTTTGAATTTCCCATTTTACCCCTCTATTATTTTAGCATTTTACGTGGACAATTTTACCCTTTTTAGTTTTATGCATGGACTGGGGGTTTATTGTAATGTTTAGGATAATGAAAGGGTGTCAATGTTGTATTTTAGTTTTATCCTTAAAATAAATTTTTATTGTGTATAAATTCAGGAAATTAGTTTCAAAAGAGAATAATTGGTTTTCTCAAGGTTGTTGCAAAATAAATTCCAAGTAAAATGCATAAATTACCAAAGAAATCCATAGAAAGATTCAACTGTTTTCATAGCTTATACAAAATAAAATACCAAAAAAATCCATAAAACAAATGCATTAATAAAAACACAAATTTTTTGCCAAAATGATTCATATGATAAATAAGCAGCCATAATAGCTTGTATAGTTCATTACAAATACCATTACATCTGTATCCAAAATATTAACAAAACATTACTAATATCCCCCTTTACAATCCAAAACATTTAAATAACATCCAAATTTTGCCCAAATATTACCAAAACAGAAATCCATAAACAAACACACAATAAACTGGATGTTAATTAAATGCCATCAACAGAAATCCAAAAACACATCATAATTCATCAAAAACCATATCAATAACATAAATTCTTAAACAAATCCAACAAATTCATTCATCAGGTGGAACTTGTGAGGATTGGGAGATTGGGGGGGCTTCTTGAGTGTTCACCACCACAGTTTCACTTCTTGATCTCCTTAGTTGATTAAACACTTGACTTAGTGGGATATCATCATCAAAATCAACTCCTCTAGCAGCATTTGATGGTCCAGCACCTCCATCTTCAGCTACCTGCAAATGCAATGAATGAGTTAATAAAAAACATTCATTTTACCTCTTGATCCTAGTATTAAAAGCATGTCTAGACCATATACTAACATCTATTGCCAGTAACCAATCATAAGCTTGGGGTTTTACCTCTTTTAACTTTCTCATGGCAAAGTCAAACATGGCCCTATTGTATGCCCTTACAGCTGCCCAGTACCATTTTTTTACCACCAAGCCAGGATAGAGGGTCCTCATGTTTGCATATATGTGTCTGGCACATTTTCTGTTGATAGCAGTAGACACTTTCTCAAGAATAGCCTCAACAAGCCCCTGCAAAATACCACACAGTAAAAATACAATTAAACCCAAGTACATGTATTACATAACAAATAAGTCCTTACCAGCTTACAAATATTACAAATAAGTCCTTCTAACTAATGAGACTTAATATATTAAACCTTCAAAGAAATAATATCTTACAACTAAGTTCATACCTTTTGCCTGTCTGTCATGAAAGTCCAAGGCCTTTCTTCATTGAAGCCTCCCAACATGTTCTCCAAGCAGTGAAAGAAAATTCCCCAACTATCCTTGTTCTCACTTTCAACCACAGCAAATGCCAAAGGAAAAAGACCATTATTCTCATCCAGTCCAATGGCAGAAAGTAAAATCCCCTTATGAGGTCCTTTTAAGTGACACCCATCAAAGCCCAAGAATGGACTACATCCAGCTAAAAATCCTATCTTCAATGGTTCCAAACCCAAAAAAAATCTTTTAAATGTAGGAGCAGGTGGAATCAACAACATAATCATATTTTCCTTCGTTTTATCAACAAAAACAACACCAATCAAAATCAAAACTATGAAATCAAAACATAATCATATTATCACATAAATATTCAGAGATATTTTCCAAAAAAAAAAAGCAGTGATCAAAATTTTGTGCCAAAAAAACCCTAGGTGACTGAAAATTCTTCATTTTTTTAGAATATACAAGAGTATTACTTAACTAAGCTATTTTCAACAAAAAAAAAAAAAAAACAAAACAAAAATCGATTGAAAATAAAAGATCAATTTTCGATTTTACCTTCGGTTCTTTGGATGTTTTGCTGCCCAGAAACGGTACGGGAATGGGTCTTTTGCTTTCTCCTTAATACGGTTTTTCAACACACTAAAATGGGGCTTGATAGTTTTTAAAGTTGGAGAAACAATGGTGATTGAAAATGGTGGGGAAGATGAATGGTTTGAGTGATGGTGAAGATTTTCTTGTAAGTGTGTGAGTGTGTGTATGTGTTTTGAAGCGGGAAATGAAGCAGGGGCAATATTGTCAATTCGGGTCAAGATATTTTTTGGGGGTTTTTTTTTTTTTTAATTAAAAAACTGAAGGGTATAACCGTCAATTCACACATTCCGTCCAAGTCCGTTAGTCTCCGTTAGGGTTTTGTAATCCTTTTGAAACCTCAGGGGAGGTGGTTGTAATTATGATTGTCCGAGGGGATTGGGCGATAATTACACCTAACCTCAGGGGAGGTACCTGTAATTAACCCTAAATAATAAATTGCAAAAGCAAACATGTCATTTGAGTCTATAATCATGAAGCCCAATAATATTTAAGTTTGAGTAATTCAAAATCGCACTCATGGAACTCGATTTAAGCCCTACGTATAAGTTATAACAAATAACATAGTGTTTTTTTTCTTCTTTTTTTTGGAAAGTTAACGTAGTTATATGAATTTGAGCTGTCCTGACAAAAAAAGAAAAAAGGAAAGAAAAAGAATTGAGCTAGTAAAAGAAATTCTCGAATTGAATTGGGGAAATTTGTGACAGAAAAATTGTTAGAACTGTTTGCCTCGTTCTAACTAGCTTTAGTAGTTAATACTAATTATTGTCTAATATACTCTTGTTCTAGAAGTGCGAATAGTTATTCGAACACCAATGCTTATTCGCGTCGCGTAACAGAGCCTTCAAACTGTTCGACGAAATGCCGGAGCGAGATGTTATCATTTGGGACATAATGGATTCTGGGTCTTACCGATATGGGTTTCTAAAAGAGTCTTTCAACATGTATGATCAAATGGTTTCCCGAGGCTGTATTGAGAATGCATCTACATTTATGTCTATTTTGAGTACTTCGCCTCTGCCTTTGTTGATCTTTATATGCAAATGAGTCTAGTTGCTTTAAGATTTCTTAGTACCATCCCAGAAAGAAATCTAGTTACTCGGGGTGCTGTTCTGCACAGGGTTTGTGAAATTAGAAGATCCAAAGAGTTGTTAAGGATGTATAGTGACATGAAATTGGATAGAGTTTTTGTTATTTGATTCAGGGGTGTGGCTATGATAGATTACTTGATGAAGTAATGCAGCTTCATTGTTGTTTAATCAAGAAAGGACTGGTCAATTCAAATTTGTTCGTGGCTAATGCTTTGGTGGACTTCTTCTCTGCTTGTGGCAGTTTTATTGAAGACAAGAGATCATATGAGGTCCTAGCACTGTAAAGAAGCTTCTATATAACACTATTCACAATTATGATTAACTTAATCTGTTTTTTCATGTCCTGAATGGATTCATTTTGATCAGTCATTATTTTATTGACATGAATTCCTTTTATATTTGTGAATTCCATAAAACCTATAGATTGAAAGATATGCTGGTATTCAGTTCACTACAATGTGTATATTTATATAACAATGCATTGTGTTTGAAATTAATTGAATAAAAAATCATTTGAGTAAGTTAGTTTATAGAGATAAGTCATTTCCTAGAAGGTAAATGAATGAGTCTACCTGTAAGATGATTGGTGAATCAAGCTTTTGGAAGTTTTGTTTTTGTTGCTTAAATTTCATATGACATTCAGTTGTGTAATTACTGTTCTTTCGGATATATGAACAGTAAAGTTGTGAACTCCAAACTTTTACAGAGTTATACTTGATTAGTTGGTTGCGATTTGACTTTTGCATCCTGCCGTTTAATGTGTAATTTCTGTTTTAATCTCTATAATCAACTTTCTAACTAGGTTGTGCATTTGGTAACAGCAACCAGCAGGCTTCATCAGTACCAACGAAACAATATAATACCAGCAAATCGTGATGAGAAACCATAAGTAATTTTAGCTCCAAGGTGGATTTGTTAGAGATAATGAGGTACTATTCTTAACCTTTGCACTTAGATAACTTATAATGAGCTACTCTTTTGCTTAAGCTTTCTTTTTTGTGCTCACATACCACTGTCATCTGTATACTAACATTGTGGTAGAATCAAAGTCACTGATATCTTTCATTATATGTGGACTAGAAAAACTGAACCCGATTCCACACAAATTTAGCTTAATTAAAACAAATTAATTGACAATTCTATTACCCATAACTTTTAACAGTTTAAACTTCTAAATAAGTGACTCTAATATAGAATATCTGTAATATTAAACCTATTGCTGTATTTTAATCTGAGGGTTCACAAAGTCTCTAACAAGAGATAAATATAGATTGACATCTATATTTTTAATATATAATATATGATACGTCGTTGAAATGCTTAACCAGTTAAAATACATGTTAAACCCGAGTTTAATGAGTCCAATGTTCATTCTCCGGTCTCCATTTTCCCTTTCAACAAGGGAACATCTAATAATAAAAAAAAAAATTAATGAAATTTGTTTACATTTTTTTATCCTCGAATTGTGGATGTAATTATCCAAACATACATTTTGTCTAAAATGTGGACTTACGTTACTTTTTACAGGGTATAGCTTGATAGAAAATTAAATGCAGTTAAATAAATTAAGGGTAATTTACGACCAGACCCCCTGAGGTTTAGTCGTCTTACAAGGACCCCCTGATGTTTCAAAAATTTCAAGAAGACTCCCTTTGGTTTAGATTATGTATCAAAACACCCCTTACAATTTAAGATTCCTCACAAGGACACACCCTACAATTTCTGAAAATATTTAAAAAAAAACCCTGTAAGGGGTGTTCTTGTAATTTTTGAAACCACATGGGGCATTTCGTAATTACTGTAAGCTCAGAGGGTCTGATTGTAAATCACCCATTAATTAATGCATGTAACTCCAGAATTTATTATCTCTAGTTCTTAATTAACACAATCTTTCATATAAATACAAAACATCTTTCATACTTGAAGCTCATTCCAAAACAAATCAACAAAACATTAGCGACGGCAAAAATGGGGGCATCTCGTGAGAGATTTATCATCCTAGTTTTCTTTGTATGCTTATATGCCCGAATTGGATATTCTACAACTGCAAATCCACCCCAAATCGCCCCACATAAAAAGAAAGTTACGAAACATGCAACTCCACCAGCCACCTATTCGAAGATAGTAGCAACTAAATTGAGATCAACATCCCATCCAACACCACCATTAGCCTCCTACACAAAACATATTTCCAATAATGCTCCGTTATCCTCCACCCACCAAAAAGTACCTTCCAAGATTGCTCCGGCCCGAGCCATTAAGGCCAAAGCGAAACATATTTCCAATAATGCTCCGTTGTCCTCCACCCACCCAAAAGTGCCTTCCAAGATTGCTCCGGCCCGAGCCATCAAGACCAAAGCGACCGACAAGTCTTACCAACACCAACATTCTAGTACTAAAACCAAAATCCACTCAAAGGTGCCTAAGTTAACTGCTCACAAACATGCAACTCCACCAGCCACCCATCCAAAGATAGTAGCCACCCAACGGATATCACCATCTTTGGCAGCAACACCATTAGCCTCCTCTACAAAACCGATTTCCAAGAATGCTCCAGTGTCCTCCTCCCACCAAAAACTGTATTCAGAGTTATCTCCGACTCAATCCACTAACAAAAAAGTGACTCACAAATCTAGTTCCAAAACCAAAATCCACTCAAAGGTGCCTGAGGCGGTTCACAAACATGCAACTCCGCCAACCACCCAACTGAAACCAGCATCTTTGCCAGCACCACCATTAGCCTCGTACACAAAATCTATTTCCAAGAATGCTCCATTGGCCTCCACCCACCAAAAAGTGTCGTCTGAGTTTCCTCCAGCTCAAGCCACTAAGAAAAAAGTGACTCACAAATCCGCTAAGGAAAAAGTGACTCACAAATCCGCTAAGAAAAAAGTGACTCACAAATCTGCTAAGAAAAAAGTTACTCATAAATCTCACCATCATTCCAGTACCAAAACCAAAATCCACTCAAAGGTGCCTAAGTCAGTGGCGCACAAACATGCAACACATACTACTCATCGTAAAGTTATTTCGAATCCACGTGGCCACACTCTACCGCCAAAGACCTCCTATGGAAAATCTATATAGAAGACTCACGGCCACGCGTCAGCACTTCAAAGTTGGTGCACAAACAAAAATATGTAATAGCTTAGCTGAAGTTTGGTCTTATAATACTGGAAACATTGATTTTCCGTAGTATATCAATTTCATGAATAAAGTTTATTTAAGTATGAGTCTTGATATTGTTTTTAACATGCAACTGTGGTTGATGCATAAGTAAGAAATTATAATTTCTTCATTGCTGTTCAATTGAATAAATTTATTCCAATCTTGATGGAAGTAGATAATCAATTTTGAAGTAATTTACTTTAGTCAGTTCACATTATTTAGCTATTCCTCTATGTTGAGTAATGAAAATATCGATATCAGTGCAGAAACAGTTCTCATACAGTTTGGATCAAATCAAAAAATGATTTAATATTGTTGATTAATAGTATTAGTCTCTCATATATGATGGGGGTGGTTTAATTTTCTGCAAATTTTTTCTCTTTGATTGATAATAAATGAACAAATCATAAAAATAAATTGTCTCATAATTCTTGAAAGCACCATTTCACTGTTGAAAAATATATTCCATTGCTTAATTTTTGTAAGGAAAAAAGTTCTCTATTTCACCTCTTACGGCTTCAAATAAATCCAATGTGATCAACATATATCCAAAATTGTAACAATCTCATGCATTGATGAACTAGCTCTTGTTTAATGCCAAAGTATAATCTGTAACAATATAAAATATTCGGTATCTCATACAGTATAACTGTATAAGCAATATGAAATATTGAGGATATAGTGCTTCTGATCATAATGAGATAACAAATGTTGTACTTTGAGATAGTAAAAGTATAAGCACCAAATGAAAAGCTAAATTTATTGTTACGAAAAATGAAAGGATATATAAGCACCAGGATATTTTCCTTCTGAACTTAAGATTGCAACTGTCCTTATTTCAGTCTGCACTGATTCATACTCATGGAAAATAACCTGTGAAAACTCCCAAGTGTAATAACTCTTCGAATTCTTCTTCAAGTGTGTCCTTGGATCATGTTAATATCATATTATTTTATCGATATTTCTTTTGTATTTATGAACTATTTGAAACCTTCAACTAATTAAAAGGATATGTTTGGTTTTCCATACACATTAACGTGTTTCATTAGCTAGAATAGCATTGTCCTAATTAAGTGAATGTGAATGCATTAGTATGAGTTAGTAGATCTAACTTATTCTTTCTGAAAAGGTAGAGATATACTTCTATTTGTAAGATGATTGGTCGAGGCTGTAAATAGAGCTGTTATTTATGGTAACAAAATATAAGAAAACTTTGTACAACAATGAAAAACAAATCAATCATTGTATAGAGAATCAACTTATGAAAAACCAGAAAACAAAAATATAGCTTTTGTTTTATAATGTTTTTGATTATGTGAATCTCCATATAAATTCACTTAAGGAAAGCAAAAAGAGTTTCTGTATGTTCTCCCTGTTCATCACAACATGAAGAATTTGTAATACATTTCCGTTCTCTTTGACGCTTTGTAGGTCACTATGTGGTACATTATGCTCGGCATTCTACCAAAATAGAGACGATCGAAGAGGTTTCCAGCCCTATCATCAATGACTCATGCTTTTTGTGTTTCTTTACAGCTTGTCAAAATTAGGTAAGATATCTGAATTACAAACAGTCAAAGTGCACCTCTATTTGCCTCTAGTCCCATTTGCATGTCGCTTAAGATTCACAATGACATTCGATTGTGTTATGATTATTGCAGATGCACATACCAACCTAATGCTGCTTGAAGAAGCCAAAAGGCCATGAAACTTGTTTTAGCTCTGAGATGAATTTTGCTAGAGATATTAAGGTGCTACTCTTGACCTTTACTATGAGATACTCTTTGGCTTAAGCTTTATTTTTTGTGTTCACTTACTGCATTGATATATCTTTCATTATTTATGGTTACTGCATTGATATATCGTTAATTAATAACTTAATACAATTTGGTTGCTAGTTTTCTCATTATGTTACTTTCTTACAGGGTATATTTATTACAAGTGTATTTATAAAAATTGAATGCAGTTTCGTAGATGCACATTAAAGAATAAGAAGATAAATTAATGCACATGTAACCTCAAAATTTATTTTCGCCACTTCTTAATTACACAGATTTCATATAAATACACAATACCTTCATCCTTGTAGATCATTCAAAAAATATTTCTGAAAAAAAAAAAAGTTTGTTCCAAAATAAATCCACAGAACAGTAGAGATGACGAAAAATGGGGCATCACATGAAAGGTTCCTCGCCGTACTTTTCTTTGTATTCTTTAGTGCAATATTTGTACAAAGTGGATATTCCAGAGTTCTCAATCCACCCCAAAATGGCCCACATAAGAAGGAAGTTACGAAACATGCAACTCCACCAGCCACCCATTTGAAATCAGCATCTTTACCAGCACCACCATTAGCCTCCTACAGAAAACCGATTTCCAAGAATGCTACATTGTCCTCCACACACAAAAAGGGTTCTTCCGAGTTGGCTCCAGCTCAAGCCAGTAATACAAAAGCAACTCACAAATCTTACCAACATTCTAGCACCAAAACCAAAATCCGCTCGAAGGTGCCTAAGATATTGCCTTAGAAGCCACGTGGCAACACTCAAGTGTTAACAACCGCCCACAAAAATATATTTAGAAGAATCACGGCCACGTGTCAGCACTTAAAAGTTAGTTCACAACAAAAATATGTAATAGTTTTGTTGATATTACTTGGAAAATTTATTTCTCATAGCCATCAAACATTTGTAAAAAAACTTACAAAATTGTGGTTCTAGAATCTAGATAGTGTCCATGGCAAACAACTTTAGCACAACAGTGAGTTTGTGATATTAGTTTGATGTACAAGTAGAAATTATAGTATTTTCATTGTTATTAAATTGAATAAAAGTTACTTCAATATTGAGGGCTATTGCTGAACAGTTTTATGAATAATTTTCTTTAGTCAATTCTCAGTATTATTTTTTCCTTTAGTAAAGAAAATATATATTGTCAGTATAGAGAGAATTCTCGTACAGTTGAATCGAATGACAAGAAAAAATAATATTTTTGGTTGGAACTATTCTCTGTTATATGTTGTTTAACTTTCTGCAAAAAGTTTTGCTCTTTAATTGAAGATAAGTGAAGAAATCATGAATATTCCTTTTTGAATTAAATTGAGTGCATTCTATGTTAATTAATATATAGCCAAACTTGTAAAGATCTCATGCATTCATGAACTAAATCTTATTTAATACCAGATATTATAACTGTCTGAAACTAAATATAATATTTAATATCTCAAATGGGGTAAGCATCATAAAATATTGAGGATATACATGCTTTTGAACATATGGAGATACTAACTGCTGTATGATGGAAAATTGAAAATGTATGCACCACAATAAGGAAAATATAGAGTTGATGGCAATTTACACTCTGTGATATTCATAATGTTCAATTTAATACCCCCCCCCCCCCCCCCATTTGAAAAAGAGCAACTTACCCCCCCTGTGAAAATTTTAAAGAAGCAATTCACCTACTTTAGCTGGGGAGTTTATCTTAGTTGCCGAAATAGAGAGTGGGCATGAAAAGTGTTTTGAAACATAGGGGGGGTAAACTGCCACATTATCATAACACAGGGGGTAAAGTGCCGCATACTGTGATACACTTTTATAAAATTACAGGGGGGGGGGGGGGGGGGTAAAGTGCTCTTTTTCAAATCATAAGGAGGTAAATTGAACATTATGAATATCGGGGGGGGGGGGGGGTTATTTGCCATTAACTCAGAAAATATACGAAATCTGAGCTTATTTTAAATACCACTTAAAATTGTGGAAAACGCGGAGATATAGATAGATTCATTGAGTTTATCCTGGAGAACTCCTCAGTGTTGTAACTCTTTGAGACATTCTGCAAATATGTCCTTGGTTCATGTTAGTATTGACATACATTTCTTCTTATTTTGAACTACTTGAAAACTTCTACTAGAATGATATGTTTGGTGTTGATGAGTTTATTAATTAAAAAACATTGTGTTAGGATTAACTCAGTGAATATAAATTAGTTTTAGTATGTTGGAGGTTAGTTAATCTTTCCGAAAAAGTAGAAGTTTACTTCTAACTGTAAGATGATTGATCAAGGCTATAAATAGAGTTGTTATTTGAGGTAACTTAATATAATGAAACTTATTACAAAATTGATATAAAATATTCAATCAGTCGGTTTTGATAATCTTATTGCTTACGTAGATCATTGTATAAAAATAGAAACACCAGAAAGAAAAATGGAAAAAACACATTTATGTGAGATGGCTGTACTGAGAAAAATATGAGGGGATAAGATTTGTTGCAATTTAGATTTTACATTCTGCTCCTTATGTGATAATTCCAATTTTGATCTCTACAGCCAAATTTTTAACTGGGATATGCATTTGGTAACAGGAAGAAATTCATACTTATTTGGTAACCTAAGAGCTTCATCAGTACCAACAAAGCAATGTGTATGCCAGCAAATAGCAAGGCGAAATCAGTTTCAGCTTTGAGAAGGATTATGTTAGAGATAATGAGGTACTCCTGACCTTTACTGTTAGATAAAGTCACAATGAACTACTATTTTGGTTATCCTTCATTCTTTATGGATTAAAAATTATTGAATCTAACTTCACCCATATTTAGATTATTGACAACCCTATTGCCCATTACAAAAATGAACTTCTAAGATAGTGACACTAATATAGGTAAAATGCACGAAACCCCTCTGTGTTATGAGAAACTTGCACTCAACTAACGATGTGTTAAGTTTATTGCATCAATTCTCCTCTGTTTTCGTTAAATCTGCACAAAAAGTACTTTTTTAAACTGTATTATATTGTTTTATTGTTTAATTTATGAATAATATATACAATAAAATTATTTTAGCAAATATAAATAAGGTATAATACCAGTGTATATGTTGATCCATATAATCATATTAAGAATACGTGAGAAAGAAAAATAAATCTTAGAAAAATTTTAATGAAAGAAAATATCTTATTAAATACCGAAGTATAAATACACGAATTTCAATTTCAGGAAGAAGTTGGTTTAATTTAGTGAATTAACGCCTAACCTTTATTTTTCCCTTTTTCTTTGTCTACTTCTTGTTGGGGTGACTTTTTTTTTAATCTACTTAAGTATTAAATGTGATTGATGTTATTTGTTATGATTGATAACTCCATTGTTGACAGGGGGCGGAAATATAGAGTTTTGGTTTGGAGATGGGAAAGAGATTTTTTGCTAATAACAAACTCTGATAAATTTTTTATGTTGTGACAAAATGACAACTAGATGAGAATAAAGTAACATTGTTATTTTACCCAATATAATGTGAAACGATAAACTAGTAAAACAAATTATCATATAGATTAATATAGGGATTATTGCATTTTTGGTGCCACAACTATAGCTCGCTGACATTTCTACCCCGATCTTTTCTGGCCGACATATTTGGTGCCAGTACTTCAACATTGGTGGCATTTCAGTGCCAATGGAGGCCCGATTCCAAAATTGGCCTGAAATTTCCCATGTGTGGGTCACGTGAGATGAAAATTGCTCCCCACATGGGGGATTTCGGGCCAATATTGGAATTGGGCCTCAATTGGCACCAAAATTGACACCGATGTTGAAGTTGTGGCACCATATGTGCCAGTCCGAAAAGATATGGGGTAGAAACGCCATCGAGCTATAGTTGTTGCACCCAAAATGCAATAATGCCAAAGAAAAGTTAATGCTAACATAATTTCATAATTTATTATCGCAGCTTCTCAATTAAAACATCCTACCGAAACAGATTTCCAAGATAGCTCCAGCTGGAGCCACTAAGACAAAAGTGGCTGACAAATCTTACCAACATTCTAGTACCAAAACCAAAATCTACTCAAATGCGCCTAAGGCAACGCTTCACAAACATGCAATAACATCTAGTGCTCCTCCTAAAGTCGCTTCTAAGCTACATGGCTACACTAATTAAAGGGACAACGGTGTTTATCTGAATCCATCATTGAAAGCTATGTGCAAACCCGAACATGAAGTTGGTTTGCAAGAACAACATTTACATGTTTAGTTGGATTCTTTCTTTCTTTTTTTTTTTTTTTTTTTTATAATACTAGAAGCATCACATCTATTTCTAGTTGTGATCTATTTCCTGTTTTTTTCTATAGTACTTATCAAATTATGGATCTTGATATTGTTTATGACATACAATTGTGGATGAGAATGAACGCGTAAGATTAATGTTCTGCATTAATTTTCTCAAATAAAATAGTGTTTTTTTTATTTAATTTAAGATATATTAAGAATAATAACGTAATAGAACACCGTGATATTGTCCATATGACTCCAACATTTTACAGAATCATACTTGCAAATCGAAAGATATACTCCAAACTTTGCAAAAGTAGTCTTCAGAGTCTTTGGAATAGTCAAAATTTTATGTAGCATATCTTTAATGAGATTGGTTTCCATCTAACTTTTACATTGTGATGTTTGATATAATGATTTGATTTTTGTATCTGTAGTTGACATTCTAACTGTTTTGTGCACTTGGTAACAGCAAAATTTTCATACATCGGCAACCAGCAAAGCAAATGGCGACTAGATGACAGTTTTAGCTCTGAGATGGATTTTGTTAAGCATATATTGAGGTATTACTCTTGACCTTTGCTCTTAGATAAGTTATAATGATCATAATGAAATAACTTAATGAAATTTGGTTGCTATATTTCTTATCAAATTGCATGATGGAATGAACACAACATACTAGATGTCTAAACCATAGCATCCAGTTATATATGTTACATTCAGACAGTGTATAGTTAATACTAGTGTCTAGAGAAAAAAATTGAATGCAGTTACATTGACATGCATTAAAGAATTAATTAATGCTAAAGTAACTCCAGAATTTATTGTTGTTGCTTCTTAGTTAACGAAATCTTCCATATAAATACAAACCATCTTTCATCCTTGAAGCTCATTCCAAAACAAATCAACAAAACATCAAAGATGGCAAAAAATAGGGCATTTCATGAGATGCTTAATATCCTAGTTTTATTTGTAATCTTTAATGCATTATTCATGCAAATGGGATATTCCACAGCTCCCAATCCACCAAAGATTGCAACACATAAAAAGGAAGTAACAAAACATGCAGGGGCGGACCTAGACAACTTTGGTTGGGGGGGCGAGATTTATTTAAGTAGCACTCGATATTTTTCAGTTATTGTGATAAAATGACAATGAATTGAAATTAAGTAATACTGTATATTTATCTAATAAAAGATGAAGAAATATATTAGTAATTTTTTTAAAGAGTCCCATTCAACAAATGGCTCAAAATATTGAGTAATCTTAAAACACACAAATATTTTTACAACATATATTCGGTTCTGTAAAAAAAAAAAATGCTATAAAAAGTAATTAAGACTTATTTTTCTTTATTGTAGTGCATTTTATAAAATCAAAAAATTTACATTAATTTTCGCAAAATTAAATGTTGACACCAAGCAATATTATGTTTTAATTTCTTCATCAATTCTTTTTATTAATTATGAATACATCCATCCACCAAACAATATTAAATTTTAATTTCTTCATTGTTTCTTTTGGTTATAAAAAAATGAGATGAAAATGAAGAAGAAATTGGAGATTGAAAAAAATATGGTATAAAAAAAATGAAGAAATTAAAACGTAATGTTGTTTGGTGGATGAATGGATTCATATTTAATAAAAGAGACAATTTTAGTTTTATAAATTAATAAAGATATTTTTATTTATGAAAGGGATGGGAGTATTTTTGGAATATAAACTACATAACTATAACAGAGAGGGGTAATTGTTGCAATAAATACTTTAAAGGGCTAACTAATACCACCCCTATATTTTAAGGGGGGAAAGTGTATTTTACCCTATTGATATTATAGAAAGATTGATCTCATAACTAAAAATAAAGAAAACTTAAAGACTGAGGAATCGAACCAGGGCCACATTGTTTAAGTGAGAATCATTCTACCAGCTCCTCCACGGACAAGTTTTGAAAACATTTGACAAAGTTCTATATAAATATTTTGTTTCAGAATTTTCTTGGGGGGGCGACCGCCCCCCCCAGCCCCTGAAGCGGTCCGCCCCTGAAAACATGCAACTCCAATAGTCACTCAACCCAAGATAGTAGCCACCCAATTGAAATCAAAGTCCGTGCCGGCACCACCATTAGCCTCCCACCGGAAGTCGATTTCGAAGATTGCTCCAGTTCGAGCAACTAAGACAAAAGCGACTGAAAAATCTCACCAACATTCTAGTACCAAAACCAAATCCCACCCAAAGGTGCCTAAGTAATTGGCTCACAAACATGCAATAACATCTAGTATTCATCCTAAAGGGCTATCGGCTTATTATCCGAAACTTATTTTGACGACTGACATCTATACGAAAATGCGAACATGAAAGCTAGGTGGCAAAATGTTTAGTTCAATTTTTTACTTATAATGCTAAATACATTGCATCGATTTCTCGTTGTGATCATATTTTTGGATAATATTTATCGGATCTATTTATGGTTGATTGAAGACAATTGTGGTATAAGATTGAGTGTCATATTAATTTGATATGCAAGTAATTATATATAGATTTTCTTATTGGTGTTCGGTTGAGAAAAAAATATATTAATATCCTTGTATAAAAAGTTATTTTATTTACTCAATTCTGAAACTTTTGTCCTAAATTTGGATTATAAAATAAAAAAGAATATATTGTTTGGGTAACAAATGCATTATTGCTTTTTGATAATAGGATTTGTCACAATCCTTCTGTCCTCTATAATTTTGGTACAGATGGATAATGTGGAGATATTCAGAGCTCATTTAAGATATTTGACAGTGTTTCTTGGAGATATTTTGAGTGTTGCAACTCTCTAATGACATCTTTTCTAAGATTCGAACTCTTTGAGAATGTTATTGAGTTGTTTGGTCTGATGGTTGTAACCAGATTGGATATGATGAAATAAGTCTCTGTTCTACTCTGTATAACAAAATGCGATTTTGAAATCGTGGACAACTAAATATGTGTTTCGAATTTTGTCACGGCTTCATTTTAGTAAATCATATTATTGACCTAGAGTTCTTTCTACTTATGAGCTAAATGAAACTTTCGAGTAGAAGCATATGTTTGGTTTTAAATACATGAAAATTTATTTATTTATCTAGAAGATATTTTCTTAGGAATTCATTAGAAAAAAAAAAGTTAATATATCGAAAAAGTAGTCATTCTTTCCAAAGGTAGAAGAATACTTAACTTTAGGATGATTGGACAAGGCTGTAAATGGAGCTGTTATATATTGTTACAATATTTATCAAAACTGATTATGATAAAGAAACAATTCTATTATTCTGTATTTATGATCTTTTCTCTTATGTAAATCATTGTATAAAATTGATTCCAAAACACACCTTAACTTTTGGTTTGTTTTCCAATTTTATAGCATGAAGAATTTGTGTATGTTTGTCCTCTTTATGGTTCTCTATATTAGAAAACTCTAGTTTAGCTGATCATATATGCTTGGTATTCTGCCAAATATGTTGAGGAAGTACAAAAAATCTTACAATTTGATTTTCTTTCTAAATTTTCATATATTGTCAAAATACAGCTTTCTTTGTCTCCGGTCCCATTGTGGCAAATGTGCGGAAGATTTTCAACTTTTTCTATGATTCTTGTTCAGGGAAAAGGCCAAAGATATACCGACATAGTCCTGCTTAAATCTGATAAAGTATAGGTCAGCAAATGGCAACGAGAAACCTTAATCAGTTCACCGAGATCGATTCTGTTAGTGATGACGAGGTATTCTTGATCTTGTGCTCTTAAAAGTTATAGTAAATAATGAGCTATTCTTTTGCATTCACATAATTAAAAGGTAGGTAAGCTTCTATTGCATAAGAAAGGGCTGTTTCTTGAAATTGCATTTATCCGGAAATCTTGTGTATCTTATTCTGCCCTATGTATCTATAAAGAAAGGAAATATACAAGAAGAAAATGCAACTGTCACAGATGACACCTCTTCATATTCTCTATTATCAAGAAGAAGGATTTAATTATATCTTATTAATATTGCTCAATACGGACAAGAGTTGAGCTGTTCCAGGAATCATAATTGTGCCTACACCAACAAACTATCTTTTGCCAATTGTTGGTAGTTTGATTTGATCTAGGTACTTAATTGTTTATTTCTTCAATCAAGGGACAATAATTCAATACTGTATGTTACGTATTTTGTAATGTAATGTAAATATTAAACAATTGTGACAAGTACATAGGACAACCTGGTGGGATTTTATAGTTCAAATGTTGCGGTATTAATGCCACCTATGAATGGACGAAATGGGAAAGACAAATTAAACTTCAATTTCTAGTTGCCCAGATATCTGAAACGAATCTTGTTTTATGAATATATTCTGCTTAGTTTTTAAATAAACTATAGTTATTGTACTAATCACAAGTTAATTAAAGCTGGGAAAGTGAAGTAAGGAGTTTGTCAACTTGGAGGAAAAAAAAATCATTTGATCCGTGTCCATGGTTAGGTTTCTTTAGGGCAAAGGAAAATTTTAGTTCTTTGCCGAGTGAATGTAAACATTTAACTCTGAGCTAAAAATCTCTATCATTTTCTTTAGTAAAAACAATATCATATGTTAACATTTTATTAGTTCAATGCACCAATTTAGAATACTCTTGTAAATCAATAGAGGGTTTATTGTCAATTTTCAAAATTAACACGGGATTATTATCAATTTGTTAAATATAAAAGTGTTTCACATTTTATTAGGAGAGAGGGCAAATGATAATAAAAATGAGCACATGTATCTTTTTACTGATAAATATAATACAAGAATTTATTTTGACAAATTATGGGGGTGTTTTTGCATTTCACTCGTTCTTTGCCAATTTCAATCAGAAATTTTACTGGTATTTATGACTTAATCTTTACTTATTATTTTTTTTTTAACATTTACTAAATTGTATAGTTCATATTTCATGATATTACAACTACTACTTTGCGGTATACACCAATTTATTTGGCAATATTGTAATTACTTTATACTAATTCCTTTTGTGTTAATTTCACAAATTTGTATATTCATCACTTATCTTCGCTGTACAATTTAATTCTTTACCTATTTCCGT
Source organism: Penstemon barbatus (assembly GCA_003313485.2). NCBI lineage: Eukaryota > Viridiplantae > Streptophyta > Magnoliopsida > Lamiales > Plantaginaceae > Penstemon > Penstemon barbatus. Next base: position 12,034,028 of record CM064883.1, on the reverse strand, counting down.
TGTAAAATTTAATTTTTCACTTACCCCTTCACAATTTAATCATTTACTTACTCCTCCTTTCCACCTCGATGCTAACTGTAAAGTTTACAACTTCTATTATCTTTAACGAAAATTGCAATTGTACAAAAATATTTTTGAATTCAGATTAAATATAAAAAAAATATTAGAAGACGGAGGATTTTGCTATATAAAATCTGGAGGTAACATTTTGACCATTTGAAATAATACGATGAGGGTAATAAAAAAAAAATTTGATTTTTAGGACATTGAATTTGTTTATTTATACAATATCTAAAAATAATAATAAAAATAAAGAATGAAATTTATGAAATGAGCAAATTGTCTGCCGAATTCTTTATAAGTAGCTTAAATGATAAATAAATAAAAAATGGCTATCTACAAATTAATGGAGTCTTCAATCTTTATGAAAATTGAATGAAGGGTAATTTTGAAAGTAAAAAAACTAAAAAGGTCGCCTTTTCTTTTCTCACATAGGCCGAGGCCCAAGGGTAACATCTTCAAACAAAACTTAACTCTGGGGGTAAGTGAGTGTTTAAATTGTACAAAGAAGATAAGTGAATGATTATATTGTACATGGGAGGTAAGTGAAGGATATGCAATAGTTCAAGGGGGTAAGTGAAATTAATCCTTTCCTTTTACATGCAATTAAGACTATACAAGTTTGAATTATGTCTGGATTTAATTCATTGTTGGCCGAATTAAGTTTGAATTTGAGTTCAAGCAGTTTGATATATTTTTTCTTTTAATCTACTAAATTGTATAATTATAGCTCGGACCAGAGAGCGCATTGGGTATAAGTCATTTCAAGTGTGGTGATTCCTGTAGGATTCAAACTTGAATTTCGCCACTATGATCGCAAGCCGCTACCATTTGGTCCAACTTTACTTATATTATAGTTAGGTAGTTTATTGAATGGAATTTGCGCCCATTTTTAAAGGTTGTGAAATAATAAATATTGTTCAAATTTGATTTTATATGTACAACAAATCTTAAACAAGTTTTCACCTAACAAACTTCATTGGTTGAATATTGAATATATAACTTGATTTTAAATTTTTGTAGGGAACTCAACTCAATGTCCTATAGATCTAGGTGAAGTAAATATATAGAAATAGAGGGAGTTGCACTTTTCATACCAAACATTTATTTGCTTTATACATTGCATAGCATACATTTCAGAATGACACATTTCATACCAAAATCAATCAACCTTTTTCAATTTTCATACCGATGTTAACTCTAAAAAAAAAAAAAAAAAAACCTCGCGGGCACTGTACTACCACATATGTTATTCTTAATTTCAGGAAACTGTAAAAAATCATATGATAGATGACAATCCCGTTTCTTTTTCGAAAGGGTAAGTATCTCAGGTTCGTCACTTTTTTACAATTAACCCCTTGCCCACTAAAATGTTCAAATTTTACCCTTGGGTGTTATTAGTACTAATAAATATGTAAAAAATTGAAATAATTTTTAAATTTATGGGCAATTATAAATTATATCAATTAATGAATATGATGATTTTGAATTGAAACAGTAGTACCACATAGGGTCTTCTCAATTTGAGGAAACCGTAATAAATCATATGATCGATAACATTCCTGCTTCTTTTTCGAAAGGGTACAAATATAATAAAATACAGACTTCTCTATCTATGAAAATCATACTCAATCATAATTTTGTAATTTTTCTGCCAAATTTTTAAATATAATTCAGTCTTTCTAATTTTTAAAATTGTGTGTAGAATAGATTAACAGAATATTTTGTCACCTTGTTAGAGTTCATGACCCCAAAGACACTAAAATCTGACTGTTAGCTAGCGCTGCAAGTTGAGCATTTCCAAAAGGGAAATGTTGATTTATTTTAATTTTAAATATTAATTCTCAAAGAATAGATGGAAGCTTTACACCAACAAGTAAGTACATTCAGAAGTTGATGCTGGATTAAACAATTATGCAACTTAACTGTCCATGCATATATATACTACGTACTACAAGAAGTCCCCACAATAGTAAATTTACTTTGATTTCTTGCTCATTCAAACAAATTAATGAACCACTTCACAAAATCATTAATAAATTAATAAAGTTGGCCTAGCATATATATATATATATATATATATATATATATATATATATATATATATATATATATATATATATATATATATTCAAGTAAAAGGGTAGTCTTGAGTGAAATCTAATTTAGAAAAGTAAACCTAGTTTGGGATATTTTGAAAAAGAAATAGAAAAAAAAAGAAATGAGAAGGAGAGAGTAATAATTAATTTGCATCAAGAATTATATATGAAATGATTGAGAAGGATATGGTGCATGCAAGTAAGATACATTCAACATTGCTTTCGAAAAAGTTATAGTAGAAACTTGTCATATATAGAATTGGACCCTACCCTAATAATTCTAATTACTAACAAGATGTAGATGTACATGTGTACATAAAAGCAAACAAATTAAGCAATAGCTTGAAAATTGTGGCTACTCGGCTCATTGCCTGTAGTGTATATGAAATGCCGGCTTAATATCATTATATATACACCCTCAAATTAAACTAGATTGGCATTTTTCATCCTCGGATATTAAAAGTATATATACTTTGCACCCTCAAAACACCTTAGCGATATGAATCACATATTATTAAAATAAACCACATTATCTAACTTTCTGAAATGTCTAATGAACAAATGGTTTATATATGCAACACAATCAAACTTCTGAGATTGAAAATAAGTATAAGTAATGCTTGAGAATTAATGCAAACTAACTAGCTAGCTAGATAAATTAATTTTAATAAGGGTATAAAGTGATAAATCGACCTAATTCCGGGATGCGAAATGGAATTAAATCATGAAATTCATTTGGACTATACAGTAGACCCACCACATCTATAGCTTGAATTATTGGGAAATTCATAGAGGGCAAAAAGCAACAGAATTTATTAAAGAGATGAGGGCTTTAATTCACAAAGAAAGAAAAAGAAAATACTAAAAAATAGTTGGCCCTAAAAGCAAAGCAATCCGTGAGTGGTCATAGTATAGGATTGGCCACAAATTTCACAATAACCCATAATACAATCAAACATACAAGGACAAGTAAATGTTTTGTTTTTGTCCTGAAATTTATGAAGTCCTTTAATTTGGTTTGTTGATCTATGTGCACACAATACAAACAATGATTTCCCAACTGAACTCTCACATGCTAAACGACAAACATACATACATTCACTGGCAGTAAAATCTGCATTGACAGTAGAACCTTTTTTTTTTTTTTTTTTTTGTAAACTTAAAATACGATAATATAAATGCATAATTACACATATGATAGGGCTCTAGAAAGAAAAAAAAAAAGAAAAAAAAGTAGAAGTAATTAATATATTCGAGTCTTAAATGCATATATGTATTTTTTTTTTAATTGCTTGTGAAAGATTGTGGCTTTCACTTTCAGCACAAATTCTGGAATGATCCGTGAACGAACTTTTTATTTAATATGAGAGTGTATGGTATGCATATATGCTGTTTTTGGTTAACAGAATTCCATGTGCTTCAAACAAATGCAATTAATAGCACATTTTAATTTCCACCCCACAACATATGTCGCAATTTTGTACAAGCTAGCTAGCTACATTATGCTAGCTATACAATTCTGATTCACAAGATTTTCTTTACTTACCTATATACTTAACCCAAACTATGACTAATAATTCTTATGTGCTTTCATTCACTAGCTATTATATATATATATATATATATATATATATATATATATATATATATATATATATATAATAACTATTTCAACGAAAAAATCAACTTTTTTTATGGTTAATTCTCTAAGAGTATACAAGTATTAGACATGATTTAATCACTTTAGATGTTCATTGGGTACATTATGTACAGGAGCACCTCCCCAAGCAAGAATTTAACTTGTATAGACCATTGTCAATATTTGATTTGGCTAAACTAAATTACAAAAGCAAAGTTTATGTATTTTTACACATATCTTGTGATTAGTCACTTTTCTGTGGGGCGATAGATAATGAACATTCTGAGTAATTTGCATTAATTCTTTTCCCAAGCTCCTAATATATAGTACCATTGAATGTTGTTATTATTAACTAATCAAGGGTCGATCGATAAGTTCATCTTCTCATCGGACTTCTTTAAATTGGATTATATATGAAGCAGACAACGATGTTGGGTAGATTGGTTTAACCATCGAGAAAACATTAATCGAAGTGTGAAAGAAAAACTGAATATGTGGGTACATAATGATAATGTGACCTTGATTGCTTTCCAAGCAAATAAAAAAAAAAACTCTTCACTACTTTTTTTGTCACAATTAAAGTTATAAAACTATTGAAATTATACCAGGAGGTTATAATTCTTAAATCTTGAAGATTAATAATGTTGAAATTGCCTTAACTATGAACATTGTTTGTGACAAAAGAAACATTAATTTTTTCATGAAATAAAGTATTTATATATATAGCTTACTTTTAATAAGATACGTAAGAAAATAACTTTCAAGGTGAAAAGGGACCAGAAAACAAAAGAAGAATAAAAGTCACATTCATATTGCAGATAAGATAATGCTCAAAGTACCACAATAAAATGTGTGATACAAAACTTTACAAGAGCCTAATCAATATTCCAAGTTCACGAGAGAAGTGAATAACTTCACGGGCATGTTTACAAAAGAAGACGGCTTAGAAGAAGCTTTCCGTATGTCTATTCCTTAAATTCTCAAAAAAAAAAAATGAAAAATGAAAAATTAGCCATAATAAAATTTTGCATTTGTAAATTAATATTAGATTACGTGCCCGGCTAACTCAAATTTGGACAACATATAAGTGTATAACCAACCTCAAGTCATGATAAAGGCCGGCCGTTCGTTACATATTAATTATGGGAAAAGGAAAATTAATAATTAGTTTTGTCTTGATATATAGTAGTAGTTGACTTGTAATAATAATTTAGTTGAAATTATTGTAAGATCCTACATGCATTACCATTAAGACAATATTGTACAACCCGTGCATTTGGTGCGTGTGAGTGAGAGATGGGAAAGACGCTGACAAAATAATGTCAGTTAAGGTCAAAACCCAAAAGGCAAAAAAATAAAAATTAATACTAGCTAGCTTGCTTGCTTGTGGGGGTTGATGAAAGAAAATTGCATGAGGTGTACTATGGAACTCGAAATCCCACTAATTTGTAATCGATCAACAAATTCATGAATATTTTATTATGGATAAAAATGATTGAGTTAGCTTTAACAAAAAAAAAATTAACACAAACTCTATTTTCACCCAAGTATTTTAGGCTTGTTTGTTTGAATTTTTGTGAGTATCATTAGGAGTTGAAGAATTTTTTTTCAGATATGTTCGTTTTTTTTTATTTGAAAATATTTCGACGGGTGCCATGAACTACAAAAAAAATTGAATTTTAGTGCTAAATAGTAAATGACAAAGTGACAAAATAATATTGTTACTAAAATGATGTATATAGATATACTAGTGACTAGAAATGTGAAAAATTTATCACTATTGACATCTAGTGATACCCTAAAAGTTAAATTATAGTGACTATATTATTGTCACTAAATTTTCACAGAAATGGTGTCACTAATTGTCAATAGTGACAACTTAAGTTCCATACACTTGTCACTAATAGCCATTAATAACAACTTAAAAATATATTTTGTCACTATTGCATTTATCATTATTATTATTATGAAAAAATTAATAATTTTGTCATTAAATATATACAAAAAGTGACAATTTCAACAATGTCACTTAATATTTGTCATCAAAATCCATTTTTTGTAGTGTATCCTAAATATGGACAATTTTATGTAACCAAAATCAAAAAATATTTTAAAAAATTGGGATCAAGTTGCATTTTTATGAAGCACAGAATGAAAACTGCAAAATATTTTATAAACTTGGGCCATTAGTGTACAACTTTATAAAATGCAAACAAGATGTGGTTCATATTCTAGAAGACTATTTTGTGGGACTAAAGATGCAATTTTCCTAATCTTTCATTAAGATATAACAATCGACTAAAGAAATTACGTGCAGCTAGTTTACCATCCCCATACCGGAAGTCTAAAACATGGAATAGTACCAATTTAGCTTTAAGTGTACTTCATTTTCAATTAATTAGTGGCATAATACCCCTTTTTAACTAGTTTCCCCGGCCCGTTTGGAATTTTGCTCACTTTAAAGCATCATCCAAGAAAAAGTATCTGCACTGCTAAATTATTGTTTTTAATTGGACATATATTTGTAATTTTCTAGTACAAGTATGACAAGCCTATACACACGAAAATAGAGAAACCATGGGCGTCCAAGGGTTGTTTTCTATTGATCTACACTGGAATTTGTACTTGATTCTATAATTGTACATTTTGCTGAGTTAAAAAGAGAAGCAAAAAAGAAAAAAAAGATAAAATGTGAATTACAATTGATCGAGTGGAAGGGTTTAATCCCTTTCGAGGTGGGTCAGACACATTAAGTGTGTACTTCTCTCAACAGGGATTCGAATTTGAGTCCGCTACTTTGTAGTGACTAGTCCCTTCCACTAGACCAATCACCTGTTGGTTTAAAATTCGTTAGATTCCTAAATATATATATATAATTGATTTTCATTGCTAATATTCGATTCTTCCAAAGGATAACTCATTTTCTAAAATGGCCTTGTATATTACAACAATTATATTAAGAACATTAGAAATTCATATGGACATGTCTAAATTTAAACCAAATAAATGTTTTATTTTTCCATTATTTTAAGCATGTTTTAAAATGAAATTTCGGTCCAAAACTTAGGCACTAAATGCTTTGCTATAAAATTAGAAAATGAGAATAAAGTAGCTAAATTCAAAGAAGATGGGGCTTTGCTTTCAGATCATTCCTCCTGGAATTGAGAAGACAAAGTACTAACTGAAGCCCGTGAAGGGTTGCATGTGAACTATAAAAAAGACCTGTTATAATCACTGCCCAATTTTATAGACCCACTCACGTGTCTTTTTGGCTTTTCATTTCAAATAATTAATTATGACCCTAACATAAATAACTAGCTAGTATAATATACTACTACTACTTCATTTTTTAACAAATAAATCATTCTTGGGACCATAATTAGACAAAGATACAAGTACGAGATGCAGATATACGGAAATGTATTAATAATTATACACACAAACTTATTGGAATATATATATATATATATATCCCAATCAAAAGAAATTGAATTGAAAAAAAAAAAAAAAAAAAACCCACTAAAGTACACATAATTTTCCAAATCCGTATTATCAAATCGAAACATATATATTGAAACATATTGTATATACCTATTAGTTACGGTCCTGAGACCATGCAAAAATTTCTTGAATTAAATATACATCCATGCATTACATAGTATTTGAAAAGAAAAAGGGGTTGCGTACACTATTTGAAGTAGGATTTACTTGTGCATCCTGGATCATTACAATTGCTATGTTCTGTTTTATATTAGTAGAATTGTAAAGTTGTTATGTTTTTATATCAGTCCAATTGGCTAGTTATTTAACATCCTTAATACACACACCACTAGCTCATTTTTGTTTTTTATTTATTTGAGAAATTACCTCGTTCAATTAAATAAGTTAATGTATTTGCGTGGACACCAAAAAGAGTCACAAGCTACATCAAACTTTAATGTGACAAAACTGGACCATTCAGATAAGCAATTCCTCATTTTAACCAAGATTCATAAAGATATACCAAACATTTAATGCAAGACTATAGAGGAATTAATTTTAAGTTGTGGAGTATTTTAACATCTTTTTAACACCATGCATATCTTGGTTTCCCTTTAAAGTTCTGAAAGAATTGTTCCATTAATGGTAGTTCAAAATTCACTAGTAAGTTAGCTTATTAATAAAAGAGAAAAAATCGCACTTTTTCCCCTAAAATTACAGTCAAGTTGCATTTCCCCCCTGAACTTTATTTTTTTGCGGGGAAACTAACACTCAAAGCAATGTTCTGATTGAAAGTATTATTTTGTTTTTTAATTAATAAAATTGCTTCTTTATTCATTCAATATCAATTAGTAACTAGCAAATCCCGATTTCGTATTGCAAACTATTTTGATTACATTTTTACATTTTTTTAACAACCCGAAGCCTCTATCAGAGAATGTACTGCAAAACTTACAAAGTGAACTTCAACATGAAAGTATAGTGCATGTTCGGTTTTATACATATCTCTCACTCTATAATGTCTAGCTAATATATATTTGTATCTATATCTATTGGTTTCAAAATAAAATTTTTGTTTTTTCTATATTGTATATCTTATACAATGCATAATGTTTAAAATTCCATAATTTTTGTACTTGAATTATATTGATTGCAAAAATTACATTTTGCCCCCCTAAACTTACAACAAACAACAAAGTTGCACTTCCCCCCCATCAACTTACAAGATTCTTGCACTTCCCCCCTTCACTTCAATTTTGCGCTTTTTCCCATGATTTAAATGATGAAAACACCCCATGCATTGACATATGCATCTCACGTGACCTACTTTTGCAGAAAATCTGATCGAAAAATAGTTTCAGAGTGCGAAGTGCAATATTAATGTAAATTCAAGGTGGATAGTACAAAAAAATTAAGTTCAAACGGGGAATAGCAAATGACTGTAAGTTTAGTGGGGAAAGTGCGATTTTCTCTTGCTAAAAAAATTGTGAAATTTGTGTCGATGTTTGAGAACAATCATAACTTTCTTGTAAAACTCGTGATTAATCATAGTGAAGTACTACATTTTTCTATTTCTAACAAGTTTATTCAAGCGTTAGACCTAACATAATTTATTTTGAGGTACATCAGACATATTACTTTGGATTAAATCTTCCACCAGACCGAATTCATATGAAATAACTTATCTGTTGGAATAGGACGTGGTCGACCTCAAATTGACACAAACCTTGTGTATATTCATAATTAAATATTTATTTCGCTGTATTTTTAGTAAGAATTATGACATGTAATTCCTAAGATAAAAAACAAAACTTCTCCACCTCATGTTAAAGTGTCACAAGACTGATACTTGCTATATAAACCTTGAGAACACATACTCTGTTTCCTTGCCAATAATTAAAATTAAACACACCACCGCCGGAACCACCCTCCTCCACCACCCTCCATTGTACAAAAAATGGGTGGTTTTAGCTTCAAGAACATCACATTCATGCTCATCATTTCTCTTTTCCTATGTTTTTCCAATATGGAAATTAGCAATGCAAGAAGAGTAGGCAAGCATTGGAGGCAGAGTACTTCTCTTTATAAGAAAAAAGGAAAAATCCATGGCTCCAATCATCGTAATGGCAATGCCGGTAAGTCTAAACAAAAGGCTCCATCTCTAAAAGCACCACCAACGGTTGCCGTTCCTCCACCAGCTCTTCCGCCACCTAATAAAGGGGAAGAGAATGCACCTGACTCTACTGTCTATAATGTGTTGGATTTTGGAGCTAAAGGCGACGGAAAAACAGATGACACTAAGGTAATAATTATTCTATAATTCTAATCAATATTATATGTTGTTGATATTTAATATGCCATTCAATTCTTTCAAGTAGAACTCGTGGGTTTTCATGATTATTACTACTATAAAAAGTTCATATATATAATTGACAGGTAAACATGTAATAACTTTAACTCATGTCACACCACACCTTGTAATAAAGAGATCATAATTATTGAAAACTGCAATATTTAGTCATGACATACCAACTTAAATGTGTCATTGTACTTAAGCTAGACAAACTTCAGGGGACAAAATCAACTCCCCTGTCTCAATTTTTCATTTCCCCTGTTTATTATAAAATTAATCTAGCCACATACTTTGGCATGTACATGTACATAGCCTACGATTTATTACCGGTACTAGTCAGTCGCTACACGCGTTTCTTTGAACGAAACGAATTTTCTTTGAAAAACAAAAGGGTCGTGATTTTGTTATGGTGAGCTAATCTTTGAAATCCGTACTTAGTTCAGAGCAACTCATTTGTATGGGAAAATTAGTATCTACCCCGATGGATTTAATCCACCCGGGCGCTAGATGAATGCCACGTGAGCATGAATTTCATGCTCACGTAGCATTCATCCAACCCCAATGGAATAAATCCACTAGGGTAGGATCTAAGTAACTCATTTGTATGAAACCAGAATCGATATTATCGACTTAAATGTAAGGGATCATATATTTGCATTATAGAGCATGTTATGTGGTCACATGAGCCAAAATGCAAAAGAGGGAATTTTGGTCCATACATAATATGATGATTCTTGGACAAACAGTATGCACTTGTGATATACTTCCCCACCTGCACATGTGTTGGTTAAAAATGAAGTACCCAAAAGTCATAATTAAGAGCCTTTATATTAATTATTATTTGCAACAATAAAAACTGCCAGAGGAATGGACAAGAGGGTCCACTCAATTGGACAGTATTCCAAAGATATTAACACCAAACTTTGTTTGTTCTACTCAAACTAACAACTGTATATGATGATATAAGTGTTGTAATGTTCCAAAACATTACAAATCCAACATATACCAATTGATGCGATGTTTGACCTCACTAGTTCCTAATGTAATGTTATTGTAAGATATATTTTATTTTATACATTTGCTTTCACACTCTATAAACTTGCATTTGGTTTTAATTCTACACTTTTGATCCCATACTTATAATTACAATGTCGATCCGAAGTTTCGAATATTTTGCAGTTTTAGTCCCGCGCTTTCTAAAATTGAATATTTGGTCTCAATTGTGCATTTTGCTGGTCCCAAGTTTTAAATAGTTTACACTTTTAGTCCGACACTCTGTAAACTTACATTTTTGGTCCTATTGTGCAGTTTTGATCTCAAAAGAATAGTCCCTATCTAGTATCTTTGGTCCACATGATTTTCTCTGTTTTGCAATTTTGATCCTACATCCTGGTGGGGCTAAAAGTGCAATTATTACTTAAAAAAATTATCAAGTGTGAGACTATCCAATCTTATGGGACTAAAAGTGCTTTTACCCTCATAATCGGGAAACGGTATTAAAAATGTCCTAATTCTGTGGTGAAAATGCAGGCATTCCAAGCTGCTTGGGCAGCTGCTTGTAAAGTCGAAGCCTCAACAGTTAATGTCCCAGCACAATATGTATTCCTAGTAGGACCCATCTCATTTTCTGGTCCATACTGCCAACACAATATTGTTTTCCAGGTAACCAATAACAAACTCAATATTTCATTTAAATTCAATATTACAAAATTTATTGAATCCCATGTGTCCATTTATTAATCTTCTGCAGTTAGATGGTACAATTATTGCCCCAACAGGCTCAAGTCATTGGGGCTCAGGCCTTCTGCAATGGCTTCAATTCACAAAACTGGTAGGACTTACAATCAAAGGAAGCGGCACAATAGACGGAAACGGAGCCGTTTGGTGGCAAAGTTCTCCATATGAAGACGATCCCTTGGACGATCAATCAAAGCTCATAATCCCGTTAAATGGAACATTTGGACATAAGCCTCCGACTCCTGTAATAATTTAATACCTTGTCCAAATTCGACTATTTGTCTTGTCTTTATGTCTGTTCTGAGTTCTAACTAATTTTCTCTATGGCAGATCACAAGCTCACTTGGGGGCAAAATGCCAAGCATAAAACCAACTGTAAGGACCACATATTATTTTTACCTTATGCATTATTTAATGAAATAAAGATAATAAAACAGGTGAGTTTTTTAACATACAGGCACTTAGATTCTATGGTAGCTTCAATGTGACAGTAACAGGAATCATAATTCAAAATAGCCCTCAATGCCATCTGAAATTCGATAACTGCATTGGAGTTTCGGTGTACAATTTCAGTGTATCGTCACCCGGAGACAGTCCAAATACGGATGGAATACACCTGCAGAATTCCAAAGATGTCCTTATAAGAAGTTCAAATATTGCTTGTGGTAAATAAATAATTCTCTTCACTTTAACACAATATACACAAATGGGACAAATTTGTGATCAATTTATGTTCATGGTGTTGGGTTGGGGGTGGGGGTGGGGGGGGGGGGGGGGGTGGGGACCTATATTGAATAACCATTCACGAATTGACACATATGAACCATTCATCAATCAAACATACATGTAGTCCACATAATTTTGGCCCCATTTTATCAGAATTGTCATGTTTTATATGGTAATAAAAGAGATACTATAGAACATGTTTCCAGCCACATAGAAAAGGACTCATCTTCAAGATTAGAAGTTAATGTAAATATATTATATTTGTACTTAACATAATCAACATTTTCTTGTCTTTATCATTGCAGGGGATGATTGTGTATCAATACAAACTGGATGCACAAATGTATACATACATAACGTTAATTGCGGACCTGGACATGGTATAAGTATCGGAGGGCTAGGAAAAGAGAACACCAAGGCTTGTGTATCTAATATCACTGTTCGTGACATTACTATGCACAATACAATGAATGGGGTCAGAATAAAAACATGGCAGGTAAATAAATTTAACAATTAATACTCGAGTGAAATGCAAAAATACCCCCTATGCTTTGCCTAATTAGCAAAAATCCCTTAGTGTTATTTTATTTACCAAAAATCTCCCCTGCGCTATTTTTATAATCGCAAAGAAAAAAAGCCTCCCAAGCCTGAGTACATATTTTACAAGAAAAACGACGAATATACCCTCACCAAAAATTGCAAAAACAACCCTATTCACCTAAATAATTGGCAAGAACCCCCCTTTCCACTTAAAAAATTGGCAAGAACCCCCTGTTCACTTAGGATATTGGCAATAACCTCCTTATTGATTTATAAAGGAATTTCTTTTCGCTAATAATAAAAAGAACACAAGGGGATTTTTGCTAATAAACATAACACAAAGGCGGGGATTTGCCAATTAGACAAAGCACAAGGGTTATTTTTGCATTTAGCTCCTCTATAACAAATAACATCAAAATCTTACAAAAATGCTACTTTTTCAGGGGGGATCAGGGTCGGTTCAAAACATACAATTCTCAAACATACAAGTATCCGAGGTCCAACTACCAATCGTTATCGATCAATTCTACTGTGACAAAATGAAATGCAAGAACCAAACATCTGCTGTTGCTCTATCAGGCATAAACTTCGAGAACATTCGAGGAACTTATACCGTAAAGCCAGTGCACTTAGCATGCAGCGATAACATGCCATGTACAGATGTGACTCTTACTAACATACAATTGAAGCCACAACAAGAAAGATATCATATGTATGATCCCTTTTGTTGGCAGACTTTCGGGCAGCTTTATTCTCCTACAATCCCTCCAGTTCAGTGTTTAATGGTTGGAAAACCATCGAGTAATAAGATTCAAGGAGACAATGATTCTTGCTAAGGATTATGGATTGATGTATTGTTACATTTGTTGTGTATTCTTTATGTGTGGTCGGTTTTGGTGTGGCTGGCCCCTTGCACACTGTTCTAGTTAGTGAAGAGATAAGTGAATATTATTCTAGTATTAGATTATATATATATATATATACACATATATATATATAAATATATACATATATATTTATATATGTATACAATTTGTTTTTTACTAAGATTACATGAGTTTTCGTAATGTGATAGGATGTACAAATTTTTTGTAGATGTGTATTGAAACTATTGAAGATTAATGTTTAAGATCTCCATCTGGCCAAATTAAAATGCCAAAGCTTAAAGATGTTACTTATAGAGTAACTTGTCATTTTAACAAATATTTTCTTATAAAATCCAATTAAAAAATTAAGTAGGTGTTACGAAGTCTCATTTTCTTTTGTATGAAAGTTACAGATGCAACTATGAAACGATACTTTTTGATTAATGTAAGCCGGCCAGGTTTGTCTTAATTAGGCGGGAGTAGGACTTCATCATTCTAAAATCTCATTAGTTTTTGGTACTTCAAAAAATCTTTTCAATTGAAAGGAGTTTACAAAAAGAAATAATTGAAAATTTGTGTTCCCCAAAGTGAAGGTACCAATTATATAACTAAGCTGGAAGAGGTCAATGGGCGATCAAGAAGGTGTAATGATCATAGTTGAAGGGTATGCGACCTTATCCCACATTGGTAATGATATAATAATGTGAGGTTTACATGGCATTGGGTTTTCCTACTTCAATAGCTAGCTTTTGGGATTGAGCTCTCTCAATTTCATAACAAAAGACTCATGGTGGTTGACAACCTTCACTATCATTGCACTTAAGTGGAGAGCTTGCCTAAGATCCATTCAAGTGGTCGAGTCTATGTCATAATTTATGGTAAATAGGGTCTGCTTTCGCTGCCATGTAAAAGTCAAATACTTTTAAAATGGAGAGGAGTGGGAACTAGAAAGGAAAGAAATTATATTTAATTATGAGGAAATAATACTAATTAAATTGGTTTGTAAGCTTCACAAATTCAGATTTATCATCATCTGCCGAAAGAAATTTAAAACTATAAGAGAAGATCGACACAAAATCCATTCATCATTTTTCAAACCAAGTCCTCGTACAACAACTTCAACATTTACTCGAAATTATAATTAAATCAATCTTAAAAGATAAACAAATTGGATAAGATTTGATTAATTGTTGATGAATAATAGTTTAGAAAACTAGGACAAGGACCGTGAAATTTCTTTCAGGAGAAAGCAAGCAAGAGTCCCTTACCCTCAAATATATACATTCATCTTTCATTGTGGGCCTCTGTCTGAACTAAATGGTGACGGCGTGTTGCAGGCAACACCATCATTCGGTTATTCGAAGGCCATAAGATAACAATACAAAAAATAGGAAAACGAAACAGTTGATAGGTAAATGTTTAAGGCTAATTTGTAGGACAGTGTATGGAAACAAAGCAGTCCACTCAAAATGTGTATTAAGCGTATTCTATTAAATTGGCCTAAAGTTTTGACCACAGGGTCAGGAAAATTGGTTTGTATACATGGACTAAAGCAAGCTTCCAGACAGTCAAAATCGGACAATTCCCTCTTTATTAAGGGAAGTAATAATTCCTTTTTTGTGTTTATTGGTTTATGTTGATGATACTTTAATTGCAGGTACTAATGTTGAGAAATATCTAAGTTCAACCTTTTAATTCAAGATCATTTGAAAGTTAAGGATTTGGGAAAACTCAAGTACTTATAACGAATAGAAGTTGCAAGAAACACAAAGGGAATTATGCTGAGTCAGAGACAATAATACTTTGCAAATAGTGGAGGATACAACATCTACTCTAAAGGCCTATGTAGAGTTCTTGTCCAGATACAAGAAGGTCTACAACTGGATTTTGTGTTTTCTTATGAAATTCTTTAGTTTCCTGGAAATCTAAATAGCAAATGAACTCATCTGGCTACAGCAATTGCTTAATTGCTTTCACATTGAAACTGCTGATTCTACACTACTCTTTTGTGACGATCAAGCAGCAATACATAGAGATAATAATCCTATATTTCGTGAGCGAACTAAATATAGATCAAGAAATTGATTTTCACAAAATCTTTACCATACCTCAGTTTTCAGGTTTGCTATCGAAGATGGCTGTTGTCATCACCAGGTTCCACTGCTCGTATTCAAAGAGAAGGTCGCGTTTGGGATTTTAGGGCTTTGATTTTTATAATTTTATATTTTATTTTCATTTCCTGCTTTTCAAGTTTTTGTGGAAAATTCTTGCCCAAGTCTGGCTTGGCCAAACCCATCCAACCACCAAGCAGGTGTATTGCACTTATTTTGTGATTGGTCACTTTCCTGAAAGTTACATCCAATCCCAAAACAAGTGTATTACACTTGCCATGTAATTAGTTTGGGTTCGGCCAAACCCGGTCTGGGTAAGAATTTCCCAGTTTTTGTTGGTCTTGGTTTGGCAAAATTGCAAAAATCGTCCTAAACTAATTATTAATTTTAAATTTTCGATCCAAACTAATTAACTTGTCGAATTTTATCCCGTAATTTATAATGTTTGTGTATGAGTTTATGATTAAATTTGAGTTAAGTTTCATGCCCAAACTTCATATGAAAGAACTTGCTCAGTTTCGTAATACCCGACTTACTCTTCCAAATAAAATATTTGAGTGCTTTATAACTTTTCTTTGTTTAATTTGAGGTTTTCTTTGAAAAATTGTTTAACATAGATATGCATATCCAACATGTAAAGTTGTGTTCATTATCTTAATTTGATACATAAAAGTTAATTACTAGATTTTGAATAACTAGGAAAGTGCACGTACGTTGTAAGTGTCTAGTTAATTTCATATTTTTTTGTAAGTTAGAGTATAATCAATTTTATTATTGTTATAAAATAAAGTAAGTTAACCATTTTTACCTATTTAATTCATTAGTTTAATTCATTTTTCACCGATTTAATCTATTTTTTAACCAATTTTATGAAATTTTACCACTTTAGCTTTTTAACCGTTTTACCCATTTTTATCAATTATAACTTATTTTCGTTGTTTTTACAATTTTGTCATCTTGTTTTATCCGTTTTAAACTAATTTTATATCGGTTTCACCTTATTTTGTCTGTTAAACTTTTTTTTATTGATTAAAACATTTTTATCATATTACCCGTTTTCACCTATTTCACACATTTTTTTCACTGATTTTACATGTCTTTTTCTTTCACCAATATCACCTGAATTTTCATTGATTTGACACGTTTTCACCGACTTTATTAATTTTTTCACCAATTTCACCTGCTTTTCACTATTGTTGTCGTTTCACCGGTTTCATCTTTTTTCACGAATTTTCATCAATTCAGGGGTATTTTTTTTATCAATTTCATCAACTTCGCCAGTGTTCACTAATTTCACCCGAATTTTCATTGATTTCACATGTTTCAATGATCATATTTTATCTATTTCTCCATTTTCCACAAATTTCACCCGTTTTGTCACGAAAAGAATTACATTGAAGTTATGTATGTTTTGAAATTATTGAATATTCTTCATATTTTATATTAAAGCCAAAGTAAAATTACATAATTAGCTAAGTTATAAGTAATTTTTATTCCTTCCTAGTAAGATAGCGATTCAGTTTTAATATTTTTTTGTAACATACTGGTATTTAAGAGAATTTCATTTTAAATATTTATATTTAGAGTGTTTATGACCTATGTAGTACTAAATCTTTAAATTAACATTTTCATACAATTGATGCTAAAATATAATAATTTATATATATATATATATATATATATATATATATATATATATATATATATATTTTAGGGACTATTTAAAATAATAGTGTTTTCTTAAGATTAAACTTATAAAAATTCATGTAAAAGAGAATTTATACATTTTAAGAGTTTATGTAGGAGATAAATATAATAAGACTTCATGTCTAATTAATATGCCTCTTCAATTACTTCTATTCTTTTATATATTTACTATTTAATTAATACCACTTTATAGTTTAAATATTCATGCTTTTATAATAGATAGAGATAGAGATAGAACATTTGAATATGAATAGCTATTTTATTTTTTTTCAATTTAAAACTTGAAGAAATTTAAAACCATATACGGAACGGAGTAATTATATATTTTCATTAAACAGAAATAGAACACAGAAATAGAACACATGGTTGGATAAAGCATAAAAAAGTAGAACCTTTCAGTCAGTTTATGAACAATACATAAACTTACCAGCAGCTAGCCTCAATAACAAAAACCTTTCAGTTTCGAAAGTAGAAAATACATTTTGTGGATAAATGTTTTTAGACTTGTTCGGGATAAACTCGGGCACTGTGTTTAGGAGGGAGATACGAAACTTGTGGATTGTCGACCCATAGAGAAGGTTCGTTTATTAGACTCGATCGGCCAAAACATATAGCACAGAAACAAGTAAAGTAGATAATCAACAACTTCATGAATGATTAAGGTTATCCACCAATGTTCATACTCAGCTATGATCCTAAAAAAAAACATAATACCCACTTTCTTGATTAACTGATGCAGTCAATGAATTGATCATACGGTAATGCAAAACAAACTTTCTGAATGATAAAGCTCCTATACAAGTATGTAGTCTCGGCAATAATTTGAAGCGTTATCAAATATACTGGTACGTAACTTGTCGTCTACCCTTGTTCCGTTTTTAAAACGAGGTTTGATTAGCATATCAATAGGCGCGGAGAAGAGAAGAGTTACAGATTCATAGTGAAAACCGTAAATCATGTTTAAGAGAAACCAAAAATTGTACGTATTTCATTTGCAGTTGAGACGGAACCATCTGACTGAGTTTTTTCATAATTAATTGTAGGACCAAAGGTACGTAAGAGCACCAATTCTGATGAAAATTGTGGCTAAATTCTGTTTTAAAGCAAAGAAAATTAGATGCCCATGATATTGATAAAAGAATGGCGTATAATATATATGCTGCTGGTAACAAGCATCACTTTTGGCAAGAGCAGAGGGTGTAATATATATTTGTAAACATAATTATTAGCGTATGATTTTGAACCAAAGTTAATGAGAAAATACATATCAACTAATGTATTTTCCACGCAATTTTGGAATATAACGAAATGAGAGCCAGCTGGGTCTTTGAAAATCTCAACTTTTGTAGTGAAAATCTCAATTTTGGAATATAACGAAAAGAGTTTTGCTATCCCTTTGCGATTGGATCTCAGTAAGAATTAGTAACATATACTCTATAATGGTCTCATTTGCTTGGAATTTTGACCAATATAATGTTGCACAAAATAACAAAGTAATGGATTTGTGAGATGACTTAACTTGTTCATGAATGAATTCAATGTGTGGTGAGTCAACTCATTTTAATTACTTATAATGTGTAAATGTAAAAAATTGGAGAGCATATATTTCACTCAACGGATATTTCTTATAAACTTTGCTTTATATGACTTGTTACAAATGACTAACTACATTGGTATAAAAAGAATCATACTATATTTAGTTTCCACACTTCTCACCTAGTCCAATGCATGAACAATCCCAAAAGACAAATACATGTACTCTTCTAATTCATGATGTATATAACTTTCTAACACTTATTTTGAGAGTGAATAGACAATTTAACTTCATGTGATAAATAAAAGGATAAAATACCTCGCTGTGATATCCTAAATAGGTAATTTAACTCCCTCTGATAAGAAAAATGGCAAAATACATTCCTGTATTTTTATAAAAGAAGTACATTGCCTCCCTCTAAATTGCTTACTAATTCATATCACAGGGAGTTAAATTGCTCATTATTTCATTTCACATGGAGGTAAATTACCTATTTTTATATCACAAGGAAGTAAATAGTTCATTATTTTATTTCACAGGGAGTTAGACTGCCTATTTTTATTTCACAGGGAGATAAATTGCCCATTATACACATATCACAGGGAGTTCCCTTATTTTGATACTCAGAGTTTCTTATGACAATAAATTTTATAGAAGTTTCACACTTTCTTCGTAATAATTTTATAATCATAAAAAGTACGAAATAACAAAACCACCCTATGATATGTATACTAAGGGGAAGAATGCATATTTACAACGAAGACAACCATATTTCTCAAAATTTCCCCGGGTTACTTGATTTTATTATTGCTCTCATATATTGATTTCACATATGCATGTTTGAAGTTGAACGAGGTTTCATTACTAAAAAACTAATGTTTGGAAATACTCTTTATTTCCCTAAATTATTACTATTAAGTGAAATTAATTTTTCAAAAATATACCGTCTCAAATAAATTAATGATTTAGACAAAACAAATGTCTTGTTGATTATGTTAAATCTGACTATTTCATGATTTCGCTATATTTATCTGTTCAATGATGTAATTTAGCAATGGACCACTAAATGGACCAAATAAAATTTAGGGCCTCATTTCATTGGACCCAACTAATAAGGTCCGCAACTGCAACTATGCTGGTTATCTAATCTTAGCTACTTGGGCACTATCCTCACTTATAGATGACAATTAATTAATTAATAATATATAAATAAATTGAGAAATATATTGTTCAATTTTCTTTTTATCTAGTATAAGTTTGAAATAATCTTATTTGGTTGAATCGTTAAATGAATCGACCGAGTTGAATATTAATAAAATTCAAATAATTTGATATTTTTACATGCACTTTGTTATTTTTATTTATGAAAATCGAGCTAAAATTGAATTTTAAGAATTAAACAACAAAATGTGTTTTTTTTCAAATCTTATTGCAACACTATATAAATGCTTAATGCAAGTTTTATAAATAAAATGTGGTCGAATATTGTGCTCTAAAAAAATGTGGTCAAATATCAATTATCAAATATGTTGATTTGATTTTCAATTATATCCCAAAACATAAATGTTGATTTTAAGGTCAATCTCTCCAAACAACCCCTAAATGTCTTGGTCACTTCATTTGTAGATTTTACTTGTTTCTTGGTCAATTCCTCTGTTATTAATTTTGGGCTTCTTATTCAAAAAGATAAAAACTATCCTCATTTATTTTATAACAAATAAATTATTTATTTCTCCATCCATCAAACAATATTTTGTCTCAACTCTTCACTCAGTTTGTTTCCTTCCAATTTTTGTTCTCAATTATTTTCATTTCCATCTCATTTTTTTTTCTTTATTTCGGTTTCAGGTTGTTATCTTTATTTTTTGTTTCAAATTTTTTTCTTCATTTCCACCTCGATTTTTTCTTTGTATTTTGTTTCAATTTTTCTTTGATAATAATTGAAACACTCCACTCTCAATCCCCAAAATTATCTTCGGAGAATCGACGTTAATGAGGTCGTAGTCTAGTGGTAATCAATATAAGGCTATTTATTCGATACTCAACTCAAGCTCGTTCGATAAAAACTTGTTTGAGCTCAATTGGTCACACTAATCAAACAAGCTTGAACATTATTTTTCGTTTGATAACTTTCAAAGTTCGGGTCGAGCTGGACTTGATAAGTTAAATATTGATAAAATACATGTAAAATATCAAGCTACTCGATACTCGACTTGAGCTCGTTCGGTAAAAGATCGTTTGAGCTCGCATCGTTTAACAATCAAACCAAGCTCTAACACAAAATTTCAAACTCCATAAAATACAAACCAAACCTGAACACCTTGTCGTTCGCCATTGCTCAACTCGATTACACCTTTGGTAATCATTGACAAAACTAATGCTCAAGGACATTAACATATCGGGTTCAACTCCCACGAATGTGAATATTTACTCCCACTAATGTGATTATTTATCTAGTTATTACAAGTATTTGATAATTTCAGTCTCTTATTAAAAGTCGTTTATACTTGGATTAATGGATAAATGTACTTTACAAAATAATAAAAATCAAAGGTCTAGACTTGCCCACCCAAAACTATACATAGCGATAATACAAAATCACCCTTTAGTACGAGTTCTAATCACATGACACGTGGCGCGATACACTTTCATAACTCCGTCATTCGGTCATTCTGCGGACCACTGCCGTCATCTCTCAAAAGGGACAATGCAGTCATTTAGCAAATTATAGAGTGGCAAAATTGGCATTAGACGAAACACCTGGTGTAGATTTAAATATAAATTATCATTGGTTGACGATTCTTGAATCCTCCTTAAAAATCTCTCGACTCTCGCGTTGTTCTCAGGCCAGCTCCATATTTTTCTTCTCTCTAACATTTCCACAGATCTATTGTTCTCAGGTGCGGACTTTATTTAATAATCCGAGTTATGTGATTTGATTGATTTGTTTGTTTGATTCTGTGTAAATAGGCTATGAATTGTTTGACATTTCCTATGTTATTCGGATTTATATTGGTCTTGTTTACGGATCGTTTATTTTGTTAAGATCTGAACTGAATTATGAGGATATTGAATCGGTGCGATCCAAATGAATATCTTATGTTTAGAATTATGGAACAAATATGTCTTTGGAAATTGAACTAGTAGAATTCAATTGGGAAAATCATTACTTAAGATATTACACACATTGTTTGGGAAATATGATTTATTCATTTGAAAAACAATAATTTGAGTTATGGATCAATTACTAATATAGGTATGAGCTTGTTATGATTTATTTCAAAAATTGTAAGTCCATGTAAACTACATTTCAGCGACAGAATTTCTCTTTGTATTAGTACACTTCTACTATTATGAATAGGTAAAAGTGTAGACAGTTGTGTATGTGTGTTCAGATGTATTGACGAAAAATGGGCCCAGCTGCATATAATGACGTTGTCTACGGTACCAAATACCAAGAATTATTCTGATGGATTCTCAAGGTGCCTAGTGTTAACTTTCTGTGGGATTACATGGAACTAGATGCATATGATGCTGTCATGTCACATGTATTTACTGTGATGAATCATGATCGATTTATGCATATGTTTATTAATGTTGTTGATATGATGATAAATAGGGCTCCAAAGCAAGAAAAAGAAATGGGGCTGACATTCACAAAGCTTTTCAGCCGGCTTTTTGCCAAAAAGGAGATGCGTATTCTGATGGTTGGTCTTGATGCGGCTGGTAAGACCACCATCCTTTACAAGCTGAAGCTCGGAGAGATCGTCACTACAATTCCTACCATTGGTAAGCGCTCTTATGTCTACAAATTTGTGCTCCTCTCTTTCACTCTTTGGTATCTTAGGAGTATCTATTTTGTGTGTAATTTTGGTTGAGCTCCTTTTTAGTCTTTGGGCTTATTATTGGGCTGCAGGTTTCAATGTCGAGACTGTTGAGTACAAGAACATCAGCTTCACCGTTTGGGATGTCGGTGGCCAGGACAAGGTAGGAATTTTTCATTATGTGTCTTCAAAAATCTCTTTCTACAATTTTAATTCTGCATGTGAATAAACTTCTTTTTTTTTGCCACATCATTTGGTACTTTGAACCCTATAAAATATTAGACAGTTACAAGAGTCTTACATTAATGCAGTAAGTATTAATGCTCTTCCTTCTACAGATCCGTCCATTGTGGAGGCATTACTTCCAAAACACCCAAGGTCTCATTTTTGTAGTGGATAGCAATGACAGGGACCGTGTTGTTGAGGCAAGGGATGAATTGCATAGGATGTTGAATGAGGTGATATTCCTGTTCCTACTTTATTGTTGTCATATTTAAGTGAAAACTTGACATAATATGTCAGAAAATCTTGTTTGATTAGAAATAGGCCTTATAGACCAGTCATCGTTTTACTGTTATGTTGGTCAGAATATTTTAGGGGTGGGGGGTGAAACTATTTCTAACGATGAGGTTTAGACTGAATATTTGTTTGGTATTTGATTCACTTAATATAATGTCTTTTTAAGAGTGTTTTGTTATTATCTTGACCTCCTCTATGTGTTTAGATGATTTTTTAGATTACATCCCTCCGCGAAATGATTCTACCTCTAACCTTATTGCTAGGAGGGCAGAATATGAACTAATGAACTATATTTAGTAGCTAAACAACATTATTGGTTTTGTATGAATTAATAATTTCGGAGATCTTGAGCTATCCTTTGAGATTACTTAATGGAATGTCATCATGATCCTGACTACATAAGCTGCATAAAATAATGAGGTCTTTTCCATGTTCATCAACTTTAAATTGTCCATTCATCTCGACGCCATCCTCATAAACTCATGATTTTGGGTCAAATGAATTCACATTTACTTAGGTTTTTCATCTAGCCTGATATGAAAGAAAATGGAATTTAGAAACATCAAGCTGAAAAATAATTGGTTATGTTTCTACTTATTCTCATCCTAGTAAATATTGAGTAAGAAATCACTACTCTCTCTCTCTCTCTCTCACACACACATGAGAAAGAGAACAAATGCAATATGTATGGATTGAGTAGAATCATTACCATGCTTCTACCATTTGTTCTGTTATACAGTAGGTGCAGCCGAAAGGATAGGGCAGTAACGATATCTTAACCCTTAACCAATATCGTTCTCACTTTGTTCTGACTCTCGTTTAAGCTATTTCGTCTTAGCCATAGGTTACTCAGGGTTTGGAGACCTTGACCTTGTTATTTCTTATGGTGAAAGACCGTACCAACAAATTTGTGGCTGCACTTTTCAGGATGAACTGAGAGATGCAGTATTACTTGTATTTGCAAACAAACAAGATCTTCCTAATGCAATGAATGCTGCAGAAATAACCGACAAGCTTGGCCTACACTCACTCAGGCAGCGCCACTGGTAAATAAAATTTCCATCCCATAATCCTTTGGGTGAAAAGTACTCCTACTTGTTCTTTCTTTCAATAAGAATTAAATTTTTTTTTTTTATAATTGATATCCAGGTACATCCAGAGCACCTGTGCTACCTCTGGGGAGGGGCTTTACGAAGGGCTTGATTGGCTGTCTAACAACATTGCTAATAAGGCAAGTGCTTCTGAAACATTTATGTGTATATATGTAAATTTGTAGATTGCATATGAAATGCTATATATGTTTTACTTGTTTGGTCCATTTCTAATCCTGCTACACTATTACAGGCATAGATCTTATGGAGTTGATTACTTGAGCTGGTGTTGGAGGCAGTCGGGCTTTTATCTAGTCTTATACTAGTATGTGTGTCTATTTTATTTTTATTTTGAAGTGTTTTTGTATTTGTTTAGGACCTTTGAAATGCCTGTACGACAATGGGTTGTTCCATATATTTGCAGACATATACTTAGTTTTGGCTGTAATGCTAATTCATGAATATTATCTTGGTTTTAGGTGTTGTCACTTCTTTGGTTTTGCATCATACTCTACATGTGAACGATTCAGTGATACTAATATGATTATGCAGCAAAACTCCTCGACTTTTCAATTTTCACGTCTTTCTTCTTTTTCCCTTGGCTTCTACAAATACCTCTGCCTGTCCGCCCTCTCTCCCAATTTCTTAAAGGGGCTATGCATACTGACCTTGTATTAATTTGTTCTCACTGGCATCATAGAAAAAAAAATGCAGTCATCTCATGCTAACTTCATTTGAGATCAATGTGTTTAGTTTTATCTTAAATGAGATGCAATACAATTAATTGTGGATGCACAACTATAGTGATTTAATGATCATATTTATATTACGTATTAACATTTGAGATTTCATTCTTCATAATTTTTTTGTAGCAGGTTCATCCCTCTTATCAATGCAATGCAGTGTATCATATTTGTCCCTCTTAAATTAAAAATATATCAATTTTCGTCCATTTTAGAATATATTTTGGATTTTATGTGATGTATTTTATATTTAAAAGAGTCTAATATGTTACACTATATTGATAAGAGGGACGAAAACAAAAAATTTAAGAGGGACGAAAGTTCAAAAGTTAACCCATAAGGAGGACCAAAAATGCGATTTACTGCCCCAGTTATAAGTATAAAATTATAAATAGTATATTTCTATGTGATTTCATACATCTAGTATCCAGTAGGTCGACAAACAACTTACCACCAACATTATAAGTGCGACATACATTCATAATTTTTAACCAACAATCAGTTTATTTCAGATAGGGTTGATTTCTGTGTATGTAACTCCATGTGATATGCAGTGTTAAATTAATTAACTGCCCCCTCTACAACAATTAACAGACATATTATCCTCTGTGAAAATTTTAAATGAGCATTATGCCTCCTTCCATCCATCAAGAAGTGCTGTGGACGTGCTAAACTTGCAAGAGAAGTAACATTGATGCGGTATGAAGACTTAAAAAATAGTGATTCATAAAAAAATAACTCAGTTAAATTGTTCTATAAAATAATACAGAGGGGCAACTGTGCGGAATATCAATTTTAATCCTTATAAAACTGAATATTAAATAGTTTAAAGAAAACTAATGTTTTTGGGCTAAATCACATAGAACGAAAAATTACTTAATACATAGGACGTAAACTTGGCAGTAAGATACAATATGGAGGTAAATTGCTTAACATAATATAGCACTGATGAGAGTAAATTGTTCCACATAAATTACTAGATGGGCCAACCAATATGAGGGGTAGTTTCGTCCCTCATTTATTTTACACAGATATGAGATAACGCAAGGGAGGGAATTTAAGTTACTAAACTCATGAAAATAACTATCACATCACTAGTATTAAACTAGAATAAAATTCACATTAGCGGGAATTGAACACAATATCTTTTCATAATACATTTTTAATGAAGGCCGGGGGGCCAAAAATTTGGCAGAAATCCACCTTTTACACCTTGTTCTTTTTTGTTTTTAATCTAACCACAAAGTTACCATACTTAGAACGTTACAAGTTGTGTATAATTGTATCTATATCTAGCAAATTTCAAGGACCACGTACGCTTATTTGCATGGATGATTGCAATGGTTCCGATTAGATTCGGGGTTGAAAAAAGGATTTTAGCTTTGGTTACCCCACTTGGTCGTTTATTTTAGGTCCCCTTAAGGATCTTATAAAAATTGTACATTTTTCTTCTTGTAATGAGTTTCCAGGTCCTTTTTTCATTAATTATTGATCGAATTCAGAATCTCCCTTTTGAAGCAACTTGGTGCGTGTGATATTCGGATATTAACTTTGGTATAAAGTAGTATATTCTACCTTCATTTTATATATGGTAGTATCTCTTTTTGGTCTTCCCCAAATTCATTTTGGCTTATATAAAGGGAGCCTTATCTCTTGCGAACTTGGTAAAGGCATGAAAATATGGTAATCAACTCCTCTAACGGTTTTTATGAAAAAAAAAAAAAACTCCTCTAACGGTGTTACCGTGTTAGAATATATATGTAAAATGTTCATTCGGAGTGTAAACAAGATATATTATTCAAACTCAATTTAATTTATTTGTCTTATATCTAGATGCTCGAACACACCTCAATAATTTCGGGATTACTTAAACACTCTACAAGCAGACTAGTTAATAATACATGTAATACAATAATAGTGAACTAGTGTACGCTTCGTGCTATGCACGGAATTATATTAAATTCTATTTAGTTAGTTAGGATATATAGAAAAGAAACTTAAATAAATGGTAAATGTAATTATTTATAACACAAAGGATGAAACAGTCAATTTTTCTTAAAAAAAAAAATATTACTTCACTTAATGAATCCATAAAAGAAATGACAAAAATTGTATCAATCTTACATGTAAGATAATATTTTTTCGAAAAAAAAATCATAAGTAAAAGTATATACATGGTTGGGAACAAATATTTCCAAGCACTATTATCAATCCTTTTATTTATGCTGAACAATAAAATCTCAACAATAATTTCTAGCTTGCATAATCTCTATTTTATGTGTATTCTAACTTCACATCCATCAAGCCTCATATGCTATCCTGATCATGGAATCTTTAAAACTTCTGTCTTGGAAATGCGCATCCTATTTTAAAACAATAAGATTACATACAATCATTAAAGTTAATACTTGATAACAAAAACCTTGAGAAGTATATAGTTAACATTTTCACCTTGCAAGATTTATAGTAAATCCATGAAAGCTTAGTGACCGTGTGCAAAACTCATTTGTCTAGTGTATATTGTGCATTCCACACAAAGAATCAACGAAAGACTATTTCATTACCCACACACATGAAATTGGTACAACACCTGCATTAGAATTATTAAACAATAAAAAAGCTAAATATGAGATAAGCATATTGTCAATTATACAGACCTTTCATAAATCCAACAATGAGAAGATCAACAACAAAAGGCAAGAAACACATCAAATTTATCAAAGACCTTAAGGTTCCATTATTGAACCAATGATTACCCTTCTCAATTAGTTTCAATAATATCCTAAACAATCTTATTTTTCCCACTCAACCCTACTTCTTACACAAAGACCAATAATTGAAATGACTTCACCTTTATTCTATTTCGCATGTTTCCTCACGGATATTAAATGTAATGCATAGAAAAATTTGTGCCGGCAATCTCCTATATATGTTTTTCATTCTTGGGTAAACCAAAATATTACAATAAACTACAAACAGTCTCATCGAAATAATTTCACGTTTTCTTATTTTTTTATTCTTTTCTAATACTAAATTTCATATTACAGGCTTTTTGAACTCTATTTTAATTTAGCCTAAGCCAAAAAATCACATAGTTGAGTGAGCACTCTCTCTTTTTCTCCACTTCCTTCTATCTTGTATATTCAAGAAATGGTATACAAATTTATGCTCTTTTGTATATTATTCCTTAAAAATCAAGTAAATTTACCAACTAAATTACCAAAACATACCGACATTGAGTTAAATATCTGAGTTCTCCGAAATCCAAAAAAAAAATGTAATTAGGAGTCATATTATCAATTTTATTGCTAATCTTAAAGATTATGAAGTATAAGAAAGTTGTTCTAAGCCAACTTCTATGAATATCATAAGGTAAGACTTCTAAAAGAAAAATGAAATGAACCTAGAACTTTCAAATGCAATAAACTTTAGGATCTCGACAAAATCAACGACATCTTAAACTAGACATAATTTTAATTTTAAGAACCGAAGAGTTAAGAGAAAAAATTCCCTTTCTTACTGATTGAATGTAGGAGAGGTCAGTCTAATTAACTTTCGTTTTGCTTTCACTTTATATTTACTATTGATAACTGAATATATTGCAGTTTGTCACGACATAGGACACTATATATGTCCCATTAGTGTTTCTCTTTTCTTTTTTCATGTTCGGTCTTATGCGATGAAGGTGTCCCATTGTTTAGACTGCGTAACATGTTTTATTCATGATTTTTGAATGTATGTTAAATTAAAAAAAAAAAAACATAAGGATTCTACGAGGAGGTTTTGAGTTTAACTCACAACTAATGTGGATTTTCTCTAATCTAATACTAATATTTGGTAATAGTTTATTATTTGCAATTATTTTATACTTGGACATTTATTGATTGATATAATTTTTGATATAATAATTGATAATGAATGTATTCTTAAGAAAAGCAATATAATAAATATCCAAAGGTTTGTTTCAACTTCCGCGAAGTGCTTAGACATATATATATGAATCAGTTTCATTACTGATGATTTTTGTAAGTTCTTTCAATTACTTTCCTCTCTTCTCTTCAAATGATTATAGCTAATAGATAAATTATGTTTTCTTCTAAAAAAAAAATTATTATTGTAATTAATCAGTTAATGGTATGTCTGTAGCCTGTCTGTAGGTAAATTGGGAGGTGGGCCTACAGATATCTGAATCGTACATGTGAATGAATGGGCCTCCTGCCTATTGAAGTGTGAAAAAGATGTGTATTCTTTTCATATATATAAATATATATTATACGTCACTCTGTTCATGCTTTTTCCTTTCTCTCTTTCTTTCTTTTCCTCTTTTGTTCCTCTATTTTTATTTTTTTAAAGAATGCCTTTGAACACATAATAGAACACATGTTTCATAATGCTTATCAATTAAATATCATATCAATCAATAATGGAGTATATCATAATGCAGAAATTGTTAAGGCCAATGGGGTCTAGAATGAAGAAGGTGGATAGACCTTTAAAATTTTTTAGTCTTTGCTCATAATATTATTAAGTATATGCAATTTACCCAATTGTTCTGTGAAACAGATGGGCTAGGAACTAATATGTTTGCACTTAGCTCACAGATTAGTTATCCACTTAAATGTTTTTATCACAGCAAATTAGAAACAGTTTTTAATTTGAGCTTTGAGTTTATGTGCAACGGAATCATAAGTAAAGTTTTTACAAGTTAGCAAATATTAAAAAGTATGTTTTAATCCTTTTAAAAATTCTTTCCAATTCTTTTTGAAAATATTTAAGTACGGAATTTCTGAGAAATCACACATAAATTTCTCTCAAGCACTCATCTTACAACACTCAAGTTGTTTGAAATCACATAATTTTTCTTCGACAGTGTCAAAGCTTTAATTAATTAGTCGCACAAACAACTTAGTAATTTTTCTTTGATTTCAGAATTCAAGCTTGAATGTTGTTGATTGTTAATTAAGTTATTCCTCACTTCGAATATGAAATTTTAGTTATAAGAGTAGAGGAATTTCTGCCCGTTAGAGGAATGCAAAAGTCCTGAATTACCCTTATGATCATGACAAACTTAAACTGTTATAAATGGTGCAGACGACTCTGCACTGTTCTATTGTACAAACTGTACTCTTTTGTCACTTGATGATTCGTCTTTAATACCCTTATTCTTGAGCATTTATATCGATAAATTGGTCTATGTCGTTCCAACATTAATAACTAAGCTCCTAAACCCAGTAGTATGATGGAATCACGCAGTTGTTTCAAACATCCAACACATGAATGTTTGACTTGGTTGTTTTCAACTTAGCTTTCCAAATGAATTCTTCAACTGACTTAACTTCTTTAATTGAACTTTGTTGTTGACAAACTTCATAATTAATCAATCAAAATCCATTGATTAATTCCTCAAACTTCAGTATCTGACTTCTTCAAATATA
Organism: Penstemon barbatus; assembly: GCA_003313485.2. Taxonomy (NCBI): domain Eukaryota; kingdom Viridiplantae; phylum Streptophyta; class Magnoliopsida; order Lamiales; family Plantaginaceae; genus Penstemon; species Penstemon barbatus. The sequence continues at coordinate 12,003,564 of CM064883.1, read as the reverse complement.
CTCGTCTAATCAATACTCCTCTGTTTGATTTAACTATCTAAGCTTTCCATAACATAATTAGCTCTAAACTTGGCTGGTAACATTTACTTAAATATTTTGTTATTATCTAAATTTTTAATATAATTTAACTAATTTATTTAGTTATATGTTTAATTTGAGTTAATAAATACTTCCAACATAGCTAACATAATTTTATGATACCCTAGGATTCTTGCAGCAACTCTTTAATGGATCTTTTGTGTTTGAATTAGTAATTACAGTCCTCAATTTGTTTTTTCTCCTATAATGTGTCTATAATATAATTTAAAATAAATTAATTTAATCTTATAGTTTTCTTTAGTACATTTTTGAGTCAACCATGTTGGAGAACAAAATAGAATCACCAGTATCACAAATTAAAAAAGACGTACCCGCAAAACCTAATTTCAATTCTAAATGCTTACGTTCCGCATATTATTCAATACTTTGTTCCTGCCCTACTTTACTTGTAAAATGTAGCACATTCTACCAAGAAAATGACATCCACTGATCATCCTCTAATTTTTCTTGTCTTCCTTGCGCAAATTAAAAAATGGGATTTTTGCACGTCACCCCTCACTTTTTTTTTTCAATTTTCGCACTTTTCCCCCCGAAACGCCTTAAATGTGACCGTGCCCCCTGATTTTATGTATGTTTGTGCACTTACCTCCCTGAAACGCCTTAAATGTGACTGTGCCCCCTGCTTTAATGTATGTTTGTGCACTTACCCCCCGAAATGTCTTAAATGTTACTGTGTCCCTGCTTTTATGTATGTTTGTGCACTTACCCCCCATTCCAAATTCCGGCCAGATTTTTCACCGGAACTAAAGCATCTGTAAAGCACACAAAATTTAAGAGGGCAAAAGGGTAAAATTATCCTTATTTCCCACAAAACCTAAACATCAGTTAAAAACGTGAATTGAAATTGAGAAAAGAAATTAGGGTTTATCTCAGTTAGGCTTAATTTCTCCTCCATTTACTGAAATTGAGTGAATCATGAACAATTTTACAAATTCATATCGTCTCTCTCTTACACAAAACTCATAATTTAGAGAAATCAATATCAACATTTCTTGATGCTTTCTTATTCCTTGTTTTATGGAGACCCCTTCATTACATACACCGAAAAATCAAATCACCTAGGAGTTGGTACTAGATATGGAATATTGCCGCACCGCTGGTAATATTACCCTTTTGCCCTCTTAAATTTTGTGTGCTTTGCAGGTGCTTTAGTTCCGGTGGAAAATCTGGCCATAATTTGGTATGAGGGGGGGGGGGGGTAAGTGCACAAACATACATAAAAGTAGGGGGCACGGTCACATTTAAGACGTTTCGGGGGGGTAAGTGCACAAACATACATAAAAGCAGGGGGCACGGTCACATTAAAGGCGTTTTAGGGGGGTAAGTGCACAAACATACATAAAATTAGGGGGCACGGTCACATTTAAGGCATTTCGGGGGGGGTGCGAAAATTGAAAAAAAGTGGGGGGTGATGTGCAAAAATCCCTTAAAAAATTATAGAAAGCAAAAAAGAAAGTAGGAATAGTATATTCAAAAGATGTCAATTTAATTCAAATGGAATATGACCTCAACTCATCAAATCTCAGCCGTTCGATTTGGTGATAAGGCTAGATCAAGGGTAATGTTAAAACAACAAATCATCTTCATTCATTCTCTCCACACATCTCCCAAGACTTTTCACACACAAATTATATATTAACAAAATGGGAATTATAATGATAATATACCACCTGGTCCTTTTTTTTTTTTATTTGAATTTCATTTGGAGTACATTTGACATGCATGTCACTTCTATATAAAGAGAAGAATTCATAACATAGAAAAATCAGGAACTAAGGCAAGGTAGAGTTGGCAGCTTCTTCTATAGTTGCTAATTTTACTTTCTAAAAACACTCCTCAACACCAATATCTTTAAATAAAACTAGAAATGGCACCTCCTGAACTACCCGTTGTCGATGCTTTCCCGGTTGTCGGGAAGATCCCAACCGTTGATTCTGACCCTAAAAAGGGATATGTAACATTTTTGGCTGGAAGTGGTGATTATGTTAAAGGAGTTGTTGGATTGGCTAAGGGGCTTAGAAAAGTGAAGAGCGCTTACCCTCTTGTGGTGGCAATCTTGCCTGATGTTCCGGAAGATCATCGCGAGCTTTTGAGGTCACAAGGTTGCATTGTGAGGGAGATTGAGCCTATATATCCACCATCCAACCAAATTCAATTTGCGATGGCTTATTACGTGATCAACTACTCCAAACTTCGCATATGGAACGTGAGTATAAAACTTATTCACATACACATACACATACACCTATTTGCGTTATCAATTATGATGCAGTTTGTGTGGTTCTAACCGAGACTCGTCTATTATTTTTTATTTAACTATTTTCGAACATCCTCTTTGATCAATGTTTTACTCTAAAAGAGTTACCTAGAACACACTTAGACATTCATCACATATTCAAAGTACTAATACTATAGTGAAGTATATGGTATTAACAACTATGTAAACCTCTCTTCCATGCATGAGTTATTTTCCATTCTTTCTCAAAGTACTATAGCTAAACACACACACACAAGCTTTTGTCATTTAATCTTATATAAAAACTTATGTAAATTTAATCAAGGATTTAACAGAAAGATACATATTGATGGCGTCATCAGTCCAAGAACATATCCGAAATTGAGTGTCTGTCACCGAGCTAAAATGTACACCAGATATAGTAACAGTGCAATTTAAATATTTAGATATTTTACAATATTCGAAACGTCATATTTCGACTGTGTTGACGCTTACCTCAGGCGTCCGCCACAAGGGATAGGTGTGAAAAAGGAGGCAAAAAATCTTTAGCCATGGCCCATATATATACCATATGTCTTTTCCAGCTGAAGTTTCTCAAATCTTCTCTTCTTTGGTGTACCTACATGAAGTAAGCACATCACAAAGGATACTAACAAAAACAAAATAAGCCCACATGTAAAATCAACATAGAGTCAACACAAAGAAAAGGCAGTAGACTTTATCATGAAATCACAGAGTCATTCAAATAGATTTTACTAGTATATATATCACACACTAAATGAAAAGTTTTGGTTTATTTATTAACAATTTGTGAATGGTTCTTTTACATGCATGATAAAACAGTTTCTGGAGTACAGCAAGATGGTGTACCTTGATGCAGACATTCAAGTTTACGAGAACATCGATCACCTCCTGGACACGCCTGATGGTTACTTCTATGCCGTAATGGATTGTTTCTGTGAGAAGACATGGAGCCACTCACCACAATACTCAATTGGATACTGCCAACAGTGCCCTGATAAGGTCACCTGGCCTGCTGAAATGGGATCACCTCCTCCCTTGTACTTCAACGCTGGATTTTTCGTGTACGAGCCTAACAAAATCACGTACGAGAACCTTCTCGAAACTCTCAAAATCACTCCACCAACACCATTTGCTGAGCAGGTAAGCCTTTTTTTTTATTGATCAATAAATAAATGAGAAATCCATGTTTAGTTTGATGTTTATTTGTGAAAAAAGAGTTTTATTTGAAAACTTTGTTCGAAGCTTTACTTTAGATAATACAACTCAAGGGCATGTACTAGCTACCATTGTTTTTAAAGAAAACACACTCTTAATATTATAAGTTAAACTATTCAAATTGGAAGAGGCACAAAAAATTTCTTGGTCTTAAGAAATTAATTCACGAGATTATCAGAATTACAATTATATATCGCCTTCTTGTATTAAATTTACATTAAAAGTTAGTACAATTAGTATTACAAACCTTCTAAAGTTGAGATTCCAAAAATATAATTTTGCCTTCATCATGACCATATGATTTATTTCACAAGACAACAAAACAAAACCATAGGTACTATTTACCAAAGTACCATACAAACATCACTATCAAGAAGAATAAATGAGGATAATGACACAGATTGTATCAATTTTCTAAATTATTTATTTTCATATTTTAAAATGAAACAGGATTTCTTGAACATGTTCTTCAACCCAATCTACAAACCAATCCCTCCTGTTTACAACCTTGTCCTTGCAATGCTATGGCGCCACCCGGAGAATATTCATCTCGAACAAACTAAAGTTGTTCACTACTGTGCTGCTGTAAGCATTATCTCTTCCCTTTAAATCTACTTCAAAAAATCAACACTTGTATACTTTTCTTTCAATAATTTTTTTGTTTCACTAATTCTTTTAAATATATAAATAGGGATCAAAACCGTGGAGGTACACCGGAAAAGAAGACAACATGGACAGAGAAGACATCAAAGTACTAGTGAAGAAATGGTGGGATGTGTACGATGACGAGTCCCTGGATTTCAAAGCAGAGGAAGAGGAGAAATTCTCAAAGCCATCAATCTTGGCTTCAATGCCTGATCAACCTGCAGTTGCATACATTCCTGCACCCTCTGCTGCTTAAATGGAAGAAGCAATAACATATATTGGTGCCTATTTTGGTTATAACAATAATTACAAGTTTGGTTCTGTAATTTTCTACTTGGTTTGATAAAAATATATGTAGCAGTAAAGGAACTTACAAATTGTTCCGCTGCTAGTATTATATAATTAATGTAGTATCTCATGTACTTTTGCAATGGTTCTATGAAATATTGGGTAAAATTAATATGCTGATATTAAGCTAATTAAAGAGTATATAAGCTATAATTTACCATTTCAATAAAGCAAGTTAATTTTATTCATGCTATCATTTCACCCAGTGGCGGATCCACATAGGGGCAAGGGGGGGCTATAGCCCCCCCGGAAATTTTTTCTTTTTTTTTTTATATATATGTGTTGTAACTTTTTTTAGCAAAAAATTTAATATATTAGTCCAATAGCCCAAATATAATTTCAAGTCCAATTAATATACTCACTTTAACAATAACTTACTCTTTCAATTGTAAGCCTCAATAATATTGCAATCATTTTCCTTTGTCTTCAATTTACATTTGATGGCGTCGATATTGGGGATCACTAATGACTTATCTCAAGCTTTACAAAGAAAAGATCAAGATATAGAGAATGCTTTGAAATTAGTCAAATTAGCTAAAGATCGTCTTCAAGAGACAAGAGATGATGGATGGGAAACTTTGTTGGAGGATGTTACTTCTTTTTGTTCTAAACATGAAATTGAAGTTCCTTCAATGAGTAATGTTTATGTTCCATATGGGAGGCCAAAGCGTAGGATTGAACAAGTGACTATCGAACATAATTACAAAGTTGAGAGATTCAATTCGGTGATAGATAGACAATTGCAAGAGTTGAACAACCATTTCAATAAAGTAAACACGGAGTTGCTTCTTTGTGTTGCATGCTTAAACCCATCCAATCACTTTGAAGCTTTTGACAAAGGAAAACTTGTTCGTCTTGCCGAATTTTATCCAAATGACTTTTCTTTTCTTGAGCTCTCGGCTCTTCCCAATCAACTTGAAAATTATATTAGGGATGTTCGATCAAGTGATGATTTTTCTAGTTTGAAAGGGATTGGTGATCTTGCTAAGAAGATGGTTGCAACTAAAAGACATGTCGCATTCTCGATGGTTTACAAACTTGTGACATTGGCGCTTATTCTACCTGTTGCAACTGCATCAGTGCAGAGAGCTTTTTCGGCTATGAAGATAGTAAAGAATCGACTTCGTAACCGAATGAGCGATCAATGGCTAAATGATAGTTTAGTTGTCTTTATAGAGAGAGATTATTTAGTATTATTTCAAATGATGTTATCATGGACCGGTTTCAAAAGATGAAAAACCGTCGTGGTCAATTATTAAAGTAAATATGTAGATATTTTGGGTTCTTATGTGAATAATATAAAGTTTATGTTTAACTATTTGATTTTTTTTTTTTTTTTTTTTTTATGTATAAGTTTAGCCCCCCTGACCCAAATTCCTGGACCCGCCCATGATTTCACCATGTCATTCTGCTATCTAATTGAAAATGCAATCTTTAATTGATTCATGAAAGTAAATCTTTATAAAGAATTGATTTAGTAAACAATTTAACTAAAAAAAAAAAAAAAATTATGCTACTAGAAAATTTCACTTCGTGAGCAACTTTATGGTATCAAAATAGTGTATTATATATACTATTATTCATTTGTAGGCAATGATATCATATAGGGACCCGAAGGGGAAGAAAAAAAAGCCAAAAATTCATTAATTGCTTTGAAAATTTGACGTGAAGCCTCCAATTTGGAATTGGTAACATGGGCCTATTTGTTCCTGCCCAATTAAATTGTGGCCTGTTAAAAGGGCCTACTCAACTACCACCATATATGTCGATCGAAGCAAGCAAACATCTCATTGATATAATCCTGGGAGTTCGGAGATCGACCGACCTACAACATATCGACATAATCCACTACACCACGTGCCATTATTACAGTGAGCCTGAATGACTATTATATCCTTGGACATTCTACAGATTTGAGAGCTGTTACTGGGCCTGACCCGGACTCGACTTGACCGACCCGATTGACCCACCTTGGAGTTCTCCTACTCCTATTATAAATACTCTTCATTAGTATTACATTTCAAGTTACGTATTAATGACCCGCATCTACTATTATGTGCTCAATTTTTTAAATATGTATAAATATACAAAAAATCTTGTTTTTTTTAATATATATGCATGTAAAATTGTAAAATAAATGAATTCAAACATTAAATTGTACGCAATAACTTGTAAATAAACACAACACAAACATCTCAAGTCTTCACGTTGAGCCAAATTATAAATTGGGTAATTTTTTTTATTCAATACCCGAACAGGTCCCGAAGTACCTGTTCAGGTGAAAATGTAATACCCAAAAATCCAACTCAAAAATATATTTCGAGTGCTAGTACCCGAGCCCGAAATGCCAAAATATTCAATTTTTTCATCCCAAATGAAAATTTTCCTATCGCGTCGGGATGGGTCCCAAATTACCGATTCAAACGCTCAGCCCAACCCCAAGCTAAGTTAGAAATGAAGAAATTAATGATTTTCTCGCTCTATCCATTCACTGCAATTGAAAAAAAAAAAAGATCTTCTAAAATTAATGATCTTTGATCTGCACTTTATAACTCATTTTTTTTTTAAATGTTTCATGTCAATTATAATTTTATAATACGTATGATAATATTTTATATCGTATGTTTTATCTACTTAGGCTTAGTTCGATTCCAAAGATTGGAAATGGCCAATTGTGAATTTGTCCTAGTTGTGTTATGAGATAAGTGTAATTGTGGTACTAAATTATATATCGATTCTCACTTGTGATACCATAAAAATTGAGGCCGACACATTAGATACCACAATTTAAGAAATTGAATCACATTTGGTACCACCGTTAAAAATGGATGTTAACTGATGACGTGTCAGTTAAGTTTTATTGCAAAATTGATACCATTATTTAGATTGACTGACAATTATACCCCTAACTTTTCAAGTTGTAAAAATAACCCTACATCTTCAAATTTATTGACAATTTTAGTCCACATTGTTGGCCAAATTCAAAATATAAAGGTAATTAATTAAGATATGATTGTAAATCAAACAAGGAAAGAGATAGAAAAAATGTAATTAAAAAAAAAATCTCTGCGTTTTTATGGTAGAGATTATGGCTCATTATTATCCACCATTCTTAATAATTTTTAATTCAAATTCATTATTGGTTTACTCCCTTATTTTCACCAATCTTACATTATTCTATGTGTATTGCTAATCACACATAACCGTTTAAATTTTTGCCGCATATTTTTGATAGCTCAATTGCAAAATTAAGGTTATGATTCTTCAATTTCCCGTTCATTTAGCCTTTTGAAATTCATTAATGAAAACGTCTGAAAATTGCAAAAGAATGAAAAAAATTATGAAAAAATGGCATAATTTTGATTGCGATTTTTGAGAAGAAGGAGCCATAATCTCTACCATAAAAATGTAAAGATTTTTTTTAATTACCTTTTTTCTATAACTTTTACTTGTTTAATTTACAATAATTCCTCATTTAATTAACTTTACAAATATGTTAAGTATTAGTGTATATTATCCGGTACATAATTAATTTTGATAGGGTGACACATGTCATACATTGGTGTGACACAAAGATGAGACACCAATCACCAAAATGTGATAGAAAATCAGCTCCCAATCAAAAACTAAGAAATCATTATTTTTTATGTAAAAAATGCAAAAAATTCGAGCTAGAGATTTCAAATTAAATTATTAGAACAAATAAATAGTGCTTCTTTAACTGAAAACTACTATTATGGAACAACCTATTTTTTTTTAAATGATTTAGATCAAATTTTACAAGATCTCATGAGTAAATCAACATCAATTTATATTTGATTACAATGATTTAAAGTCATCATTTTTTTTATGAAATAATTATTCTATTAGTAAATAAATCGAATATTAGTTATTAATTTGTGCTATTTTATGTAATAATAATATATGTTACTTTTACTACCATCTTCACAATTTACTCATAAAATTAACTAAACTTGTACCATGTACTTTTCTAGTTAATTAAATGAGTTGAATAAATGAACTATATATTAAATAGATCACAATTAAATAACTGATTTTTCAATTAAACCCTTGTAAAATTTAATCAAGAGAAAAATGAGGAATAGCTCGTCTAATCAATTAAAAGTAAATTAATTAATTAATTAAATTAAATTAAATAAAAATCGAATTTTGATTTACAATGTCCAATTAAAGGTAGATCCAATTAAGTTGGATGAACAATTAGATAAAAATAGTCCATTATCCCATTAAACATTGCATTTGGGAAAACTCGACCCGGAGGATCTCCTACAAACCCTCCACAATAGCCCGACTCGATTCATGCCAAATATTATTATCATTCTATTAGGAAATTCAAATTTCAAAGCAGTGTATTAAACATTTTGGATTCCATGAAACCCGATTTCAAATATAAATTTTCTCTTGCAAAACAAGTATACTGAATTTCCCATGTAAATACATTGGGTTCAGCCCAATCCTTTCTTTTTGGAATATAATTTTTCTTGTTACAATGACAAATCATTTAATTGTGTGCAAATACATTTACTTTAATCGGGTGGGTGTAGCTAAACCAAATACTATATCTTTAGAACTAGGCAACATTTTCTTTTTTACTAGAAAAGAGCACGTATGTTGTACGTGTTTAGTTAATTTCATAAATAAATTTTATGAATTAAGCAAAATTAACTTTATCATGTCAAAAAATAGTTAATGACTACTAATATTCAATTTCATTAGTTAAAAATGATGATTTTTATTGATTTGTTCATAAGATCTTGTAGATTTTTTTTTTCATTTAAAAAACACTATCTTAAGAGAACTATTTATTTATTTTAATTTGAAATAATACAATTTTTTGTCATATCATATCTCTGTGTAGGACGTCCAATCTCAATGGATGAAATCCACTGGGGTAGGATCTAAGTAACCTTGTTTAAATACATAAGAAATAGTGAATAACAAATTAACTCCATGTGTTTTTTAAATTGACAATTTAATTCTCTGTGATAAATAAAAGGACAAAACACATCCCTGTGATTTCCTACATAGACAATTTAACTTCATGTGATAAGAAAAAGGGCAAAATACCTCTCTATGTTTTTATAAAAGAAGCATACTGCCTCCCTCTAAATTGCTCATTAATTCATAGCACAGAGAGGTAAACTGCTCATTATTTCATTTCACATGGAGATAAATTGCCTATTTTTATATCACAAAGAGGTAAATTTTTCAATATTTCATTTCACATGAAGTTAAATTGCCTATTTTTATTTCACAGGGAGGTAAATTATCCATTAGACATATCACATGGAGTTAAATTGCCAGAAAGTCGGCTAATAACTAAAACTAAAGGAAAAAGGCAAATATAATCCTAAACTAATGATAAAATACAAAATAGCCCAAACTAACAAGCTATATTATCTAATATGCCCCCGCAAGCTGGACATTAAGCATTCTTAATGGACAGCTTGGAAATAAATAAACCAAAGGACGATTGAGATAAAGCCGGCAACAAGTGTAGAGATGAATCTTGAATGATATGAAACCGGATATGAACCATATAAATTTCGTGAATCTAGATAGATGAACTGATGATCGGAGAAGACAAATCCGAAGAATCCGCTATTGAAAATTGAATAATCATAAAGATCGAAGCAATTGCATGAACATAATTGCTGAAAAGAGATTGATATATGAAAGAATCCTTGATTAATATCAGGATATGATATGAATTGAAAATAAATATTGATAGATGATAATCTGGGATTTTTAATATACCAGAGATGATATTCGAAACTAACTGTGGAAAACAGACCAATTCTTGAAAGAATTGATAATGGAGACAAAATCTTAAATAATACATATACGATGAATATACGAAAGATATAACATCGGATTTGAATGAAACAATAATAGAACAGAAAATTGAGAATTAATGTGAATGATAATGAACCAGATATGATGAAAGTGATTTGGTTATGGAGAATGAACCGGATATATGAAAAAGGGATTGATTAAACAACAATTGGTATCCACAATGATTAAACAGGGCTTCATTTCCCACCAATTTTTCTTTCTTGGATTCCATTTCTCCTCGCTCTCTCGAACCGAGACATACCATGAATATGCGAAGAGATTTAGCTCCATGACTGAGACTTTTAACTGACAACCCGGACATAATATTGCCAAATTGAACACACGTATGAAGTGGATGTCTATCACTCATTAAATTTGTATCCTACTTCTTGTGAGTGTACGAATTCTTGAATAAAGAGACAATTCGTCGAACAGGTTCTGTGCGTACAACTTGAATATGAAATAACACAATTTTGTGAAAATTTGAACGTAAAATTGCAGAGGAACAGAAACTGAATTGGGAGTAGAAACCGTGATGAAATCAAAACTGAATAGTTTGTGATTATAATAAATCTTGCAGGGCATGAAGATGAAGATACATGCAAGATTCAGAGAAAAATTGAAAGCACGAATCAGAGAAATCGGAGAAGAGTATGAATGGTGGAAAAATAAATCTTGTACTCAGAATGATGAAAATTGTAACATTTTAGGTCAAGGGATTAATTATAAGAAAGTGACAAACACGATGGTTTTTTTTGTAAATGAATTATACTTAAAAATCTGGTAGAAAAATTACAAAATTATGATTGAGTATGATTTTCATAGATAAAGAATACCGTATTTTATTATATTTTGTACCCTTTTGAAAAAGAAGCAAGAATGTTATCGATCATATGATTTATTACGGTATCCTCAAAGTGAGAAGACCCTATGTGGTACTACTGTTTCAATTCAAAATCATCATATTCATTAATTGATATAATTTATAATTGTCCATAAATTTAAAAATTATTTCAATTTTTTACATATTTATTATTACTAGTAACACCCAAGGGTAAAATTGGAACATTTTAGAGGGCAAGGGGTTAATTGTAAAAAAATGACAAACCTGAGATTCTTACCCTTTCAAAAAAAAAAAAAGGGGGAATGTCATCTATCATATGACTTTTTACAGTTTCCTCAAATTAAGAATAGCATATGTGGTAGTACAGTGCCCGCGAGTATTTTTTTTTTTTTTTTTGTGAGTTAACGTCGATATGAAAATTGAAAAAGGTTGATTGATTTTGGTATGAAATGTGTCATTCTGAAAGGTGTGGTATGCAATGTATAAAGTAGATAAATGTTTGGTATGAAAAGTGAAATTCATAACTCCCTCCCTGCCCGAAATTTTTTTTTTTTTTTTTAAGTGAGTTAACAGTCACGTGCGGCGCACATGTCCGATTCCATCCAAAATTTAACGGTGGTATGAAAATTGAAAAATGTTGATTGATTTTGGTATGAAATGTGCATTCTGAAAGGTGTGGTATGCAATATATAAAATAAGTAAAAGTTTGGTATGAAAAGTACAATTCCTTCTTTGAAATTTCACTGGGACATAGTCTTTTTTTATCTTTTCTGTGATTCATCTTTTCTTTCTTTCAGTAATTTTTACATTCGTCCAAACCTTTTTAGCAATGACGTCATTTGTTATCTGTATCTTGATTTTTTTTTTTAATTTGGTATTTCTATAATTTGTACGAAAATTGAATTAAGTTGAATTGAATTTTCGGATGTTTCTAAATCCAAGGTTGACTGGATTACTAAACTTGGATTGGATCTATTCAAATCATATTGAATATAAAACTAAACAAATATCCATATAATTTTACCTTCAAATTGTCAATGCAAATACTATTCTCATCAAGTTATCTAAGTTGCAAATATTATTTTCATCAACTTAAAAATTATTTTGATATTTCTTGTAGAAAGAAGATAAACGAACCCGAAGGCACGAAAGAAAAATGAAGATAATATCCAGTGAAGATTGGTAGTTCAAGGGCGAGAAATAAAAAGTTATCATAATTTCAATGCTTGCTCCAAGGACCATAATTCTTTGATAAATGTTTCAATGGAGTTGATTTTTTAAGTATGTTGTAGATTAGGAAGTGAATTGCGCACGAAATTTCTAGTATATTATAAATATAGGTATGAACATAAAAATTGAACGTATCACAAAATTATATAAATAAAAATATTTTGTTAACTGTAAATTATTATACATATCTTTAGTTTCTATATAATTCAGTTCAGACTTTATCAAAAACTAAAAAATAGTTATACAGTTAAGTTAAGATTGTATAATAATAAGTCTTTTAACTTCTAGTGTCTCATAATCTAAATATACTTCTTCGAATTTTTTTTGCTTTTTAAAATCACATAGGGATATTTTAGTCCGCATAAGTTTTTTTAGAAATATTCATGATTTTTTAATAGTAGAGATAGAGATAGAGATAGAGATAGAATGTATGGACAATTGAAATAGTTACACTGAAAAATGACTTTAGAGTAAAGAAAACCACCTCAACACAATTTGGTACTAAGGGCATCTCTAATAACTAGTGGAGAGATGTCCTAGAGGGTATATGGGATAAGGGGGAAAAAAATATATCTCTAATGACTAGGGGGGATGATAGGGTATACGGACTAGAGGGACCCTAGAGGGAGGTGGAGCTTCTCCCATCCAAGCCCCCTCTTTCACATGCTATTTATTTTTTTATTTTGCTTTATTTTATTTGGTTCTTTTTTAATCTTTATTTGAAAATAAAAAATTCATAAAATTTGTATATTATTTGAAGATAATTATTTTTAATTATAAAAATATAACTTTCATTTCATTAAATTAACACTATTATTTTAATAATACGAACGAGAGATTATGAAAATGGATTGCTCATACATGACTCATAATACAAAAGAATATTGGCATGAGGTAAAGACTGAAATTCGCGAAAAACGTCGTCGGACTCGTTTATTTGGAGATTCATCAGGAGGTTCGATCAATCTAGACGGTGGTAGTAGCAATATCACCGGCAGCAATAATAGTGGCAAAGAATATGGCGGAGATGATGAATTTCCTTATATGAATTAATTTAATATTTGATGTAATTTTTTATTTTCTAGGTTCCCTAATGTACTTTTGATTTTAAATTAATGTTAATTTTAAATTTATTTTTGGTGTAATAATAATAATAATAGAGAAAGATAAAATTTATTATTATAAGAGTTTAATAGAATGAGCCATTAGAGAATAGAGACGACTAAAGAACTAGGGAATGGGAGAGAGGGAGGGGGAGAGGTGTGGGGGGGAGGGGGGGGGGGGGGGGGAGGAGAGGGTATTCCCTCTCGGAGTCATTAGAGATGCTCTAACATATTTGTACATTTGTAGCTAAACTGCAAAATCGTCGCAATGAAAAATAACATACATACTTCTTTAATTAATTTGGAGAAAAATTGAACCTAGACCATATTGTAATTGTTTTATGGAGACAATTGTCAGGGGGGAAGAAGGAGAGGGTATTCCCTCTCGGAGTCATTAGAGATGCTCTAACATATTTGTACATTTGTAGTTAAACTGCAAAATCGTCGCAATGAAAAATAACGTACATACTTCTTTAATTAATTTGGAGAAAAGTTGAACCTAGACCCTATTGTAATTGTTTTATGGAGACAATTGTCAGTATTAATTAACTACTAGGCTTTTATATTTCTTATAAACTAATTTACATCAAAAGGGTTTCATTTAGTTTAATATATGCTACACAAATTAACTAATTTCAAACCGTTAAAAGTCATGTCTCATTAAGAACATATTAATGCAATTCAATGGTTATAAAATTTGTCAATTAATTATGTGTCTCCTTTAATATTTCTCACATGTGTAACAAAAGAATTTCAAATTTTAAATTTACGCAATATTTTGACCAAAAGAAAGAAAAGCGAGAACAGATCATACATGACATATGGGGTTCATTGATTTAATTTCTTTTGATAGTAACAATTTATCAATTTTCCCAATAAATTTTTTTATCAATGGGTTCTCTAGACAAAAATTTAGAAGAATTATGGAGGAGAAAATGCCTTATTTTTCTATTCACAATGATTTTCGAGAGGAAGCAAATATTCATTGCAAGTTTGAAACCGAAGATTTTCAAATAAAAGGTAAAATATAATGAGAAAGTGAGTTGGGTGTAAAATATTCAAATTTGAAATTCAAGGATATTTTGCAGCTATTTTGAAGGGAAGACGCAAAGATGAGTGTGACTGGGAAACTATAGGTAAAGCGTTTTCCTCAATTGCAAAAACATATTTTGAATTGAGAGGAACCGCGCGAGGATGATATTGAAAATTATTTTGGTGATTATTTTCCTATTGATGATGATGATAAAGAAGAAAAGGAAGAACAAGAAAAGAAAACCACCCCAAAATAAGAAGAGAATATACAAGAGAAAGGATGAGAATGTGAAGAAAAAAAAGGAAAAACCAAAATTATCCTCACCCTTAAAAACGAGGGAAAACGAAGAAGATGGGGGTGGTGAAGAAGGAATCGGAGAACAAGAAATACCCCCGCCGTTAGGAAAGAAGAAGAAGAAGAAGAAACAAATAAAGAAGAAGAAAAACAAATAAAGGAATGGGGGTGAGAAAAAATAAAATAAAGAACATTTTCTAACTATTTTACTTACACCTCTCAAGATATGTCTAACTCTATAGTCATCACAACTACTTAAATTGTGTTGTTCATAATCTGGCTTTTTGTGCTATGTGTCAAAAGGGAAATATATTGTCTTTTAATACCCCTCCGCTTGCATTTTTTTTTTATGGGGCTGCCCAATAGTTCATGAAAAACTCCATGTCTTAATAGTTCAACATGCACAGAAAATATCACAATGAAGTGAATAACCAATGTAAGGATATTTGAGTCTATTTGGATGGGTTTTGGCTCGGTTTCGTGGGTCTCAGTTTAAAAAAATTGGTTTGGGTGGTTTCGATGAAACCTTTGAGACTTCATTTGGATGGGTTTTGATTATTGGGTTTTGTGGTTTGAATAAGTTGAAACCCCACTTGGATTGGGTTTGAATGTTGGGGTTTAGGAGAAAAAGTAGGTGATATGTGTCAAATCAATGCCTTTTTTAGTGAGATTTGAGAGAAAAAGTAGGTAGTTGGTGTCAAATCAATGTTTTATAGGTTTGAAGAGTTTGAGTATGAGTTTCTGAATAGGTTTTTGATGGTTTTATGGGTTTGACGAAAACTCATTTGGAAGGGTTTTGGCTCGGTCTCGCGAGACCCGGGCCAAAACCCATCCACACACACCCTTTGTGTCCCTCAACATTTTTTGGGTAGATAACTCAACAGACAGTGTCAAATCAAATGAGTCTTGAAAGCTTACAGAAAGTAAATTCTAATCTAATTTATGAAATACATTCAAAATAACAATTATGGATTAAATACAATTGTAAACACCTATAATATATATATATATATATATATGCTAGCAAAACTCACCGGAAATTTCCAATAAAACTTTTCTTGATATATACTAAAGCTGAGATTTGAATACTTTAACATAATTTGAATTTGAATCTCACTTAACATATGAGTATATTTTTATGAGTACTATCATACTAGTCATAAAGTTATTAAATATTAAGTGATTTGACATTGTAAAAGTTATTCTATATTTACTCTTATATACTTAGTATTTTAGGACACATTGATGTTATAATCGTCTTATAAAAAAAATCACATGCATGTTAATTATTTAAAATGGCATAGCCAACATAGGAATACAAGAGTTTATTTGCTCATGAAATGAATCATCATAAACGGTATATAAATTATCTAAGAAAGAAAAACAGTAGAATAAATAAAATGTATTGATATTAACATATTTTCATGTACAAATGCACAACTGATAAGTCAACCATAATATTATGAATTTTCCCCCAAATTGGAAAATATCAAAAAAGATAAAATAAAAAAATCACATTTCTCAACTTAACACTAACATAAATATACATTTTTTAACATATATCAAGATCTCAAATTCAATTCAATAAGGATGAACATTTTTTGTTAATCCCCCATTAACATTAGTAAAAAAGCCCATCAACTCCGGCCTGTACGGCAAATAAGACTTCCTCCGCTCATCCTCTTTAGCTTTACTTCTCAAATAAACCTCATGAGCTGACAACGACACCGTTTTACTTTTCTTCACATTATTCCCGTTGACCCTCACCTTTGACTCCTTCTCAACCGGCTTCTCCGCCACGGGAGGCGGCGCGTGTGTATTATTCACGAAAACAAAAGCGTCTCTCCCTTCACTATTACTCCTCCCCATCAAATCTCTAAATCTCCAAATTTTCGAAAATCCAGTCGAGTTGCTCTTCTTACATACCTCCGACGAAGACGCCGCCGTCAATTCCACCGCCTTTCCGTTCGACCACTCGCAGTACGGACCGGAGATTTCGTCGTTTTCTTCAATTGTTTCTACGAATACTTTTTTCACTAGTGGTTTTATGGGCAAATCATTATTTGAAAGCAGTAAAGCTGTGTTGAATAATGGGAAAACTGTTTTGATTTGGCCGTTGATGAACGCGTCTTCGGCCGCGATTGGTGATGTATTTGCTTCTCCAAACATGAATGAAAATTCTTCTTCTTCATCATAATCACTATGATTAGGATCTATAGCTTCTTCCATTTCTTCTTGTTTGATATCTTCAATTATCAAGTTTTGATCTGGATCTACCTTTTGTTCAACACTTCCTTGCATATTTGTTGGTCTTTTTGTCTTTTTGATGGATTTGGGTTTTGGTGTTTTTTTGAATTGATCTAGAGAGAGAAAAAGAGAGCGGAGAAATGGGGATAGGATTAAATCAAGTGTGATTGGATTTATATATATGGGTAATTGGTTAGATTAGATGCTTCTATTATTAATTATCCTTGTCGAACTTTGAACAAACAAATCTATTGATTTGAAATAATATTTGTTCACATGTGAATAAAATAAATTTAGTAACTTTTTTGAAAAGTGTGACAAAAATTCAATTGCGCGTTCACGTTGCGGTTACCTTTCCTTATTGTGTGAGCGGAGTGCAAAGAAGCTTCTCTTTAATTTTGAGCTTTTTGTTGTTTTGACTTTTGACCAATAGATTGGATTTGTGAATTGTGAGTGTTGTCCAAGTTTAGTTAAGGTCATGAAAATGAAAAATCTATTGGGTATTGTTGCCCACGTATGAAGAATGTTTTTATATTAATGGAGCTAACAGATGTTTGTTTTTATGTGCTCACTAATTAGTTTACTAATAAGTCTTATATAATTAGATTATTTTGTTTAAATTCAATATATCTCACGTATGTACGTACGTGTGGTTTACTTGAGGACTTAAACTTAATTTAGATTAAATGAGTCTAAATCATGGTAGATAATTCAATATACATTATCAAAAAAATTATATTGGACACAGTATAATGTGTTCACTTGATTGCAAGACAAGTTCAAATATATGTATATTCTGGTTAGTAACTTATGTAAAAGTTCATCTAATTATGAAGTCAACCTATAACTTATGTAATATTTGGACTTGATAAAACTTAATCTGAACCCAACTTCTTTATCAAAATAGAAAAGGGAATTTGGATGGGTTTTGGCTGGGTTTCGCGGGTCTCGGTTTAAAAAAACTGGTTTGGGTGGTTTCGATGAAACCTTTGAGACTTCATTTGGATGTGTTTTGATTCTTGGGTTTTGTGGTTTGAATAAGTTGAAACACCACTTGGATTGGGTTTAGATGTTGGGGTTTAGGGGAAAAAGTAGGTGATAGGTGTCAAATCAATGTCTTTTTTAGTGAGATTTGGGAGAAAAAGTAGGTGGTAGGTGTCAAATCAATATTTTATATGTTTGAAGAGTTTGAGTGTGAATTTCTGAATAGATTTTTTATGGTTTTATGGGTTTGGCGAAAACTCATTTGAAAGGGTTTTGGCTCGGTCTCACGAGACCCGCGAGACCGAGCCAAAACTCATCCACACACACCCTGTATATTCTGGGTAGTAACTTATGTGAAAGTTCATCTAATTAATAAGTCAACCTATAACTTATGTAATATTTGGACTTGATAAAACTTAATATGAACCCAACTTCTTTATCAAAATAGAAAAGGGAATTACTTTCGAAACGTAATTTAATTTTTTATCTTTCAGGTATATTAATTCTTACATTAGGAAGTAAACTAATCACATATATATTTTTGGTCAACCTCAAATTTATGTCTTATTATTACATTCAAGTGTGTACTCAAGTTTGTATCTCATTTTTGTCGCTATATTAGTCTATTTTTCCTAAATGTTTGTCTCTCTTTCCGGTACAAATATATTTGTAACATAAATATATATTCTATGCAATTATATCTTGTCTTTAAACTCAAGTACATATAAATCATTATCAGGTTTGGTATTTAATAATGAGTCAATGGAGATTTACGCAATTATAAAAGAAAATGAAAATTTATTTCAAGCAAGTGAATTACACTATTCAATCAAAGAAGGTCAAATAACCATTTAAAATTTTCAAAGGGGTAATGTGTCTATTCTATGTTTTTTTGTGTGAAACGGTGTTAGCATCATTAAAGATTCGATAACTACCATATTACAACGATATATATATACCAACTACATAAACTAATATTAAGTTAGAGAGATAAATATGTTATACTACTGTCTAAAAAATTGAGCAAACGAATATTTAACCTTTTTTCATGAATAGTACTATTCTGTATGGTTAAAACATGTATATTTAATTAAATTACTTACATTAACTCATTAAGTAGCTACTGGTAATTTTGAAGAAACAATTTACTCCGTAACTTTAATTACAGCTGATAATTACGTACGCTCCAACATTGGAGGAACATTCTGAATAATAACTTAATAAGTATAGGAAAATTTCTTCTGAATTCATAAGAAAGATTTGCGTGCAAGCTAGGATGGGAAATATGATATGCAAAGGAATGCATTGACTTGACGGCAGCCTATATACTAAAAAAAATATTGATGAGGAATTGTATCTCATTCTCAACTAACATTGTTTTGTTTTAAGTCCTAGATCTGTGCCGTCGTGGTCACAATCACAATCTTCTAGATAATTAGTATTTAATGGATGACTGATCAATTTATTAAGTAATGTCAACATTTAAATGGCCACAACGGCATAGTTAAATGTTTGAATTATGTCATTAAGTAGGTACATAAATAGTGTAACATTGTACCTACAAGCACTACAAGAAATCAGCCTTTTAGCTACGAAATTTTATGTCGCTAAAAAGAAAAATTTCGTCGCGAAAATCCTTTAGAGACGAAAACATTTCGTAGCAAGGAGCGTCGCTAATTCCGCGTCGCTAAAAACAGTTGTGTACGGATTTGTTTAATTCGTCCCTATAACATCCATCTTCTCCTACATTTAGGCATTTCGTCCCCTATCATATGTGTAAGGGGACAATTTTTTTCGTCCCGATTACCATTTACTTTCGTTGCTGGTGGTCCAATTTCGTAGCCAAATGTCCCTAAAAGGGGACGAAATTTTTTACTGTGCACAAATGTTTTTTATAGGGCACAAATATTTAACTGTACACAAATGCTCTTTTATAGGGACGAAATTTTAACCGTACAGAAATGCTCAATCAAACAGCAATCAAATACCATATTAGTGAGCAGAATTCTGTAGAAATTTATTCATAATTTGTACCATAAAATCTAGATTTAACTATTATAATTGTTTATTTCATGCAAAAGAAATACACATGATCAAATGAAGAATTAAAATTTATAAGATTCACTTTATAAACATTGCATATATCTGTAAAGTAAAAAATTCTGAGAAATAGTCAGGTGTAGCATTATGAAAAAAATCACATGCTACATAGTATGAAGCTACAAAACAGCTAGATGGTTAGATCAATGCCCAAAGATCCATGTTACCTATGGAACCTGCAAATTACAAAAGATAAAATTAGTTCACAAGTCACCAAAAAGTTCCCTTAAATTTTAAATTGAAGAATCCAAGAAGATGAGAAAGAGATGCTCTTATTTAATCAAATTATGTACACATGCTCACAGTAAAAAAAAAATCATACTCACAGTAATTTTTTTCCAGGGCCAAGATGTCCCACCATCCTCAAAACGTATTTCATGAAAAGATGTCGAATACGCGAACTTTCAAACTACAACAAATAGTACCTCCCCAAGTCCTTGGTGACTTTCTTAGGCAAGAATAACATAGCAGACACCTCTCTAAATAAGATTGTCCTACAAAGACGATTCATACTTGTAACATAGTGCTGTAATCTAATTTCAATATAAAATCATCTAAGCTTGGACACTAAGGTATGGTATTATAGACTAGCAATATAAAATCCTCTAAGCATAACAAGAATTAATAACTAATATGGATTCTAGGTTAAATAATTACAACTTACAGTTCAATTAAGGGAAGTTAACAATTATATGATTCTTAATTACAAGAGTAAAAACTTATTCCTCCAACTCCTGTTATTGTATTCACAATCCAACTGCCCACAGAAATTCCTTATCTCAACGCCCTCAATCTATTAAAAGTAGAGCATGCCAAAACTCTCATAAGAGCATATTTAAAGAATCACAATATAAATTATACTAGTCTTAATGTAAATTGAGATAAACGTAAGTAGATGCACATGAACTGCAAATTGAGGTGACTTCTAAATCGAGGACGCAGAAAAATTATATGCAGATTAAATATTGCTTATCCCAAGACATATAGTAAGTATTTTGGAGATTAAAGCTTTAATCTCCAAAATACTTACTATATGTCTTGGGAATAAGCAATATTCTTGCTTCAACGTTTAAAGACCTAAAATAAATTAAAAAGATTATTATTATACAGATTTTCATATAAACTAATTCTTTTTACAGATGAGTACTAGTCTTAAAAAATACATTTTTTAAGGAAATTAAGAAGTATTAACAAGGCAAACATAGTTAATAAACACACATTCTCTTGAAATACTTGCTTACCTCGAAAGGTTATCTTTGTCATCAGGCCTCATTAGATGGTGAAGGATCTAACCAGACTTAGGATCACATTCTTAAATATCAAAAGGCACTCCAAGTCAGAGATACCTCAATTGTGGATAACTGCAAAAAGGAAAAAAATGGGTAACTAAAATCAGTTAGATCCAGCATAAAGCTTAAGCAAATATAGTTTACAGGTATCATTCTCTACCTTGAATCCAGGAACTCAAGTATAACCAATATAAGAAGCCCCTGAAATTCTTGAAAAATATCTAAGTATCCAACTAATAAGGGATCAGAAATCATCTTAAGTACATAGAGTGGAGATAAGTATACTGGAACATTGCTACAAGGATGCCGTTAAAAATCATTACTACATAGAGAACTCATGTATGGACACCAGCATAAGATGGAGCTAAATTTGGTAGTTGGCTAAGGCTAATGTTATCATAACATATCTCACTGGTAAAATCATAAACTATGTGACAAATTAAACATGGTAAAATCAACTGGAGTACCTAAAAAGAAAGTCAATGGTTTGATGATACCTCAGACATCATTAAGTATAATAAAGGCTTTTTCTACTAGGAAGTTAACAGAGAGAATTCAAATTGCCTGGAAAAAGAAGGTGGAATACAGGTTAGATTAACATCCCCTTTCAGAAAGAAAAGCAACAAACACAAAATTTGAATATATATATATTTTGAAGTATACTTAATACCTCTGTGGTATTTATATTAAAGTTGAATTAACTAGGCAAATCCTGCTTGCACTATAGGCTTCCGCATCATTGTTTAGATGCTCAAGTATCACTTCAGTTATTGACATATCAATGCCAACTCTGATATATGTATTAAATCAGCATTAAATTAGAAAACTATATGTGAATATTTATTATTGAAAGAAAATTTTAAAATGCAAATACATATGTGTCATGGTATTGATCAACATGAATTTATTATTATCATCTTGACGGTATTAACGAACCTCTCCACCAAATTCCTCGTGTCCTAGAATCCAAGATTTAAATCAATCAATGAAACGTTCATCTAGATATCTACTGACAGTGCAATCAAAGAGGCCAAACAATCATTGTACCATTCAAAATCTCATAGTAAAAGACTGAGTGCAGTCCAAACCTAATTGGTTGATGCTCGGCGGTAGCAATATCCTGCAAACCTAAATACACTCATTCACCAACAATTTTGAAACTGAAACTAATGATCTGCATTGATTAGCTTAAAACTATACATTTCAAACCAATTAATTCGTTCGACAACATAAAAGTAAACTCCAAGTATACTCACAAAATGTAATACATTAAGCATTTAATTGAATCTAAATCTAATAAAAAATCTAATCAAGTTGCAGATCGATGAACCAAAAAAATCCACATTTCAACTAAATCTCTCTTAATAAGGTAAACTAAAACTTAAAATTGGAAAGAGAGAAGGGCTTACCTGATCCGACTTGTAAACGAAAAGTTATCTACATCGACTTGAGTGCGTACCAAAACTGAAAAGAAAATAAAAAACAAAACAAAACAGCTCCCCGTTAATTTTTACAGGAAATTCACAAATATGAAAGATTCATTCAAAAGAAAAAAAAAGTTGTCGAAATTAGGGCAAATAGAAGTTCAGATTTACCGATTCGCAATAGGATTGAGAAATTATATTCAGCTAAACAGCCTGCTTGCGATAAGATTGTGACGGCGAAACCAATTTATATTTCCTCGTTAAAGTAGTGAAGCTGAACCTATTTTTGAAACGAATTTGGGATTGAGGTCAGGCCATGGATTTTCATTTTTCTTTCTTTATCGTAGAGGCCATGGATTTTCTGAGTAAAATTTTGTTGTGAGAGTAACAGGTAAGTCTTGTCTGACAGTCTACTCATATACCCCTGATTTTCCTATTTATTACAAGTATGCCACCGCCTTTTTTTACTTTTAGTTTCAATTGGGCACGAATTTTGAATAATAGAAGACCACTCAATATAAATTTTTTATTGTGAGAATTGGGTACGAAATATTCTTGGCTGAAAAGTTGAAATTTAAATTGAAAGAGAATTATTGTGGACCATATCACTAGATTGGGACGATATTTTGGGCGTAGAGAATTAGTTCTAGCTTCTAGGACAGAATACAATTTTTTGTCTCCCAATGACTTGTTTGGTGATGAAAATTTGTCTGTGGCCAAAATAAACGTCCCCAAATAACAGATTTGTTGTAGTGAAGATATGTAAATTGCTTAACAACACAAATTAGATAACTATACGAGATTATAAAATGATTATTATCTTTTTCGTAGGTCTTGACTAATTGTGTCGACAAATACTGCTGCTTGGGTGTACGGATCATGGTAGTTAGTATCGCACGATTCGCGATACGATACGTGCGATACGATTCGATACTGACCCAAAACGATACGATTCGAATCGCCCAAAATGATGTGATTCGCGATTCGATACGTGCGATACGATTCGATACGAGAGGAAAACAATACGCGATACGATACACGGTTTAATAACCATGGTACGGATTCTTTTCAGTGTACAATGTCAATTTTCTAATTAGGGGATCAACAATATAAAAAAAAAAAAAATAGTGTTAATGGCAATTCACTCTATGTGATGATTTGAAAAAGAACAATTTACCTTTTATCTATATCTATCTATCTAGCTATATCTATTTTATATATATATTATTATTATATTATTTATATTTATACATATAAAAGTGTAGGCTTGGCCAAGAAAATTTCTTTCCTTTTTTTTAAGACTAATATACTCTTATTTAAATTATATTGAGATATTTAGTTTTATGGCAAAAAAATAAATACAAAAATTCTATAAGTACAATTAGACAATAAGTCTCTCCTGCATCAACATTATTATGATTATCTTTTAATTAAAGCTTTACAACTCTTTAAAATATTAATCCAAAAAAAAAATACTATTACTCTATATATCTTCTAAAATTCTTTGGAATGTTCTTAAATAGTTATCTCTTATTAAAGGACCTCAAAATATTAAAGAATCTTATAAAAAATTAAGCCACATGCATTTGTTCTACATAGAAAAAATTAATTAACTAAAAAACATATAATAGGCTTAAGCAGTAAAAAGTCCTAACATAGAAATTGGTTAAAATAGATAAAACCGGGTAAAATTCGATGATATGATAAAATCAATGAAAAAATTGGATCCAAAAAAATGATTTTTAGCAATTAATCACAAACAGAGACTTATACGTGGTATATAAGATGCTCTGGCAATTCAATTGTGGCACTTGTTCAAGCATTGGATCATAATTATTCGTCTGTATATTTGGGGAGACGTAAAAGAAAATATGTCTTTACTTTCCAAGGTCCTGTATTTTAATTTTTACATCATTTTGGTTGGGAATTTTAATGTGTTTTGCTTGATTGAGGAATTTTGTTAATAAGCTATACTCATCATCATTACATATACCGAATACAAGCAAGATAAATCGGATTTGTTTGGGGGGTTAGATTATGTATTAGTGACTGACAAGTAAGCCAAGTTAATCTGACAAACATATATTAGAGTTTTCTGTCTCTCAATAGATTACCTAATCTGTTAAATTTCATATTAGAATTGATATTTAAAGATAGTGATTGGAATCCTAATCTGACAACCCAATATCTTCATTCGGCTGCCAAACACCCCCTAGTTGATTGAGGCGGATAATTTTTTAAATGAAGGATCACCCTTTACCTAAAATGCAACTAGATATTCATCAGGATAGTGTTGAATTTTGAAAGAATTAAAAATGTATCTTGCTATTGTACTAATATAGGCGGATTTATTAACAAAAACAATATTAAGATCTGCAGATTTATCAACAAAAGGGGGGGAGGTACTTTAAAGCACCTGCTTATTATGTTTTAATTTTTTCACAGCTCTCATACTAGCATTTGAACCCGTGACCTAATAGAATGGATAAACGATCCAAACCATCTGGACAACGAATGCCGGTGGGAACACTTTGACAAGACAATTAATAAATAGGAATGTAAAATAAAACTAAAAACAGTGTACAGTTATTTACTGATGGATTAGTTCTAATTAATGCTCTTATTGTCCCATTTCTTGACAAAAGCTATATGCAGTGTTTTTACAATCGGAACGGACCGGTCGGTTGGTCCGGTTTAATCGCTAATCGTTTCGCAATACGGTCTGGTTTACTCCTAAAAATCAGTCTCCTAATTAACCAGCTCGAACCGGTAAAACCGACTCCAAAATTGGTAAAACCAATGAACCAGTGGTTCACATAATTTTTTTTTTCAAATTTAGAGATTTTTTGTTATTATTATTTATTTGAACTCTTATTTAACATTTAATAGAATTACATTTATGTACTTTAATTGGAATAACATTCATTATTTTAGTGTTTTAACAATCAATGAGGAACAATATATGCAATATTACATTTTTTTACTTAAAGAAGTAGATAACCATTTTCTCATCATTGTGAATAATATTACCATTTTCTCAAATCAATTACCATATAAACATCAAGTTACAACAATAGAACCCAAAAGAACAAGCCAAAACTTTGAAAATGAGATGAACTTTTAACTTTGTTGTCTTGTTTTGAATGTATATATCTTTGAGGGATACTTGAGATTTATATTTTTGACATTAATCTTAAATATTATGACATTTTGATTATTTGCCTGAAAAAAAAAATTATATTGACAAAGAATGATAATTTTTTGAATCATAATTGTATTTTAGATAATCTAAATATATATATAAATATTACATAATAATAAAGTCACATCGGTTATACCGATCGATCTAGTCGACCCGATCTAACCGATCAAACCAGTAATCAGTAGGGCTTCCGGTTCAATGACCGGTCCGATTTTACAAACTCTGGCTATCATGGATCAAAATTTCTATCTTTTCTGTCGAAAACATCGAGAAGTTTCCGTTCTTGAATCAGGCGAAACGAAAACAAGATATAATTCCGAAAGGACCGAAACTATTTATTTACCTTGAACTTTGTTGTTTTACTAAATTTAGTAACTTTTTTTTTTTTATAATTTTTCCTAAGCGTTTCCAAAATATTTCCGGTAAGTCTCAAAAAATTTCCGAAATTTGGATGATCGAAATATACACTCGAAACGAAATTTTGATTCATAATGGCTATATGTACATATATTTTACTTTTACATGGCAAATTACATTTACATGTCACAAACAATGCTTCCTTAAAAACCGAACTTTTAAAAGCAAATATATATATATATATATATATATATATATATATATATATATATATATATATATATATATATATATATATATATATATATATATATATATAAAATGCATTTTGAACATATATCTACAGGCTTCATTTAGATCAAGAGATTTAAAGCTTAGTATTTCAAATTTGATCATAACAATGTAGAAACTAGAAATAAAGTAATTATTTTGATTATATTAATATTTGGTCTGTGGGGAAAATTCTTGTCCAAGCCTGGCTTGGCCAAACCCATCCAACCACCAAGCAAGTGTATATCACTTGCTTTGTGATTAGTCACTCTCCTGGGAGTTATAACCAATCTCAGAGCAAGTATATTACACTTGCCATATAGTTGCTTTGGGTTCGACCAAACCCGGTCTGGGTAAGAATTTCCCTTGGTGTGGAATCAAATCTTATAACATAAGTATTTTGTATAATTCTTTTAACCAAAATCTCAGAACATACACATTTTGTATTATTCTTTATTTTAACTATATTGATGATTTAAATTGTCATTTAAAATCATATTACTAAGTTCTTCGTCAAATTCAAATTGTTCAATCCAAATGACAACTCAAGAAAAATAATATCTGGTTGTGGTGTAGATCATAAACCCAAAGCATATTCGTGTACATATTTTACTACGACTGTCAAAGGGGTTGGGTTAAAACAAGTATGCCCATGATCCAACTTCATTTATGTTGTTTCGGATCCATATCTTGCTCGTAACTAAAATTCTCTACTCCATCGGACATTACTTGAATTCAACCGTGTTTTGGATTTTTTAAGGATAAATTATGAATACTCTCCTCGTATAAGGCCTAATTATAAAAATTTTCCTCACGTATTGTATATTACAAAAACTCCCATCAAGTTTGTCACATTCTTGCAAGTAACTCGCTGCCCCCTAAAATATTTCAATTTGCCCTAGAGGTTTTGTAATGTTTACATTGTTATATTTTAAAAACTATAAAAATGATAATCATAAATTTTCTATCAAAATAATTGATATAATTTATAAAAATTTCAATGTGTGAACAATATAAACTTTTTTAAGTTAAAATATCTTATTTATAGTACAACATGATTTTATAAAATTTACTAATTTAGAAAATAAATTCATTTAACTAAATATGTAAACAATTTGTTCATATTTATAAAATATTATTATTTTCTATTTAATTTATTATTATACAATTTAAATTACTTATTAATACATAAATACCTTTTTTGGGCAATATTTATTAAAACTAATGAATAATTATAAATTGTATCAATTATTTTGGTAGTATATATAATTACCTCTTTAATTTCTAATTTATAAGATATAACAATTAGCACTCAAGTTTTAACATTTATAAGACAATACATTACAAATAATACTTAAGGGCAAAATTGGAGCATTTTAGAGACGAGGGGTTAATTGTAAGAAAGTGACAAATTTAAGGGAGATTTTTGTAATTAGACCTTACGTGAGGGGGTATTCGTAATTTACCCCTATTTTATTCAATAAATCTCTACATTCAAATTTCTAGACAATATTTATCTATACAATATAGGTTTGTTAACTTCACATCTTCATTATTTAGTTTAGATTAATTGTTCTATAGAAAATTGAATGTCCACACGTTTAACCAAATATTTCAAATATCAAAACACATTGAAAAGTACTGAATTGATGCTAATGTATTAAAATTGATTCATATTGTTAGGTGAAAATATACATAAAATGATATCATGAATTAAATATTAACTTATACCGTGTGAAATAGCAATAAAATATTGTTAATGTTATTTATAAAATAAAATATTATGCATACATTATTGAATTCGATTCTTTAATGAATCTGATCGAGCCAAATTCATATTGACTCCACGTATTTCTGATTAATATATTCTTAATTGGTTCAGATCCACTATATTTTATTGAACAAAAATTTTGGTAAATTTAGAAGGATTAGAACATAATTCGGAATAAAATCTGCCCGTTGACAATTCTATATTTTACAACCCGGATAGGTTGAATAACCGAAGAAAAGTATTATCGAGTTTGAAAGCCCAATCTAAACAGGGCCCTAAGATTTGGAGTCAAGTGAACAAAAACTAGGTCAATGTTAATGAAGAAAGTTCAACTTGACCATAAAGTTTAAGCTATATACTGTAAGTCTTGCAATTTGGGTCGTTAACGTGTTGGATTTAGGTTATATCAAATTTGATCTAATTAGATCTTGTTTAGAACTAATATTCCGAGTCTTCCACGAATTTGAGCGTGTATTGTATCTTATTCGAATCCAAGCAATAATTAAATAACCAAGTGAAAGAGATAGTTGAAACCCCCTACACAATGGCATGGTTAGTAAATAATTAAATGTTGGGATTCTGTCATTAAGTAGGATTTTATATATCTTAGTCGTAAAGTTGTATCAATTTAAAAAGTCCTCCTAGAAGATTGCCTATTGCTTAACCGCAAAATTTAGACTAGTACGAGATTAGAAGATTATTATTATATATTGTCTTTTTCGTAGGTTTTGACTAATTGTATTGAGAAAATAACCTTTCATATTATTGCACGTTTGCACACTGCTGAGTGTGCAATATTAATTTTCTAATTAGATGGTCAACAATAATAAAATAAACTGAGATTGAACTATTATCCAACAATTAGAATAGTGTTGTTAATTCTACCAAAAAAAGTTAAAATATATAAATCGCTAATTCATGGATCAATCAAGATGCGAATTGGACTCATTCTTACCTAAGTAATTTCATTTTTTTTCATTTTCATTTAAGTTGTAATTAAAATTATTATGGGTCATATTTGGATATTATTATCATGTCAAATTGCACACACAAGTGCAAACAAATTATTTAAGATGCAATCACAATTCACAATCGCAACAACAGAGACTTAGACTTTAATAAGATGATATATATTAATTTTTATCTCGCCATTTCGATTGTGGTACTTATTTCAAGCATATATATAAGATCATTATTATTCAATAATAGTCTATTACTTTCCAAGGTCCTAATTGCTGTTATAAATATCATTTTGGTTTAGAATTCTAATATTTTTTTGTTGGATTGAGGAATTTCTTAACAAACTATACTCATCATCGTATAATTTATAAATTTTGTTGCTCATAACTAGGGCTGTCAATGGGTCAAATTCTGGTTGGATCAGACTCGTCCAGATCCGGCTCCATTTATATCGGATTGAATCATGTCGGAATCGGATCTTGCTCGGATTGTGCTCGGATCTAGATTTTTTGAATCCAATGGATCTTGGTCGGATTTGGCCGGATATCGGATATTTTTCGGATCCAATAAATTTGTATTTAAAAAGTTAAATTAATATTTTTTTCCTAAAACAAGTTTATTATCTTTTCAATTTTATTTAATTTTAGCTCACATTTTCAAAGTTTCTTTACTATATTCATATTTGTAGAATGAATATATTTGTTTAAATAAATTTATTTACGAATTATAAATTACTATCTTCTTAAATTGACGTTGAAATATTATTAATGATACTTATTTTTATAAATCATTTTGTATATATATCTTTATTTTTATTTGTTGTCGGATACGGATCTTTAATGGATCGGATCGACCTAAATCCATATTCGCTCCATGAGTTTCGGATTTCGGATCTTTATAATCGGATCGGGTCCATCGAATCTCTAATCGGACAATTATCCTAATAAATCGGACCGAATTCGGACGGATCCGGATTGAAATCTGCCCCATTGACAGCCCTACTCATAACAAAGACAAGCAAGGGAAAATTGTTTGGTGTGGGTTAAATTATCCATGATTGTTTAGTAACTTAGCAACAGCGACTCAAACTAGTTAATTTGGCTAATCCGGTGTAAATGCTCCATTAGAATTTGTGGATTATCTAATCTATTAAACCCCATGGAAATTGGAAGTTAAAGATAGTGGAGCACTCATGTTGTTTTTCATCTATTTTTTCTGTGTTTGTGTTTTTCTCCGCATGGATCTTTTACAAGCATTATTCAGTTGAAAATTATGGCTAATATTGTGCTAATTTCAATTTTCACATATAAAAAGTTAAATTTATATGCAGATTTATTAACAAAAATTGTACTATATATGCAATAAATTATTAATAAAAAAAGGGAGGGGGAGGGTACTTTAAAGTACCTACTTTTTTCTCTTATTTCTTCTTCTTCTCATACTAGCACTCGAACCCTGGACCTAATGGACTGGACAAACTATCCAAACCATCCGGACAAGAAGTGCCAGTGTTTATTTGTGGATTAAATACTTATTTAAACGTATTATATAAGCAAACTAAAAGTCAATAGTCTCCAATTACTTATGGATCCTTATGCTCTTATGGTCCCATAGATAAAAGTATTTGTTCATTTGACCTGGTAACTATTACAAGTCCGAAACCATATTTCCTTACAAACCAAGAAAAATTGAAAGATACAAACCAATTTTTTAAAATATATTATGGGATTCAGATCTTTAACGAATTTCATCATCGTCATATATAAATTCATATTCGCTTAATGTATTTTAACCTACAAATATTCTAAAATGAATCAAGTCGGTCTATGTTTTAATTGAGTAGAAGTTAATAAATTGGATTGGGTTCGAATCAAATTCGAATTAAAAACCACCCAATTGAGAGCCCAATATTTATTAGTCCAAATAGGCTGAACTGAGCTAATAATAACTGGAGAAAATTATTATAGAGTTTTAAAGAAGCCAAACCCAAATAGGGCCCTAGGAATTGGGTTATTTGCACAAAAAGTAGTCGCAACTTTCATGAGCGCATTACTCGAACATGTAATAATAATAATAAATTATATTTTATTAAAATTTAACAGGAAAATAGGTATTTGTATGTTGTGTCTAAATTGTAATATCGTAGAAAAATTTAAGATTTAAAAATATAGACTATCAATGTTTAAATAGAAATGTATTAAATTAAATTAAAATTAAAAAAATCCCATATTTGTACATTTTGTTTAAATTTTAGTTTCATAGACAAATTTGAAACTATATATAGAATTAAACTAATAAAGTCAAAGTATTAATTTAAAATTCAATGTTATTAAATCTTACACAAATCTTTGAAATTGGGGGTTTCATCAATACTTAATGAAACTGGATGAGGTTGGTAGCAAAAGAACCGTCACACAAAGGGGAATGAACGAACTAAGTATTAGATGGTGGGTCGACCTCCTCAGTCGGCAGAGGAGCAAAAACCGAAAACACTGAAATACGTAGATTTAAAATACAGGTGACGGGATTGATATGAAACAACGAAATAGTATATGATATTTGTAGAGGAGGTCAAGACGACGTTATAGCCACCAAGAGGAAGTTTAATGATGGCCGAAGTCGCCGGAAAATTGATAATATTGGGGAGATGGTTGAGAAGTTGAAAGTAAATTGCAAATACCCCCTATGATCAATTGCAAAACAAAATACCTTAAATAGTTGAAAATGTGACTTAACGGAAACGTGTTTGGCACATGTCATTTTCCGTCAAAAAATTAAAGGCCTAACCAAATCTGAAAAGGATTGGCCAATTTTGATATGAAATGTATTTTTTTAAAGGTATAAACATGAAATATATAAAATAGACAAAAATTTGATTTCCATTTAGAATTAGGAATAGGCGCAATCGATAAAAAAAATGTGCAATTCCCGCTATAAATAACTAGCTTGTTACATTGCTTTCACTTGTTCCTGGGAGTACAACATCCTTTAATTTAATTTGACTCGGACATAATTTGTTAATAGTTAAAGACCTGAATTTTATTGAGAACATTTTTTAACAAGTCAGCAATTCCTTGAAAGTAAATTAAATCACTTTTAATTTATTATAAACATTGCTTGTGAGATATGTATATTTTTGTCATATATTGTGGGATCACTTTAACTTTTTGTGTTAGTACGTAATCGAGTTTAATATTTAATTGTGTGTACATCTATATACTTGTAATCGTATGTAATAATCAAAACAAAAAATTATAATTGTTTTCTTAATGTGAAAGTTTAAGGCTATTTATTACTAGATAATGTTCCGAATAAAGTTCAGTTTTTTTAAAAAAAAAGTCGATAAAAAATTGTTCTAAATTTAAATAATATGACAAATAAATTCTATTCAAAGACAATAGTTCTAACTTCTAAAATCAAATATATTGAATTGCAGCTGTGGGCCAAACTGACCCTAAAGAGCATTGGCTCTAATTCTTTTATATTACTTTCTCAATGTAAAACAATCGGAGTTTTTGTGAGAATTTTTTTCCAATAATGAAAAAATAAAAAGGAGAGAACTGAAAAGAAAGGAGGAAAAATGGAACCGAGTGAAAAAGAGCTGAAAGGAATTGCTATTCACTGGGTCTTGAAAATACAAATTGGGTGTTTTTTGCTGGGTTTTTGAAAACACAAGGAAGTGTGGCGCAATAAAAATCTCACAGGGTAGTTTCTTGCAGATTTAGCATAAAACAGGGGAGTATTTTGCATTTAGCCCCATAAATTGAATATCATTTACATGTATTCCCTATATGATGTTTTAGGATTCTCATATTTTGAGTTAACTTATGAGATAGCGCTAAGTCTCCATTAGGGTGAGGCCATCTCTAATGACTCCGAGAGGGAATACCCTCTCCCTCTCCCCCTCCCCCTCCCCCTCTCTCTAGTTTCTTAGTCATCTTTAATGACTCATTCTATCTAACCCATTTAATAATTAATTTTATCCTTCTCTATTATTATTATTATTATTATTATTATTATTATTATTATTATTACTACTACTACACCAAAAATAAATCAAAAATTAACATTAATTTAAAATCAAAAGTACATTAGGAAACTTAGAAAATAAGTATTTTAAAATTAACATTAATTTAAAATCAAAAGTACAACCTCACAAATGCAATTTCCCCAAAGGTAGAATATACGGTAAATGGTAATAAGCATTTTATGACTTACTATCTTGCAGATGGCATATACCCTAAATAGGCGACGTTAGTCCAGAGCATTAGAGACCCATTTAACCAAAAAGAGATATTATTCACTAAGTTGCAAGAGTTATATCGGAAAGACGTTGAACGAGCGTTCGGAATTCTTCAAGCTCATTTTGCTATCATAAAGCAGCCAGGAAGGGGATGGGATACAAATGACCTGGGCAACATTATGTTGACATGTATCATTCTACACAATATGATTGTGGAGGACGAACGAGATGAATACGAGTGTGAGGAAGACTCGGACGATGAAGATAGTGATCTCACTAGATCTCGTAGGGCCCGTGCCACCATTTATGAGCAAAATCAAGGCACTACTATTGATTTGGATTCACGAACAAGTCCCATATCCCTAGAAGATTACATGATCCGCCGTCACAAAAAACGATCTGTAGATGTCAATCGCGAACTACTAAAGGACTTAGTCGAACATGTGTGGGACACACAAGGTCAAAATTAAGGTCTATGTTTTAGTCGGACATGATTTCATGATTGTATTGTATTATTTTAAATTTTTAGAAAGAATTATTTTTGGGTTTAATGATTGTATCGTATTATTTTAAATTTTTAGAAATAATTATTTTTAGGTTTCATGATTGTATCGCATTATTTTAAATTTTTAGAAAGAATTATTTTTGGGTGATAAATACAACCCCAAAATTATTAAAATAAATCAATATTAAAATACTAGTGTTAATTTAATGAAATAAAAGTTATTTTTTTATAATTAAAAATAATTATCTCCAAATAATATACAAATTTTAGTAATTTTTTTTATTTTTAAATAAAGATAAAAAAAAACCCAAATAAAACAAAACGAAATTAAAAAAAAAAAAATATAGCATGTGATGGAGGGGGCTTGGATGGGAGAAGCTCCCCCTCCCCCTCCCTCCAAGGTCCCTCCAGGGTCCCTCTAGTGGGTATACCCTCTCCGCCCCCTAGTCATTGGAGATGATTTTTTTTTCCCCCTTCCCACCATATACCCTCTAGGGCATCTTCTCACTAGTCATTAGAGATGCCCTGAAAAGATGAGTCCTTTTGCCTTCTATTTCTTTTCTTTTCTTTTTTATAACGAAATAGGGGTGCCCATGAAACACTTTACAAGTTAAGGAGGTATTTCACTATTTACTAACATGATTTTGAAAATAATTGTTACCATATTTAAATAATATTTTTGTAGTGTGATGGTCATTTAGGACATAAAATCAAATCAACATACTCGATACTTTTTTCAGAGCTTATTTGATAAGATTTTATTTAAGTTCGGTTCGTCATACAATATATCAAACAAACCTGAAGATAGTTTTTCGATTAATAATCATTGAAGCTTGATTCGAACTCAACTCGATAAACTGAAAATTGACAAAATATATAAACATAAAAATATCAGGTTATTCTTCGATAAAAACTTGTTCAAGCTCGTTCACTGAAATATAAAACCAAACTCCAATACAATTTTAAATATTTAAAACACTTGAAACAATTTATGATTTGACACTATTCAGCTCTTTTTAATTCCTATGCTAGTAATTAGTTCACTTTGTTATCATTGGAATAGTTTCGATCCGATATAGTGTTTGATGTAACAATGTATTCACCATCTAAAAAAAAAAAAAATTCCTATGCTCATTAGTCATTTATAGGTGCATTATATATCCCTCAACGTACAATTTGAAAAGCTCCTTTGAAAATTCTATACCTAGTGAGTAGTGATCAATTGCGAGCAGTAAAAGAAACCAAGTGGAAGTTTCGCGAACTTAGAGAAGAAAAGAATAATATAATAGATAGAAAAGAGAAGCATATTGACTTAGAAAAAATTAATTTCCATAGAGTAAGATTTCACATTGACGATAAGCATCAACATTAAGAAAAGGATCTTTGCGTTCATATTTTTACATAGTTGTTATCGACTCAACACTGAGTCATTAGTATTCCATGTCTAACAAATATTGACAAACATATCAATTTTCGGCCTGTTCTTGCTTAGAGTTTACCCTGTGTTTAGCAGAGAGAGACAAATCACAATTATCAAGTTATTTGATATTTGGTAGACAAATAAACTCACTAATTAAAATGATTTTTATACACATATCTAGTGACAAAATAAATAATAAAAACATTTATTGTACATAGACTAAATTGGTGACACTAATTGTTAAAAGAAAAAGACCTACTCCATGAAACATTGTAAAAGATGTAACGACTTTTCTTCCAAATCATTTCAATATTGCAACACTTTCAATGCTTATTAATAAAAAAAAGGAAAAGACAGTTGGGTTTACCCAAAATACATATCCGACGTCATCGTGTCAAATAAATCTGACATCACTTTCCAATAATTTCCTTACTTACAAAGAAATAAAAGTCTTACTCCTATTTTTAATGGGAAAATTTCATTTTTGGTACCATAGGATAAGCTGATTTGCACTTTTGGTACCATTGGATATGAAAATGCAAATTTGGTACCATAGGATAGGTTTTCATTGCAATTTTGGTACCAAACCCAATTTTTCTACAAATTTAATGGCATTTTACCCCCTACTAAATGCATAATGTTCAATTTAACCCATCGTGGTTTAAAAAAGAGCATTTTTACCCCTTGAAATTTTGTACATCTCCTCCCTGATATTTTTATAGGCGGCATTTAATCCACTTTTATTATGATAATGTGATTTTTTACCAATTGTGACAATTTATCCCCCAATGTTAAATAAAATAGTTTGCATGCATACTCTCAATTTCGACAAGTGAGTTACAATCTCTGGCTGAAGGGAGTAAATTGCTTCATTAAAATTTTATAGGGGGTAAATTGATTTTTTTCAAATTATAGAGGGATAAATTGGACATTATGCATTTCATAGGGGGTAAATTGTCATTAACTTTGTAGAAAAAATTGGGTTTGGTACCAAAATTACAATGAAAACATATCCTATGGTACCAAATTTGCATTTTCATATCCAATGGTACCAAAAGTGCAAGTCAGCCTATCCTATGGTACCAAAAAAGCAATTTTCCCTATTTTTAATTAAAAAATCCACTCTGTTATTGGGGTTTATAAATACCCTACTTAAGATTTAAGCCCTGGCTGTGTACTAAAGTCTTGAGTGATTTTCCAGTTCTTTACTTCATAGAAAATGGAAGACCCAGAAACAAAAAATGGTTCAAATGGTGATGCCAAATATGATATTAGTTCTATTTTATGCTCTCCAAACAGGGACTTCCTTATTCTCAATAATGGCGATAAGGTACTCAATACCCCTCTCTCTCTTGATTAAGGGTTTGTTATTATTGGTTCAGATCTGTTTTAGAATTTGAAGGTTTCCTTTTTTTGTTGTAGTTCGTATTCAAATTTCATAATCATACTTTTGGTATTTTGAGCGTCTTCTATTCATGGTTTAACTGTATGGAAATCATTATTTAGAATTGTTTTTTATGAGGGATTTTTGCTTAAGCTTCTAGGAATTTTCCAAAAATATTAATAGATTAAACCTTTTTTGTTTGTAAATTTTTGTTGCTATTGCCTGAAATTGGACTAATCTAAAACATGGGCACCAGACCAGACTACAGGAAATGTGCATGTTATGTTTTTTTATTTTCGGATTATTTTTTATTCAGCTAAAATTATTGAAGTTTTGTTATGTATTTGATGATTGGTGCTTGAAAGGCTTAAAGTTAGACCTTAAAATAGTGTTCTGTAAATCTGTACTATAAACTATAATGGATTTTGTGAGTTTTTATTTTTTAATATACAAACTTTGGTGCCATCTAATCTTAATCAGTCTTATTCAATATGAATTTCTTTAGATGGTAGCTAGAAACCATATTTATACCAAAAATTTATAAACACGTTTGTTAAATATTACAGGTTAATGTTGATGGTTTAAATGGAAACATAGTGGGACTGTATTTCTCCGCCTCATGGTGCGGTCCATGTCAGCGATTCACTCCAAACCTAATCGAGGTTTATAACGAACTCAAACAACTTGGTAAAAACCTCGAGATAGTCTTCATCTCAGCTGACGTAGATAATGAGTCATTTGATTCGTATTTCTCTAAGATGCCTTGGCATGCAATTCCATTTTCCGATTCCGAGACACGTGAGCAACTCGATGAACTGTTCAGTGTTAAGGGAATACCTCATCTCGTAATTCTCGATGAGAATGGAAAGTTATTGACCGATGAAGGAGTGGAAATAATCCAAGAATACGGAGTAGAAGGGTATCCTTTTGTTCCACAACATATTGAAAAGCTAAAGGAGCTTGAAGAAGAAGCTAAGAGGAACCAATCCCTGAAATCTTTACTCGTTTCCCGGTCAAGGGACTACTTGATTGCACCTGATGGCAAAAAGGTAATTTTTTTTGGTTACTTCTTTCTTTAAGTAATATTGTTCTTTGCTTATATAAGTGTAATTTTTATTAACAAGGTACCGGTTGCCGAACTGGAAGGTAAGACTGTGGGACTATATTTTGTTTTGCTTACGTACAATGGGTGTCTTGCTTTTAATCCGAAGCTTGTTGAAGTATATAAAAGCTTGAAAGAAGAGGGAGAGAATTTTGAGATTGTGATGATACCCCTTGATGAAGATGAACCATTGTTTAAGAAAGAATTTGAAAAATTGCCGTGGTTATCATTGCCTCTTAAGGATAAATGCGTTGAGAAGCTAGTTCGTTATTTTGAGCTGAACAGTCTCCCCATGGTAGCTGTAATTGGTCCCGATGGGAAGACACTTCATTCAAATGTTGCTGAAGCAATTGAGGAACATGGCAAGAAAGTCTATCCATTCACCTCTGAGAAATTCGCAGAGCTTGAAGAGATCGAGAAAGCAAAACGAGAAGCACAAACACTCGAATCCATTTTAGTGTCAAATGATTGTGACTTTGTCATTGGAAAAGATGGAGCCAAGGTAAGGGCACGTTTAAGGATGACATATTTGTTTTATTCGAGTGAACTGATGCTTTGCCTAATTCGCGAAAAAACCCCGTGTTATTTTTACTACCCCCCCCCCCCCCCCCCCAATGCAAAAACACCCATAATCACTTAAAAATTGACAAAATCCCCATGTTAACTTTAAAAATTGTCAATAACCCCATGTTCACTTAACAAATTGACAACAACCTCCCTATGATTTATGAAGGAATGTCAAATGAGGTTTTTTGCTAATAAAAAAGAACACGGGGGGTTTATAGCCAATTAGATAAAGCACAGTGGATAAATTTGCATTTAGCTCTTGTTTATTTCGTTCAATAGTGTGATGTGTTAGTGGTTTCAATTTATTTTTTTTTCTTCTTCAGTCAGACAAATTTTTTTTCTTGGATTTTAGTGGGTAAATCGCCAAGAAAACTGTTTTTCTAGCATCATTGGGCTTTAATTTTGTTCATTTTCCTCGCCAAGATCCAAGTTCTAAGTCTAACCATAGCCTTATAGTTGTGCCTAACATACTGATTTTTCTGAATTCAGATCCCCGTATCCAATCTTGTTGGGAAAAATGTACTCCTCTATTTTTCGGCACATTGGTGTCCCCCTTGCCGTGCATTCCTACCCAAGCTCATACAAGCTTACCAACAAATCAACACAAATGACAATTCACTAGAAGTGATCTTCATCTCAAGTGACAGAGACCAAGAATCATTCAACGAGTTCTTTTCCACAATGCCATGGCTTGCACTTCCATTCGGTGACAAAAGAAAACAATCTCTGAGTCGACTCTTCAAGGTTCGAGGCATCCCAATGGTTGTTGCAATTGATCCAAAGGGCAGAACGGTCACAACTGAAGCCCGTGAAATTATCATGTATTATGGTGCCGAAGCTTTTCCTTTCACTGCAGAGAGGATTGAGGAGATAAAAGCAAAGAATGAGAAAATGGCTGAGAAATGGCCTAAGAAGGTTAAGAATGAATTACATGAGCATGAGCTTGTTCTTACTAAGCATGACTTTTATAATTGTGATGGTTGCAGTGAAGAGGGTCGCTTATGGTCGTATTATTGTGAAGATTGCGACTTTGATCTCCACCCGAAATGTGCTTTGGATGACGACGATGATAATAACGAAGAGAAGAAGGGTGGTGAAGGATGGATTTGTGACGGAAATAAGTGTTTCCGAGAATAAAAATGTTTGAGGTACAATGAAGAATTATATTAGTATATATATCGAAGTTAAGAGTGAAGCTATTGCATATGTTAGTGTGGTTTTATTACTAATTTCGCTAGTACTAGATGTTATGTATAAACTGATTATGGAGTGTGGATCTAAGGATATATATTTATATAAATTTATAATAATAACTTCGTGTTTAATATGTTGGCTGTAAGTTGTGGAGTTTAAACTTGTGTCTTTATTTTATCAACAAAAAAAAAATCGTATTTAATTTAATTTTTCCCGTGAGCAGTAAATGAGAGGAACTTAGTTTATAATTTAATGCACTAAGTATTGCACATTTTTGGTACATTTTAACAATCAGTGGTAAGGTTCTTCTTCTTAACTAAAATGTCGATTTTCTAATAAATGTATTTTAATGTTACACCAAAGTATTACACAAATGTTTAAGAGAAGACTCACAAGTCCTAAGAACATGTACTACCACCCAAAACCTTAAAATTGGACATTGAATTGAAATCTTCTACGAATTTGGAGGACTCGTTTGTTCAATTTTGGCTCTGTTTCGACATGCTTTGGTGTTTTAAAAGTGTTTGGGTGGTTTTGACGAAATAATTGAAACATGCTTTGAATTGATTTTGATTGGAATATTGAGATAAGATATTGAGTTTTGAAAAGTTGAGATATGATTTGAAATGATTTTGGATGGTAATGTTTGGAGGTAAAAAATCAATGACAGATGTCACATCATAGACTTTATAGATTTATATATAGAAGTATTATATAGTGTAATAGTTGAGATTGTGAGTGTAATAATATTTTTATGGGTTGAGATGATGAAAGTAATATTATAATATTGATTTAAATAATTAATAATAATTGAACGTTGGCGTATAATTAATTAGTGTATATATTTTTTGGTTTAGTAATAATGGAAATTTAAATTTATATATAATTAATTATGATTACACAAAACACTATTAAAAAGCTTAATTTTATTATATAATATTAGCAATAACAATCATTTGTATAGAATTAACTTATACATATTTAATCTCGATAATGATTTTGATTCATATATTAAAAAGTGAGGTGTAGAGAGGAGAGATCTCCCTAATGTTCTCAGCACATATAACAGACCCCAGTGCCTTTCTGGATGTTTGGGCTGCTAGCCAGACTTGTGTTTCGCTGAAATATGACCCAAACCTGAAAGTGACCGATTTTGGCCCGTTCCTGAGCGAAACATTTGGGCCAAATGTTGATCTCACTTTTTCACATTTGGTCTTCCACACAAAAACCTCCGCAACACTATTTCACAATCTCCAAACACTGTTCATTTAATAAATAAACTATTTTATCTAATAAAATTTAAGTTTTTTGATTAAATAATCTTAGATTAAGTTAAAATAATATATTTAATTGATTAAATAAAATTCAAATAATTTATTTAATAATATTATATAAAATTCAGATAATTTACTAAGTAAAACATGAAAAGTATACTGAATTTAAATGCAAAATTCAGTAATAAAAAATTAATAATACTCGTGAATTATTAAAAGTTTTTCTCTTTATAATTTTAATGTAATTTTTTAAATATTATTTATTTTAATTTTCTTGTATATTAATTATTGTCCATCTTTTAAGTTTCTTTATTTATGATTTTAGCATCTAAAGATATACATTTTAATTTAGAAAATATAACTTGTTAGAAAATTATAACAACCTATAATTTATTATTAATTTTAAAAATAGAAATAATTAATAACATAATGATGCAAAAGGTTAACAAAATTAGAAAAATATTTATTTTGGGCAATATTATAATTAAAACAAGTGTATAGTGATTTGAGGAAGCCTCCAAATCATTATTCAAAACGCCAGATAATAATACTCTTATTAATTTTAAAAATTGCAACAACCTCTATTTTCACTTAAAAAATTGATAGTAACCTCTTTATTTTATTGTCTTCTGAATGAATTTTAAATGAGGATTTTTCCTAATAAAAAATAAAACAAGGGGATTTTTAGATAATAAAAATAACACTGTGAAATTATTGTCAATTAACTAGGCGAAGTACATGTGGTATTTTACATTTAGCTCTCAATAATTTTAAAAGGATCAAATGTAGGTTGGAAAATTTCAAACCAATAACTTATAGACCTTAAAGACATAT
The DNA here is from genome assembly GCA_003313485.2 of Penstemon barbatus. Taxonomy (NCBI): domain Eukaryota; kingdom Viridiplantae; phylum Streptophyta; class Magnoliopsida; order Lamiales; family Plantaginaceae; genus Penstemon; species Penstemon barbatus. The sequence goes on along the minus strand of CM064883.1, from coordinate 11,961,510 downwards.
GGACCTGATTCGAAATAGGTAATTTGGCAGAGACCTGTCCAGTCCATTCTCAAATGGGTTCGAGCCATTTTGGGTGAGCCCAAACTGTACAGACCATTTCTTGAATAACCCAAGAGTAGGGCTGTCAATCGGGTGGATTTCAATCCGGATCTGATCCGAATCCGGTCCGATTTATTAGGATAATTTTCGATTAGTGATCCGATGGACCTGATCCGATTAAGATCTAGAAGATCCGTAATCCGAATTATATGGAGCGAATATGGATGTAGGCTGATCCAATCCGTTACATATCCGTATCCGATATATATTACTATATGTTGTTAATATATTATGTATTTAAATAAAAATAAAACTATCTATGTTCCACTAAAATCTTTTACTATATTAAAAATAATTTTAAAAAGAAATGCATGAGAGATGTTGGTGGACTGACCAGATAACTAATTGGGTCTACAAAATATTAATTTATACTATTTAATAAGAAAAATCAAACCATAACCGTTCATCCTTCAATTTTTATCTTTTCTTTCATTTCTCAATATTTAGTTTTCTTCTTCTTTGTCTCAGTTTATATATTTTTTACTTATATTTTTGTTTATTCTTTTGTTCTAATTTTTATCGTTTATATTTGTCCATTATATTTCATCTTCTACAATTTTTAGGCAATAGTTTCGATGAAGTAAGTAAAATTTTACATTTTTAATTCATGATGGTGGAATCTTCAAGTGCTTTGGAGGAAAACGAAAAAAAAAAAAATTAGCTTGCTAACTGGATTAGGATAATTTATCCGGATCCGAGATATCCACCGAATTCGGATCCGGCTGCTAATATTCCAGATCCGAGCGGATTCGGATCCGGATAGAAGAAATGGAAATCGGAATCGGATCCGGATTTGCTCTGATCCGGTCCGAGACCGACCCATTGACAGCCCTACCCAAGAGTATTTAAATTGTTAATGTAATAGAAATCATATTTGAATAAGTAATGTTAGACAATATTTGCCCTATACATCCCTATTCCTTTTTCTTATTTGTTGTTGAGAAATCTCCATTTCATATTTTAACATTTTCTTCCTTCTTGACTGCTATAGCTTAATATTAATAACCTCATAACTTGGTAACTAGCTTCTTCATATGTAACTTTTTTATACCTCCACCGTGTCCTATTCCAGTAACAAAAAAGAAAAAGGTAGTTTAGATAGCTTCGAGTTAATCAACACACCAGATCTAGACAATATATATCATAAAAGTGTGAATTAAGTACGTACGTAGACTTTAAATAAATAAATTCACATACAAAGTAAGTAATAAAGTATATTATATATTTATATATAGTAATATTGTGAAAAATATATAATTAAATAGGATAGATTTTAAATACCTTACGGTCTTGATCTTTTGTGAGGTGGAAGTATCCGAAGATTAATGGTAAGCCAAAGAAAACCACAATGGCAAGAGCCAGGTATACCAAAATACCAATCAGTAATATGTAGATATCGAAGAACACAAGTATCTTTACAAGCCTGCAAATAAAATATATACATACATACATTTGGTTAGTTGCAATTTAATTTTTTTGCTCATACATTTCTTATGGATTTTGAATATATTATGATCTCTTATTTAGATATATTAAACATGCATGTTTGTTAAGAATAAAATAAAGTATGAGTTTGACAAACTTGTAAAGTTGGGGTGATTGATCTGGACCGCCGAAGGAACGACTCAACAGCAACATAAATATTCCAAGAGCCACCCAACAACGATATACGATACCTTCTCCTTTTTCAATATACCTAACAAATAAATAAAAATGTCAATAATAATTAATTACAATATTATATATATATATATATATATATATATATATATATATGTACTACTCAATTTATAAAAAATATATATATAACAGGTAATTAATTTATATGTATGTATATATATATACCTGATCTATGTTGCACGTATACGGATACGTCGATACGAGTACGACACGACACGGATACGGCTACGCGAATTTTAAAAAATCTATTGGATACGATACGGCATGGATACGAATATAAAAAATATAAATTTATTATAATTATGCATATATAAATAAGTAAAATAATAAATATGTTTATATTCATATATATTGCAATAAGTTAACTTAAGTTTCATAAGTACTAAATTGCATTATTTTCGAAAAAAAATATTATTTAGTAATTCAATACTATTAATTATACATAATGTTCATTGTTTTATTATGTTAGATAAAACATGTTCCGTTATAGACAAACTATCATGTATTGCACTTGTTTATAATACAAAGTGTGGTTTGACGCCTTACATTGTTGATTGTTCTAACCAATTGTGGTGTCTTAGCAAAATTTAGAATATAAAATGTGTTGGATACGTCTAAATAAGTATCAGATACGTGTGTCCAACTTTTCTTTTTAATTATATTTACCGACGCGCCACGTGGAGTGTCGAATACGTATCCCACGAGTATCCGAGGAGTATCGTATCCGAAAAGAGTCCGACACGACATTTTATAATTTTTTGAAGTATCCGTGCATCATAGTACCTGATGGTGTTTTCGGAAAGCTTTCGATAAAAGTGTTTGTACTGCTCAACAAATATCCAAACAACAAGAAGGATACATTGTATGAGATAACCTAGGATCCAACATCTAAAACCATTATCCCACGAAGACTCAAGCTTGCTCTTGTATAATTTATGAATACAAATTATGGCAAGAACTAGTGCTTGCAAAGTATCAAGGATGGCTAGTCCGATGCCAATTCGTCTTGGAAAATCAACGCGTCGATACTCATCTTTGTCTCTTATTGAACGACCGTAAATCTTTGCTACGATTGTGTTTCCAATCGAAAATATTGAACCCAGGAAGGATTTTGTTCTAAGATATGCCGCCATTTAATTAATTTTATTGTTGCATGCACAAATTAAATTGCAACAAAAAAATGGCATGCAAATCAGAACTTGATTGAGATCGACCTTCCAAGAAGGCCGGCCAATGTTCCTACAACAATATATGTATGTCAAATAAAATTATAAAATATGGTAATCATAAAACAAATCAACCAATTATATAATTAAGCACTATATATTAATTAAATATCGAATAATTAACTTCATGTGATAAGTGAAAGGGCAAAATATCTCTCTGTATTTTTATAAAAGAAGCACACTGCCTCTCTCTTGACCTTTACATTTTTACAATGGGGTATAATGCCCATTATGCAATATCACTTGGAATTAAAGTGCCAATTTACACATATTACAGGAAGGTAAATTGCCTAGCTACCCATATCACAATGGGGTAAAGTGAGGTGAATATAATTATGTCAATGGTAATGTTACGTTGATCATTTTCCATATGAAAATGAAATCTATGTCGCATTACAGAGTGTGTGTGCAACACACCCACTAGTAAATTGTTCATTATTTCATATCACATGAAAGTAAATTGTTCGTTATTTCATTTCACGGGGAGATAAATTATCCGTCTTCATATCACATGAAGGTAAATTATCCATTAAACATATTACAAGGATTTAACTTAACAAAATCCCAACAAAAATGTCTTACCTGGTTTGCTTTGTATATGTTTTGCAGCCCACCTTGGTACGAAAACTAGTTTATTAGTTATTCGGAAATGCCAAAAGATTTGAATTTTGAGAAGAAATACTCAAAGGTGCATAGCCTCCCAACGATAAGCTTTTTTTTTTCTCCTCACCGTCCAAAGGAGGGAAACTCTCCCATTCTCCATGCTAATTTTTTGAATGGATAGAAAGTTAACGGAAAGTGCATTTCCTTGACATTTTATTTGGGATATTTGCACTTCACGCCCTGAAAATTTTAAATTTGTTCACTTTCCCCCCTATAATAAAAAAACTTGACAGTGCCCCTAGAAGTGGACAAAATAGAAATAAAGTAGTTTTTATTTTTTTAAGTGCATTTTGTGAGATGCCTCGTATAGATTTTTTAATGTAAATAAAACGGTATGTTCGTGGTTAAAAAAAAATTGAGTATATATTATGAAGCATGAGAACATCAACAACACTTTATATATTGAAGTTTTTGGCGCCTACGAGTGAAATCTAGTCATTTATAACTACATGATAAAAATTTGTTTCTCTCTAAAAAAAAAAAGATAAAAATTTGATATTTTAGTAAAGTAGAAACTAATTGAAATCGATCTCGATAAATAATGCATAAACTATAACAATAGAAAACAAAAGGTCACATTATCATTTTCACTATGTTTTAGGTCTTTGTTTTTTCAATTATCAAATTAAACATGTTCTTGGAATAACATGTTATATGAAATAATGAGCAATTCTTGAGTGTTTGGATTTATTTTCGAAAGTACATTTCAAAGTCTATGAAACAAGCTTAGCTAGAAATTCTTGAGTGTTTGGGATTATCTTCGAAAGTACATTTCAAAGTCAAACAATAGTTCTTAATCGAGCTTCATTGTATAGGGTAAATTTGCTACAAAATCAGTTTGCATGTGGATATAATTTGCGAGAGACTTGAAAAAAGTCGAATGTTCGACATTGTCGATATTCCTCACCAAGATAAAATCGATTTTGCAGAGTAACTAATTCGAGCCCACTATTTAGTACATTTCTAACTGTAATGTACATTTTATGTTAATGTCTCTATTGTCAATCCTAAAGAAAAGAACACTCAATTATTCAAAAGCTTAGTATGTTCTTTATTTCTATTTCCTAAATTTTGTGCAACTCAAAATAATAAAACTATATGTATCCATATGTGTGCAACTGAATATAATTTTATATGATAATACATGTGACAAAAAAATGAGCATTGTGAAAACCACCGTCGTCCGTATACATTTGCCACCGAAAACAGGCTCATTGTTGGAGCAGAGGGTGGCGGCGCAAAGAGGAGGGATTTTGGGTTCTATCCATTTTCTTTTTAACCTTTTCTTTTATTCTCAAAAAAAAAAAAAAAAAAAGAAACCTTTTCTTTTGTTTTTGAATTCTAATTTTAATAGGTATTCAATTAATTTAATTATTAATTGCAACTTTTTAGTGCTATAATAAAATAAAATAATGGATTTTATAATTGAAATTATTTTTTTAAAATTAAAATATAATTAATTGAATTGAACTTATTCATTATAATATACGGAGTATATTTTTAGGGAGTTAGTAAAATATAGTATATTAGTTATTAATGTTAAACTTTTAGATGCAGAAAAACTTGATTTTTTTTAAATTTCAAATTTATGTAAAATTCAAAAGTTGTCGCCCATATGGGAGAAATTATTTAGTGCAATCGATGCACCACGTCATCAAGTGCACGTGGTGCAGCCCACCAATATACTTGGGACATTCGTCACCCCATATTATGGTCATGTCAATTGTATTGCCACCTCACAAGGATCATGAGTCCCATGTGAACTTGTGAAATATGTGAAATTCGGGCGTAAAACATGGCCGAAATTGCTTTAATATTACTTACAGAACATATTTGAAATAAAGTTCGGCTCTTTCAAGAACTAAATTGCCATCGAGCCATAATTCCAGGACCTTTTTTTTTTCCTGAAAAAAATATTTAATTAGAATTTTGACACAATTATATTGCCCATAACATCTTGTTCAATTCATATTGAAACTGCAGTATAAGCCCTTGTTTCCTTCTTTTGCTCCAATTTAATAACTTCATATTGACTTCAAATACCGCGACAATTGCCCTCGTTATTTTTTATGCCTCCATAGCAACCTACTCAACTCAAGTAGCCATAAAAGAAGATAGGTTCAAGTTAATTAATTCATTTATAAGTATATATATATGTCTTAATTAATTAATTAATTAATATACCTTATGGTCTTCATCTCTTGCAACGGAGAAATACCCAAAGATAAACGGAAAGAGAAAATAAGCAACTATAACAAGAGCCAAGTAAACTAGTAAAACAACCGTCAATATGATGAGTTCCAATAACACAAGTATGCATACAAGCCTGCAAGTAAAATCAATATTCGGTCAGTTTTCTATTTCATATATATATATATATATTCAAATACTTCAAGAAAATTATCATAAAACATTAGAAAGAATTGTGAATAAAATGTTAAAGTAGAAAATACTCTATATTAACATTTCATTTGACTCCAAAGAAAAAAGCAATATTTTCGATGAATATATATTGAATTTTTTTGAAACATATTAAAAGGAAGTGAAAAAAAATATGCGGGCAATGCTAATAATGATTGCGATTCTCTGATTACTTATAGCTTTTTAAAGACGTCGAATTATGACCTTTTTATTTAAATAAAAATTTCTCAAAACTTTATGAATGAAAAATACCACTAAATTTTGATCACTACCTTCTAGAATAAATGAAAATAAATTAAAAAGTTCAAATTTTACAGTTTCAACTGTTTAACCATTTTATTACTATGTAGTTAGATAGAAATTACCTGTAAAGTAGTTTTGAAGTATGTAGGCCCAATTTGGAACCAGCAACAAATAACATAAGACATCCAAGGACCCACCAGCTCCGATACACAATAACTTCACAATTTTCAATAAACCTACAATATTGCTCAACAATAAATAGAAGTAAGGCTACACGATGTCTAATAAACCTAAAATTCGTGTTATCTATATATATAGTTATATATATAAAAAAAAAAAAAAAAAAACTGATGTGTAATTTTAATTAGTAAGAGGAGAAAACTGCACATTGTCCCCCTTATGTTGGACACATTTCGCACTTTGCTCCCTAAGAATTTTTCGTTTTGTCCCTAACTTTTTAATTTTATTTTTGATATTGCGCAATATTTGGTTGTTTGGTGGTAGGAATTTAAATATGAAAATAGTCAAAAGTTTAGGTAGTGAATTGCAATACAGTTGAAATGTTAGAACATATGTAACATTTCATTTCTTCCATATATAAATGATTGTGGTAAGTTATTTTTTTCTATAATTAATTATCATGGTAAGATATGGAGGGAATTGCACTTTTCATATCAAACTGTCTACTTTATATATTTCATACCATACCTTTAAAAAATACACATTTTATACTAAAATTGACCAACATTTTTCACATGTAGTTTGACAATTAATTTTTGGATGAAAAATGGAATGTGCCAAGCACATGTCCGTTAAGTCACAATTTCAACTATCCAAGTCTTCTTTTTTTTTTTTTTTTTTTTTTTTTTTTTTTTTTTTTGCAATTAATCAGAGGGGTATTTGCAATTTACTTTCAACTTCTCCACCATCTCCCCAAAAATTGTCAATTTCCCGGCGACTCCGGCACAATTAAACCTCCCCTTGGTGACTATAGCTTCGTCTTGACCTCATCTACAAAGATCATATACTTTTTCGTTCTTTCATATCCATCCCATCACTTGTATTTCAAATCTACGAATTTTGGTATGTTTAGTTCCGTTCATTCCCCTTGGTGTGTCAATTCTTTTGCCACAAACCTCATCCATTTTCATTAAGTATTGATGAAACCTCCAATTTTTAAGATTTATGTTACTATTCATCATCTTCCTCATTGCAAATGTGGTGGAGGCGGCTTTGGAGGAGGTGGTAATGGTGGTGGACTTGGAAGATGGTAGGGGAGTAGGTGGAGTAGGTGGAGATGGTGCTGGTTTAAGAGCGGTGGTGCATGTGGAGGAGTTGATAGTGAGGTGGTGGAAAATGGATATGTCGAAAGATAATTGCAAATATCCCCTCTAACTAATTGTAAAAAAAACCTCGAAGATTTGAAAATATGACTTAACGGACTTTTTGTCCAAAAATTAACGGCCAAACTAAATGTGAAAGAGGTTGGCCAAATTTTGGTATGGAATGTGTCTTTTTGAAAGGTATGATACGAAATATATAAAGTAGGCAAAAATTTGGTATGAAAAGTGCAATTCCCTCGTAAGATATGTACTACCCGTTAGTCCTTTAATTAACTTTTGCAGTGACACGTGCACATGTATATAGTCCGATATTTACATATTTTATTTTTCAAGTTGTTGCAATTTTAGTTATTTAATTTGTAAATTTTGTGCTTTTATTTACAATTTTAGTGCTAAATTCGTCGAAATTAAGGTCATCACTGCCCATAAATTAGCACGATTGTTGTGGAATGAAGAAATGAAGGTGAATTTGAGCTTGTTTGCCTTAATAGTCAATATGTAGGGGAAGAAATGTAAAAAGTAAGGTATGATTATTCTTCCAAATTAAATTTATTTGGCAAGGTGAAGTGGCGGGTTACGACAGCATGGCAACCAACAGGGAAAAAACTCAATTTATCTGCTTGTGTGACAATTTCACGCCATTGGTTTTAATTCCGACGAGTTAAGTACTAAAATTGCATTTATTAGAACTAAAATTATGAAACTTAAATTATAAATAATGAAAAATATATGCAGAAACTATACATGTCCCATTTCACATTCCTACAAAATTTTAAAGGACTAATATTTTTTTTTATGATGTGTATTCATTTTCTTCTTGTTGATCGATCCAGATTTTGCCAGCACTTTTTAGCGGCTCAAGAGTCTCTGTACCATAATTTGTGTATCATAAACAAGTAATTGACACATGTACATGTATCAATTATGGCTCAAGATCCTCTGTACCACTTTTGGTGTACCACCACTAAGTGATTGACACATGCATATGTTAGAATTATTATAATTGTCAAATGTGCATGTGTCAATCACTTAGTGGTGATACACTTAAGTGGTACACCAAAAATGGTACAGAGGATCTACACCCATCAATTATTTATTTGTGATACACATTTGTGGTACACAAATTGTGGTACATAGGATTTTCACCCCTTTTTAGCACAACTGAAGTACGAAGACGTGAAATTGAGATCAAAATAATCTTAAAAAAAAATCTAATTAAATCAAGAAAAAAGAAACAATTCAAATCCGAACCATGGCCGACCGAACTGTTCGTTTCACCAACTTTAACTATGACTATGACTATGACTAACAACGAGAAAGGATAATTAAGTAATTTGCAAAAAAATAAAGAAAAAACAAATGCATGCAAACATTGAGTTTGTGAAATAGCTAGCTAGCACTCTACCAATTAGTTATTGATTAATGATTAGTAAGATATTATTTTCTGGCAAGTTTGGCTCAGTTAAATTTTTAAAAGTTTTGCGGAAGCTTTTACAAGAAACACTGTAAAATTTAAAATCAAAGAAATATATTAAATTAAAAATTACTTAATACTTTTGTCTTGATTGACTGAAAAAATAACCTTTTTGATGTGTTTTAGACTTTTGTTGAAAATGTATGAAAAAATTAATACATGAGTAAAACCACTTTTTTTAGAGAATATAGTGATGCTTGGGGATCTATATTTATTCATGCCTCCATTTAATACAAAATTAAGCAATATCAACTAAAATTAAAGAATTAATTTGCAGATATTATCTAATAAATTTCACATGATATCCTAAACATGTAAATAACTTAAATAACAAAAATTATTTTGAAGATTCAATCTCGATCTTTTATTATGTAATAATCGAACTTTTTGCATCACGTTAATTAATTACGTACTACGTACACATACCTGATCATCCTTGTGGAAAACTTTTGATAATAGTGTGGTTGCTGCTCTATGCAAATCCAAAGCACAAGAAGGAAACATTGAACCATATAACCAAAGATCCAATATCTAAACTGATCAGACCAAGGAGAATCATGCATGCTCATTAAAAGAACAACGATACAAGCGACTGTAACCGCAAAAGCTTGCACAATATCGACAATAGCCAATGTAGTGCAAATTGGTGTTGGAAAATCAACGCGTCTGTAGTTGTTTTTATTTCTTAATCCACGGTCTATAGTCTTAGCTACGAAGTTGTTGCCATGAGCAAATATTGATTTGTAGAAGGCTTTTGTTCTGATACATGCCATTTTTCGTTACATAAACAAAAAATGGCATGTCAATCCGAATTTCAAACCTTCCAATGACAACATATGATCCCGCATCAATCTGTACATGCATGTGAGATGGATTTATAACTTGGTTTCATGAATCAAATCAATAGAGTACTATATATTACTAGTCAGACTCGACGAATATTGGATAGTTTTAAAAAGGAAATTTGAATCATTGAATGTTTAAACCATATGTAAAAGTTTATTGCTAGAGATTTTGGGTTCAACACAAGGTCTAAGTAATCCAGTCATGTATTTAATTATGTATTAGCTAGCAACAAAAAAAAAAAAAAAAAAAAAAAAAAGGCTGAATTAAATGTGTATCATTTGAAATTTAAATGTTACTTCACAATTCTCATCAATATATGCAAAATGCGAGAGAAATGTATACATGGAAAAATTGCAAGTGCTACTATTATACATTAATACACAAAAATTAATGAAGATTCAAAATCAATCTAATCGATAAAAAAAAAGTGCATAACAAAATGAAACACCTTACCTGATTTGCCTTGGATATGATATGCAGCTGATCTTGGTACGTATATGAAAAACTAGTTCAGCTATTGTAAAATGCAAAACATTTTGATTTTTGAGGAGAAATACCTAAACATGTATCAAAAGAAAAAAGAAAAAAAAGAAGAAAAAAAAAAACGATAAGCCCCTTTTTCTCCTCATCGTCCAAAAAAGCGAAAAACTCTCCTATTCTAACGCTACGCACTTTGGATTGATACAGAAATTAATAGTTATTATAGTTTCTTTTGATATTTTTTTCTCTATCACAATTAGTCGAAATATATTAAATGTAAATTTAAAATAAGTATGTTTTTGGTTTAAGAATTCTTAGTTAATTAGGAATAAGAATCTTAGATATACTGTCATTGAATTGATTATGATTGTACTCTAGCAATCATCGCATGCGATACTCGCGCACATAAATTTATTTGAGTTTAACTCGTGTTTACAAGAATTTAAAAAGTTTATGCATATTTATTTTGTATATTGCTTAATTAATATTACTCCGTCTAACTCAAAGTATTGTCATTTTACATATTTTTAATTAAACATATTATGGGTACCTACTAAATAACCTCATTTTTAGGAGAAAAATAAATTATATATTGGCAATGTCACTTTTGTCGAATGCAAACATTGAAGGTTTGGTACAAAATAGCAATTTGATTAATTTATAATTAATTAATTAGTATAAAAACCATCAAATACAGGAGAAATATAAAAAACTATTGTTTACTTTTGAGTGATCATGAAGATTAACCAGCTCAATCTCAAAGCTACAAATATTTTTGGTACAATAGAAGTAATATTGTGTACCAGCAAAAACGTACGTACATAAAGTTATACTTATACCTGGACAAGTAAAGTGAAACACATAATTTTTAGTAGGGACTAAAGTGAAACAAATAATTCATAGTAGGAACTAAAGTGGGAAAAAAAACATAAAAGAGACCACTCTGTAAAAAATTAATGATAGAAGGGACAAAAAATGGTGTTTATCAACTTTCAGAACATGCATGAATACATCGCGCTCTTTTCTTTCAAGAAGTGATTCACACCACAGAATTTGTTCAAAGTGAGTTTTTTTGCTCGAGTTCGTATGATGTTTATTACAAAATTAATATGCACTTCGGTTCAGATATTAATCACGGTGCGAATTCTACTTGCTACACTTTCTTTTAATCTATCTTTTTTTTTCTTAATCCCAATATTCACGCCTTCTTTAAATTTCCTTTCTGCTTAATTCAATATATATGCCTTTCTTTTAATTCTTCTCTCTCTTAATCCCAATGAGAAAATTGTATTTTTGGTATCAAATTTTATGTCGATTTTTACTTTTGGTACCAAACAAATGCAGATCGATCAAAACATTTTATACCATAATTTAACAAATCGTTCCACATTTGTAATGCCATAGCTAAATTTAAAAATCACTGTCAAATTAGTGACGTGACCGTTAAGTCATTTTTAATTAATGCAAAACTTGTGTCATAACTTATGCTAGCTCATAATTCTACCATAATGATATTTTGTCAACTCGAAATGTTATGGGGTAGAATTGTCAGCTAGAATTAGTTATGTCACTAATTTTACAATATTTAAAACTGACATAACGACTATGTCACAAATTTGACGGTGATTTTCAAATTTAGTTAATGGCGGTATCATATTTGGAATGATTTGTTAAATTATGGTACCAAATGTATTGACCAATTCTTATTTTGCACCAAAAGTACAAATTAACATAAAACTCGATACCAAAAAAGCGATTATCTCTAATCTCATATTTGCGGTGAAGAATAAAATGTGGTTTTGGGGGACTAGAACGCAGGGTCAAATGGGCTCTTAGTCTGATTTTTTTTATTCTTTTGCCGATTTAACCTATTTTCTCACATTTTTCAACTTTTTGTTAATTTATTCATTTTTTTGTTCTTGTATCAACATGATCCCTTTTTTTTTTTTTTTTTTTATCATGTGTTTAGTCGATGTCATTCATTTTTTTAATCGATTTCTATCAATTTTTTGCCGATTTACCTTGTTGTTGAATCAATTGCGCCATTTATTATGCTTTAACTCAATTTTTTCTATCCAACCCATTATTCCATTGATTTATAATTTTTTATCATATATATTTTTTAATTGAATTTTACCAGATTTTAACCATTTCTATCTTTTGACTCTTCTTGACTTAAGCCAATTATATGTTTTTTTAGTTAAACTATAGTGATTTTTTAATTCATGTAGTACAAATGTTACAATTTGTTTGAGGATTTTTAATAAGTGATAAGAAATTTTCAAACTAATTTTCGAAGAAATATAGAATAATAGATTTTTTTTACTATTAATATTTTAATGAGTTGTAGAACTTTGAAAGATAATTATAATAATGTTGATGCAGGGGTACTTCTTGTCTAATTATACTTCTAGGATTCTTTTATTTACCTTTTTACCATAAAATTAAATAACACAATATAATCTAAATATGGGCATATTAGTTTTCACAAAAAATGAAAAAAAAATTATTCTCCAAACTCGTATTTTTATACGTATATAAATAAATATAGATGGGTTTTCGGCATTTTGCACAATGGAATTACAAGGGTTTTGGCACTTTGCACCCTGACTTAAAATTTTTGTCACTTTACACCCTAGAAATATAATTTATTTGCCACTTTGCACCTTATTGTGTGCTTTAATGAGAAAATTCATTGGTAAAAGGGTAGAATAGTTATCATTTTGCACCCAAAATTATAAAACATTAGCATTTTCACCCTAATTTAAATTTTTTGGCACTTTGCACCCTAAAAATATAATTTATATGACATTTTGCACCCTAATATATTTTTCTTAGAAAAAAAAACTCATGAATGTCGGCGATGTAGAGATAAATGGTCATTTCTATGCACAACAATCATAAACTTGTTATTCTAAATTTATTTTACTTTATACTAACTTATTTTAATATTTTCTCTCAATAAAATTTAGATTAAAATATTGTCTTCATTTTGTCTTTATATCTAAAATACACGTTTTCATATCTAACGTATTATTATATTGCATATTATTTACATTATTTAGATTATCATATCGAGGTTGCAAATGCCAGAAATTATATTTTTGGGCGCAAAGTGCCACTATTTTATATTTCAGAATGCAAAGTGTCAAAATTTATACTTTTAGGGTGCAAAGTGTCAAAACTTTTAAGTTAGTGTAAATTGGCAAAACCCTATAATTACATGGTGCAAAGTGCCAAAATTCCAATATAGATGTAACAATTTTAAAATCATATTTCTGTTTGTACAAGCATTTCAATTATTTGAGAATGGAAATGGTGCCGAAGGAAATGGTGCGTTGGGCTGTTTGAGAAAGTAGTGAAAGTTTTTGAAATAATTTTGATTTGTGTAATGTTGATTGTTTAGATTTTCAGAGAGTGATTTTAGAAATAAAATGTGTGTGTGTTTCTGGAAGAGTTATATATGTTGTATGTGTAAGATATGTAAGAATTTATGTCAAATCATGTTTGTTCTTAGATAAGTTACTTAATGTCAAATCAAAGTAGAGTCTGTATAGGTTTTATTTGAAGATAAGAAAATTGTTGTTTATTTGGATTTTGAAAGAGGAGTTTGAAAAAATTGAGAGATGAAAAATTTAATTCAAAAAATTAAAGAAAATATTTATTTAGCATTTTTCAAACACATAAATTTTTTGAAAAACGCCAAACCAACCAACCCTTTAATGTTTTAGCTTTTGAAGTGAACGCCATTAATTTCTCTAAAAAAAGAAAAAAGAAAAAGGGGTCAATAGCATTAATATACACATTAAATGGGTTCATACACTATTTTTAGTGGGTATCGTACTTGGACACGTGTCAGCACAGAATAAAGTCGTTCACGACTCTTTCCAGTCCCCGAGTCAAAAAATACTGAAATAGACCACCCCACTTTTACCTCCCTAATAAAATACTCCGCCACTGTCAGTCTTGCAGAGTAAAACAATTTTCTTCCGCCATGTTTTGGAATCAGGCAAATGCATTGTTTCGGAAGAACCTAAGTTATCATGTATGTTTGCTTTACTTTACTCTTCATAAATCAAATGCAGTTCTTTTTTCTTTTTCAATCCCTGTTATACTTTGACTTAGGGTTTGTAACATTCAATTTAAATAGAATTTTGTGAATATGTTGTTCTGATTTATTTTATGCATAAAAAAATGATGAATTATTATTATATTCTGCAGAAACGACATGTCAGGTCAAATTTGCGGATTGTCTTGTTCCCAATCGTCATTTTTACCGTCATTGCTATTGCGATGTACTATTTCAAGAAGAATTCCGCGCCGAAAAATTTTAAACCTTCCTATAACACAGAGGAAACCCCTGCTCTCTTGCAAGTTCCTGGACCAGAATATCGTGTGGTAAGATCGAAACCCATGTCTTCCACTGACTTTCCGGATGCATCGTGCAGAAATAGAAAAGGGTTGTGTCCAGCAACAATACTCATAACAGGGGAAAACAGGACCTTTGGGGAAGGTATATCACAAATTTGAGTAGGAAATCTTGATTTTCAGTTTTCTGTAATTTTTGACATATTTGAAATCTTTCAAGGAGTGGCCAAGGCAATGCTCATTAGTCCAACCCCCAATATAGAGTCTCATTCATTAGCTGATTTCTCCAATGGCCTTGTGGTGAGTATCTTGTCCCATTTTTTTTTTCCAATTATTGATCATACTATGTGGTTTAAAGTTTGATTTTGCAATTTTCTCTGAGTTTTGGATTGCTTCCAGGGGACCTCAAGTGATACCACTACTCTATTCAAATATGGAGGCGGCAATATATATCAAGTTCAATCTAATTGCTTGAATTCTTCACCCCCTTCAATGGATAACTATATTGGTAATTGTTTCTCAAGTGCATATTCAGTGAATGATTTTTAAACAATGGATAGTCTTTTTATTTGTTTACTCTTATTTTTAAATGTAGCATGTGTTGAAGGCTTACCTTTGTGGCGGATGAGCTATTCAGATATTAATGATGAGCTATACAAAGGTTACACAAATGGCAACCCAGAGGGCATGATTAATGAATTCATGGGAGGTTAATGTCTATCATAAATTTTTTTTTTTTTTGTGTGTGTGTGTGTGTATATCAACTAGTTCTCATCTCATACTTCCTCTTTTTATTTCAAGCGTATGATTTCCAAAATTCTAGTACAAAAGGTTTCAACATCAACATCGGATACAATTCGACCTTTAGAGTAAAAGATAATCCTAATCAAGAACTGAATCCTAATGTGGTACGCGTTCAAAAGGCGGAGAACATGGTAGGTCCTTGCTTTTTTATTTTTCTGTGCTTTTGATTAATAAATAGTCATTTCGGAATCTATGATATCTGAAACTCCACAACTAATGTGGTGAATTCTTGCCAAAGTTACTATGAGTGGCCCAAAAAAAAAAAGTAGATTTGTTTGACAAAGGGATGACTTTTTAGTTCCTGACATCTATAGATATATAAGATGGAAACTTCTATAATGTCTATTTCTCTTCTTTTCCCATGTATTTTGGTTTTCATTACAAGCATTTACTATTGCATGATTAACATGAACTAAACTGCTGAAACTTTGATTTGGATAATCTGCACAGATTACCAATGGCTTTCTCCAGTTTTTGCATGGTCCATCCACAAAGATGATTTTGGAGTCTGTTTCCGAAACGCCAAGCCTCGATATTCGAGGCACCTTTGATCCGGAGGATATGATGGTTATTTTGTTTGTGTGGATGATTCATCAACTATTTCCTGTGAGTTTGCAGTTTTTTTGTGGTAATATATGATTTCAATTGATATTAAGGAGCGCCTCAAAGTTTGTTTACTCCAAAAAATAATCGATGCAAATCATTAAATGGTGGACTTTTTACTCAAAAATTGTCTTTTAAGTGGTCATATTCTGCTACAAAGAAATGTTAAACCTCCAATAACTTATATTTATATTCAAAAAATTAATGTCATTATCAAACTATACTTTTTTTGCATACTAGGGCTAATACTTTTTTTGTTTTTCGTATTGAGGCAGGTATTCTTGCAATCATTGGTATATGAAAAACAACAAAAGTTGCGAATGATGATGGCAATGCATGGTTTAGGCAATGAAGCTTATTGGATGATTATGTACTTGTACTTTCTAGTTATATCCATTGTTTATATCTGTGTTTACCTAGTAGCTGGTACTTTGGCAGGTAAATTTATTGTAGCAGCTATTGTCTCTTTAATTGTTTTGACAAGTTATCTTGATCCTTTTACATTTTTCCTTGGTGCAGGGCTTCCTATCTTCATCAAGAATTCTGTATCTGTCCAATTCGCTTTTTACTTTGTCTTTATGAACTTGCAAATCTCAATGAGTTTTCTACTCTGTCCTCTTTTTAAACGTGCAAAGGGTGCTTCAGGTTTTGGACTATTAAAAGAATTTTTGTACTATTGCAATTCCTTAGAATAAGATAGATGATTGACTAGTAAAAGTTCATTTTATTGATCTATATGCAGTTATTGGAGTTTTCATGGTCTTCGGAGCGGGATTGCTTGGAGCTTTTCTCTTCAGGTCATGGGTTCAAGATCCTTCAATAAATCGTAAGTACAACTTGTGAAGGTGATATTCTTGATACTAAAGTTTACTAGTTTAAACCATATAATATTTCACTACTGAATTTTATATAATAGGTATCTGGATAATGGCTCTTGAGGTGTATCCTGGACTTGCACTCTTTCGAGGAATAGAGGAGCTTAAAGATTATGCTAAAGGAGCTGCTAATGCGAGAACTTTTGGGATTCAATGGCGTCACTTGAAGGATGACACAAGTGCAATGAGAGAAGTGCTTATTATCATGACATTTACGTGGCTCGTTTTTGTTTTGATCGCTTATTGTGTCGATAATATTTCATCGTTAAGAAGTCGCCTTTCCTTTTTGGTAAAGTCTCAAATGAACACCAGTTCATCATCCAATTCAGACATGGAACCTAACATGTTTGTGCAAATGGAGAAAGAAGACATTACCCTAGAGGTAACATAACACCATGCTTATAACTTTTTCTCATTATGTTATTTAACATCATCTAGTTATTTCCTTCATAATTCTTACAGAGAAAAAAAGTTGAACAATTGCAAAATGGTCCAAACTCGCTCTACTCTGCCATCTGCTATGACCTCAAAAAGATATATCCTGGAAGAGATGGAAATCCAGATAAATATGCTGTTAAAGGGGCACATCTTGCATTACCACGAGGAGAATGTTTCGGAATGCTTGGCCCCAATGGTGCTGGGAAGACTACTTTCATTAGTATGGTGAGTCTCATTTATAGCATTTTTTTATTCTTCAATGCTTTGAAAATTGTAGATTGCAAATTGCAAATTTTCTATTTAGTTTAATTTTTAACTTGTTTCGGTTATAATTTGTTGTGCGGTAAAAAGATGAATGGTCTCTTGGAACCCACCTCCGGAACAGCCTTGATAGAGGGATTAGACTTACGCAATCAAATGCATAGGATACACACCATAATGGGCGTATGCCCACAACACAAGTGAGTTCTTATTTATGTGTTTTTCACTTTTAATGTAAGAAATAGTATGTTCCGACTCATATCCGTCTCACTTTGGTACACATGCAGCCTGATTTGGGATACTTTAACTGGAAGAGAGCACTTGCGCTTCTATGGAAGGCTAAAAAATCTCTCTGGCTCCTCCTTAAAAAGAGTAAGAAAGCCACTAAAGTGATTTGACCATACTCCAAGGGTGTTATTGTAAATTAATTTTCTTTAATTCGTGGTTAAATATAAATTTTTGCTATTTCTTTATCAGTTTTATTAACGAGAGCGTGTCTTTTTAATTCCTATACTTGAAGGGGGTTTTAGTAGTACTACCAACCTCAGGGGGTAATATTGTATTTTAAACTGAAGGATAACCATATAAAGAAGGTGAAATCAGACGACTTACAACATGATGTGATGAAATAATTGTGTTCAATTGTTTGATTCACAAATTGAGTAGCCAAATATAATACAATCAAAGGAAATAATATATAAGAGGACTTGAGAAAGATGAGAAATTTAACAGGACAGAACACAGCTTAAGATACTAGTTTTTTCCTATCTGACTAAGAATATTATCAAGATTGCTCATCATTTTTCCATGTACAAATGAGACAGGCAGTGGATGATTCTCTTAGAGGTGTTGATTTATTGCAAGATGGTAATAAATTGGCTGGTAAATACAGCGGAGGAATGAAGAGGAGGCTTAGTGTCGCCATTGCATTAATTGGGAATCCAAAAGTAAGTAGTTACTTTTCTTATTATTTCCCAAATATTTGATTAATTAGTTGATTAGTAATGACCCATTCTTGAAATCTCTTCCAAGATTGTGTACTTGGACGAGCCAAGCACTGGACTTGATCCAGCTTCGAAAAACAAGCTTTGGGAGGTTATCCTTGAAGCGAAGAAAGATAGAACAATCATTCTTACAAGTACTACATTCTTCCCTACTCGATATTTCTCCATTAAGTATCTTATTTGCTGTATATTATGATGATACCTTAAAGAAAATTATGCACTCTTTCTCAAAAGTTAATGAAAACTATCAATTTAAAGTCGTACAAATTTCACTATCTTCAACTAAAACTAAGAAGCTAATAATAATATTCTATACGACATTTAGTAACAGAATTGTTTGCTCTCATGCTTTCAGCCCATTCAATGGAGGAGGCCGAACGCCTCTGTGACCGAATTGGAATATTTGCAGATGGAGGCTTCCAGTGTTTGGGAAGCTCTGATGAGGTACTAAACACAAATTCAGATACAGTTTTATGTATAAAACTTGACTTCCTTTCTACAAGTTTTTTTGTATCTCATTATTAAAGTCAAATCGAATATCTAATGATTAGTTGTTGCAACTTTACGATCAATGATTATTTAAATTGTACTAAGAGCGTATAATTGATATACAGCTGAAAAGTCGATATGCGGGCTCGTACATATTAACAATAACCACAACACCAGACATTATTGAGGAAGTTCAGGGGGTGATCGAGGGACTTTGTCCCGGTGCTGCACGAATATATTGTTTATCAGGCACGCAAAAGTTTGAACTTCCCAAAACCAATATCAAAAAATCAGGGATATTTGGAGCAGTCAAGTTGGCAAAACAGAGGTTCCCAATACAGACATGGGGTGTCACTGAGACAACTCTTGAAGATGTGTTCATTAAGGTTGCCGTGGAAGCTGATTCCTCAATCGTTTGATCCATCAAGTCATTTGTATGGTGCAATGTATGCTCATTTCATTGAACTTCGAATTTATGTATTAAAACTTAATCTCTTGTTTTTAAAAAAAAAAGTAAAAGTATGCTTAAAATATTAACTTAGTCGCATTTTCTGGCATTTTTTTAAATATATAAAATAAAATTGCATATCAACTTAATCTTTTTTACGTTCAATCTCAATATATTCCTCCTCTAGAAAGAAAATTCCAATATATTTTTATAATATCTAAGTTTAAAGACCTTTCAATGAAAAAAATTATTATAACTGCAGTGAATATATCCCCCAAAAAAAATTATTGTAACTGCAGTGAATTTTGTATACTCAAATCCCTCTTTTTTTTTTTTTTGTCAAAGTTGACTATTGGAGTGAAAAAAATTTAAGACATAATAGGTAATTCATTCTTTTTTCTTAAATTTTGCAAAATATAATTATAATATTCGAATACTCATTTCTCTCTCAATCTTTCTTTTCAACAATATAACCATAAATAACTAAATAAAGTATAAATAAACTTGTACTCGTTGTCTACTTCAAAATATCAAAGACCCATAAATAATTACCTATTTTGCCTTAAATTTTTTCACCTTAATGGTCAACTTGGCCGGAAAAACGAGGGGCGTGAGGTTTTTTTTTTATTTGAGGGTGTTAAGTGTTAATTTTATGTTTTGGGGTGCAAAATGTCCATTCATTGTGTCTCGGGGATACAAGTTGTTGATTTGTTCTTATTTGGGAGTGTTAAGTGCTAATTTTATTTTGGGGGTGCAAAATGCCAAAGATTTACAATAAAATTACCTATTTTGCCCTTGAGTTTTTGCTTGAAAATAAAAGAGGGTGCAAAGTGCTGCATTTTTCATATTTCGAGGGTGCAAAGTGTCAAATCTAAGTTTTGGGGGTGCAAAATGCCTATTTTCCTTGTTTTGGGGGTTGCAAAGTGCAAAACCTTCCCATTTTTTCCAAGTGTCCTCTAAGTATCCAAAAGTATTCGAAAAATTTCTAGAAAATGTATACATAAAATTGACTGAATCATAGCATAAAAACAAATTTCAAGATGGAGAGATAAATGACTATTCTAATATTCATAATCTTATTTTCAATTTTAATGGAAAAAAAATGAATCACCGATTTTGCTCCCGTTGGTCAACTTTGTCGAAAAAAATGAGGGGTTGCAAGTTGTTGAGTTTTTCTTAATTTAAAATGCTAATTGTGTTTAGGGGGTTCAAAGTGTCAATTTCTCATGTTTCGGGGGTGCAAGTTGATGATTTATTCTTAATTCGAGGGTACTAAGTGTTAATTCTATTTCAGGCGTGCAAAATGCCCATTTATCGTGTTTCGGGGGTGTAAAGTGCCAAGGATCTAAAAATGAATCACCTATTTTGTCCCTGAAAAATAAAAGAGAGTGCAAAATGCTAAATTATTCATATTTTGGGAGTGCAAAGTGGTAAATCTAAGTTTTAAGGATGTAAAATGCCTATTTCTCATATATCGGTGGTGCAAAGGTGGATATTTAATTTAAGGGTTAATAGTGCAATTTTCAGATCCATCTTAAATTATACCAGAGACCACATCCATCCTAGTTTGAGTAACTTTGAATCTCACTTTGTCACACAAAACAGACACACAATTATTTGTGTAGATCGCCGAGAGAGCGAATATTCCGGATTTTCCGGCAGCGAATGAGCGGTACCGGTTTTGTGGAGGTTCAGCGGCGACGGTTGTGAGAATTCCGGCGGTGGCTGCGAAGAGTCAGGGGAGGCACGGCGGCGATTGAACTTAGACGTGATTTTCTAGTATCCCAAGATCTAGAAAAAAAAAAAAGTAGTAATCAATTATGTCAGTTAATTAAAGAGGCAATTAATCTATCATGGGTGATGTTCAAGCTACTAGATTGAACGGGATTCCTAATTTGAATCTCTATAGCTTTGTCAAAAACTTCCCAAACAAAGTACGCGAGTGTATTGAGGTATGTCTACTTTCCATTCCATAAACTAAATTGCAATTGTAATGTTTTGTTCAATTGTAGTTGAGGTAATGTTACCTTTTACTACCCAGTTACATTTTAATAAGCCATTGAAGAAGAGAGATGGATTTTCAACTAAGACAGAGTTCATCTACAAAGATAATTCATCAATTGCAGAGTTGAGTTTGGAGAATCAAATGTATCCTTGGAAACAGAATCCATCTTGGGTCGATCTTCCTCCAGAAGTAAAGGTACATCTTTAATATGTATCTATTGTACACAAATTGTCTGATAAAAAGCATTAGATCAATTGAATTCTCAGATTCATATTGTATAGTCTATTGCAGGTGACTGTACCTAAAGGTTCTCTTTGCAACCTAAATTTGAAAGTCAATGTTGGATTGCCACCAGAAGCAGTATACAACATTGTCACGGATCCCGACAACAAGAGAGTTTTTAAAAATATAAAGGTAATGCATTGTGTTTTTGTGATCATCCTTTTAATGATATTGAGTAGAGATATAGGGACAAGAATGTTGGATTCAGGAATAATATTTCGTAATTTTACAAAAATTTTTGTTTATATTCAGGAAGTAATATCGAGAAAGATCGTCATTGATGAGGGACTAAGGCAAGTGGTAGAAGTGGAACAAGCAGCTATTTGGAGGTTCCTCTGGTGGTCAGGGACTATTTCAGTTCATGTTTTAGTAGATCAAAACAAAGAAGATTATACAGTAAGGATATAACATTATTTCAATAATCAAAGACGTTAACAACATTCAGAAGAAGAGTTTGATTTACCTATTGTTAATTCGGACTAAAAGTGCAATTTTATGGACTGCAGGACCAAAAATACTGAACCTATATCAATCTGGGACCAAAAATGAAATCTCCCCTTGTTTTTAATACCAGTTTATATCTGGTTTTGAGAATATTAGTAATTTATAGTTTAGACATTGCTTTGACTATTCATACTTCTATAATCTGAGTTAATTAGTGAATTACATTTTTTAGCAGTCTATATTTGCATAACAATGATCACCTAGCGCTTACAAATTTCACTCTTCTGTTCTTGCCCCTTTGATCAGATGAAATTCAAGCAAATAAAGTCGGGATTCATGCAAAGATTCGAAGGTAGCTGGAAAATCGAACCCATTTTTATTGATGAAGAATTATGTCATCCACACAAACCAGATTCCTTGATGGATTACGTTTCATGCAGTAAAGGCAAAGGAAGAATTGCCTCAAAGTTGGTCTTAGAGCAGTTGATTCAACCATCCATCGTACCTCCCGCGCCCATTTCTTGGTATCTCAGAGGAATTACTACAAAGACGACTGAAATGTTGATTACTGATTTGTTAACTGAAGCTGCCAGAATTAGACAAGATTCGAGTGATGGAGCTTCTAACATGTCCGAGGAAAAATCTGATGATTGTCGAGTATGTCATGATATGTGTAATATTAAAGAGAGATGGGCATGGAGAAGGAAAAATGCGAGGAACTGTCGTAGAAGGTTGTCCTTGAATTCATGTTCTTGTTAAATCTATATCATCATGAAGGGTTAATTTGTAATTTCCCTCCAGCTTGTATAGGATTAGCATTAGTGAAGTTGTTTCATTTGAAAGTTGCCATCTTTAAATTGATTTAGCTGCTTGAAGGGGACATCTAGTTTGTTTCTTTTACTTCCTTTTGTAACCAAAAAGCTAAACTGAAAGGCGAATACAATATGTTTACATAGATTTAGTTTGATGACTATATAGAAATGTCTTTTGCATGATCTGATGATTCAAGTTTGTCGAACATGGGTAAAAGCCATGATTCCATTTAGATCAGTTTTGGCACCTTTTTGCTCGGTTTTGGTTTCGGAAACTACTTTGAATGATTTCAATGAAATATTTGAAACCTCATTTGGATTGAATTTCAAGGCTGAATTTTGTGGCTTTTAAGAAACTGAGATATGATTTGAATTCAGTTTTGATGTTCGGGTTCAAGGGTAAAAATAGATAAGTTATAGCCTAGGTATTAAATCATTATCTTATGTAGGTTTCCGTGAAATTTGTGTTCATATTTCATTTGGCACAATTTTAGTTGGATATATAAGTTGGAACCTTGAGTTTCTCGAAAGTTATGTGTAAACTTCATTTGGAATGAGTTTGGTCGAGTTTCGCGAAATTGAAATTTGGGCCAAAATTGTTGAAAAAGAGGGCCGTGAATTTCACACAGTTTAAATTCCACGTTGCAATGAAAGTTCTTTTCTTCTTATCACGTCTTTGATTATGTCCTGGGTCCTCAACCCAACTTTTGCCACTAACAAGGAGAAAAGTTAGAGAAAGAAAGAACGGAAAAGGAAGGCCTAGCAAAGATAGGGCTCGTTTGGATCCATTTTAGCCCAAGTGTTTCGCCCAATATTTGGGCCAAAATGGATCACTTTGGTGTTTGGCCCATTTTTTCAGCCAAACATGTGTATGGCTCAAGGCGTTTGACGTGCATTTATTAGGATACTGACAAAATCTGCTCAACTGGTTAAAGACAAAGACAAGTTGGCTCTGCACATGTTTGAATACTAAGGCCATCTCCAATGGAGATGGCCGGGCTGCGGGGCGGGGAGGAAAACCGTTGGAGATGGAGGGGGCTCGGGGCGGGGCTTGGCTGCGGGGCGGAACGGGCGGGGCCGCGGGCTGCGCGGAGCACGCAGGCCAGCCCGCGGCCCGCGTGGGTTTGGGGAAGAAGAAAGGGGCGCGTGTAAACACGCCCCTCTTTAAAACAGGTGCCGCCAAGTGGCGGCACCTGATTGGTCTTTTTTTTTTTTTTTTTTTAATGAATTAATTATGTATGATACTCCCTCCGTTTTTTTTTAATTGTCGCTTTGGGTTGGTGCACACAAATTAAGGAATGCAATAACTAACCACATTTTCCAAGCAAAAACCCAAAAATACCCTTTTCACCATATGATTAGAACATTTATTATTCTCTCTCATCCTTTACTAAAAAGAATCATTAAATAAGGGCAAAATTGGAAGAAATTACATTGATTTTCTAAAGCGACAAATAAAAGTAAACAAACAAAAGTTGCCAAGGCGACAATTAAAAAAAAACGGAGGGAGTAATAACACGCTTCTTGCCATAATTAATGTTAATAACAGCCATAATTAATGTTAATAACACGCTTGTTGCCATAATTAATGATAATAACATGCTTTGTTGATAATAATTAATGAGGCATAATTAATGTGATATTTATGCATAATTAAGGAGCCTTAATTAATGTGATATTTATGTTAGTTAGTTATTTAATTAATGTGTTACTTTAATTAATGTGTTATATACTATATATAATTAGTGTGTTACTTTATATAATTATGATATACTTATAGATATAGTATATAGTATGATTAATTATTTAAAGTAATTTTAAATAAAATTATGATATACTTTATAAAAATTTAATCATTTAACTACAATATTTGTGGTGGCTATAATTATTTAAAAATACGGAATTAGTTAAAAATAAAATTAAACACTCATACAAATAAAATTTAGATTAATACTTAATATAAATTAAATATTTAAAGCGAACAGATATTGATAAATACTTGTTTGTTGTATTTCCTTGTTTGTTGTATTGCGTATTATGTATTAATTTTAAGTTACTTTAATTAAATATTCTATTTAATATTAATATTTTAATATAATTAATAATTAAATTACGAGTACTAATATAATTACTATTATTAATATTAATATTAAAAAATTTTAAAACTATAATATTAATAGGTGAGAGTGGGCAAATGAAAAAAATGGAATTAATTCCCCCACGGAGCCCCAACCATTGGAGACGACCAGCAGGGCCCGGGCTAGCCCTCAAACATTGGAGATGGCCTAAAGGATTTGGAATTCAAGAATAACCAATATATAAAAAGACCAATGATATTTTCAAAACTATAACTAACATTCTTTTACTTGTAAACATACACATAGCAATATGCAGAAATATTTTCTTTCCAAATCTCTCATCAATTTTCATATAATAATCTATGATTACAATATTTTAGATTAACACTAACATTAAAAAAAAAAAACATATATACTATATTTATTATGAAAGGAAAACTTTTGTTAAAATTTGGCTTGATCAATTTCATCAAACCACATGACAAGTGTAATAAACTTTAGTGATTGATTCTCTCCCAAGAATTTTATTCAATCAAAAAGCAAGTGTACCGCATTTATCATATAATTACTTTGGATCTATCAAACTCGATTTGAAATATAATTTCCCATTTTAAACAATGAATATAAACCAACCATTATTTTTCTATAATTAGCTCCATCTATATATATTGATCATCAAACAACAAACAGGAAATCAAAAAGGATTCCACAACTTTTCATTTTGTCTTCTTCTCAATTTCCCATCTGCAGAGGAAAACAATTTTCCTCTCCATGGATGGGTTTTCGAATCAGACAAATGCCTTGTTTCGGAAGAACCTTTCTTATCACGTACGAATGCTTAATTAATAAAATGCAGTTACATATCTAGTTTTAAATGATTTTTCATTATGTATAACATAAAAACGATACAAAAGTATTTCTTATGTTTAATTTCATTTTGTAGAAACGACACCTCAGATCAAATTTGCGGATCATATTGTTCCCGGTTTTCATTTTTGGCATCATTGGTCTTATGAAGCTCGTAGAGAAAAAAAAGAATGCCAAAACTCAACTTATCATACCGGAAACCCCTGCTTTCTTGCAAGTTCCTTATCCAGAATTTCGTGCGGTGAGAACAAAATCTTCGTCTAAGGACCTTCCGGACGAATCATGTCGAAAAAAAGGGTCATGTCCAGCTACCATACTCATAACAGGGGAAAACAGGACTCTCGGTGAAGGTATATATATATTTTTGGCACTTTACACCTTGAAATTAAAATATTGGCACAATGCACCCCCAAGTTGTATATTACATTATTTGGCAATATATATAATGGGTATTTTGTATCCCAGCAGGGTCAACTTTGCCTGAGAATATGCAATTTTAGGGTGCAATATGCCAATTGCTTCAAATTTTCCTAAAATGTCTCAATTTGGAGTAGGAAATTTCGTTTTTAGTTTTTGACATATTTGAATCTTTGAAGGAGTGGCCAAGGCAATGCTCATGAGTTCATCTCCCATTGATTTGTCCGAAAATGCTTTGTCCATGGATCTTCTTGTGAGTCTTTTGTCTTCATTTTTTATTTTTTTTTGTTTATTGATCATACTATCTATCATGTTTAAAATTTGAATATGATACCTCGTTTTTTAATCGGTTACAGGGGGCCGCAAGTAATATGACGGGGACTAATTTTGCAGAAGCAGATATTAATACAATATACCAAGTTCAATCTAATTGCTTGAACTTTTCCCTTTCGGTAGAAGAATCAACCATTGGTATGTAATTGCTTTTCAAGTGCACATTCGACGAATATTTATGAAGCAATATATATATATATATATAGTCTTTTTTTATTTATACTTTCTCTGATTTATGGATGTAGAATGTGTTGAAGGCTTGCCTTTATGGAGGAGAAGCTATAATGAGATAGACAATGAGCTATACAAAGGTTATAAAAATGGCAACCCAGAGGGCATGTTCAATGAAATCATGGGAGGTTAATGTCTATCATAAATTGAATGAAATGACCCCTTTTTATTTTTATTTTGTGTGTCTGTGTATCAACTTAGTTCTCATTATCGTACTCTATCTTTATTTGAAGCATATGATTTTCAAAATTCTAGTACAAAAAGTTTCAACGTCGTCGTTGGATACAACTCAACGTATAAAGTTGATCCCGACAACAAGATGACCCCTAATGTGGTACGCGTTCAAAAAGCGGAGAACATGGTAGGTCCTCGATTTTTCTTTTGAACACTGCATATATATTCTTTTTGGCCTCTAAATAATTTGATGATCTTTATGTGGTGTATGAGTGGAAAAACATTAAATAAAATAGAAAAAAAACATCAAGTAGATCGACTTGTTGAACAAAAAAGACATGCATGATTTTTTAGTTCCTAACATCTATAGAAAAATAAGTTGGCAAGGACTCGTATTAGAATATATGATATTGTCCATTTTCTCTTCTTTTCCTTTCCATGTATTTTGGTTTTAATTTCATTACAAGTTGCTTAGTATTGCATGATTAACATGAAATTAATGAACTGAATCTTTGATTTGGAAAAATTACGTACACAGATTGCCAATGGCTTTCTCCAGTTTTTGGTCGGTCCTTCCACAGCAATGTTTTTAGAGTCCGTTTCAGAAGTTCCCTTCCGCGGTCCTGTTAGAATTTCCTTGGAGGGTTTGAATATTATTTTATATGTGTGGATGATTCTTCAACTATTTCCCGTGAGTTTGCATTCTTTTTTTGGCAAAAATGCTTTTTTCAGTCCTTTAACTTTTAATATGTAATGATTTAGGGACAATTTTCTTTTAGGTAAACAATTTCGATTCTTTAACTTTTCACTTTTTGCAATTTCAGGACAATTGACTGCAACTTTTGTCATCCAACTTTTTAGTGTTTGCAATATTTAGACATTAATTTCATCAGGAGCTACGATCTGAGATTATAAAAAGTTAAAGGACAAAAATTGCAATCCCATGTCTTAAAATTGCAAGCACTAAAAAGTTGAAGGACCAAAATGCTTTCCAAGCTGTTTCAAAATTGTCCACTAGTAAAAGTTCAAGAACTAAATATACATTTTTGCCGCAATTTTTGTTGTAAGATTTTATTTCAAAATCTTATTTAAGGATATCCCCTTAAACTTGGTGATACAAACTCATTAAAAAGTTAATTAATCTCTCTTTATTTATTTGAATAAATCAGGAAAAATGCAAGATACTTCCCTGTGTTATGTAAAATCTGCAAGAAACTATCCTGTGAAATTTTTATTGCATAAAACTTCCTTCTGTTTTCAAAAATCCTGCAAAAAACACCCAATTTGTAAAAAATAGGTCATTTTGGATCCACATATTTCAAGAAACCATTTTAAAACATATCATATGAAGTTATAGGGAACAACTTGAAGTATTTTTAAAATGATTTATTGAAATATGTCGATTCAAAACAACCTATTTTTTACAAATTGGGTGTTTGAAAACATAAGAAAGATTGGCGCAATAAAAATTTCACATGGTAGTTTTTTATAGGTTTTGCATAACACAGGGGAATATTTTGCATTTACCCCGAATAAATCGCGTTGATTGTTTGGTTTTAAGGCAGGTATTATTGGAAGCCTTGGTATATGAAAAGCAACAAAAGCTGCGAATGATGATGGCAATGCATGGTTTAGGAAATGGGGCTTATTGGGCTATTATGTACATCTACTTTCTATTTATATCGGCACTTTATATTTGTGGTTACCTTGTAGCCGGTAATTTGTCAGGTAAATTTATTATATCAACTACGGAGTATTATATATTGTCGTTTATTTCCTTTTTACAAGTTATCTCTTGATCTTTTAATTTACTTCTTTTTTGCAGGGCTTACTACCTTCACCAAGAATTCTAAATCTGTCCAATTCGCGTTTTATTTCGTCTACATGAACTTGCAAATTTCTATGAGTTTTCTAATATATCCTCTTTTTAAACGTGCAAAGGGTGCTTCAGGTTTTGGATTAATTCTGTCAAAATAATAAATTATCTATTATTGCAATATTTTATTTTCCCTTACAAAGAAGAAAATCATATTTTGTGTCCTTGTATGCAGTTGTTGGAATATTTATTGTCCTTGGAACGGGATTGCTTGGATTCGGTATCTTAACCAAATGGGTTAGAGATCCTTCCATTAATAGTAAGTATAAGGGTAGTTAAAGTCTTTTTCCTTTCATTGACATAAATAGTTTTTCCTAGTCCAAAAGAATTAAAACATACATACATATATATAATACAATGTTAAATGATGTAATAGGTATCTGGATAATGGCTCTTGAGGTGTATCCTGGATTTGCACTTTATCGAGGAATACAGGAGCTTTGTGATTACGGTACAGGAGCTAATAAAGCGGGGACTTTTGGGATGCAATGGCACCACTTGAAGGATAACAAAAGTGGGATGAGAGAAGTGCTTATTATCATGTTTTTTACGTGGCACGTTTTTCTTTTGATCGCTTATTGTGTCGATAATATTTCATCATTAAAAAGTTGTCTTTCCTCGAAAACGTCTCCAAAGAAAATCACTTCATCATGCCAAGAACCTAATAGTTATGTTCAAATGGAGAAAGAAGATATTGTCCTAGAGGTAACATAACATCATGCTTATTATTTCTTTTGTATTCTTATTTTTTCTTTTTTTTTTCTGTGTGTTTGTTATTTATAGTCTCACCTAGTTAATTATTTTCCTTAATAATTTGTATAGAGAGAAAAGGTTGAACAATTTCAAAATGGACCAAACTCTTACTACTCTGCCATCTGCTATGATCTAAAAAAGATATATCCTGGAAAAGATGGAAATCCAGATAAATTTGCTGTTAAAGGGGCACATCTTGCACTGTCACGAGGAGAATGTTTCGGAATGCTTGGCCCCAATGGTGCCGGAAAGACTACTTTCATTAGTATGGTGAGTCTCGTTTATAGCATTATTTTTTCTTCCGTCTTTTTCTTTTTAGCTTGATTTGGCTATAATATATATATATCTTGTTTGGAAATAAAGATGATTGGACTCTTGGAACCCACATTCGGAACAGCCTCGATCGAGGGGTTAGATTTACGCACTCAAATGCATTTGATACACACCATAATGGGTGTATGCCCACAATACGAGTTAGTACTTTGTTATACGCTCTTATTTACGTGTTTCACTTAATTAGTATGCACTGTAAGAGATCGATAATTTTATTTGTTCCAACT
The DNA here is from genome assembly GCA_003313485.2 of Penstemon barbatus. Taxonomy (NCBI): domain Eukaryota; kingdom Viridiplantae; phylum Streptophyta; class Magnoliopsida; order Lamiales; family Plantaginaceae; genus Penstemon; species Penstemon barbatus. The sequence goes on along the minus strand of CM064883.1, from coordinate 11,930,913 downwards.
CATATATAAAATTATGAAGCTTGCTTTGGGATACCTTAACCGGAAGAGAGCACTTGCGCTTCTATGGCCGGCTTAGAAATCTCACAGGCTCCGCCTTAGATGAAGTAAGTTCATTTTGTAATTTCACCACACTTAGCATGGTAAAAAAAATATACAGTATATATTATTAAGATTGATTACTCTTTCCTTGATTAACAGGCCGTGGATGATTCTCTAAGAGGTGTCGATTTGTTGAGAGTTGGTGATAAAATGGCTGGTAAATACAGCGGAGGAATGAAGAGGAGGCTTAGTGTCGCCATTGCATTGGTTGGGAATCCAAAAGTAAGTGGTTACTTTTCGATCGTGACATGTACATTATTTGTGGGAGATTTTTTTAGTTAGTTGAAAGTAATGACCCTCTTCTGGAAATCTATTCCCAGATTGTTTACTTAGACGAGCCAAGCACTGGACTGGATCCAGCTTCAAGAAACAAGCTTTGGGAGGTTATTCTTGAAGCCAAGAAAGATAGAACAATCATTCTTACAAGTACTACATTCTTCCCTACTCGATATTTCTCGATCCATTTATTCGTTATCTTCTGCAAAAGGGCTAATATCAATTTACTCTCCAGTGATATACATAATGTTCATTTTATCATCCCGTGATTTAGAAAATAACACTTTACCGTCCTTGACATTTTTAAAGGAGCAATTCACCTCTTTTCAACGGAGAGTGTAAAACACTCGCATGATGCGCGCAAGAGGATTTTGGAATTGATGTGTTCCATAAAAAGATAAAAGTACCCTTATGCGATTAAAGTGTCACATTATCATATCACAAGGAGTTAAATGTCATATTTATCATAACACAGATGGTAAAAAGTCAAATTTATAAAAGCACATCGGATAAAAAATACCATATTTATCACAACGCAGGGGTAAAATGTCACCTTTATAATAACACAGGGGAAGCGTCATATTTGTAAGTTTACTAAGTAAACATGTAGTTTTGTTAATTAGTATTTTTTAAAAGTTTAAAAATGGAAGGGAGGCGATGTGATACTCTTATAAGATTAGAAGGGAGAGGGGAGGTTTAAATTGCTTTTTTTCAAATTACAGGGAGGGGTATTTTTGTAAAATGTATGTACCATTTCTTGAAGTTATTTTTCAACTTAAAGCCACATAAATTTGACTATCTTCAACTAAGAGGCTTTCTGAGAACCTAGTTAGAACATACAAACATAATTGTTTGCTCTCATACTCTCAGCCCATTCTATGGAGGAGGCTGAACGCCTATCTGATCGAATTGGGATATTTGCCGATGGATGCTTTCAATGTTTGGGAAGCTCTGATGAGGTACAAGTTTCACATTCAAACATTTTGTCATTGCAAATTTGTGATAAATGAATACTTAAGTTATTGTACTAACATGTACATTATAAATTATATAACAGCTGAAAAATCGATATGGCGGCTCATACATATTAACATTAACCACAAAACCAAATCATGTTGATGAAGTTCAAAGCATGATCGAGGGTCTTTTCCCCAATGCTACACGGACATATTGTCTGTCAGGAACACAAAAGTTTGAACTTTCGAAAACCAATATCAAGAAATCAGATATATTTGGAGCAGTCAAGTTGGCAAAGAAGAGGTTTCCAATACAGACATGGGGTGTCACTGAGACAACTCTTGAAGACGTGTTCATCAAAGTAGCCGCTGAAGCTGATCCCTCAATCGTTTGATCTATCATGTTATTTGTTAACATTGCAAATAATCATACCTAATTTGAACCTTATAAACGTATATACGTGCAAGAAGAATGTATTCATGAATAATATGATCTTTTTACATATATATATATATATATATATATATATATATATATATATATATATATATATACATAATATTGATATTGAATATGAATAGTACTACTACTTTGTTCTGTATAGTGATGAAACGTTAAATATATCATTGCATCAGAAATTTTATCTTAATCCATTTGATTATTATCAAATTATAACCAATTATCATTACTTGTATTAAACTAGAAAAATACCTAATTGAGGCCTTAAACTTTTTCAAATAGGCTACCATGGTATGCCTCATCAGCATACTATATATGTGCTTTAGAGACATTAGAAATGTCATATAAATTATATTGCGGCTGAGACACATCTCCATCTCCATCACATACTGCTCAACTCACCAAAACACTTCAATTAAATACCATTCCCAACTATATAAAAACCGAATAAGTTAAAGTAAAATAAAGTAGGAATTCCTTACAAAATGCGTTTGTAGTCCAACGGTTAGGATAATTGCCTTCCAAGCAATAGACCCGGGTTCGACTCCCGGCAGACGCAATTTTTTCCTCATCTTTTTTCTTCTCTATTGCTCCTCAAAAGTCACCAATAAATGGAGTTAGGTCTGCCTGAGGTCCAATGACTCAACCTGATTTGTGACGCCCTGCTTCCCGGGTCAGGTCCTATGTGGCCTATTCTAATTTTTTTTTTTTAACATGAAAACGTATATAAAATATGAAATAATTCCAAATTACAATCATCAATAAATATGAAAATTGAGTCTTAATGATCCATGAGAATTGTCATAAGAATATGAGTCTACCTGATATTAGCTCAAAATCCAAAATAGTATATGAATCAAATTTATGAGTTAAGCTCTATCTCATTGTCACCTAACCCAATGGTATTTAAGCTTAACTCCAAATCTGGATCATAAAGTTCCATTGACAGCTCCATCAGAGAAAAAAATAATAATAATAATAACAACTCTACTGATAGCTCACTAATTTACAAAGGATATAACGAAAAATGTTACTATTACAACTTTGAATTTGCTCACATCACCTTTCTTTTCTCATAAACTCCAACATCATTAAAGTTACAAATCAAAATCATTAAAGTTAAAGTTACAAGATGTTTCTAATATTTTTTTTTTCTTGGTTACAAATGGGAACTGTGATTGCAAAATCAGAATACTGATCATACAATGCTGATTAAAAAACATGGGATTTGGCTTCTGCATGGGTTTCTTGTCAACTTCATCCAACCTCTTGAATACAGTACACCTTGTTTTAATAACTCAAGTCCAGAGCTCGAGCTGAATGCTTTGAGAATATGCCTGTGTTCAGTTCATTAATCAACACGTTTGCTTAGTCCCTGCAAAAGGACATAATGTCAGATTGAATTTGGGATAAGAGCAGTTATGTGTACATGTTTGCTTGGAGAGTCACATGAGAATAATTCCTCAACAGACAGAACTACTCAAATGTAGTACTACAGAAACTTCGTTCTTTTTTTCTCAAGAAAAAGGAAATCACGTAGCATTAAGAACAAAGTTCGTCTTCTTTCCCCCCAAGAAAAAGTAAAGCACTTCGCATTATGTAACAAGACCTCCTACTGCAAGATATATAGACCCAAAATCTGCCACAAACAATGAGATTTTGAAGAAAGCAAACAGGCAAAGCCAATCATACAGTTTTAGTAGCTTCCACAGAATAAATTAGATAGGTTCTTTATAAAACCATAACCGTTCTCTAATTACAATGGCAAGTCTGTGAATAAATTTTGTAAGAGCAGTGTTTTGAAAAGTATCTACATCCATCTCTTTCTAGAATGGAAGCCAAAAGGGAAAACCTCAAATTTTTTTTTACCTATTACGTTATAAAACTGATTGTTCATAGTTGAGGAGCCTGTGCTCCAAACTCTCAACTTCACTAACTACTCATAACAGCCCTCTACAATAGCATAAAAGTGATTCCCTCACATTAATACCTCTACCTGATATTCAGTCAACTACATGTTCTCCCAAGTAAAGAATCCTTGCCAAAGTCAAATTTAACACAAATAACATTATGAATGCCAAATGTAGTAAGAAGTTAAAGCAAGTTCACCCAGTAACTCAACAGTTCAAACTCATGCAGAGATTTCGACCGAAATGCAGGATTCCAGACATCGTACAGGGATAAAAAGAAAATTTTCAAATCAAGCCAATACCGAGATGTTCCAAACTTCCAATTGAGGTCTTCATAATCTCGATAAAAAAGTTAGAAAAAAGAATATATTGTAAACTGAAAAAGCTATATGAGGATCAAGGATTTGCTAACTTCAAATCTTCAATTTAATTGAAATAATGGGAATATTGCTGGAGATCTGTAAATAAATAAGGGTTATCCTGGAATTGAAGACCAATTCATGTCAGGTGTCTTTTGAGGATGGGCATTCGCATGGTAAGAGAAGAGAAAGTTAAACAGAGCTAGCAATTTCCCACAGTTTGACCATTGAACCAACATGTAACACACATATGTGCAATTTCATAACCACTTTAAAATAGAATTAAGCTCAAAACTTTTCACCAGTTCACTTGTATGTATTAACAAGTAGAAAAATGATGGGCAAGTGGGCAGATCTACCAAGTAATTTTTTCCAACTCCGAGTGTTTGCAGTTTAGACATTACAACCACTTAAGTGTAAAGTGGGAATCTATGTACCAAAAAAAAAAAGTGGGAATCTCATTTATCAGAAGTTTCATAAAAAATGATATCAGAAGCACTTTCACCCAAACAAATAACTCAGAATAAGCTACACCATGGAAGATTCTCAAATGAAACACATTGATGACTCATCACGTCATCTGAATAGAATCTAATCCTATTAAGCCATTACTTAAATCCTTTATTAGCATTCAATAATTATATGGTTTCTTTAAGAAATAAAAAGCAGTCATTAGAACGGATATTAAAGCTGAACCAAATATCAAGAGTTCATACCAGTATTTGATTAAGCCATCCCAACCACAGGTTGCAACTTTACTCTGTTCCAATGGATGCCATTCAGCACCAATACAAACTCCATCATGACACTTGAGAGTTCTAAAGACCTTACAACTCTTCCAATCCCAAAACCAGCACCTTCCCTCACCATCTCCCGACATTACAAACCGTCCATCAGGCGAAAAGTTAACCTGACAAGCATACCCAGCCACAACATGCCCAGCAAACCTCTTCTTCTTATTTAGCTGGAATCTCTCTCTAGTATTATAAATAAGTATCTGATTATCCAAACTCTGACAGGCAAGCCAATTCCCATTTGGGTGCAACGTGGTTGCAGGCATTGAATGCATATGAGGTTCACTAATATACTTTATAACCACCGGGATCCCAAACTCCCACACACGTAATGACTTATCATCACTCGAGGTAACAAACCTCCTATTATTATCCACAAAAGTAATTGTATTCACTGCCCCTAAATGTTGATCATACTCCTGTGTAATCTGTCCACTATTCATATCCCACTGCACAATCTTCTTATCACTCATCCCAGCTAACAACACATTCTGCTTATCCTCATCCGGATTAAGCCTAACTACATAAGGAACCTTCCCAGTCGAAAAAGTCGATATAACCTGCCCAGTCTCTGTATCCCAATACTTAATATTCTTATCATACCCCGCAGACAAAAACTTACTACCGTCATTACTAAACCACACATCCCTCACTGCTTTTCCATGCCCCATGTAAGTTCTCATACATTTCCCCGAGTTATACACATCCCATATCTTAATCTTAGTATCCATCCCAGCCGACAATATCAAATGACCATGCTTGGGGAAGAATCTAATAGCCGAAACCCCTTTCGTATGGCCACTCCACGTGTGCACCAATCTTTTCGGTATATAACAATGATCATTACATGCTTTCGCATCCTTAGGTGGCGCAATCCACGACCTCCCTTGATAATCCTTCTCCTCTTTCCCGTGAAACGTACTCTTATCCACGTGTGCTTCCCCTTTCTCCTTCTCACCCCCTTCCTTCTCCCCCTTCTTTTTCTCGTGTTCCTCGGCATACTTCTTCTGTTCCTCGGTTAACTCCCCTTGCACCCATTCCTTCTTCCCCGACCACGGACTTTTTCTATTCTTCATCAACCACGCATCCGTGGCAGGATTCAGTACCTCCACAGCTTCCACCTCATCATTCGCTTCACTCTCATCCAACATCTCTTTCTTCTTCTCCAATTTTCGCTTTTTCTGCTCGTGCTGTGGTATATTGTACACGGATACTCCATCGTGCTCTTTAAACCCTTCGACGTCACCGACGTAGCTATTCTGAGAGGGATCCGCGGCGTATCCGAACTTGTAAAAAGTGTTGTACTGTTCGTCGAATACGAAAGGCTGAATGTGGGCGTCTTCGACGAACCCTAGCTTGTGATTGCGGAGGCCTTGAGCTAGACCGTCTTTGGCGTATGGGTGTGCCGGGCCTACAATGGGGGTCCAGAGTTGGTCGTAGGTTGGGTTGAAGGAGACGAGATGTTGGGTCGGGTCGATGGGTTTTTGGGTCTGAGAATGGGTTTGGCCGGCAACGGTGAGGGAGAGCATGGTGTCGTCGACTTTTGGAGCGGCGGATTTCGAAGGGAGGGAGATTCGGGTTGGGGAGGAGTCGGGGGAGGAGGTTGAAATGGGTGCGAGGGGTGAAGCGTCGTCGTTTTCGTCTTCATCTATGCCGGTGTCTTTGTAGGATTGAAGGAGATCCATTGTTAGGGTTTAATCTGATTTGACTGGAGAACGAACGAAAGGGTTTTTTTTTTTTTTTTTCTTTTTTTGAGATCCGAGAACGAAAGGGTGAAGTAGAATAGAAACTAGCTCGACACGACAAATAAATCGCTTTATGAACCCTTTTTTTTTTTTTAAGTAATCGTATATTTTCATGTTTAATTGTTGTTAACATGTATTTTCAAATTTTGTAAAAGATGCATTGATATTTTAAAATGGGTTTCCTTTTTACAAAATAAATTAATTTTACTTTATTAAAAAATTAAATGGGTATAGTAAAAACACTACATGACTAATAATGACTAATGAAAGTACTACAATCAAATTCCTAGTTGATCAAGTGGTAGGTTGAGGTCGTTGCTCATTAGACTGAATTTTAGTGTTTGAAATTTGATATTGTGTTAAGTGTTTAAATTGCAAAAATGGAAAAAAAAAAAAAAAAAAAAAAAAAAAAAAGGAGAAATTTCAACCGAAAATAATCGGATGGAAAATTTCCAATTTCCAACCGAACATAATCGATTGGAAAAAAATTCGGTTCAAATTTCGGTTGCGAACCCATTTTCAACGAAGATTTTTCTAACCGATATTTTCGGTTGCAAACCGATTTTGACCCATGATCGGCTGTAATTTTTGTTTTTTTAGTAGTGTGAGTGTCTCAACAAAGTGAATTCAAATCTTGCTTCTTTTATGTCCTACATACTTTATGTACAATTGTTGTGTAGTACCAACAAGTGATTGGTCTAATGGAAGGGGCTAGTCACTACAAAGTAGCGGACTCAGCTTCGAATCCCTGTTGAGAGAGGTTCCCACTTTATGTGACCGACGCGCCTCGAAAGGGATTAAACCCTTGAAAAATAAAAAAAAAAAATTTTGTTGTGCAGGGATTTGTAAAATGTTGTCTCAATTCAATTGTACATACTTTATGTACAATTGATATGACAATTTTAGTTCTGACATCCAAAAACAAAAACACTACATATGCTTTATCTAACTAAAAAAAAAATAAAAAAAATCATGTGTCATTTTAAATCCCCAAAACTTCCATGTGTTGGGTTTTAAATACAACAATTGACTCAAGTAGTATATATTTAATTTTTCAAAAAGAATAAATAAATTAAAAAAGACAAACACATAGAGATAATCTTGTCATTCCACCAAAAGTCAAAAGTAAAATTATACTGGGGTTGAGTGAGGTATTTAAAACCAAACACAGGGGGCGTTTTGGGGAGTTAAAATAACACAAGGATTTTTTTGAAAGTTAGACAAATAATAGATGGTGTTTTTGTTTTTTGCTCTAAGAAAATATGACATCATTGATAACATGTGGAATCGATGAAAGTCTGGGTGAATACTGGTGAAGTTGGTGAAAAAACCAATGATATTATGAAATCGGTAAAAAAATTCACGTGAAATCGAAAAAAAAAATGAGATAAAATCGATTATATAAAAGGTAAAGTTGGTGAAAATATGTGAAATATGTAAATTTGGTGAAAACATGTTAAATCGATGAAAATTAATTCGAGTGAATGTAAGAAAAATGATGAAACCGACGAAATCCAATTAAAAATAGTTAAATTTTGTGAAACGGGTAAAATCAGTCATAAAAGCGTAAAGAGAGTAAAAACATATTTAATTTATGAAAAAATAAGGTGTATAACATGTGAAATATGTGAAAATATATGAAAAATAGGTAAAAATAGGTTGAACTGATAAAAACGAGTGAAATTAGTTAAAAGAGAGTTTAACCGACAAAAATGAGGTGACATTGGTTTAAACCGAAAAAAAGAAATACAAAAGAAATCAATCAAAAACTAAAAAACAATGAAAAATGTTATAACGATAAAAAAAAGGGGTAAATCACTAAAAAATAATATAACCCATAAAAAATGTTAAACAATTAGAACAAATGAATTGATGAAAATCTGGGTGAAGTTTTGTAAAGAAACATATAGAAATGGTAAAATCAGTGAAAAAGATAAAAATTGGTCAAAAAAGCGTAAAGTCGGTGAAAAATGGATAATACAATGGAAACATGTTATAGCCAATAAAAATAGGTAAATTAGTAAAAAAAAATATTGAACTGACAAAAATGAATAAAATTAACAAAGAAACCGGTTAAACCGGTGAATATACATTTCAAATGACATGGTAAGAAAAATAATTTGAAATCTATTTAAAAAATGGACCCAATTTCATTTAGTAAAATAATTAGGATTTCATTATTTTGTTGTTAAACAATACAAATGATTTGAGCTAGAGATTTCAAACTCATCCCGTCCAAATTCACACATTCAAATGGACCATTAGTACATACATCATCACAATAAATGTCATTTTTGTATCATACTTGATGTGACATTCACATTGCAAATTTATGATCATATCTGAAAAATAAGAAGGAAAATATGACACTAATAGTTGTAATTTGTTGTAATGAAAAATATTCAAATAATTTATTCAGTAATTTCATATGGATTAAAAAAGAAATTCAAAGATGCGTTCAATGATGTGCAACCTTTAAAACAAATAAATAGAACTCTTAAAATAAAAACTGATAATGGAATGCACTAAATATGTTCTTATGATCTTATTTTAGAACAAGTTTTACAAGATCTCATGTCTAATCATTTATCGTTTTAAATTTTATTAAAATAATTTAAACCCATCTTTTTTTTAAATAATAATTTTAATAAAAAGAAATTTTCTTAAAATAAGAAAATTGGATTTCAACCATTAATATGTACTATTTTATGATAAATCTAATTTTACTCAATTTACAAAAAATATCCATAAAATGAACTAGATACGTACAATGCATGTGCACTTGTTTAGTATATTAAAAAAATTATGAAACATCGTTGAAATGCTTAACCAAATAAAATACATGTTAAACTTGAGTTTAATGAGTCCATTGTTCATTCCGCGGTCTCCAATTTTCCCTTTAAACAAGGGAACATCCAATAATGAACATAAACTTAATAAAATGTGTGTACATATTTTCTCCTCAAATTGTATGATGTAATTAACCAAACATAATAATAATAATAATAATAATAATAATAATAATAATAATAATAATAATAAATGTGGATTTACGTTACTTTTGACAGGGTATATCTTGATAGGAAATTAAATGCACTTACTGTTTTTGGGCATTAACGGATGATAATTAAATAAATCAAGGGTAATTTACGACTGGACTCCCTGATGTTTAGTCATCTTTCAAAGATCCCTCGATGTTTCAAAAATTATAAAAAAAACCCTCTTTGGTTTAGATTATGTATCAAAACACCCCTTACAATTTAAAATCCCTTACAAAAACACCCCCAGCAACTTCTGGAAAATATTTTAAAAAAACTCTCTGTAAGGGGTGCATTTGTAATTTTTGAAACCACATGGAGTATTCTGTAATTACTATAATCTTAGAGGGTCCATGTGTAAATAACCCATTAATTAATGCAAGTAACTCCATAATTTATTATCTCTAATTCTTAATTAACATAATCTTTCGTATAAATACAAAACATCTTTCATCCTTGAAGCTCATTCAAAAAAAAAATCAACAAAACATAAGAGACGACAATAATGGGGACATCTCTTGATATATTTTTCACCCTAGTTTTCTTTGTATGCTTAAATGCACAAATTGGATATTCAACAACCGCATATCCACCCCAAATCGCCCCACATAAGAAGGAACTTACGAAACATGCAACTCCACCAGCCACCTATTCGAAGATAGTAGCCACCAAATTGAGATCAACATTCCATCCAACACCACCATTAGCCTCCTACACCAAACATATTTCCAATAATGCTCCATTGTCCTCCACCCACCAAAAAGTGCCTTCCAAGATTGCTCCGGCCCGAACTATTAAGACCAAAGCGAAACATATTTCCAATATTGCTCCATTGTCCTCCATCCACCAAAAAGTGTCTTCTAAGATTGCTCCGGCTCGAGCCATCAAGACCAAAGCAACTGACAAGTCTTACCAACACCAACATTCTAGTATCAAAACCAAAATCCACTCAAAAGTGCCTAAGTTAACTGCTTATAAACTTGCAACTCCACCAGCCACCCATACAAAGATAGTAGCCACCCAACGGAAACCACCGTCTTTTCCAGCACCACCATTAGCCTCCTCCACAAAACCGATTTCCAGGAATGTTCCAGTGTCCTCCACCCACCAAAATTTGTCCTCAGAGTTATCTCCGGCTCAATCCGCTAAGAAAAGAGTGACTCGCAAATCTGACCAACATTCCAGTTCCAAAATCAAAATCCACTCAAAGGTGCCTAAGCCGACTCACAAATATGCAACTCCACCAAACATCCAACGAAAACCAGCATCTTTGCCAGCACCACCGTTAGCCTCGTACAAAAAATCTATTTCCAAGAATGCTCCATTGGCCTCCACCCACCAAAAAGTGTCGTCTGAGTTTCCTCCAGCTCAAGCCACTAAGAAAAAAGTGACTCACAAATCCGCTAAGAAAAAGGTGATTCACAAATCTGCTAAGAAAAAAGTTACTCATAAATCTTACCATCATTCCAGTACCAAAACCAAAATCCACCCAAAGGTGCTTAAGTCAGTGGCCCACAAGCATTCAACACATAGTACTCATCCTAAAGTTGTTTCGAATCCACGTGGCCACACTCTACCGCCAAAGACCTCCTATGAAAAATCTATATAGAAGACTCACGGCCACGCAACAGCACTTTAAAAGTTGGTGCACAAAAACGAAAATATGTAATAGCTTAGCTGAAGTTTGGTCTTATAATACTGGAAAAGTCAATTTTCCTTAATATATCAATTTTATGAATAAAGTTTATCTAAGTATGAGTCTTGATATTGTTTCTAATATGCAACTGTGGCACAAGAGAGTGTGATTTGTTTGATGCATTGCATTGCTGTTCAATTGAATAAATTTACTCCAATCTTGATGGCAGTAGATAATCAATTATTGTGAAGTAATTTACTTTAGTCAGTTCATATTATTTAGCTATTCCTATCCTCTAAGTTTAGTAATGTTTTGGCTGTAAGATAATTTTTCAAATCTGATTGCAATATTTGGTTGGTGAGGACCCTATATATAAAATAAATTTGACTCACAGTATGTACATTTTGGTGGCAGTCTTTGAGTTTAATTGTATAAAAGGAACTTAGATTTCTGATTTGGCTGTTTAGTTTGGTGTATGGTTTATCTTGGTTTGTAAGAAAGGAACTGTCAAAGTCATCGATATTATCTTCTTGTAAGTTGTATATGAAGTTTGGCAAAGAAATTTCAATTAGAGTTTTTACTTTGGCTACTTTAGATGTTTCTCAGTTGTATTAATTGTACACTTTTTGGCTGGACAAACAGGGATTTGTTGTTATGTTGATATATAGGAGCTAGATTTTTATGTACGAAATTCAAATTTTGTGGCGATTATAAAATTGACTGACTAGTAGCACTTTGAGAAAGTTTTCATTAGAATATTTTTTGGAAATTTGTATTATATTTAGAATTGTTATTTAGAAACACACATTTAGACAAGCACCTTTGTACACTATAGGAGATACAAGCAAAATTGGTAGAGAAGAGAAACTCTTCTCACTCAACTTTTAACCCCTTGATTATGATATGTAATACTTCTATTGATACTTCTAAACTGAGAAGATTAATTTTATCTTCTACGTCATGTCTAGAATAACCAGATTTTCGAGAAATGGGCTAAATTTAATTCCAAAATGCCAAGCTTCACTGCAAGTTGTCCTTTGTTACTTTGTATTGAAGTTCACATGGTGGCAACGAGCTTTGGCTGTACGTGTACGAATCCATGACGACCCAACCCAAGTATATATGGTTCATTCTCTTAACCACATTCACCTAGCTTGTGTAATTGCTGCAGAATTCAAATCATTTAAGTTAGTTAATTTTCATGAAGAATTTGGGTGATTTAATTTGCTTTCAAGTAATTGTTAACTTGTTTAAAAATGTTCTCTATAAAATTCAGGTCTTTAACTATTAACAAATTATGTCCGACTCAAATAAAATTAAATGATGTTGTACTCCCTTGGAACAAGTGAAAGCAATGTACGGTAACAAGCAAGTTATTTATAGTGGGAAATGCACTTTTTTTTTTTTTTTATCAATTTTTTGTCTATTTTATATATTTCATGATATACTTTTCAAAAAGATACATTTTATATCAAAATTAGACAACTTTTTAACATTTGGTTAGGCCACTATTTTTTTTTATGGAAAATGACATGTGCCAAACACGTGTCCGTTAAGTCACATTTTCAATTATTTAAGGTTTTTATTTTGCAATTGATTAGAGGGGGTATTTGCAATTTCTTTCAACTTCTCCGCCACCTCCCCAAATTTGTCAATTTTCCGACAACTTCGGCCACCATTAAACCTCCCCTTGGTGGTTATAGCTTCGTCTTAACCTCCTCTACAAAGATCATACACTATTTCGTTGTTTCATATCAATCTCGTCACTTGTATTTTAAATCTACGAATTTCAGTGTTTTCGGTTATTGCTCCACCGCCGGCGGAGGAGGTCGACCTACCATCTAATACTTAGCTCCATCCATTCCCCTTTGTGTGGCGGTTCTTTTGCCACCAACTTCATCCATTTTCATTAATTATTGATGAAACTCCCCAATTTTAAAGATTTATGTTACTATTCATCATCTTTCCCATTGCAAAGGTGGTGGAGGCGGCTTTCGAGGTGGTGGCGTTGGAGATGGTGCTAGTGGAGGAGCGGTGATGCTGGAGGTGGTGTAGGTGGCGGAGTATGGATATGTTGAAAGATAATTGCAAATACCCCTCTAACCAATTGTAAAAAAAAAAAAACCTCGAAGATTTGAAAATGTGACTTAACGGACTTTTCGTCCAAAAATTAACGGTCAAACCAAATGTGAAAAATATTGACCAATTTTGGTATGATATGTATAGAATAGGCAAAAATGTGATATCAAAAGTACAATTCCCTCGTTATTTATATGCTACACGCGTCCAATTTTCTTTCTTTCTATTTCTGTCTTTTTTAATTATTTTATTTTAAAACTTAACTAAAAATAAAAAAAGTTTATTTTAAATTTTGTGTAAGATATAATAAAATTGAATTTTAAATTAAATATTTGACATTATTAGTTTTAATTCTATAATTTTTAATTTGTCTATGAAACTAAAATTTAAACAAAATGTACAAATACGGATTTTTTTAAATTTTAATTTAATTTAATAAATTTTTGTTTAAACATTGATACTCTATATTTTTAGATCTTAAATTTTTCTACGATATTACAATTTAGACAAAACATACAAATACGTATTTTTCTGTTAAATTTTAATGTAATATAATTAAATTAAATATAATTTATTATTATTATTACATGTAGGATTAATGCGCTCATGAAAGTTGCGGCTACTTTTTGTGCAAATACAAATAACCCAATTCCTAGGGCCCTATTTGGGTTTGGCTTCTTTAAAGCTTGATAATAATTTTCTCCAGTTATTATTAGCTCAGTTCAGCCTATTTGGACTAATAAATATTGGGCTCTCAATTGGGTGGTTTTTAATTCGAATTTATTCGAATTCGATCCAATTATTAATTTTCACCCAGTTAAATTGTAGGTCGACTTGATTCAGTTTAGAATATTCGTAGGCTAAAATACATGGAGCGATTGTGAATATATATATATGACGATCAAATTCGTTAAAGATTCGAATCCCATAATATATTTTAAAAAATTGGTTTCAATTTTTCTTGGTTTGTAAGGAAATATGGTTTCGGACTTGTAATATGTTACCAGGTTAAATGCACAAATACTTTTATCTATAAATGGGGCCATAAGAGCATTAGGATCCATAAGTAATTGGAGAATATTGACTTTTAGTTTGCTTAAATAATACGTTTAAATTAATTATTTTAGCCATAAATAAACACTAGCACTTCTTGTCCTGGTGGTTTGGATAGTTTGTCCACTCCATTAGGTGAAGGGTTCGAGTGCTGGTAGGAGAAGAAGAAATAAGAGAAAAATTAGGTACTTTAAAGTACCATTCCCCACCCTTTTTCTATTTATAATTTTTTGCATATATAGTACAATTTTTGTTAATAAATCTGCATATAAATTTAACTTCTAATATGTGAAAATTGAATTTCGCACAATATTACCCATATTTTTCAACTGAACAATGCTTGTAAAAGATCCACGCGGAGAAAAACATAGAGAAAAAATAGATGAAAAACAATATGAGTGCTCTACTATCTTTAACTTCCAATTTCCATGGGGTTTAATAGATTAGCTAATCCATCAAGAGAGAGAAAATTCTAATGGAGCATTAACACCGGATTAGCCAAATTAACTAGTTTGAGTCGTTGTAGCTAAGTTAATAAACAATCATGGATAATTTAATCCACACCAAACAATTTCCCCTTGCTTGTCTTTGTTATGAGCAACAAAATTTATAAATTATACGATGATGAGTTTAGCTTGTTAGGAAATTCCTCGATCCAACAAAAAATATTAGAATTCTAAACCAAAATGATATTTATAACATCAATTAGGACCTGGGAAAGTAATATATTGAATTATTGAATAATAATGATCTTATATATGCTTGAAATAATTATCACAATCGAAATGGCTATATAAAAATCAATATATATCATCTTATTAAAGTCTAAGGGTGAGTTTGGCATAGCGATTCGAAAATCAATTATAAGAGAATTAATTTTACTAAAATGGATTTTAGCAAAAATTGATTATGATAAAATTCAATTATAAAATAATTGCTTTTGGATAATAGCTTTTGCAAAAGTAACACTTTAGTTACTTATAAAATAAGTTAATTTTTAGCTTCTGGAGATCCCAAAAGTGATTATGATAGTGAGGGTCAAACACCACTGGTCAACTCTACTGATTAAGCTAATTGCACAATTAGCGAAGTAGTCCCACAAGTTTTCGATCAGCTTACTCTGCTGATAAGAAAAGTTAGAGAAATTTTTTAAAGTTTCAGATGTCTATTCAACCCCCCCCCCCTTCCCCTCTAGACCTCATCTAACCACTTGGGACCAACATGAAGCAAGAAGGAAACGAGGTGAATTTCAATGAAGATGAAAATTGAGAACCAAATGCGGCCATGGATTTCAAGAGACAAGCTCTCTTAGGGACGTATCTTAATTTCCTTGTTTTTCTCGTAGAATACTTTATTTGACCCATTTGATATGGTTGTACGTTGAATTCCTTTTATGGCTTACTTGCATTCATAGATTTGGATGAATGTACCTCTACACTTTTAGAGCTTCCTTTTGTGTTTGTGTTTTGTTTCGTGTTTTTGTTTGTGCTTGTTTTTTTTTTTTTTTTTGTCTTTGTTTGGTGTGTTTGTTCGTGCGCTTTGTGTTGTTGTTGTGTGGACCTCCCTTTGTTTTTTCTCTTTTTCTTGTCGCAATGGGGACACTGCATTGTTTTAAGCTTGGATGGGGGGGAGGGGGGAGGGAGGTCGAAAGTACTTGCTTATTTGACCTGTAAATTTTTTTGTAATTCACATAATTTTTTAAACTTTTCCCTATAAAAATTGCGCACAACGGCTAAAGTTAGGTTGAATTCGAGGTGTGTGACAAACGGTGGAAAGAGTAGAACTTAGAACTCCCAATGAGTAGCTTAGGTAATTTTTTGAAATTAGATAACAAAAATCGAAAGTAAAGAGATCGAAGTGACCTAAGTTTGGGGGAGTGAACCCTTTCTACGAATGAAAAATCTTTTGAATGCCTAAAAGGTTGCTAAAATGTATGCACCTCTAGAGTGTAAAGAAATGCTAAGCCTTCAATGATGAAATTCATGAGACATTTATGTAATCTCTTTTATTCATTAGTGCAGGAATTGTAAACTCAAATTACATGTAAAGCACCAAAACAAGGAGCTAGGAGCCCTTGGAATTAATAAATACGAGTCGCACAAACACTCATTATTGGTGCTAGTTCTCATTGCAATATCTTATGTAAAGCACACAATGTGCTAGTTCTGAATTGTAATATCTCTTGTAAATGCATTATATCAAGTGGGAAAGAGTTAGGAACTAAAAATGCCAAATTAGTTCAAGGTTAGGGACAACTCTTAAATTTCCTACACTTAGTCTCATGGTTGTGATCGGAACAATTGGTTAATTTTCCTAAGTTGATGAAAAATACCTTAGTTAACTTGAGGAGTCCATGCAAATATGTTCAATGATCTTGAATCACCGGGAGTTACTCATTTAGAATGATACCTAGCCGATGCCGCCACACACACGTAGGGACTTGTTGAGAAAATTATGTGAAAGTCCTAAGATTTGATGTTTTGATCTTGAACGTGCCTTTGTACTTGTTTTCATTTTGTTTGCTCGAGGAGGAGCAATAGTTTAAGCTTGCGGAGGGAGGGTGATAATGTCGTGAAAACATCATTATTACCGGCCCTCTCAAGCTCAAAAGTATTGATCGTCCTTAAGCTTTCTTGTGTTCTTGGGTGTCTTTCCTTCTTTTGTGCTTATTTGTGTTGTTTGTTCGATGTTTTGTGTTTTCGCTGTTGTGTCGTCGATTTTCGCGTTTTTCGTGGCTTTCGTAAGAGCTTATGAATAAGAGCTTTAAGGAAAGAAAAGTCCGGATCAAATAGTACAAAGATGCACTTCAACAAGTATAACTCTTTGATGGTTTATCCAATGAAGCTTAATTTTTATTATGATGTAGAGGAGAAAGTTAGCTGCCCTACGAATTTTACGGATCTGCATTTGAAGGTCGGACGAGGGAAAATATCTTCTTGAAGCTGCCTTGCAAAATAGTCGAGAGTCAAAGTCGCGACCCTAGAATCCAGAGTCATGACCCTGGTAGAAGAGAGGAAAAACTGCAATTCAGAGGCGTGACTTCAGAATCCAGAGTCGCGACTCCGGCTATCAGAAAAATAAAAATCTGCACATTTTGAAGGATAAAATTGGAATTTCAGCAAGATAAGTGGAGGGCTTTTCCAGCATTTTGAAAAACTTATTTGGGGTTGATAAATGCTTAATTAAAACCCTATTTTGATACCTTTTGACACTACACTTTATTTATCACTTTAATTGGAGAGATTTGGAGGAGGCAATTGGGGAATTGTGAAGATCTTCAAGAGACTAAGCATTTTCTATCTCGAATTTCATATTTTTATCATTAGAATATGGATATGATTATGAGGATGATATTGGATGATTTTATTGATATCATGAGTAGCTAGATCCCCAATTCTTAGGGTTTTATGAATCCTATGTATGATCTATGATTGAATGAAGAATTAATTGTTGATTACATGCTTGTATGTGATTGCTTATCTAATTTTGGGCTTATTGTCATCTAATTGTTTGATCATAATTTGGGTGTTATCTATTGGTCTTTAAAGTGCTTGACAAAGTAAATTAGAGATTAGAACTGGAAATTAGATTGTGATATGTGTTGGATTTTACAATTTATATGTGAATAAAATTAGTTGAGAGTAATTAAGGGGTTGCGTCTGTTCGATCTAAAGAGGTACCCTTTGGACCGAAACAGTGCAATCCAAACGATGTGTCTCTTGCGAATAGACATTTATGTGCCTATAAATAGGAGACTTAATTTGGCGAATTAAGCATCATTTTTCAGACAATAATAAAAAAATTACTCTCTTCTCTACTTTAAATTTATGTCGAATCTTCTATTTGCTTCGGTTCGCCGTGGGTTCATTATTTGTACAAATAATGAACAATAGACGGTTGTATCTTGGGAGACTACCGGGAATTAAACTGCATGCACCGTGGCAGTCTCGGAAATATTGTCTTAAGGAAATCGCTTCGGCAAGCCTCAGTCTCACTTCATAGTTTTTGTTATTGATTGGAGTGCTGTTTGGTTTATGTCGATCCAAGTAAGTATTTCTTACTAGTTTTATGTTGCTATATAATCTAACTTTATTAGAATTAATATATGTTAGATTATCTTTATTTGTTATATGCTGAGATTTAAATTAGAAATATTTTTGATGAAATATTTAGTATACAGATTGTTTGACACAAACAATATGATCCTAGGATATAATTATACCTAGCTCATTTCATTTCCTAATAGATTCAAACTTAATGTATCAACTAGACTAATCATTTTAGACATAAATTGAGTTAGTTTATTTTGATAGGTTCATATGCAAATCAAAAGATACATGTGGATATATTTGAATCTTGGGATACTATGTGACGGCCCGGCTCCGCGGGTCCGTCGGATGACGGTCGAAAAATTATTGTTATTTTGAAAAAAAAGCGTTAAAAACATCGAAGCCTTTTTCTTTTTTTTTAAATGAAAACGATAAATTAAAAGTTTTTTCTTAAGAAACAATAAATTAAAGGTTTTAAAGCGGAAGCATTTAATCAAAGTATATCAAAATATTTGAACAAAATCAACCGAGAGAGATAATTAAGTAATTTATGAAAATCTTGAATCTTTGACAAAAATATAAATCAACTTTAACAAATCAAACATTCTAAACAAGGTTTTAATCAAAATTGAAAAAGAGCATAAACCGATCACAAAATATTACTACACTCCCGAATACTAGGGTGGGACCGCAACCGTGATGACCTAACCGCAACCCGACTATTATTTCCAGAACGCCTGGAACTGAAAAGAGTGAAACATAGAACGCATAAGTTGATCGTCCAACTTAGTGAGGCTATGAGTGAATTTGCATGGTGATGTGTGAATGCAGCATATATATAACATAATCATGTTATCAAGCAAATGAACATATATTCAAGACGGAAGAAACACGGAATTCACATAACCAAGAATTGTTGATGCCGTCCTCCACTTACCCTCCATCCTCAGTCTGATATCCATCCAAACTCACCAAGTAAGGAGCGACCTTACTATCAAAAATGCATTGACATGTCTTTGCCGGAGTTCGTCCTTACTCCCCAAGTGTTCCTCCCCACTTGGGTTGTAAGAACAGGCCTACGGGTAACCGTGACAATCCTACCGGCCCTTGCCGGCCAGGTTGGCATCGGGTCCATATACCAATCAAAAGGGGGCCCACACCAAATCGAAAATAAACGGAAACATATAGTCGGAAACAAACGGAACATAACATATCAAACATATTAACATATTATCAACATTTAATAACTTATCAAATGAAATTTTGAGTATCATGATAATTTCGAAAAATATATTCGCAACTAATAGATTCGGATGCAGCATGTATTTGGATAATCATGTTCAAATGCTAAGTGATTTCATGCGAGAAATGTTGACCTAATAAGTCAACCTATTCGTGACGACATGCAAGAAAAGTTAGAATAAAATTCATGCTTTGATTATTAAGAGCCTAAGTGCATGTTTGGACTCGATCTACTAGCACATCGGACAGACATACAAATTAAACACACAGCGCTCACCTTTGTCGCTTAGTATAGCGACTAAAACTCCACAAATGAAGCATATCCGAAACCTGAGCAAGTACGTATACGACTTAGAAACATAACTAATGAAAATCCTACACAAGGATTTCCTAAACTAACACATCACACAAAAGTGCTTCAAAAATTACGACATCAACTCCACTTAAAAGTTATTATTTTCAGAACTCAAAATTCTAATTTCATAAAACAACGCCATAACAGCAAAATTTTCCTTTTATTTTCCAGATTTACAAAACAACCCTTAAACTTTTATAAACATCCATTTTTCCGAAATTTTTTGCAACAAACTTTAAGTCAAAAGATTTTTAACTAAACCCATATCGAAAATCAAATGAAAGTATTAAGTATCATTTTACTTCAAAAATCAAAGCTTTAAAAACCCCACAAGTTTAAAACTTTTCAAAAACACCCTCATAGTTTTGAAAACTTAACCAAACCAATTTTCTTGAAAAATAATTTAAGATCCACGCATTTAAGAAATATTTAAAAATAATCAAGCATAATTTTCACTATAAAACTAAGATTAAAAATAAGTTTTAATAACTTTTCACAAACGAATCAAAAAGTTCTTTAATTATGAACTTTCTTCGAAAAATTTACAAATATTCAATCTAAAAACTAAAATGAATAAACCACTACTTCAAATCAATAAATCAAGATTTTATAAAAGAACCATGTAAAAACAGTGACAAAACAGCGCATTTGACCCCTTATTTTTAGATTTACAAAAATAACCCCAAAAGTTTCAAAAACTCCCTTTTTGCAAAAACCTCTAAGCAAACTTTAAAACAAATGCTTTTCAAGTAAATTTATACCAAATATCAAACAAAAATTTAGATTTTCAGTCCATCTTACTCCCAATAAAAATTGCAGCCCTTAACCTTTCAACTTTTAAAATTTTCAAAAATACCCCAAAGTTTTGAGAAAAATAAAAACATCAACTTTCTTACAAAAAGAAATCAAGATCCAAACATATACGAAATATTTAAACAAAACCAAAGCAAGTCACACTAAATATTACATATGAACTCAACAACTTATCACAAGGACAAACTAAACTTCTTCAACATATATTTTAAAGAAAAGAAAGTAATATCACAAAGACTAAAGAACACATGCATAGATGTCTTTTTACCCAAAGCAACGAAGGGGGTGAAGATCTCTTCATTTCCAGAACTCCGAAGGTGGTGGTGGAAGCTCCGGTGGCAGTGGTGGTGGCTCCGGTGGCAGTGGTGGCGGCTCCGGTGGTGGTTCATATCAAAAGCCCTCAAATCCTTACTTTCCCCCCAACTTCTAATGACTGCCGATTGACTCTGGGAGATCTAATCGACGATCCGAACGGTCAATATGTAGCCCCATGTGTGTAGAACCTCCACGCAAAAATTTGGGCATAATCCAACGGTGGACAAAGGCGGAATGGTCGGAAAACCGAGGCTGTGTAGTGAGAATCCGAAAATTCTCTTTCTAGTGTGTTCTCTCTTCTCTCTCTCTCTTATTCTCTATAATATGTATGTAAATGAGGTTATGGAGAGGATAAAAATCTGATGTTAAGTGTGTATAATAATTATATACACATTGGGAATAGAGGGAGACATAATTAGTCTTCAAAAACCAACCAATGCATGTCCACCTTGGGTAGAGAAATTTCTCTATTCAAGGGGCATGCTTGGCCACTCCCTAGGGCTGGCTAGGAGAGCTATAAAGGCTCTCCTATCAGCTGAAATCAAGTAGGGGCGGAATTTGCACTTTGCCCCTGAAGTTTTGAAAACTTACATTTTTGTCCCCAAAAACAAATTTTGTGTGCATCCAAGCCCGAAAATTTTCAAAAAGGTCTTGATCTTATTTAAAAGTAAATTTTATAATTTTAATTATTTCAAAGGTTATAAGATCACGTGATTTAATTAATTTGTTCAAATTAATGCTTAACTTTGAAAATAAAATGTAGCACTTAAATTTGGATTAAAAATCCAATCAAACGGGTTCGAAATTTTAGGGGCGTTACATACTAATCACTAACATGGGTTATCAATTGATTTAGCTTTGGTTATAGATTAAACTAGGTGACATAGAATTCTAGGAGCTTTTTATCAACATATCCACCAAGTGTTTGATAATTTGCCTGGGTTACTTTCATTTACTTTTCCTTAGTGTTAATTGCTAAAACAACCATCAAAACATATTTGAACCATGAATCTAAGTAAAGTAGCTTTAGTCCTAGTTGTTAGATAGTTGTTCAATTCTCCGTGAGTTCAACACTCGACTTATCTCTTTATTACTTGGAACGATACGTATACATATATGTTTTGTATATTAGTTTATATCGCGAACAATCACATTTATATTTTAAGAGGGAAAACTGTATTTACCCATTAAGTTATACGAAATTGATATCACTACAAGAAAACTGGGCTTCACCTACGACAGATTCCGTTGGTGATGCCTTGATTTCCGTTGGTATTCATGTGTAGCGACGCTTTTTTTCCGTTAGTTGATTCGTAGCGTTGGATGAACGATCGGGCCCGATTATTTTTTGCGACAATTTTGTTGTTGGAAATGCGTAGGAAAGTTACTAACTGATTTCCAACGGCATAAATATGTCGGTATTTTGTCGCCAATCGGTTGGAATCATTCTGACGGATTTAGCATTGAAATATTTCCGTTAGTTTATTTTTGTCACTAATTTGAAGGAAATCAGTTGGAACCTAGTGACAACTTATTTGTTGTTGATTCCGTTACTAGCAATTGGGTCGGAGCAAAAAATTGAACCTCGACTTAACATTGACTGAGTCGTTCCTGGACGCGCCTGAGGCTGTCCCAGGTGTCTAGGTCTCGCCTAAGCTTGACTGAGGCGCCTAGGCCATGCTTGGTTATAGCCCAGGCGTCGGGGCCACTAAAGGGGCTGCCCCGGGCGCCTCGGTATCGCCTAGGCTTGGCCTAGGCGCTATGCCACTCATGGGACTGCCTCGAGCTCGCCTGGGTTTGGCCTAGGCGCCTAGGCCACGCCCGGGTCTTGCCTGGGCTACTCATGGGGCTGCCTCGGATGCCTAGGTCTCGCCTGGGCAATGTGCGCCCGGGCGACGCCTGGGCGACTAAGCAAAGTAATTTTAATTAACTTGTTGGATGTGGGATTTGAACCCTTGACTTTATATATATACATATTAAAGGATCAAACCAGTTGAGCTGGACAACTTTATTGTATTTTTGTTAGACAATTATATATATGAGTCAACTAATAGTTTATTTCATCAATCTTTTCAATGATTTAACTCATTTTTCATTAGTTTGATCGATTTAAATCATTTTGACATTTCCCACGGTTTTCATCAATTTTTATCACTAATTTTGTTAATTTTAAACATTTTTTACCTACCGAACATGTTACACACCGTTTCAGCAGTTTAGCTCCTTTTTTTTTTTTACCAATATCACTTATTTAAGCTATTTTTCACCGCTTCAACTTGTTTTTCACCATTTTCATCGATCTAAACCATTTCTGACTTAGATATCCGATTATTAACCGATATCATCTGTCTTTGCGCTAATTTAATCGAATTAAAATATTATTAATCTATTTAACCCATATTTTCACTATTTTTCATCGAGTTACGCGATTATAATCGAATTAACCTAATTTTCATCGATTTCATCTTTTTTTTCCAAATAATTTCATTGAGTTGCACTGTTTTGATCAATTTAAATTATTTTCACCAAGTTTTCATCGATTTAAATCATTTTTAACCGTTGACCCACTTCCCACCGATTTCATCTGTTTCATCGATTGTAATTTTTTTTATTGATTTAACCCGTTTTATTCGCAAATTTCAGCGATTTAAACTGTTTTGGACCAACTTAACTCATTTTTTCACCAATATCATAAGTTTTTTTTTTTCAATTTCATTGATTGAACCCATTTTTTCCCCAAATTTATTGATTTAATTATTTTTTTATCGATATAACTAGTTTTTCCCCTTAATTTAATCAATTTTAATCGTTTTGACCAAGTTAACTAGTTTTCCACCATTTTCATTCTCTTTTTGCCAATTTAATCAAATTTAACCGTATTCACCCATTTTTCATCGACTTCACTTATTTTTAACTAAGTTAGCTGATTCAACATGTTTCAAAACAATTATTATTTTTTTTTTACCGAGTTCATTAATTTTTTTACGAATTTCATCAAATTTACATGTTCCTGATAGGTTAAACTCATTTTAAATCGAATTCACCAAATTTTTCTCTTCAATTTAACTGAAATCACCTGTTTTCAATACTTAACCCATATTCACCATTTTTCCACCAATTTACAGATTTATACATTTTTTCCCCGAGTAACTTATTTTTTCACTAATTTTATTAAAGTGTAAAATCAGTTAAATTAATATATAAAATTTATGAATCGATAAAAAATTGGTTAATCCATGGGAAAATGAATTTAATCAATGAAAAAATTCGGGAAACATAGTTCTATCGTTGGTTTTGTCGCTATTCAGTTACACATTTGTTACTAGAGTTAAATAGCAACGGAAATTTTCCGTTGAAACAATTTCATCGTTGTGAATAACTTTTTCCTACAACTTAACAACCGAATTCCTATGAAAAATATTTTTTTTTTCCAATTTTTCATTGTTTATTATTCGTTATTATTGGCGGAACATATTTTTGTTGATGGTTTCGTCGCTGTTCAGTTACTAAAATCTAAGTAGCAACGGAAATTTTCCGTTGGAACAATTTCATCGCTGTGGATAACTTTTTCCTACAACTTAACGACCGAATTCCTATGAAAAATATATTTTCCCAATTTTTCGTTGGTTATTAATCGTTATTATTGGCGGAACATATTTTTGTTGATGGTTCTGTCGCTGTTCAGTTACTAAAATCTAAATAGCAACGAAAATTTTTCGTTGGAACAATTTCATCGCCGTGGATAACTTTTTTCTATAACTTAACAACCGAATTCCTATGAAAAATATGTTTTCCCAATTTTTCGTTGGTTATTATTCGTTATTATTGGCGGAACATATTTTTGTCGATGGTTCTGTCGATGTTCAGTTACTAAAATCTAAATAGCGATGGACAATTTTCCGTTGGAATGATTTCGTCGCTATGGATAAATTTTTCCTACAACTTAACAACCTATTTCCCACGGAAAATATTTTTTCCCAATTTTTTGTTGGTTATTTGTCGTTATTATTAGCGGAACATATTTTTGTTGATGGTTACGTCGCTGTTCAGTTACTAAAATCTAAATAGCGACAGATAATTTTCCGTTGGAATGATTTCGTCGCTATGAATAACTTTTCCCTACAACTTAACAACCGAATTCCTACAAAAAATAATTTTGTCGACATTCCCTCGGTAATTTGTCGCTATTATTGAAGGTAGATTTTCTAATTGAAATTATGTTGGTATTTGGTTACTAATCCGTCACTAATAGCGACAGATTTATTTTCGTTGGAATCAGGTCGTAGGTGAAGCCCCCTTTTTTTGTAGTGTATCTTCGTTAATTAAAGATTCCGACATTCATAATGTTGTGCAAGGATACTTATAGAGATGACGCTAAATTTGTATGGTAAACTAAAATTTAGAAGTGTCAAAATTAGCTATAGCTTTGTTGATGCTTTATTATATGTTGAATAGTCATATATCTGTGACAAAAGTAAGTGGTAATGCTTTTATTTTCAATCAACTGTTAGGCTGATAGAGACTTTGACGGAAGAAGAAGATATGGTGTGGGAAAATATGAATGTGGGTGGGGGTGTAGTATTGGCTAATTAAGTTTGGAGTGGTTTTCGTGCATATTTCAGTTATAACTAAGGATTTTGGGATGTTTTGTGGCATTAATATAATTATTGCTTTACAAATGATCCAAATTGGAACACTCTAAATCTTTGTTATCTACAAATGCAAATTTTTATTTATTGATTTGGTTGAAGTTTGTCAAAATATGTATTTATGTGTGGTCTCATATAGTTATGATGCTTTAAGTGATGGTTATGGTGATGTCATTAACACCAATTTATATGACATAGATCCTTAATTCATTAAGAATTTTTCATGAATTCTCAGCAACAAAATATAGCCAAAAATGAGAATATTGTAGGGTGTTGGGGTTAGCGCTCTACATTAAAGCTTTTGGGGGTTGGGAAATAATGCTCGAAAAGCATGAGGAAAGGATATTTGACAAATTAAATTATGTTTGGAGAATAGTTGATGGAAAACATAGATGAGGTTTGGATGAAAAGTGCAATCAAGAAGATTGCAAAAGCTCCCATAATTTTCGGTTTAGGTAAAATGGTTAGCTATTTTGGATCTTTGCAAGTAGAGAATCTGGATGCAGATTTCTTTTCTTTTTTTAGTTTTTTTGTTATAATAGATAGGTAAAATGAACTTTTTTTAGTTTTTTTCGGTTTAGGTAAAATGAACTTTGACATTGCTGACTTGCATCAGCAAAAAAGTGTA
Organism: Penstemon barbatus; assembly: GCA_003313485.2. Lineage (NCBI taxonomy): Eukaryota > Viridiplantae > Streptophyta > Magnoliopsida > Lamiales > Plantaginaceae > Penstemon > Penstemon barbatus. The sequence goes on along the minus strand of CM064883.1, from coordinate 11,904,457 downwards.
TTGCAAATATATTAAATCTCCAAGATAGATGATATATTATACCTCAAAGAAAATGTAAAACACATGACAAGTCAATTAATTAATCAGTTTCTTAGACTACTTTTCTGAATGTCAATCACATGAACATATATGTCTTTATTAGTGAAGTCTCCCAACAAAAAAGAAAAAAGAAAGACTAATTGATAAATAATCCTGGTTCTTATAAATAACATAATTATATTCCAATAAATTAGCAAGGTTATGATAAACTCTCTAGTTCGTAAAGCATTGTCTCCTGCTTCCTCTACGCATTAGCTCGTCCAAACATCTTTCTTGTTCCTCATAATCAGAAATATTCTTACGAACAGAATCATGTGCTCTAAGAGACCAAAATCCTGCTAATGTATAATCCCAAGGGAGACCCTCGCCCAGTAGGTAAAGCATAGATGCATTAAACATGGCACGCATATACCCCCCTTCAGCAGCTCGTAAATACCACCGAGCCTGTAGATTTAAACAAATTTGAGATATATAACTGATAATTAATTAGTAATCACTTCATGAAATATAATTATAACTAGCCCAACCATAGAGATAGAGGTTGTTAACCACAGGTTAAGATTAGACTGTTGATGTTCCACAATAGCTTTTTTTTTTATAAATACCTTTTCTTTTAGTGAGTGCTTACTACCAAATAGGCCCTTACGGTTTGAACTAGATTTTGCTTTAAGGGAAATAAGATCAAGAAATAGGAACATAATTACAGGAGTGGATTTTCTTTTCTTTTCTTTTGAAGAGTACTTTTACAGTGATATAGGAATTTTTTTAATATAAAGAACAGGGATAGGTTTCTTGATATACTACTTGAAACCCATCCGTCAAATGGGGATATTCTTGCATAGACCTGGTCCATTACCTTGTGGTAGAAAATACACCACATCATACATTTTGAGAGCATGACATCATCAAAATGTATGATGTGACGCATTTACAATCACAAGGTCTTCTATACAAGAATTTTCCCGTTAAATGGCCACCCCTAGTTGAGACCTTATTAAGGTCATTGTGTTTTTTATACCCATCTTCCTTCGGTATAACCCCTGAATTGAGTACATATTATTATAAGTTCAAGATATATAAGTTTAAATATGGGCCTCGGGAACCTATGCCCATACTTTGTTTGGATTGGTATGCGACGACATCATGCTCCTACGTGGTCAATGAACATATATGCTAGCTCCCACAGTCCTAAAGGTTTGATAATTAGAATGCCATGATTGACCATTTGGTGGGCAATGCTTAATCGTGTATAATTGTGCAATAACTAGTAAACATGAATTAATAATTAATTTATACCGCTTCTTGGGGACATTTTCTCACCCCTCGTCCTTGATGGAAACAAAGACCAAGTTGATATTGAGCGGGAACATTGCCACCATTAGAAGCCTTGTACAGATACGCAATTGCTGCTTTAATGTTGCTGGGAGAATTTACTGTCAAAATTATATAACAAAAATCAAAACATAATTAATAAGAAAAAGGTACGTATTCTTTCACATGTTTTGCATATATAGATAGATACCTAGGAAATTGAAATAGAACATAGCCAAATTATACTGTCCTGCAGGATCACCCAATTCAGCAGCCCTCCTATACAATAAAATGGCTTCATCCCTTGTCCCAATTTCAACATAAATCAACCCTGCTTCAACCATAGCCGGGGTGGACCCAGACGCCGCACCTTTCAAAAAAATCGGCAAAGCCTCACTCAACATACCATTAACCCTTTTATGCTCCCGCTTCAATATCCTCCCTGCTTCGATGAAGACCATGGCCTCACGCAATGGCTTGAGCGCGTCCCTCCATGCTACGCAAACGAGTGACGCACCAATCAAGTCGGGGGCCGTGAACGGCGCCGCTATTCTCGCTATAACATCGTAGGGAAGTGCTTTAAAATCGGATGAGGAAGGTTTGGCCTTTTTTTGGAGTCGGAGTGACGCCATTGCGTCCTTACTGCTGGTGGTGACGGCTGATTGTTAGGTTAGGTTTTTAAATCTTCCCTTTCTGTTTTATTTCATTGTTGAGATTATAGGCCCAGCCCATGATTAGGTTGTTAATGGTTGGATAAGGTTTCACGTAAAAAGAATTCTGTAGTGAAGGCATTCAAATTCAAATTCAGAAGCCAAATCACATGGTTAATTTAAATTTGGGCTCTTTCACTAGAACTAGCTTCACGTGCTATACACACATGAAAATATATCTGTTTCCTAAGGATAAAATATAAATTAAGTTTATATTTTAGGTATTATTTCCATTTTAGTCGATAATTGCAATTTCGTACTTGATAGTTATATCAAAATTTTATGTTACACATACTTATGTGATTGATTTAGATTACATCATTACTTAAATTGATGATGGCTTTAATTTCATTGCTCTCGTGTTATATTTTGATAACTTAACATTATATTCTATAATAAATGATACTTTATCTAAGTGGTTAAGGATGAGGCTTCATGACCAAGAGGTTATGGGTTAAAAAACCATTAATGTGATATGTTTTATAGTTTAATGCTATAATTTTCTTTAATTTAGTACTAACATTTATAATTAGTTTACTTTAATATTAATGTATTAAATTCAATACGATATAGTGTTTGATGGAACGATGTAATCACCTTCTAAAAAAATATTATGTAATATAATTAATCAATCAATACATTATATATTTGAAGGGCGCATTTATTTTGACCAAAATTCTAATTTCCTAGAAATTTGAATTTTTTAAAGATAAAAAATCTCATTTATTTGGAAGTGTAATTTCTACAATATATAAAAAATGTGAAAATTCAAACTAAAATAATAAAATGTAAAAAGAAATCAATGTATCAAATCATATTACATCATATACGAAACAAAAAGAGGCAAAAAATATGAAAATATCCTACTAACCAAATCAGTGACAATGCAAAGTAATTTGACTTATTTATCATGATTCAAGATGAAATAATCTAAAATAATTATAGAAAATGAATCTTTCATTACAATAAAGAAAAAGGTGAAACAAAATCAAGAAAATGAAATTGATTATAACAAAAACAATGACAAATATAAATTGTTAACAGTAAAGAAAACTGAAAACAAAACAAACTAACATAAGAAAACTAACTACGGGCTTTTTACCAGCAATTCAAGATTGATAGAACTATTGTAGTTCATCAGTCACAAGTTGCTACGTGGCAACCAAGAGATTTGTAACCGAATGAAAAATTATACTAGGTCAATTGAAAATTCACAATTTTACCCTTACAGAGAAATTCACAAAAAAAGGCGAAACGCTTCTCACTCAACTTTTAACCCCTAGATTATGATATGAAATACTTCTATTGATACTATATAGCCATCCTAGCTATCTTTATCTTCTACGTCATATCTAGAATAACCAGATTTTCGAGAAATGGGATAAATTTAATTCCAAAATGCCAAGCTTCAATACAAGTTATCCTTTGTTACTTTGTATTGAAGTTCACGTGGTGGCAAGCTTTGGCTGTACGTGTACGAATCCATGACGACCCAACCCAAGTATATATGGTTCATTCTCTTAACCAATTTCACTTAGCTTGTGTAATTGCTGCAGGATTCAAATCATTTAATTTGGTTAATTTTCCTGAAGAATTTGGGTGAGAAATTAAATTAAGTATGTGCAGAAATTTGTAAGTCATCACAAATTCCAAAAGCTATATGCTTCAACTTATGAGTTGATATTAAATTTAAAAATGTGACCCGTGACCTCATTTTGGTTGCTGGCTTATTTCCAAAAAAGCCCAAGTAATGAATGCACATAATTTGACACTTTCATCACTTTGGAGAAAACAACAAGAATTCTATGTTACTATTAACAAGTGGCATTTACAATTTTCCTACATATCCTCAGTTCATTGAAGAAAATCACACTTTCGAAAAATGGGATTTTCTTGGTTTCTCATGTTGCTCTTTATTCTCTTCATCTCACTCAATCCAATTTCTTCATCTACCTCAGATTTAATTCAGAAAACTTGCAAAAACACAAAATACTATGATCTATGTGTCAACTCCTTGAATTCTGATTCCTCCAGTTCAAAAGCAGATTGCAAAGGCTTGGCACTAATCATGGTTAAAGTTGGAATGGCAAATGCCACAGCCACAACTTCTTACCTTTCTTCGCAAATGCTAAGCGTCACGAATGATGCATCGATGAAGAAAGTAATGAAGGAATGTGCAGATAAGTATGCCTCTGCATATGATGCATTTCGGAACTCGGTTCAAGATTTGAGTGTAGAAATGTATGATTATGCATATATGGATGTATTGGCAGCTTCAGATTATACAAATGCATGTCATAATGCATTTAAGAGGTATGCAGGGTTGATTTATCCACAACAACTTGCTATTAGGGAGGATGGTTTGAAGCGTATTTGTGATATTGTCTTGGGGATTTTTGATACTCTTGCTTCTTGATTGATTATTGATTTTGGTCCAATTTATTCAAATCCTGCATCTTTTATGTCCTACATACTTTATGTACAATTGTTGTGCAGGGATTTGTAAAATGTTGACTCAATTCAATTTGTTTATCTGGTGGATTAAATTTGGATGAATTTTCAAGTTTGAGTTAGTGTCACTCTTTAATAGACTTTTGAGGCATACACCTTAAAAATTATATGTTTTTCAAACTTTATATAAAGCAAATAATTACATTAATATTGTTGAATTTTATAATTCGGACTTTTGTACTTCAGGAATTTACGTCTTTTTAAGCCCAATTTTTTGTTCCAAACAGAAAATACTATGAAATTCGGATTTGCTCTTACGGTGACTATCTGATTGGGTTGGGCTCCTTCAGGCCCACTTCAGTTGGAATCTCAATTGGTAAATTGGGGTTGTCAATGGGGTAGATTAAAATTCGAATTCTATCTGAATTTGATCTGATTAGTGATATGATGAATTTGATCCGATTAAAAGATTCGTAATTCGAATTATATGAAGCGAATATGGATCTAAACTGATCTGATTCATTAAAGATCCGTGTTCGATTAATATTTAATATAATACCATATACATATAACTTTCATGTTACATAAAATTATTTCTATGTTAGTATTGCCAATAAGCTAACCTCCAATAGATTATAAGTAGTGGTGTTTAGTATTGTACCAATTATTATAGGTCTAGTAGAGGTTCTAGAAAGTTCAACTGGAGACGGGGTTTTGATTGGGTGCGGGATGATGTGTGGTGTTGCGGTGGGGAGATTATTTAGTATAACAGATGCACCACATTATCAAGTACAAGTGTTGCATTTCATCAATGAAATCATCACATGTCGAGTGAGAATCCACATCATCCATGTTCTAGCAAGTGTGGCATATTTTTTAAATCCTATATTTTTGGAGAACATGGATGATGTGGAGTCTCGCACCACTTGTGAAAATTTTATTGGAGGGTTGCACCGCGTGTACCTATTTTATTAATCCATTTCCACCTATTTAATTCATTAGTTTAATTTATTTTTCACGAGTTTAACCTGATTTTTAGACGTTTTTATTTATTTTTACCACTGTAATATTTTTTTTAACTATTTTACCCATCTTTTTTTATCGGTTATAACTTATTTTCATTGTTATACAATTTCGTCCTTTTGTTTTTGGGCGTTTTAAACCATTTTTCTACCGGTTTCACCTTATTTTGTCGGTTAAACTCTTTATTTTTAACTGATCTCACGCGTTCTTATCATATTAACTCATTTTTAAACGTTATTATCAAATTAACCCGTTTTCACCTATTTCACACATTTTCGTTCACCAATTTCACCTGATTTTTTCTTTGATTTGAAACGTTTTCGCCGACCTTTTCATGTTTTCACATATTTCACCTGTTATTTTATGTTGTTATTTCACCGGTTCATCATTTTTCACGAATTACACCCTAATTTTCATCTATTTATCAATTTCAGGAACTTTTGTTACCGATCTTACCCAAAATTTCACCAATTTCGTCAATGTTCACCAATTTCACCCGAATTTTCATCAATTTCACATGTTTTCATAGTTTTTTTTTTTATCGATTGCATAAAATTTCATCGATTTTTTATTACCATTTTCCACCTATTTCACCTGTTTTTCATAAAATTTTGAGGTAATGCATGTTTTGATATTATTGAGTATATTTTATATTTTTCTATTCTAGCCAAAGTAAAATTACGTAATTGGTTATGTAATAAGTATTTTTATTTTTTCATAGTAAGATGTGATTCAATTTTTTTATTTTTCTGTAACATAATATTTTTTTAAGAGAATTTCAAATCTTTAAAATAACGTAATTAGCTAAGTCATAAGTATTGTACTAAATCTTTAAATTAACATTTTCTTGCTTAAATAAATATTGATGCTAAAATATAACAAATTTATATATCTTTTAGGGTTTTTTTAAATAATAGTATTTTTCATGGTTTGTTTTTATCTATTATAAGAGAAAAAATTAAAATTGCAAAAAATAATGTAAGAGAGAATTTATAAATTTTAGGAGTTTATGTAGGAGATAAATTAAATATAATAAGACTTCATGTGTAATTATACCTCTTCAATTACTTTTACATATTTATCATTGAATTAAATATCACTTCATAATTTAAATTAAATAAGGGTATTATAGTCCGACAAAAAATTTAAGAAATATTGATGCTTTTATAATAGTAGACAAAGAAATAGAGATTTTTCTTCTTGAAATATGCTTAATGGACAAGCTAACTCTCTATAAGAAAAACATACAGATTGCCCTCTCATGAAATAAAAAATATGGGTGAATAGTGGTGATATATTTATTTTTTTATTTAATAAGTGTAGAAGTATTTTATTCTTAATAGCACAACAAATAATAGCTTGTTTGGTTGTCAGGAAAGTGAGGGAAATAGTTGGGAAAGGAAAATGAAAGAAAAGGAAAGGAAAAGAAAAAGAAAGTTATTTTCCTGTACTTGTTTGGTTGTGAGGAAAACTATTTTCTTGCAACTGTTTGGTTGTTATGAAAGTTTAGAAACATAATATTTTTGATAATTTGTTTGATTATGAATTATGTTTTCTTTGTTGATAAAATATTGTATGAATAATCACGTTTTCATATATTAACTTTATTATAAATTAATTTGACGCTAGTTTATATTTTTTAGTCACCGAATTTATATCCATATTCAAAGTTAACAGGGGGTTATTGATAATTCTTTTAGGTAAAAAAAGATGTTTTTGCGTTATTTTATGGGGGTATAATTATTATATGACTTGAGAAGATATCTTTTTGCTAATAATAAAAAAACACAAATGGGCTTTCGGTAAGAAAAAATCACAAATGAGGGATTTTGATAGTTAGACGAAGTACAAGGGATGTTTTGCAATTTATTTTAAAAATTTCCCACGATTTTTCCGGGATTTCCCCATCAAATTGGTGGGGAAATTTTTTCTTCACAAAATTTTCATGCAGGAAAGTTGAAGGAAAACAATAACTTTCTTCTCTGCTATTCAAACAACATATGGGAGAAAAAAAATCGACTTTTCTTGACTTTTCTTCACTTTTCCGACAACCAAACAATACATAAGTGTTTGAAAGAGTAAAGATGACGGTTAACATCTTTTTAATAGAAAATGGGTGTTTAGATATTTTTACTCTCAACAACAAAGACTAAAAAAATGGATTTTTCATGTCACCTTCCAGTTTTTTCTGTTTTCGCACATTCCCTCCCCCTCCCTCCTCCCCATCTCCTTCCTAAAACGCCTTTAATAAGCCCATGCTCCCCTAGTTTTAAATAAGTTGTGCACTTACCCCCTAATCTAAATTCGGGTCAAATTTTTCATCGGAGCTAAAGCTTGTGCAAGGCATACCCAATTTCAAGGGGCAGAAATGTAATATTATCCTCACCCTTATTTTCCTCCTTAGTCCTTACCCATAAACCCCAATTAAAGGTGATAAAAGTAATTGGGTTTTGTCAACTAGGTTATATCAATTTTGATGATTTACCCTCAGACCCTCTGGGATTTAGTCATATTACTAGAAATTTCCTGAGATTTCAAAATTTACAAAGAGATCCCATGTAGTTCAACAAGTCTTACAAGAACACCCCATGTGGTTTTACAAGGACACTCCCTACAACTTGTAAATATATTTGTATATAAAAAATACCCTGTAAAGGGTGTCCTTGTAATTTCTAAAACCTTGGAGATCTTCTTGTAATATAGCTAAATCTCATGAGACCTGAGTGTAACTCACCCAATCAATGTTTTCCCCATTTTTCTGAATTGAGTGAATTACGATAAAAAATTGCTAATTCAGATTGTCTCATACACAAAACGCATGATTTTCATAATCTCTTACTTTCTTATTTCTTTTTTAGGGTAAACACCACTTTTGGTCCCTCTTATCATTAATTTTTTACAGAGTGGTCCCTCTTATGTTTTTTTCCCACTTTAGTCCCTACAATGAATTATTTGTTTCACTTTAGTCCTTTTCAAGTGGTCCAAGTCGATTCCGATAACATGTGATATGCTCATGAGGGCAATTTTGTCATTTCAAGTAAACTAACATGGATGTTTCCGTCTTTCTAATTATTTTAAAAAAAACTAAATATATAATCTCTTCCAAACTAGGCTTTCATTCCAATCCAACTTAATCGTACATTTCGTTCTAAACTAAAGTTTTTTCCTAAAATCTTTTTCAAACACCAAAACAAACAATATCTCAAACAGTCTCAATAGTGAACGGACGAAAATGCCCTAAAAAATATTCATATGCATGTCACGTATTATCGGAACCACCTGATAAGGACTAAAGTGAAACACATAATTCATAGTAGGGACTAAAGTGAAATAAATAATTCATAGTAGGGACTAAAGTGAGAAAAAAAACATAAAGGGACCACTCTGTAAAAAATTAATGATAAGAGGGACCAAAAGTGATATTTACCCTTCTTTTTTATTTATGTCCGATTAATTATTCTTTTGTCTCAATGCTAACGCCTTTCTAATTTGTAAACTCTATACATTTACATACACCTTTTTGTTTGTATATGTGTGATTATATATACACAATAAAAATGTTTTTCTTCTATCTTTTTTGATGAATAAAACAATGGCTCCAGTTGTATGAACATATTACTTGTATGAAGGAGAATTTCTTGTCAAAGTAACCCACTAATTATTTCCATATTTCTTTATGTTTTTCTCTTCTCAAATGATTTGAGATAAGCAGGCCCCAATTTTCTTTGAATAGAAGAAAAAGGATAGTGTTTTTTCCCCTCAAAATTTGGTTGTTGTGAGATTTAGAGGTTAAAGAACGAAATAAGGGTGAAGGTAATATTACATATTTGCCCTTTTAAATTGGGTGTGGCTCATGTTCAGTTCTAGTGGAAAATTTGGCCGAAATTTAGAATGGGAAGGGGAGGGGGATAAGTGCACAACTTAAATTATAGGGCATGAGCTCATTAAAGACATTTCAGGGGGAATGTGCGGAAACAGAAAAAAAAATTGGGGGAAGAGGTGCGAAAATTCCAAAAAAAAACTTTTGACATCAAAGTACATATACGTTAATGAAAAAAAGACAAAACTGGTCTCATAACTTTTAGGCCCTTGTAAGTTTGTCTTGTAAGTTTTAGGCTGATAATTTTACTTCGTAATATAAAAAACTAAAAGCAAATTAAAGAAATTTTCAGCCCAATTGAGAGAGTGGGCTTCACTCTCGGACTTATGTATTTTAATTGAAATTTTTTACACTGATACTTTTTTTAAAAAGAAAAAGAATATTTTTGGGTGATTTACACTCAGGCCCCCTCAAGTTTGGGCATGCATATTACAAAAAACCCCCCGCTGTTTTAGAAATTACAGGGATACCCCCTCAGGTTTGGGTATATTACAAGAAACCCCTTACGACGTTATAAACAGATGGAATTTGTTGACGTCTTCAAATTTGCCCATGGCTAAATATACCCACAGGGGGTGTCTATGTAATAATTTCATACCACAGGGAGTGTCTATGTAATGATATCATACCATAGGGGGGGTGTATTTGGAAGATTACAATAACCTCGTGGAGTTACCTGTAGCCAAATATCATATATTGAAAAATGACCGTTAGATGTTACTGTTAGTCACATATTTTGGTTATAAATAACAGTGCAAATGTTTATTTTTAGTTTTGCATTTCATCCCACAAATTTGATAATTTCATCATTAAATTCAAAATGTAGTGTGAGATGGTTAAAATATCGATAATGAAAATATTCATGTGTAGGGTGTGTGAAGAATTCACCCATAATGGTTGCAAATGCACGCCGAGATTTACGGTAACATCAATTGGTCATTTTTTAAGACAATTGGCTATAAGTAACCCCATGAAATTTAGAGTCAAAATATATGGCCAACAGTAACATCTATTGGTCATTTTTTAAAATTTGACCGTTGGCTATAAGTAACTCTATGAAGTTATTGTAATCTTTCTAATAAACCCCATGTTGTGTAATATTATTACATAGACACCCCTGTGGTATAATATTATTACATAAATACCCCTGTTGTATGATATCATTACATAGACACCTCCTGTGGTATGATATTATTACATAGACACCCCATGTGGGTATATTTAGCCAGGGGTAAATTTGAAAAATCAAATTTTTTTTTGCTGACGTCAACAAATTCCGTCTGTTTTTAACACCGTAAGGAGTTTCTTGTAATATGCCCAAACCTTAGGGGCTATTTCTGTAATTTCTGAAACAGCGGGAGATTTCTTTTAATATGTCCAAACCTGAGGGGGTCTGAGTGTAAATCACCCAATATTTTTTCTTGCTCTTCTTAATCCCGATTCGGACATTTTTTTTTTCTTAATCATGATTTGGAACAAATTAAAAATATTTGGATTTTTGGGCCAAATGCGATTCCAAACAGGCCCATTGGTCGGGGCTATCTGTTTCCATATATGTCCGACGACTCCCAACAAAATACATTTTAAATTTTTTTTCTTATAAACATCTGAAATCTCTCTCATGTTTCCATATATGTCCAGACTCCGAACAAAATACATTTAAATTTTTTTCCTTATTGAAATCTCTCTCATGTTTTCAAGAAATCTCCCTCATGTTTCCATATATGTCCGAAGACTCCGAACAAAAGTCTTCCTCACGAATTTCAAGAAATCTCCACATCTTCACTACTCTTATAAAACCCATTTCCCTCCTTCACGAATTTCAAGAACTTAGCCACGAACGCCCCCCTACGATCGTTATCATCCCTATATCGGAATTGGCTAAGTCAGCCTCACTCTCGTTCCAAATAGGGTATTGTGAAAGAGATTAGATGAGATGATGAAATAGCACACAAGAGTTGGTGGAATACTTATAATCTCCCCTTGGTTGGTTCCTACAAATGAAGTCCTACCCTTATTTATACTAGAAGGATTGCCCATCTAGAAGCTTCCTAACATCTAGAGCCTTCTACAAAATTCCTACTACACCATTTCTACATTATTATAGAACATTCTACTATACATTTTGATTCTCATGTTTATTCCGCTTCAACAAAATCCTACTATACATTTTTTTTTTGCAAAGTTTTGCTACTTGAATTCTCAGTAAAATGACGGCTTCACCCTCTTAAGAAAAAAATGGGATTTTTTTATTATTTTAACCATGCTTCATTTATGGTGGTGATGGTTCAGAATATGCTCACTGATTATGGGAGTGATCTTCTTAGATCGATTAGATCTAATGAGGAGCTTATTCAAAAACTTGATATAAACTCTATTCCACTTCTTATTTGAGTGGAGAGTTTTCCTTACAAATGACTTATTTGTTTTTACAAAAGAATATCTTAAAGGGGTTATTGAAACCATTGCTGGTTTGCAATGATTTATTTATTCAATATGTATGTGTTTGATTTTGATTTATGTTTTGCTGTTTATAAATATTTTATAGGGTGATTTATGACCGACCCTGAGGTTAAGTCGTTTTACAAGAAATCCCTGAAATAAGGAAGATCCCTTATGATATATACTATGTACCGAAATATCCCTTACATCCTCGACGATCTTTACAAGGACTTCTAAAATCTCTTTTTACAAGAAACCCCTAACGTGACCTTTCAAAATTATAGGAAGACCCCATATGATTTAGACTATGTATCAAAGCACCCTTTACGTCTTCAACGATCCGTACAAGGACTCCTCAGTTTTTTTACCGAACCTCCCCTTCCTGTAAAACCACTGGGTTTTTTTTTTTTCATTTGTTTTAATTTGTAATCCATGGTTTATGATATGTAGAATGTTTTATATCATTGACCAGCATCCTTTATTCATTTCATGTTTATTTTTCTCTATGTTATTTTTGTTGGTCTATACAAAATGAGAAAAAAAAGGTTCTAGGATCAAGCATTAGGTTATGATTTTGCAGTTGTCTCAAAATTCAACATGTATGGCCACTTTGAATAACAATCTAAGTTGCTCAAGCATGATAAATTTCTAATATATTTAATTATGGGGATTTTTTCATGGATAACCGTCTAATCAAATTGTCAGTTAAGTCATAAAAGAGAAGATGCCTTTCTCAAATTTCAATAATAAGAGTATTAAATATCAATAACTCAATAATATCATATGTTTATAATTTCTTTCACTAGAGAAATTCATTTTAGTGAGTTCACTTTTTCCTTCTTATTTTGTGGCTGTAACAAGGAATAAGGAATGAAAACAAGAAAACTTTCCCCTTAATTTGATATGAATTCAACATAATTCATATTTTATAGCTATCATTTGCTTTATTACAAGCTATCTCATACCCAACCTTTTTTAATTTTAGCATTTTTGAATTTGTTACTCTTGTAATATTCTTCCCCTTTGTCACTGAAACTTCACATGAAATACCTCATTGATTTTTGCAATAGTCCTAACTAATCAGACTTTTATTATTTCAGAAGTTTCTTTACTCTGGTCGTGATCAACAACAAATAATAAATATATTTTTTAATTAGAAATTAGAGCATTTTTTGTCACATATAAGGCAAGAACTACAATTTGGTTGAAGTGGCATTTCAATCTGCAAAAGAAGCTCTAACAAACAATGACCCTATAAGTCATGCCAAAGTAGATGTAAAAGCTTTAGTGGCCTCTTGTATGAGTGAGATCATTAGAATAATAGCACCCAACGAACCATTCAACAAAGACCAAATGAAGGTGATTCTAAATATCAAATTGTAATTCTTTTTTATTTTAAAATTTAATTGTTATAATGAATTTTTGTTTGCGTGAAGGTAATTTTTGATTGGCTAATTGTGCTTAAGAGCATCTATCTCGCATAGGTGGACAAGCCTATTCAAAGGCCCTTTCCATCATTGAAACTGTCTCATATACCAAATCATGTTTGTTGATGTTGGACCTTATATTGTATGGCCTACTTGTTGAAATGTTACGCTTGTTTTTAGATACCATAAGGTAGGTTAGGTATCCACCATTTTTCAACAATTAGGCCATACAACTAAGGTCAAACATCAACAAGCATGATTTGATAGATGAGACAGTTTCAACGATGGAAAGGGCTTTTGAATAGGCTCGTCCACCCATGTGAAATAGATGCTCGTAAGCAGAATTAGCCAGTTGAAAAAATGCATTCACGCAAACAAACATTCATTATAAACATTAAAATAAAAAATAAATACATTTTGATATATAGAATCACCTTCATTAGATCTTTGTTGAATGGTTCGTTGGTTGTTATTATTCTAATGATCTCACTCATACAAGAGACCACTGAAGCTTTTACATCCACTTCAACATGACTTATAAGGTCATTGGTAGTTAGAGCTTCTTTTGCATATTGAAATGCCACTTCAAACAAATTGTTGCTCCCTTGCCTTATATATGACAAAAGATGTCTAATTTCTAATTGAAAAAAAATAAGGATATATATTATTTGCTCTTGATCATGATAAAATAAAATAAACTTCTGAAATGTTAAAAATATGCACAATTAGGACTATTGCTAAAGTCAACGAGGTATTTCATGTGAAGTTGATGACAACTTCAAGAAAGTTATATATCATATATATGGATACACAATGTAAAGTTCAGTGACAAAGGGGAAATGTATTACAAGATAAACAAAGTCTGAAATGCAAAAACTAAACAATGTTAACTCGCTAAACAAAAATTTATATTGGGTCCGAGATAACTTATAATAAAGAAAATGACTATGTCGAAGTTATTGCAAATTATGGGAAAAGTTTTCTTGTTTTCATTCCTTATTCCCTATTGTGCACATAAATTAAAGAAGAAAAAGTGGACTCAATAAGATACATTTTCTCTAGTGAAGAAATTACAAACATATGAGATTGTTAGGTTATTGATATTTAATACTCATATCTTTGAAGTTTTAGAAGACATCTTCCCTTTTATGACTAACTCACAATTTGATTGGAAGGTTAACAAAAAGATCCTCATAACTAAATCTATTTAACAAAATTCATGCTTGAGCAAGTTAGGTTGTTATTTAATATGACCATACAGGTTGAATTTTGAAACAACTGCAAAATCATAACCTCATGCGTGATCCTAGGACCTTTTTTTATTTTTTATTTCTCATTTTGTATAGACCAACCAAAATAACGTAGAGAAAAATAAGCATGAAATTAATGAAGGATGCTATTCAATGATATAAAACATTCTACATATCATAAACTATGGATTAAAAATTTGAAAAAAATCATCAACTTGGAAATTAAAATAGGGTGATTTATCGTTGGCCCCTTGATGTTTACTATATTTACCAAAAAAAAAAAAAACAGTGGTTTCAAAAATTACAAGAACATCCATTAAGGGGCATTTTTCATAAAAATTTTTGAGGAGTCCTTATAAAGATCATTAAAGTTGTAATGGGTGCTTTGGCACATAGTCTAAATCAGAGAGGGTCTCCTCGTAATTTTGAAAGGTCACAACAGGGGGTTTCTAGAAAATATTTCGAGGAGTCTTTGTAAGGGTTATTTTGGTATATCTAAATCAAAGGGGATCTCCTTGTAATTTTTGAATGTCACATCAGAGATTTCTTGTAAAAAGACTAAATCTCAGGATTCTTCGTAAATCACCCAATAAAATATTTGTAAACAACAAAAACATAACATCAAAATCAGACACATACATATTTAATAAATAAATCATTGCAAAACTTTAGCATTGGTTTCAATAACCCCTTTAAGATATTCTTATGCAAAAACAAATGAATCATTTGTAAGAAAACTTTCCACTCGAATAAAAAGGGGAATAGAGTTTACATCAAGTGTTTGAAGAAGCTCCTCCATAGATCCACTCGGTATTCCCAAAATTAATAACCCCTTTAAGATATTCTTATGCAAAAACAAATGAATCATTTGTAAGAAAACTTTCCACTCGAATAAAAAGGGGAATAGAGTTTACATCAAGTGTTTGAAGAAGCTCCTCCATAGATCCACTCGGTATTCCCAAAATTAGTGAGCACGTTCTGAACCGTCAGCACCATAGATGAAGCATGGTAAAAATAATAAAAATTCATTTGTTTGTTGAGAGGGTGAAGCCGCCATTTTCTTGAGAATTCATGTAGCAAAACATTGCAAAAAAATAAAATGTATAGTAGGATTTTGTTGAAGCGGAATAAACCACATAATCAAAAGTTTAATTTCGTCTAAGGTGGGACACATGAAAAAGCACCCTGCATCGTGTTTATTTTGTATTGCAATATTTTGAAATAAAAGTCAAGTCATGAATAAACAATATTTGGTTTTATTTTTTGGAAAATTGTCATTAATTACACAGAGATGCAACAAACTATTTTCAATTAATTCAAATATGGTTAATTGGTAGGTGAAAAATTGTCTTAAAATGTTGTGCTGGCATGCGTGATTATTAGGAATCTTGTTGTAATTCTTATGTGATTGCAGTAATCTTAAATGGGATTATGTAAATTTGATTGGTTACTATGAATGTAATATTTTTTTTCTTAAAATTACGAAAAAGTAAAAATCTTATTATACATTTATTAAAACAATTTAAGTTTGTTAAAATTAAAAATATATAAATTCCCATAAAATATTAGATTAAACAATAATTTATATATTATTAGTAAAAAATTAATAATATTTATTAAATTAAAAATAAAATACATAACAAAATAATACAACCCAAAACCACCCCTCCTCCTCCCCCACCCCCACTCAAACACACATATACCTCTGGATTTTCGTTTCTATTAATTAAAAAAAAAAAAAATTAAATTTTTAAGTTCAGTTATTTAAATATATATATATATATATATATATATATATATATATATATATATATATATATATATATATATATCAATAATAGGAAGAATTAATCAAATTACACGTGATGTTTAGTGTAATACACTTAAGTTTCTAAGTTCTTATCGATAATTACATAATAAAATATGGACATTTTGGTACTTTATGCAGTTTCATTAGTCTTTATGGATGGACGTTATTCTCAATGTTTACAAATTATAGAGGGTGGCATGCGTAACAATATAAGCAAAAAACACCTTATAAATGATCAAAGTAAAACCAATAATTCATAGTGAGAACTAACATGGAAAAAAAAATCACAAGATGGACCACTCTGTAAAAAGTTAATGATAAGGAGGACTATTAGTGGTGTTTACGGGCTTCTAGGGTACGGGCAAAGTAACTCGCCCTCACATGCGGGATGGCCCTGAAATCATGTCATGTGCACACGTAACTAATATGTAACTCAACGAGTTAGATATTTTTACCCTTTTCTTATTTTAAATAAAAGTTGAGATAGTCTTCAATTTATAAAATACATTTATAACATTTAAATCAAAAGAATTAAAAATAAAAACAAATTGACCGATTAAGTCGATCATGTAAAATCAACTAAGTCGATCATGTAATTAGGGTAAAATCAATATCTTCTCCAATTATTCATCACGCCTCCTCTTTCAAAAATCGATATCCTAATTTTGTAAAATTAATCTTCATCACCCAACAAAATATAACCTTCTTCGCGGTTAATCTTCATCTAGATTAATCTTCTCCATGGTTAATTTTCATCACGCCACAAAATTTAATAGCAGAATTTTTTTTCTCCATGAATTAATCTTCATCACCGCCACAAAAAATAGCTTTACCCCCAATTTTATATAATAATTGACTTTGACAATTTTGCAAATTGACCCTATGTTCCGTTATTTTACGAATTGAATTATTTGCTTCTAAAAATAAAATAAAAAAATGGCCTACGACATAAAAAGACCCCTTTTATCCCCAATTTTGATAATAATTTGACTTTGATAATTTTGCAAATTAACCCCTATATTTTGCAATTTTACGAATTCAATTATTTTGCTTTTAAAAAAATATAAAAAAATCGCTTGTCATATAAATAGACCACTTGACCCCCAATTTAGATAATAATTAACTTTAATAATTTTGCCAATTGACCCCTATGTTTTTCGATTTTACTAATTGAATTATTTTGCTTCTGAAAAAGAAATGCATGTCATATAAAAAAGACCCCAAATTTTGATAATAATTGACTTTGACCATTTTGCAAACTGACCCCTATATTTCGCGATTTAATGAATTGAATTATTTTGCTCTAAAAAACAAAAAAAAATGCCTCTCATATAAAAAAGACCGCTTTACCCCAAATTTTGATAATAATTGACTTTGACAATCTTGCAAAATTGACCCTTTTATTTTGCGATTTTACGAATTGAATTATTTTGCTTCTAAAAAAATAAAAAAAAAACCGCCTCTCATATAAAAAGACTGATTTATCCCCAATTTTTATAATAATTGACTTTCACAATTTTGCAAATTGACCCCCTATGTTTTTTGATTATACGAATTGAATAATTTTGCTTCTAAAAAAACAAAAACAAAAAAACCGCCTCTCATATAAAAAATATCGCTTTACCCCCAATTTTGATAAATAATTGAAACTTTGACAATTTTGCAAATTGACCAAAAACGCCTTTCATATAAATAATTCAATTCGTAAAATCGGAAAACATAGGCTCAATTTACTTGAGCTTTTTTGGAAATATACAAAAAGATAATATCGATGACTTTGACATTTCCTTTCTTACAAACCAAGATAAACCATGCACCAAACTAAACAAACCAAATCAGAAATCTAAGTTCCTTTTATACAATTAAAACTCAAAGACCACCACCAAAGTTTACATACTGTGAGTCAAATTTATTTTATATATAGAGTCCTCATAAACCAAATATTGCAATCAGATTTTTTTTTTTTTTTTTTTTTTTTTGAGATGGTGATTACATTGTTACGTCAAACGCTATATTGAACCGAAACTATTACAATGATATCAAAGTAAACTAATTGCTAGTATTAAACTAGAGAAATGCTAGTATGAAACTAGAGAAAATACCCACATTCGTGGGAGTTGAACCCATGACCTCTTGGTCATGGAGCCTCATCCAATATTGCAATCAGATTTGAACAACTATCTTACCGCTAGCCAAAACATAGTATAATGTGACTCAACTAATTAATCAAATAATTATATTCAACTATCTTACAAAAGATCTTCATATTTCAAAATTAGTATACATTCTAAAAATTCCAATCAAAATACATCTAAATCAAATTTCAAGTTTTACTCACAAATAACTAAAGAAATCTCTAAATAACTGACTACAAGTCTCAAATAATGAGACTCAACCAAAATACAACATATATTTCATTTCCAATTTTGTTACGTTGTAGTTCTTGGTCATCCTATCACAAACCCACAAAACTCACGATCATTGCTTTTTGCAAAACCATTGATAAACAAATTCAAGATCACCACTAGTAAAAAATTAATGGCTAATCCAAAAAATTCGCTAATACAAGAAACCCGACTTCTGTAAATTGGTCAATGCCAAGAACAAGGAAAGGCGTTCTGCCCTCTATAAACTCGGAAGTGCTAAGCAACAAGAGAAGAGCAGACTAAAGTATGTAGTAGTCTGTAAATTTCTAATTGCACATAATTTTCTTGTACTTTTTGGTATATAAAATGAAAAACGGCTGCTGGGGCAAGAAAGGATTTAAGCTGTGCTTCCTTTTCAATTTAAAAAAAATGGAGGTGATGTTGTATAAAAATGTTCAGGGCAAAATGGAATTAGCCCTTCGATCTATAACAACATCACAATAATGAAATAAGGTTTGCACACTTATATCGAGAGAAAAATTGTATTGTAATTGTAATAGTGAATTCAGTTCCTGTAATAGTGAATTGATTGTCGTAATAATGAATTGAGTTTTGTTCCCTTTGTTTGGAAATAGGGCGACCTATTTATAGGTACATACAGGGGTATAATAGTCTTTTCAGGAAAGACGTTACAAGTAATAAATACAAAGATGTTACAGACGTTACGAGAATTTAAATGATAAAGGCGTTACAAATCTCTCATTTATGTCAAATTAGTGTAATCTCTTAATTGTCCTCGGGTACAAAATTTGGACACATCATATTGCCCCCCAGTTTCGGGAATAATTACGCGAGCGTTTATTGTCGAAACTTGATTAAAGTATTTGAGCATTGTAGCTACGAACATCATACCTCCATATGTGGCTAATAAGCATGCAACACTGCCTCGTTAAAACCTTGCCAAGAGAAATCCATTGGGACAAAAACTTGGACGAAGGAAAAAGAGTACAGTGCTTAGAAAATATTCATGACACGCTCCCTCTGATGCTAACATAAGACCTACATGCTGATGTATTACGGTACTTTTGAAAAGTTTGAGCCTCATTTGTAAATTTGGTGAAGAGTAGGGATGCTCCTTTGCTTTTGCTGCTCTTTCTTATATGGAGTAAATATTCTTCTTTGAGATATTTGTTTGTCAAATGTTGCCTCCAAAAGCCACAATTGCATGTAAAACACAAATTTGTGTGATCAAATATTATCACTTGAAAGTAAATGTAGTAAAAATAAATATAATTTCAGCCACAAGTGTAACTTGATTCACGCTGTTTTACATTTTGATTTTGATAGTATTCTATCGTCGATGCCGTTGTTGTCTTCTTTTTTTTTTTTTTTTTTTTTTTTTGGTGCCGAGAGACGACCGGACTACCCCTTTTGATCGTTGAAGGATGACCAATTGACCCCCTAGCATTTTGCGAAGGAATGATCGATTTACCCTTTTTTGATCTCTAGAGATAACCGATTTACCCTCAATCGTTTAGGGATGACCGATTTACCCTTTTTTGATCGTTGAGCAATGATCGATTTACCTTTACTTTTTTAGGGATGATCTATTTACCCTTTTTGATCATGAAGAGACCATCGGTTTACCGTTTGTAGTTTTAGAGATTCATTTAATATTGGCTTCATATGTCCGTAAATAAATAATTTAATTTAATTTTAACTGAAAGACATAAATTGTAATTTTAACCTACTTCTTGCAATCTTGAGATACTTCAGGGTCAACTTTGTAATTCTCACTAATTTCTGGAGGTCATTATGCAATTTCTGCAGAACTTTTGTATGGGCCTGTAATATATATTCAGCCACTTGTAGAAAAAATCAGAAATAATGATAAAATTTTGGTAAGAATATTTAATTTCTAAATGGCATATAAATGGAAAGAACTTAGCCATTTTTCTCCACTAAATGTAGACTGTATAGGCTGAAACTCATATTTCTTTAAACGAGAGGGAGGATTTGCATGTTCATCAAAGTGCAGGGGCAGATTTGCAATTCGTTTTATATAGTTGATTGTGTGAAATGGTGCTGCCATTACGTTATGACGAAAAAATATTCATCAACCAGAATTGACCTGTGAAATAGCTCGCATGGTCTTTGGGCTCGGCATGCCCGCAGCAAATTTCTTGCAAAAAATGTTTTTTTTTTCTCTACTGATGCAGACCAGTCGTTTCCCACAGACGACACCAATTATGATGTTGTATAAAAATGTTCAGGGCAAAATGGAATAAGCCCTTCGATCTATAACAACATCACAATAATGAAATAAGGTTTGCACACTTATATCGAGAGAAAAATTGTATTGTAATTGTAATAGTGAATTCAGTTCCTGTAATAGTGAATTGATTGTCGTAATAATGAATTGAGTTTTGTTCCCTTTGTTTGGAAATAGGGCGACCTATTTATAGGTACATACAGGGGTATAATAGTCTTTTCAGGAAAAACGTTACAAGTAATAAATACAAAGACGTTACAGACGTTACGAGAATTTAAATGATAAAGGCGTTACAAATCTCTCATTTATGTCAAATTAGTGTACAAATCTCTCGTTACGAGAATTTTTTTTTAAAGTTGGTAATATTTAATCAAGAGATTACACTAATTTGACATAAATTGAGTTCGACTGGATAAGCTATAAATCGAAAAGACTCGTGTTAGAATACTCGGTTTGAACTTGTTTCAGCTTGGTTCATTAAAAATCAAATTAAGTTAGGTGAACAAAATTTCATGTTCTAAAATAAGATCATTAAATAGTACAAATTAATGGTTGATATTTAATTTATATTTTAAGAATTTGTTTTTTTATTAAAATTATAATTATAAAAAATAATAATTAATTTAGTAATGAGATTTTGTAAATGTGTTCTAAAATAAGATCATATGAAAATTATTTAGTTCATAATATTTTATATTGTTTCAGATACATTTGTTATCTCATTATGTTCAAAAGCACGATATTTTCAAATTATTATTTTAATGTTAATTATGATGTAATTATTTGCTTATTAAGCTGTGTACAATCCTCTTGAATGACAAATAAAAAAAAAAAGAAGAGAGTAATTGGTTAAGCATTTCTACGATGTTTCATTTTTCTATTTGATCCAAACTGTATGAGAATTGTTACGGCATGCGCATGCACTGGTATCGATATTTTCATTACTAAACTTAGAGGATCGAAATAGCTAAATAATGTGAACTGGCTAAAGTAAATTACTTCACAATAATTGATTATCTACTGCCATCAAGATTGAAGTAAATTTATTCAATTGAACAGCAATGCAATGATGTTGGATAAAGATGAAGATGGAGTGCACTTAATTTAAATTAGTTAAGGGAGGTGTTGCGTTTCAAATACTAATACGCAAACACGCAAGTATACGGTCGTTACAAGTAATATAAAACAATAAGTACATACCGAGTATCGAATCCCAACGAATGGGTAAAAGGTGGGAATAAACGAATCAATCGAAGGCTTATTTTATCTAAGTGAAAAAGACAAAACTTCACCCAGATATTCATCGATTCATATGTTCTAATTGTTTAACATTTTTTATGGGTTATATTATATTTTAGCGATTTACCCCTTTTTTTATTGTTACAACATTTTTCAATGTTTTTTGTTTGTGATCGATTTCTTTTTTCGGTTTAAACCAATTTCACCTCAATTTTATCGCTTAAACTCTCTTTTAACTAATTTCGCTCGTTTTTATCAGTTCAATCTATTTTTACCTATTTCGCATATTTTTTCACAGATTTCACATATTATTCACCTTATTTTTTCATTGATTAAATATGTTTTTATTGTCTTTGTGCTTTTTTGACTGATTTTATCCATTTCACAAAATTTAACCATATTTAAATGGATTTAACCGGTTTCATCATTTTTCTTTCATTCACTCGAATTAATTTTCATCGATTTCACATATTTTCATCAAATTTACATATTTCATATATTTTAACCATCTTTCACTACAAGAAAAGGGGTCTTCAGCAACGCCATGATTCCAACTAAAATAAAAACTGTTATTATTAGTAACAAACTTATAACAAAATACCAACAGAAACAATATTCCGTCAATAGTAGCGACAAATAACTAACAAAATATCTAAAAAAATATTTTTCGTAGTTATTATGTTGTTAAGTTGTAGGAAAAATTGATCCATAGCGACGGAATCATTCCATTGGATTATAATTCGTCAATATTGTTTTAGTCACTTACAGATTTGTAACTAAACAACGACGGAAACGATGTTCCATCAATAATAGCGACAAATTACCAACTAAATATCTAAACAAAATATTTTTCGTAGGTATTCCGTTGTTAAGTTGTATGAAATATTGATTCATATCGACGAAATCATTCCAATGGAAAATAATCCGTCACTATTTTTAAGTCAGTTACAGATTTGCAAATGAACAACGACGGAAATAAAAGAAAAATATGTTTTACAAAAATAACGAAAAATCACCAAAGCATATAAAATGAAAAGAATATGTCTAGAAATTATGTTGTTAAACTGTCACAACTATAAACTAACAGCGATGTCATAACTCTAATAGAAAAAATTGCCACTCTTAGAAACAAATTTATAATGAATACTAACAGAATTAAATATAAAATGTCCTCATTTGGTAGCGACAAATTACTAATCTAACATCATGATATATTTTTTTCTTGTTGTAGGAATTTGGTTATTATGTTGTAAGAAAAAATATTCCATACGACAAAATCTTTATTAGTAACAAATTTATAACTGAAAAATAATGAAATTACAAATAAAAAAATATACATTCGATAATAGCGACAAATCACCAATGGAATATCATAAGAAACTTTCGTAGAAATTCTATTAAAGTATTAAATTTCCTCACTATTTTGGTGTTAGTGACATACATGCAACTGAACAACTATAAAATAAATTATTGTCGTAAAGAATAAGGACAAATTACCAACGAATATAAGCAAATATATTATGCATAGCAATTCTGTTGTTGACCTTTAACAAAAAAGAACCATCATCAACAACATAATATCAATAAAACTTATGTGATTTATTAAAGTTCACAATTATCTGAAAACGGAACTAATTTATTTTTAGATTATTAAAAATAAATTTATTTTAAAACTCTTTAGAGAAAAAGTACAAGTATTTAACAGTATTCAATTTAATCTTTATTTATACGTATAATTAAATTTTAAAACTAAAAATAATAATTTTTTTTATATATACCTGACCTTTCCTCTCCCAGTGTTAAAATAATACCAGCCTCGCCATTTGCTCAACTAGTACCATCAATGATCGCGCTTAGATGTTGAGTTATTTATTCTATCAAATAACTGTAAGATTTTAACTATAGTTTTATTTAAAAATTATGATTAGTTCAACTACTTAACTCATTAAATTTGAGTTTGACTACTCTTAGGGTATTATGATCTTTTAACATTTTATTTTTATAAAATATAATTTAAAACATGGAGAAAATACAAAATTATTATAATTTATATAAAATCTAATTTTAAAGAAGATCAAATGATAAATTTTTTTTTATTAATGAATCTTTTAAACAACAATTAACATATGAGATGTCTTGATGATATTTTTATAATTTAACTTAACACAAGAGAGAAGCATGCAATTATATATATATATATATATATATATAAATCAATAAAGTTGTCCAGTTCAACTGGTTGCAACATCTTATCTATACAAGCAAAACATGAGGTCAAGGGTTCAAATCCCACCTCCTATAATCTAATTAAAACATACCCCGCCTAGGCGCTTGCCTAATCGTCGTCCCATAGACTAGGTGCTCAGGTGATGGTCAACCGCCTAGGCGTAGCCCAAGGATAATTGCTCCCCAGGCCATGGCCATGCCTACCGCCTCATTGCCTAGGCGCAGCCCAGGTGCCCAGGCGAGGGTGAACCTCCTAGGCGTACAAGCGGCGGGGGTTAACTGGCTCGCCTAGGCGTTGCCTAAGCGCCCGGGCGAACCGCCTAGGAGTAGCTCAGGCGCACGTGCGGGGTTTAATTGCTCGCCTAGGCCTTGCCTAAGCGCCCGGGCGATAATCACACCACTACCAACATATTTATGCCGACATAATATTTCCAACGGATTTGCCGACATAAATATAATTCTGATACAAAATTCGTTGCAGTGTTCCAACTAATTGGTGACATGATAACAACAAATTTTAGGCGACGGAATTCTGTTAGTAATATTCCAACAAAATTACCAACAACAAAATTGTACAATATTTACCAACAGAATTACCAATAAAAAATATATTGTCGCTATATTTACTAACGGAAAATAATCCGTCACTCCATTTACCTATGGGGCCTTCACACACGAAATATCCAACGGAAAAAATCTGTTGCTACGCTTGAATACCAACAGAAATCAAGGCTTCACCAACGAAAATTTTCGTTACTGAAAACCCCTTTTCTTGTAGTGAATTTACCTTTTATATAATCAATTTTACCTCATTTTTTCATCAACTTTACCATTGTTTTCATTGGTATAACCGTTTACATCTATTTTTCATAAATTTTACCCAATTTTTTAATCGATTTCAAATGTATTTATCGATTTCACGTGTATTTTTTTTACCGATTTCATCGATTTTTTCACCAACTTCACCAGTATTCACCCATACTTTTATCGATTCCAAATGTTTTCATCGATGTCATATATTTTTTGTCTTTCGATTTCAAGACTAAAATTGTCATATAAAAAGCAAAATGTGAACAAATATTTTCAAATTATTATTTTAATGTTAATTATGATGTAATTATTTGCTTATTAAGCTGTGTACAATCCTCTTGAATGACAAATAAAAAAAAAAAGAAGAGAGTAATTGGTTAAGCATTTCTACGATGTTTCATTTTTCTATTTGATCCAAACTGTATGAGAATTGTTACGGCATGCGCATGCACTGGTATCGATATTTTCATTACTAAACTTAGAGGATCGAAATAGCTAAATAATGTGAACTGACTAAAGTAAATTACTTCACAATAATTGATTATCTACTGCCATCAAGATTGAAGTAAATTTATTCAATTGAACAGCAATGCAATGATGTTGGATAAAGATGAAGATGGAGTGCACTTAATTTAAATTAGTTAAGGGAGGTGTTGCGTTTCAAATACTAATACGCAAACACGCAAGTATACGGTCGTTACAAGTAATATAAAACAATAAGTACATACCGAGTATCGAATCCCAACGAATGGGTAAAAGGTGGGAATAAACGAATCAATCGAAGGCTTATTTTATCTAAGTGAAAAAGACAAAACTTCACCCAGATATTCATCGATTCATATGTTCTAATTGTTTAACATTTTTTATGGGTTATATTATATTTTAGCGATTTACCCCTTTTTTTATTGTTACAACATTTTTCAATGTTTTTTGTTTGTGATCGATTTCTTTTTTCGGTTTAAACCAATTTCACCTCAATTTTATCGCTTAAACTCTCTTTTAACTAATTTCGCTCGTTTTTATCAGTTCAATCTATTTTTACCTATTTCGCATATTTTTTCACAGATTTCACATATTATTCACCTTATTTTTTCATTGATTAAATATGTTTTTATTGTCTTTGTGCTTTTTTGACTGATTTTATCCATTTCACAAAATTTAACCATATTTAAATGGATTTAACCGGTTTCATCATTTTTCTTTCATTCACTCGAATTAATTTTCATCGATTTCACATATTTTCATCAAATTTACATATTTCATATATTTTAACCATCAATTTACCTTTTATATAATCAATTTTACCTCATTTTTTCATCAACTTTACCATTGTTTTCATTGGTATAACCGTTTACATCTATTTTTCATAAATTTTACCCAATTTTTTAATCGATTTCAAATGTATTTATCGATTTCACGTGTATTTTTTTTACCGATTTCATCGATTTTTTCACCAACTTCACCAGTATTCACCCATACTTTTATCGATTCCAAATGTTTTCATCGATGTCATATATTTTTTTTAGAGCAAAAGATAAAAACACCATCTATGTATGCTTTGTGTAGCTCCCAAAAAAACTCTCGCGTTATTTTAACTCCCAAACCCCCCATCCCCCTCTGTTTGATTTTAAAAACCACACTCGACCCAAGTATAAGTTTACTTTTGACTTTTGGTGGAATGACAAGATTATCTCTATATTTTGTTTATTTTTATTAATTTATTTATTCTTTTTGAAAAATTAAATATATATTACTTAGGTCGATTGTCATATTTAAAACCAAACATATGGGAATTTCGGGATTTAAAATGACACATGGATTTTTTTTTTTTTTTTTTTTTTGGAGTTAGACAAAGGATATGGAGTGTTTTTGTCTTTCGATTTCAAGACTAAAATTGTCATATAAAAAGCAAAATGTGAACAAATATTTGCAATATTTGCGTTTGTAACACACTACTCTTTTTTATAGAGGGTGTATATAACACCTACTTGAGATAACAAGGGAATTTTTGGGAGTTAAAATAATAAAGAATTTTTTTCGGAGCTAGACAAAGCATAGGGGGTGTTTTTGTCTTTTGTACATTTTTTTTTATTGCGTTCAACTATTTTCATCGATTTCACCAATTTCACTTGTTTATCACGAAAAAATCCATGAAAGTACGAAGTTATCCATGTCTTGATATTCTTTATATTATGATTATTTAGCCAAATAAACATTAAATACTTAGCTAAGTTATAGACATTTTTGGTTCATTTATATATAAGATGTGATTCTATTTTAACTTTTCATTTGTTAGTTTGTTTTCTTCTTATATATAGCATAATGAAATTTAAGAGAATTTTATATTATTTTTTTGCTTTTGCTTTTGCTTTTTCTTTTATAGAATTGTTTAAGACTTATATTGTACTAAATCTTTCAATTATACAAATAATATATTTTTAGTGAAAAAAATATTATTGCTAAACTATAATAATTTTACATATTTTTCAACAGTGAAATGATGCTTTCAAGAATTATGATACAATTTATTTTATGATTTGTTCACTTATTATCAATCAAAGAGAAAGTATTTGGAAAAAATCAAACCAACCCATCATATACTAGAGACTAATATTAATCAACGATATTAAATCATTTTTCTATTTGATCCAAACTGTAGGAGAATTGTTTCTGCATGCACTGGTATCGATATTTTCATTACTAAACTAAGATGATCGGAATTGCTAAATAATGTGAACTAACTAAAGTAAATTACTTTTCAATAATTGATTATCTATTGCCATCAAGATTGGAGTAAATTTATTCAATTGAACAACAATGCAATGAAGAAACTATAATTTGTTACTTATGCATCAAATAAATTACACTCTTTTTTGCCATAGTTTAATGATAAAAACAATATCAAGACTCACACTTAGATAATCTTTATTCATAAAATTGATATACTACGGAAAATCGACTTTTCCAGTATTATAAGACCAAACTTCAGCTAAGCTATTACATATTTTCGTTTTTGTGCACCAACTTTTGAAGAGTTGATGCGTGGCCGTGAGTACTATGTGATGCATGTTTGTGCGTCACTGACTTAGGCACCTTTGAGTGAATTTTGGTTTTGGTACTGGAATGTTCTTGTGGGTAAGACCATACATACTCTTTGGTCTTGATGGCTCGGGCCGGAGCAATCTTAGAAGGCACTTTTTGGTGGGTGGAGGACAATGGAGCAATATTGGAAATATACTTCGCTTTGGTCTTAATAGTTTGGGCCGGAACAATCTTGGAAGGCACTTTTTGGTGGGTGGAGGACACTGGAACATTCCTGGAAATCAGTTTTGTGGAGGAGGCTAATGATGGTGCTGGAAAAGACGGTGGTTTCCGTTGGGTGGCTACTATCTTTGTATGGGTGGCTGGTGGAGTTGCATGTTTGTGAGCAGTTAACTTAGGCACGTTTGAGTGGATTTTGGTTTTGGTACTAGAATGTTCTTGTGGGTAAGACCATACATACTCTTTGGTCTTGATGGCTCGGGCCGGAGCAATCTTAGAAGGCACTTTTTGGTGGGTGGAGGACAATGGAGCAATATTGGAAATATACTTCGCTTTGGTCTTAATAGTTTGGGCCGGAACAATCTTGGAAGGCACTTTTTGGTCGGTGGAGGACAATGGAGCATTATTTGTATGTTTTCTGTAGGAGGCTAATGGTGGTGTTGGATGGAATGTTGATCGCAATTTGGTGGCTACTATCTTCGAATAGGTGGCTGGTGGAGTTGCATGATTCGTAACTTCCTTCTTATGTGGGGAGATTTGGGGCGGATTTGTAATTGTTGAATATCCAATTTGTGCATTTAAGCATATAAAGAAAACTAGGATGAAAAATCTATCAAGAGATGCCCCCATTTTTGTCGTCTCTAATGTTCTGTTGATTTGTTTTGGAATGAGCTTCAAGGATGAAAGATGTTTTGTATTTATACGAAATATTGTGTTAATTAAGAATTAGCCATAATAAATTATGGAGTTACTTGCATTAATTAATGGGTTATTTACACATGGACCCTCTGAGCTTACAATAATTTCCAGAAGTTGCAGGGGGTGTTTTTGTAAGGGATTTTAAATTGTAAGGGATGTTTTGATACATAATCTAAATCAAAAGGGATTTTCTTTTAATTTTTGAAACATCAAGGGATCCTTGTAAGACAATTAAACCTCAGGGGGTCTAATCGTAAATCATCCTTAATTAATTTAATTGTCATCATTTAATGCCCAGAAACAGCAAGTGCATTTAATTTCCTATCAAGCTATACCCGGTAAAAAGTAACGTAAGTCCACATTTTATTATTATTATTATTATTATTATTATTATTATTTGTAATGTCTGGTTAATTACACCACACAATTTGAGTAGAAAATATGTAAACACATTTTATTAAGTTTATGTTCATTATTGGATGTTCCCTTGTTTAAAGGGAAAATTGGAGGCGGCAGAATGAACAATGGACTCATTAAACTCGAGTTTAACATGTATTTTCAACGATGTTTTATAATTTTTTTAATATACTAAAAAAGTGCACGTGCATTGTACGTATCTAGTTCATTTTATGGATTTTTTTTTATAAATTGAGTAAAATTAATTTTATCATAAAATAGTACATATTAAAGGTTGAAATCCAATTTTCTTATTTTATGCAATTTTCTTTTTATTAAAATTATTATTTAAAAAAGGATGGGTTTAAATTATTGTATTCAAATTTAAAATGATAAATGTTTAGTCATGAGATATTGTAAAACATGTTCTAAAATAAGATCATAAGAAAATATTTAATGCATTCCTTTATTAGTTTTTATTTTAAGAGTTCCATTTATTTGTTTTAAAAGCTACACATCATTCATCTTTAAATTTCTTCTTTAACCCATATAAAATTACTGATTTTTTAACGAATTTTCGTCTAATCCAACAAAATTCAATTAAAGAAATACCGAGGGGGTAGCAACTTGTCTAGAAATTTGTAGAATTTTTCATTACAACAAATTAGAACAATTAGTATCATATTTGCCTTCTTATTTTTCAGATATGATCATAAATTTGCAATTTGAATGTGTGACATCAAGTATGATACGATAAAGACACTTATTGTGATGATGTATGTACTAATAGTCCATTTGAATGTGTGAATTTGGACCGGATGAGTTTGAAGTCTCTAGCAAACTAAATAATAATGAGATCCTAATTTTTTTACTAAATGAAATTGGGTCCATTTTTAAATAGATTTCAAATTATTTTTCTGACATTTGAAATGTATATTCACCGGTTTAAACCGTTTCTTTGTCGATTTTATTCATTTTTGTCAGTTCAATATTTTTTTTTTACTAATTTACCTATTTTTAATGGCTATAAGTGCATCTCCAATGTATCAAGGGAAAGTTGGACTTGGACTTAGGAGGATGAAAAAATCAACTTTTTTTATTCAAGGTATAGAAAATGCAAAATCCCCTCCATGGCATTCACCTATCTCGATGGATTACTCCCAGCCAGCAAGTGGCCGACACCTTTTCCTTTTTTTTTTTTTGTTTTTTTATTTGTTATTAATTTAATAAAAATCCTTTAAATAAAACATAACTCTTATACTATTGTGTACCAATTTTAAAACCCTTTTTTAATTGTTGTATATATTATTGTGTACCAATTTTTAAACCCTTTTTTTAATAAAAATCTTTATTAAAATATAACTCTTATTTAATTTTAGTTTTAGTTAATTTGTGTATTATTTTTTAAAAAATTAATTATTAGAAACTCAAATTTAATTTAATTAATAAAACTGAAGCTTACATATGATTCGTTAAATTAAAAACGATATAACCCTAACAATTATATAGTGAAACACTTGGATGAATAGTTAGACATCTAAAATAAATACGATTACATATGATCGTCATTTGGACCGTGTTTAAAGTTGATGGTTGACCTCTACTGACCGTATCCTTATATGAGTAATTAATTGTTGTATTATTATTATTTTTAAAAATATTATTGGTTGTCAACTATTTAATTGTTGTATTGTTGTGTTTTTTTTTAAAAAAAAATATTGGTTGTCAAGTAATTAATTGTTGTATTATTGTGTACCAATTTTATTTCTTATTATTAATGTCAACATTAAATTATATCTTATTGTTATTTATTATTGTTTAATTTTTATTATTATTAAGTAAGAGTGGGGAAAATGAGAATTGGAATTAAATAGAATTGATAGATTGAGTCATTTGAGATGACTATAAAAGGAAAAGGGGAGTTGGACTTGGAATCTGAGGGGAAGTTGGACTGAGCTGAGGGGGAGCTGGACTTAGGCTTATGCTGAGGGAATCACTGGAGATGCTCTAACATGTTTCCATTGTTTTTTCCATTTTTCATTGATATATTTTGTTTTTTTTCCTACTGTTTTATGCCCCCTATTTTTTTTCGTTTAAAATCATTTTTATTGATTCACTCGTTTTTACTAGTTTAATCCGTTTTCATATATTGCTCAAAATTTTCACCGATTTCACTAATGTTACCTTAGTTTTCATTGATTTCACATTTTTCACCGACTTTACCATTTTTTGCAGATATTTTATCCGTTTTTCACCAATCATTACCCATTTTCCACTGATTTCATCCATTTTTCACGAATTTCACCAAACATATTTTCGTCAACTTTACCTTTTATTTAATCGATTTTACCTAATTTTTTCATCAATTTCACCAGTTTATTTCATTGAGTAAACCGTTTTCATCTATTTTTCACAAATTTTACTCAATTTTTTTATTGGTTTCACGTGCAATTTTTTTACCGATTTTACCGGTTTTTTCACCAACATCACCAATATTCACCCAGACTTTCAACGATTCCACATGTTTTCATCGATGTCACAACCCTCCCCCCCCCCCCTGTTTGGTTTAAAATATCACACTCAACCCATATAATTTTACTCTTAACTTTTGGTGGAATGACAAGATTACCTCTATGTGTTTGTAATTTTTTAATTTTTACTTATTCTTTTTTGAAAAATTAAATATATACTACTTGCGTCGATTGTGGTATTTAAAACCAAACATATGGGAATTTTGGGGATTTAAAATTACACATAAGGGTTTTTTTTTAGAGCTAGACATAGCATATGGAGTGGTTTTTTCTTTCGATGTCAGGACTAAAATTGTCATATCAAAAGCAAAATGTGAACAAATACTTGCAAAATTGGCAACACACTCTCTTTTGTGAACAAATACTTGCAAAATTGGCGACACACTCTCTTTTGTAAGGGGTGTATTTGACACTTACTTGAGATCGCAAGAAAAATTGAGTTAAAATAACGTAGAAAAATTTTTGGACTTAGACAAAGCATAGGGGGTGTTTTTGTCTTTTGCTCATTTTTTTTTATTGCGTTCAACAATTTTCATCGATTTGACCAGTTTTTGACCAATTTCACTTTTTTATCACAAAAAATTCCGTGAAAGTACGAAGTTATGCATGTCTTGATATTCTTTATATTTTGCTTAGTTAGCCAAATAAACATTAAAGATTTAGCTAAGTCATAGGCATTTTTAATTGGTTCATTTATAGGTAAGATGCGATTCTATTTTTACTTTTCATTTGTTAGTTTGATTTCTTCGAGCCAATTTCAAGATTGCCACAATGGAAAATAGAATTTACTGATATGCCAAAACTATTTCTCACATTTAAAAAAAAAAAGAAAAATTATTAATAAATCTTAAACACAATTAATTTATTACACTATACCCCCTCAGTTTTCTTTTAACACAACAAACACCCCACCCCAACTCAATCCTAAACAATTAAAACTAAAACAAACAAACAAACAAACACTTCTCCTCCCTCCCTCCTTCAATCGTTTCATCGCAGCAAAAGAGAGAAAAATCATCTTTCAATTTTTCCTCAAATTGAACCAAATCTTCCATGGCAAATCAACACATTATCGATGATGGTGATAGGAACATGCGAGAGTGGCCATTTGAGGTAAGAATTTCGTGTTTTTTTCCCGATTTTCGTTTGAACTGCCGCGATCTGTTCTTGGCGTGTGGCTGAGCAACACGCCAACACGCCAACAATGTCATGGTGAACACACTGTTGGCGTGTTGGCGTGTTGGCGTGTACCTCAGCCACACGCCAAGCACACAACGTTGGCGTGTTGGCGTGTGGCTGAGCTTCACGCCAACACGCCAAGCCACCATTTTGGCGTGTGGCTGAGCTTCACGCCAACACGCCAACACGCCAAACAGACAGAACATTAAAATTTTTTTTTTTTGTTTGTATTGTAGGCATACAGAACATTGCCCACCTCGGCCCTACAGGGACTACTACCACCATTTCACTACGATAATGTGATCCCAAGAGGAGAGATAACCCAGCGCAATTCGTGGGGCGAGATTAACGATATAGTAACTTTGCTCAGAACTAATCATTGGATTATTATAAATACGTACCCCCAGATTGGGAGTTTTCTTTACCTAACCGGCAACGGCAAATTCAAGTCGTCGGTGATGCACGCAATGTTCCTTCGAGTATGCAGAAACGTGCCAGATAAAAGTAAATACGAACACTGGTTTTTGGTAAATGGAAAGCCAGTTAGGTTCGGGATCCATGAGTTTGTCCTCGTATCGGGGATGCGAGTTGGGAACGTGAGTGATGATGACCGCGAAAGAATCAAGCAACGGGGTCATTTGAAGGACCAATACTTTCCGGGTTGGGGGAAGTCTCAGGTTTCTGTTGCTGCTTTGAAAACGACTATCATGGAGTTGTTGTATCGGAATGAATCGGATTGCGAGGACTTATGCAAGTTGATATACGTGTAGGTGATATCGGCCTTGTTAATGCCAACTCGGCCCACAAAATACGTAAAAAACGACACATTCGCGGTAAGTAAACTTTAATTTTAATTTTTATTATTTCTTTAAAGTTTTAAAAATAACAATGCTGATGTAAATTTGTATATATTGAAGATATGTAACGATCTCGTGATGTGCGAGAGATATCCGTGGGGAGATAAGGTATGGAAAATGACTTTTACTGATATTGTAAATAATTTGGGCACTGGCAATGAGGACGGCTGTCTACGTAAATGGAATGCGTATGGTTTCCCGCACATTTTTCTGGTAAGTTTGTAAAATCAATTGTTTATTTCCATGTATTTTTTTAGTTATTTTTTCGTAAATGTTGGATGTTTTGACTAATGCTTAGAATGTGAACAGTTTTGGGCGGTGGAAGCCATTGAAGGCATGGCCGATTTCGGCAATTTTGTTGCAAGGCCCAGTGGCCCAACTCTTCCGAGATATCCGCGAATGTTACGTTGGGATTTCAAGAACCCTAGTCCCGGCCCTAATGATCTAGACGAGTTCTTGGGGAGTGTTCATGTATGTTAATCGTTTTTATTAATAATTTTTTTCCTGACATATCACTTGAAAAATTTATTATAAATAATTTGTATATATTTATTTTTTCAGGCTGTGATCTCACGGCTACAGCCGGATAACACGGAGTCGACGATGGAGTACTATGAATCAGTTGGAACGTTTGAGGTGATAGCGCGTGACCGCCTTAAGTGTTATCGCGAATTAACGAAATTTTTGGGACAGTGTTATCTGGTTGTTCGGGATGATGAGGGAGTTCCCGAACACCCCAACCGGCCATCCGCCCGAGCTGATTCTGCTCCAGCAGAAGGTGCTCCTGATTCTACTCGTGTGCCTCGACGTCAGAAGCGTCTCCGAATAAGCCAAGGCCAAGATGGTGCCTCTACTTCTCAAGATCAACCATCATCATCTTCTGAAGTACCTGCTTGGGCACTTGCATTGGAGCAGAGAGTTGTTGGTATGGAGGAAAGAGTTGTTGGTCTGGTGAATAATATGGGTCAGAGCTTTACTGGTCGGATCAATGATATGGAACGTAAAATTAATGGGCAGTTCGGTGTTCTGACAGCAGCGGTTGAGAATATCAATCGAATGATGGCGCAACTAGGGGGCGGGGGCGATAATGAAGGGGCCGATAATGAAGAAGGCGACAATGAAGGGGGCAACAACAATGATGATGATGATGATGATGATGGTGCTGATGATCAGGTTTAGTTGTTGTATTGAATTTTATTTTTGTGGATTTTTTTTAGAGATATTGTTGGAATTTATTTAAGGATTATTGAATTTTATCTAAATTGTTTTTTGACTATATTGTTTATTAGATTGGTTTTGTAGTTGTGTTTATCTAAATGGTAGATTTATTAAATTGGTTTTGGATGGTGTTGCACAAATTGATTTTGGATAATGTTTGATATGAATTTTCAATATACGCATTTTCAGGGTGATCATTTGGGTAGGAGTTCACCTACGCATTCTCAGGGTCAGGGTAATAATGCCGAAGAATCAAGGCAAGAAAGAAGAGTACACAGGATAAGAAATCCTAGTAGGCTTATTACAAGTCCTTTTACCCCTAATGTTAGGAAAACAAAATCCACTAAGTAATTTTATTTTATTTTTTTTTGTAATATTTAATTCGGTTAGGGACCATTTTTAAAGAATTAGGTGGTAAAATTGTAAGTTTTGATGTAACATCTTAATTTTGTGCATCCAATGTTACTGAATCGCAATTATGAAATAGATCATAAATTTTGGGGGTAAAATTGTAATTTTTAAAAATTTAGGGACCAAACTGCAAATTCGTGTTAAATGCAAGATTTAGTGAGTGAACAATTTAATTTTGTGCAAATATGGGTTGATTTGCAATTATGAAATAGATCATAAATTTTGGGGGTAAAACTGTAATTTTTGAAAATTTAGGGACCAAACTGCAAATTCGTGTTAAATGCAAGCTTTAGTGAGTGAACAATTTAATTTTGTGCAAATATGGGTTGATTTGCAATTATGAAATAGATCATAAATTTTGGGGGTAAAACTGTAATTTTTGAAAATTTAGGGATCAAACTTCAAATTCGTGTTAAATGCAAGCTTTAGTGAGTGAACAATTTAATTTTGTGCAAATATGGGTTGATTTGCAATTATGAAATAGATCATAAATTTTGGGGGTAAAACTGTAATTTTTA
Source organism: Penstemon barbatus (assembly GCA_003313485.2). Classification (NCBI taxonomy): domain Eukaryota; kingdom Viridiplantae; phylum Streptophyta; class Magnoliopsida; order Lamiales; family Plantaginaceae; genus Penstemon; species Penstemon barbatus. The sequence continues at coordinate 11,868,131 of CM064883.1, read as the reverse complement.
AAAATTTAGGGACCAAACTGCAAATTCGTGTTAAATGCAAGCTTTAGTGAGTGAACAATTTAATTTTGTGCAAATATGGGTTGATTTGCAATTATGAAATAGATCATAAATTTTGGGGGTAAAACTGTAATTTTTGAAAATTTAGGGACCAAACTGCAAATTCGTGTTAAATGCAAGCTTTAGTGAGTGAACAATTTAATTTTGTGCAAATATGGGTTGATTTGCAATTATGAAATAGATCATAAATTTTGGGGGTAAAACTGTAATTTTTGAAAATTTAGGGACCAAACTGCAAATTCGTATTAAACTGCAATTCAACATATACGAAGTCCATGATAGTCCATGATAGTCATTTTCAAAGCATCAATAGAAACCTGAGACTGCCCCCAACCCGGAAAGTATTGGTCCTTCAAATGACCCCGTTGCTCGATTCTTTCGCGGTCATCTTCATTCACTGTCTACAAACAACAAAAAAACCAAAATCAATGTTCTGTTTGGCGTGTTGGCGTGAAGATCAGCAACACGCCAAAATTGTGTCTTGGCGTGTTGGCGTGTGGTTGAGCAACACGCCAACACGCCAAGCCAAAATTTTGGCGTGTTGCTGATCTTCACGCCAACACGCCAAACAGAACATTGATTTTGGTTTTTTTTGTTGTTTCCATACATTTTTGTTGTTCATGTAAGTGTTACTTCTCCATTTGGTTAATAAATTGACAAAAACTTATAAAATTGATCAATATGTACGAAGTTATAATTTACGGAGGACATAATGTTCCTGTAAGTGTTACTTCTCCATTTGGTTGATAAATTGACAAAAACTTATAAAATTGATCAATATGTACGAAGTTATGATTTACGGAGGACATAATGTTCCTATAAGTGTTACTTCTCCATTTGGGAGATAAGTTGACCAAATCTTAAAAAATTGGCTAATATGTACAAAGTTATTATTTACGGAGGACATAATGTTCCTACAAGTGTTACTTCTCCATTTGGGAGATAAATTGACCAAATCTTAAAAAATTGGCTAATATGTACAAAATTATGATTTACGGAGGACATAATGTTCCTATAAGTGTTTAGGGTTAGGGTTTAGGTTTAGGTTTAGGGTTTAGGGTTTAGGGTTGGGGTTTAGGTTTAGGGTTTAGGGTTTAGGGTTGGGGTTTAGGGTTTAGGGTTTAGGGTTTAGGGTTGGGGTTTAGGGTTTAGGGTTTAGGGTTTAGGATTTTTCTCCATTTGCGTCATAAAGTTTGGTTCTTACGAACTTGCATTTAACATTTTGCAGTTTGGTCCCTACGAACTCATAATTAACTCAAAAATTACAATTTTACCCCCAAAATTCATAATTGCAATTCAATCCATAATTTGCTCAAAATTAAAATGTTCACTCAATTCGAATTTGCATAGAACAAAAAATTGCAGTTTGGTCCCTAACTTTTCAAAAATTACAATTTTACCCCCATAATTGCAATTCAATCCATAATTTGCACAATTAAATTGTTCACTCACTACGAACTTGCATTTAACAACTATTTTCAGTTTGGTCCCTAACTTTTCAAAAATTACAAATTTACCCCCAAAATTTATAAAAAATTCACAATTGCAATTCAATCCATAACTGCATTTAACACATATTTGCAGTTTGGTCCCTGACTTTTCAAAAATTACAATTTTACCCCCAAAACTTATAAAAAATTCATAATTGCAATTCAATCCATAATTTGCACAAAATTGAAATTCGAATTTGCATAGAACACGAAATTGCATAAAACATCCATTACATCAAACGTTGTTCAATAAACATCAAATACAACTTACAAATTCACTAAACATCTAAGATTCACTTTCGTGGTTGCCCGAACTCTGGCCGCGTTGGGGACATCTACTGGCGTTGTGATCGGTACTTCTGCAAATTCCGCACTTGTATTTTCTCTTCGATTTTTCAAGGCACGATAAATGTCGTGTCTTTTTAGGCCTTCCACGGGTTATTTCTTCGGTTGGAGGTAGCACTACTCTCGCCGTAACATGATCGGGAATGTTAATCCATTGGTCTTGCAATGGAACGGGTTGTATGAGCTCAAAGTATGCTTGCTGCATATTATTGATCGAGTAGTATTCGCTAACAAGCGACAACACATATGACCCACTATCCATTGGTCGTTTGCTCATTGCAGCTGCAATTGCGTGCTCACACGGTATTTGCTCAACCTGAAAGACGCCACATGAACAAGTTCTTCCAGCTAAATCCACAATTCCGGACCAGTCGGTAGATTCCACTTTCCATGAATCATGCCCTATTTCAAATTTGTGCCACCGATACGCCTTTTCATATCGCTCATTTATTAACTTATTCTTCGATGGGATCAATACACCCGACCCCGACCATCGATCAGCCTCAGCACGACGCTCTCCAAACCACTTTGCCATCAAATTAACAATAAAGTTCAGAAAGTAACATATGGGAAGATCTTTGACATCTTTGATACGATTATTAAGGACCTCAACATGGTTAGACGTCTTTATCTCATATCTGTTCACGCGATGGTGGATTCTCGCCCATTTCTGAAACGTTACCTCGTTCTGTAGCCAATCTGCACATCTGGGGCTCTGGGTTTTCAAGACACCCCAATATTTTTCAAACGTACTCTCGCTGTACGCGTAAGCAGCTTTGTAAAAGGACCCGGCTACCTCATCTCTCCCAAACCTTTTTAACAAGTTCCCTTTGAGGTGGAAGTAACATGCCCCATGTTCAGCTAAAGGGTAAACTTCTTTTACCGCTTTAGTAAGCCCTGAGCCCCTGTCTGAAACAATAACCAGATCGGCTCTGTCTGGTAACCCTCTTTCAAGCAATCGAGAAAATAAGTCCAACATGCCGCATCCTCGGTGCCCCTAGCTACCCCCCATGCAATTGGATAACAACGATTTTCACCGTCCGTCGCAGTTGCAATTAGAACGGTTCCTTTATATCTATGCCCCATAAATGTTGCATCAATTACAATTACATTTCTTAGGTACTGGAATCCTCGAGTAGTAGCTCCGAAAGACATGAAGAAATACATAAACTTGTTTTCGGAGTCCGTATGGATGCGAGTGAGCGTACCAGGATTTTTTTGCTCAATCATGTAAGCAAAGGAGGGTAGATTGGCATAGTTTTCTTCGAATGTACCCATCATCTCAGCTAGAGCAACTTGTTTCCCCCTCCAAGCTGTCATATAGCTAATGTTAACACCGTCTTCGGCTTGCATGAAGTTTATCAGTGCATTTGGTGTTGGGACTTCATTGGGGTTCAAATATAATCCTTTTGTCCGTAAACCAACCATCCGACTTGACGCTTGGCTATGACGGGCACCTCTATTCGCTATCCCACAAGTGTGAATGTTTGTATATTTTCGAATAACAAATTCTGGGGAGTTACGTTCCTTAGTCGCATATATACGCCATGGACAACCAGGAGTCCTACACCTATCTATCCTCCTCTTAGGGTCAGACTTAATGTAGTAATTTCCCAGTTTTTTGCTACCGCAATTTTATCGAGTTCCACCTTGAACATATCTCCGTTTGGCCACCGTTGACCAACTATCCATCCCGTTTCGTCACTCCTCCCCTGGGAATAATTTATTTCAACAGAATCAGCGTTATCAAAGCCTTCGTGACTAGGTGGTTCGTAACCACCACCACCAACATCACCATAACCACCACCAACATCACCATAACCACCACCACCACCCACATCACCACCAATATGACCATCTACATCGTCACCCACATCGTCACCTACATCGTCACCCACATCGTCACCCACATCACCACACTCGGTGTCAACGTTACGGTGTTCACCATTTACATCAGCACCACCATAATCATCTCCGCCGTCAAAGTTACGGCAGTCATAACGAACATTATGACCTTCGTTGTCATCCAGATTCCACTGACTATATGGAGGAGAACAACATAGTGGTTCAACTTCCTCCACTATACGTAAAGTTGGATTAGAGGCAATGATCTCCTCATTAACATCATCTTGTGCATTTGATCCTCCTATAACACATCCTTCAGGTTGGTAAGTGAAACTAACTTTGTCCATGACTTTTTTTCCTTTACCCCGAGTCATAAGTTTCTTCGCTTTCTCTTTTCCACCCGGAGATGCCTCTATCCTCATAATTTCTTCTCTCGGAGTCAAAATCACGTACAATTTTAATTTAGCTGAATTACAGACAAGGTGCTTCGTTAACTCCCAATCTTCTTCATCTGATATTGTCGAGATCAAGTTATCAATTTCTTGGTACTTAACCTCAAAAATATCAGTGTCCCGATCCAACTTCAACTTCTTGCAAATTTTGTCGAGTAGTTCCTCAAACGAAATTGCCCTATCCACCAATATTGGTTTATTCGAATCTCCATTCCAATGCAATTTATTATCGATTTGGCGTGTAAATTCACCGTCATATAGAAGAACTACTATAAGTTTGTCCATTCCTACAAGTAAAAACAAAAATTAATACACAAGCTATCTAAATAAAAAAAATGCGTCAATAAGATACATACTGCCAGGTTGGCGTGTTGGCGTGTGTCATGAAGACACGCCAACACGCCAACGTTGTGTGCTTGGCGTGTGGCTGAGGTACACGCCAACAGTGTGTTCACCATGACATTGTTGGCGTGTTGGCGTGTCTTCATGACACACGCCAACACGCCAAACAACGTTCATGGCGTGTTGGCGTGTCTTCATGACACACGCCACACGCCAAAAAACGCGAACTTCAGTTCGATTCGAATTCTCCATTTTTGTTAACTAAATTGCTCAATAATACATCAAAATATCAATTAACTTGCAAATGCTTACCTTTTATGTTGTTTTTACTCCTTTTCTTCCTTGATTTGAGTGAAATTTGTGTGAAATTTGTGTAAATTTGATTAGGGTTTGGAGGAATTTTTGGAGAGAAATTTGATTTTGGGGTGGGTTGATTTTGAAGTTTTTAAAATTTTGGGGTATATTTATTAAAGTTTAATTTAATTAGAAATAATTAATTAAATAAGATTAGTTATTTAATTATAATTATGGCATTTGAGTAATTGGCATTTTTAGATATGGCATTTTAGAAATTTCTTTTTTAGTTTGTGGCATTTTTGAAATTCTTTGGATTTCTTCTTATGTATAGCAAAATGATATTTAAGAGAATTTGATTTTAATTGTTTGCTTTTGCTATTATAGAATTGTTTATGGCTTATATTGAAATAAATCTTTCAATTATACAAATAAAATATATATACTCAAAAACATATTATTGTTAAACTATAATAATTTTACATATATATTTAGAATGTTTTTTTTTATGGATTTTTTAATGTTGTATGAGAAGAAGATTGAAATTATAAATGTTGATGTAAGAGATCATTTCTAAATTTTAGGAGTTAATGTTGTAGATAAATATAATAATATTCCATTGATAATTATTATCTTTACCATAATTAATATAATAAGATTTCATCTCAAATTATTCTTTTTCAGTTATTTTTATATATTTATCATTGAATCAAATATCACTTTAAAACTCAAATAAGGGTAGTCTTAAAAAAAATTAAATATTTACACTTTTAGATATAATATAAATATAGATAGAATAGATTATAAATATTTTTTTCTAATAAAATATCTACACATGGATTTTTACTAATAACAAATATATATAGAGGATATAATGAAGACATTTTAAAACATGCCACAAAATAAAAAAGAAATTTCTAAAATGCCATATCTAAAAATGCCAATTACTCAAATGCCATAATACTAATTAACCAACTAATCTTATTTAATTAACTCTTCCTAATTAAATCAAACTTTAACAAATATACCCCAAAATTTTAAAAACTTCAAAATCAACCCCACCCAAAATCAAATATCTCTCCAAAAATTCCTCCAAACCCTAACCCAATTTACACAAATTTCACTCAAATCAAGGAAGAAAATGAGGAAAAACAACATAAAAGGTAAGCATTTGCAAGTTAATTGAAGTTTTAATGTATTATTGAGCAATTTAGTTAACAAAAATCGAGAATTCGAATCGAACTGAAGTTCGCATTTTTTGGCGTGTTGGCGTGTGCAAAGATCCACACGCCAACACGCCATGAACGTTGTTTGGCGTGTTGGCGTGTGGCTTGAAGACACGCCAACACGCCATGCTTATATTCATGGCGTGTTGGCGTGTCTTCATGCCACACGCCAACACGCCAAACAACGTTCATGGCGTGTTGGCGTGTGGATCTTTGCACACGCCAACACGCCAACCTGACAGTATCTAACTTATTGATGCATTTTTTTATTTAGATAGCTTGTGTATTAATTTTTGTTTTTACTTGTAGGAATGGACAAACTTATAGTAGTTCTTCTATATAAAGGTGAATTTACACGCCAAATCGATAATAAATTGCATTGGAGTGGAGATTCGGGGAAACCAATAATGGTGGATAGGGCAATTTCGTTTGAGGAACTACTCGACAACCGAAGAAATAACCCGTGGAAGGCCTAAAAAGACGCGACATGTATCATGCCTTGAAAAATCGAAGAGAAAATACAAGTGCGGAATTTGCAGAAGTACCGATCACAACGCCAGTAGATGTCCCCAACGCGGCCAGAGTTCGGGCAACCACGAAAGTGAATCTTAGATGTTTAGTGAATTTGTAAGTTGTATTTGATGTTTATTGAATAACGTTTGATGTAATGGATGTTTTATGCAATTTCGTGTTCTATGCAAATTTGAATTGAGGGTAAAATTGTAATTTTTGAAAAGTTAGGGACCAAACTGCAATTTCGTGTTAAATATGAGTTCGAAGGGACCAAACTACAATTATGTGTTAAATGCAAGTTCGTAAGGACCAAACTTCAAATGCCACAACCCTAACCCTAAACCCTAAACCCTAACCCTAAACCCTAAACCCTAACCTTAACCCTAAACCCTAAACCTTATTATCACCCAAATGGAGAAGTAAATCATAACTTCGTACATATTGGTCAATTTTTTAAGATTTTGTCAATTTATCAACCAAATGGAGAAGTAACACTTACATGAACATTATGTCCTCCGTAAATCATAACTTTGTACATATTGGTCAATTTTTTACGATTTTGTCAATTTATCACCCAAATGGAGAAGTAACACTTACAGGAACATTATGTCCTCCGTAAATCATAACTTCGTACATATTGGTCAATTTTTTACGATTTTGTCAATTTATCACCCAAATGGAGAAGTAACACTTACAGGAACATTATGTCCTCCGTAAATCATAACTTCGTACATATTAGTCAATTTTTTAAGATTTTGTCAATTTATCAACCAAATGGAGAAGTAACACTTACATGAACATTATGTCCTCCGTAAATCATAACTTTGTACATATTGGTCAATTTTTTACGATTTTGTCAATTTATCACCCAAATGGAGAAGTAACACTTACAGGAACATTATGTCCTCCGTAAATCATAACTTCGTACATATTGGTCAATTTTTTACGATTTTGTCAATTTATCACCCAAATGGAGAAGTAACACTTACAGGAACATTATGTCCTCCGTAAATCATAACTTTGTACATATTGGTCAATTTTTTAAGATTTTGTCAACTTATAAACCAAATGGAGAAGTAACACTTACATGAACATTATGTCCTCCGTAAATCATAACATCGTATATATTGATCAGTTTTTTAAGATTTTGTCAATTTATCAACCAAATGGAGAAGTAACACTTACATGAACATTATGTCCTCCGTAAATCATAACTTCGTACATATTGGTCAATTTTTTATGATTTTGTCAATTTATCACCCAAATGGAGAAGTAACTCTTATAGGAACATTATGTCCTCCGTAAATCATAACTTCGTACATATTGGTCAATTTTTTACGATTTTGTCAATTTATCACCCAAATGGAGAAGTAACACTTACAGGAACATTATGTCCTCCGTAAATCATAACTTCGTACATATTAGTCAATTTTTTAAGATTTAACACGAATTTGCAGTTTGGTCCCTAATTTCTCAAAAATTACAGTTCTACCCCCAAAATTTATGATCTATTTCATAATTGCAATTCAATCCATATTTGCACAAAATTAAAATGTTCACTCACTGGAGCTTGCATTTAACACGAATTTGCAGTTTGGTCCCTAATTTCTCAAAAATTACAGTTTTACCCCCAAAATAATTGCGATTCAGTAACATTGGATGCACAAAATTAAAATGTTCACTCAAAAATTACAATTTTACCACCTAATTTTATACAAATGGTCCCTAACCGAATTAAATATTACAAAAAATAAAATAAAATTACTTAGTGGATTTTGTTTTCCTAACATTAGGGGTAAAAGGACTTGTAATAAGCCTACTAGGATTTCTTATCCTCTGTACTCTTCTTTCTTGCCTTGGTTCTTCGACATTATTACATTGTTGTAGTGAAAGGGTGGTAGTACTCCTCCCTGTAGGGCCGATGTGGGTAATGTTCTGTATGCCTACAATACAAACAACAAAAAAACAAAATTAATGTTCTGTTTGGCGTGTTGGCGTGTGGCGTGTATCTCAACCACACGCCAACATTGTGTGCTTGGCGTGTGGCTGAGGTACACGCCAACACGCCGGCACGCCAACAATATGTTCATGGTGAACACACTGTTGGCGTGTACCTCAGCCACACGCCAACATTGTGTGCTTGGCGTGTGGCTGAGGTACACGCCAACACGCCAACACGCCAACAGTGTGTTCATGAACACATTGGCGTGTTGGCGTGTTGGCGTGTACCTCATCCACACGCCAAGAACAGATCGCAAACTAGGTAACGAAAATTGCGGAAAAAACTCGAAATTCTTACCTCAAATGGCCACTCTCGCATGTTTCTATCACCATCATCGATAATGTGTTGATCTGCCATGGAAGATTTGGTTCAATTTGAGGAAAAATTGGAAGAGGTTGCTCTGTCTTTCTGCGATGTTGTGTGTGTTTTGAGTGTGTGTGTTTTTGTTTGTGTGTGTTGAGTGTGTGTTTTTTTGTTTTGTTTAAGTTTGGGGGGTATTTTTGGTTTATTAAAGAAAGTTGAGGGGGTAAAATGTAGTTATTAGGTAAAATTAAATTTTATTAACAATTTTCCTTTTTTTTTTTTAAACGTGGGAATAGGTTATGGCATATGAGGAAATTCTATTTTCTTTTGTGGCATATTTGAAATTCCCTCGGATATAATGTGCACTTTACTCTATAAAAGATGAGGTGGCCAAATTGATAAGCAGCTAAAACAGTTGGGAGCCATGGATTCAATCCTTTCATCCACCACTACTTTCAAACCCCTTCTCTCTCCATCATTCAAAAATAATTCTCCATTTTTACATTCTAGAATCAGCATAAAACATAGAGTCAAGAAATCGAATATTAATTCTTGGCAAAAGGGCATATTTTCATCATCTCCCATCAGAATTTATGCAAGTTCACAATCTGCTCCTTCTGCTGAAGCCACAACAAATTCTTCTTCAATTCCATCTGTAATGAAGGCATGGACTTACAGTGATTATGGAGGTGTTGAGGTTTTGAAGCTTGACTCCAATGTTGAAGTTCCTGAAGTTAAAGAGGATCAAGTTTTGATTAAAGTTGTTGCTGCTGCTCTTAACCCTATTGATTTTAAGAGAAGATTTGGGAAATTTAAGGCCTCTGATTCACCTCCTCCGGTACTTCATTCCCATCCCTCTTCCCTTTTGAATAATGTTTTTCCCGTTATATTGCTTATTTGATGAGGTAAATGCATAAACATCCCTTGTGTTTTGTCTAATTGGCAAATAACCCCATGTGTTTGTTTATTTAGCAAAAAATCCTGTATTATTCTTTATTAGGCAAATACCAACTGTTTCAACATTTTATTAGATCATCGTACCCATTTGAAATACCTCATAAGTAGATAGGGGGCTCTTGTCAATTTTTTCAGGGAAGAAGGGAAATATTGAAAGTTAACAGGGTATTATTGTCAATTCATTTAGGTGAATAGTGGATTTTTGCATTTTATTGTAAGGTATAATTGTCACTTTTCTTACAAAATACAAATAATACTTGCACTTACAACAAGTGTAACATACTTCCGCTTGAAAGGTTTTTTTTTTTCCCTAATAAAAATTTTACGTGAGGTTTTTGCTAATATAGGTGTGGTATATTTGCATTTCACTCCAAATCTGATTGTAATTTGTGATTAAATCTCGAATTCAAGCTCCCCTGTTGAGCGTAGTAATAACTGTTGGCTCTGTTTCATTAGGTCAAGTTCTGTTTGTGTAGCTGCTATAAGGCACAATTTATTATCAATTGATGTGTTTGTTCATGAAAAATAGGAAAGAGTATATTTGAATAATACAATGTTCACTCTTAATCTATCGAATTGGAACGCAGCTGAGATTGGTTTGTCATGTATAACGAACTGAACTCCGAGGAGCTCTAATGAAGCTGAACTCTGGTCGAGCTATAGTAGCTTGACATTTTTCATGTATTTCGTAATTATTTTGACTCATTGAGTGGAACTTGAACCGAGGTTTAAAAGATATCAGAATGTTACTCATTTATTTGTATGCATAGCTTCTTTCATTGTTCAAGTTTGAGCTGAATATTTAGTAGTTTGTTTCAATTTGCATTTAGAGATGTTGTAGTACTGTTCAAAAACTCACGATAACTCAAAGTTAGTCTCATTCGATCCAAAATTGTATTTTCCTTTTTTGGGCCTTCTTAGTCTTGTTGAAGTGTTGGATGACATCTTATATAAAGAAATATGTCCTTTGAAGCCTTGTGAAACTAATTTATCCAATAGGACATCGTAAAATATGCCAATTGAAAGCTAATTATTTGCACCACAAGCACATAATCTGCAGCTTAGAATTGCCAATTTATAAAATCTTATTTTATATTTATTTCCAGACGGTTCCCGGCTATGATGTCGCTGGCGTGGTTGTAAAAGTTGGGAGTCAAGTGAAAGACCTAAAAGAAGGAGATGAAGTCTATGGAGACATAAATGAAAAAGCATTAGAAGGGCCTAAAAAATTTGGGTCTTTGGCAGAGTACACTGCTGCTGAGGAGAAATTATTGGCCCTTAAGCCCAAAAATCTTGATTTCGTGCAAGCTGCTTCTCTCCCTCTTGCAATCGAGACTGCGTATGAAGGTCTTGAAAAAGCTGGTTTTTCCGAAGGCAAATCAATACTCGTTCTAGGAGGTGCTGGTGGTGTTGGATCCCTTGTAATTCAGGTGTTAACAAATATTTACCTCGTACATATTAAAAACTTAAATGAATCATCCAAAATTAAATTATTTTGGATTTTATGTAAGTGTTACTAAAACTTCCGTTTGACAATGCAGTTGGCGAAGAACGTGTTTGGTGCTTCAAAGATAGCTGCGACTGCCAGCACTGCAAAGCTGGAGTTTCTGAAAAGCTTAGGAGCTGATTTGGCTATCGACTACACTAAGGAAAACTTTGAAGAACTTCCAGAGAAGTACGATGTGGTTTACGACTCTGTTGGTAAGTCACCTCCTTTCATTCTTTATCGTATTGATCTACAAATTTTATGTCATATAATCTCGCAATCATTAAAAATTTACATGATTTATAAAGAGTGAAATGCAAAACCCTTATGCTTTGCCTAATTAGAGAGAAAACCACTGTTATTAATATTACCAGAAACTCCCCAAGCAAAATGACAATTATACCCCACCAAAGAAGCAAAAACACCCTAATTCACTTAAATAATTAACAATAATCCCCCAGTTAACTTTGAAATTGGCTAACTCCCCTATTCACTTTAAAAAATGACAATAACCTCCCTCTAATTTATGAAGGAATTTCAAATGGGGTTTCTTGCTAATAAGGTAAGAACACATGAGGAAATTCGCTAATAAAAATAACACAAGGGATTATTGGCAATTAGGCAAAGCACAGGGGGTATTTTTGCATTTAGCTTGATTTATGAATTAATGACGTCGTTTTTGTTCCGAATGACAACAGGGCAGGGTGATAGAGCAGTGAAGGCAGTGAAGGAAGGCGGCAGTGTAGTAGTCTTGACGGGTGCTGTAACGCCACCAGGGTTCAGATTTGTAGTAACTTCAAATGGAGAATTCTTAAAGAAACTAAATCCTTATTTGGAGAGTGGCAAGGTAAAGCCCGTTATCGACCCTAATGGACCGTTCCCTTTCGAAAAAGTTAATGAAGCTTTCTCGTATCTTGAGACAAATCGTGCTACCGGAAAAGTGGTCATATATCCTATTCCATGAGACTGAATGTATGTATATAATGCTGGGGAAATCTTGTAGCTAATCTTTTTGATTGCTTGTATGTTTGCCAAGATGAACAAGAAAATGCACCTTATATATACTTGCCTAATTGACAAAAAAATGTTTGTGTTGCCTTATTGATCTGTAGAACCTACATGTATGATTAATTGGTTCAATTTTTTTTAGCTAAATAGTAATTAAGTAATTTTTAGTGGTTCAGTATGCAATTTTGATAAAATTTTAGGTCAAAATCCCAAATTTTTAGTCATGAGGCCCACACGTCCCCATTTTTTGCAATTGGGCCCAATTGACGGGAAAAGTTACGAGGTAAATTTATCAGCGAACATTAGTTATGGTATTATTTTATCCTTCTTCCTCATTTTGTGCCTCTCACATGCGTACCTAACAGAGGGTAAACTTCTGTTTTTGTTTTTTGACAACTTGATATGTAAAATGAAATTTGGTCAGTTTTATGTACCAGAATTAATTTTTTGCTGCAAAACTTGGTGATAATAACTAACCAACATAATCTCTGCCTAAATTGCCAATTTTGTAGTTAAAACAATGCCTTGGAACGACATGATTGCTTTAGCTGCAACCGAATTCACTATAAACATGAAAATGAGATCATGTGTGAGTTTTCATCAGATCAAATCATATACTATATGTACAAAGAAATAAGTTGTGAAAAACCATGTTGCAGCTTACATTTTTTAGAACTGTTTTTTATTACATTAAAACATAAGTTAATATAAACAAAATTTACATTGATACAGAAGGAGAAAGGTTAAAATCAAGGTTCCATAGCTCAAAAGAGCCCTTCACAAAATCATAATGTCCTCCTTTCAATGAAAGTGTGTTCTTCACAACAGCTTCTCTGACATATGGATAGGTTAACAAGTTCCCCAATGATACATTTACTGCCTCCTGTTTCATACCAAAAAGAAAATTTAACACCATGAAATTATCCCTAATTTAATTAATTGAGCTAGTTATATGCAATTAACCAAACTTGAACAATATTTATCATTTGACAAAGGCTCGCCATGAATGAATTCAAGAGCTCTCAATGAATTAATTAATATAGAATACGCTACTTTGCTCGTGTTTGACTTGGTTAAAACTCATTTAAGCTTTGCTCGTTTATCAGCAACACCAAATTCGAGCTAAATAGGAAATTCGATAATATCAACATTTTCACATTCAAACCCATTATTCCAAACATAATGTAATAGTTTACACTGCTAGCTAGCAGGATTTACCTTTTCAAGCTGAGTGCACTGTTCACTGAAATCTAAATTATTGCTTTCTGCTTGCACCTTGGCCTTAGCAGCCTTACAAATATTGACCCAGTCCTCTATAAAATCACTGCATATTTTGTGAATTAAGTTGTTAATTAATTCTTATTTTTTTTACATATTAACAAAAATAATGTTAGTAGAAAAGACGACAAAATGATAAAATTGAATGAATGTACTGATTAATTAATAACTAAATTGACCATTGTTATTACTAGTTAGATTATAATCGAGTTTATATGAACTATAAAAATTATACACTTCACTTGAGACTTATATGTCTTACATATATTGAATATTAAAACTAAATACTCCGTGTAAGGAGTTGGACTAGGAATGCACTATATCACGTATTACAAATTGAATGTCATGCACTTAGTGGTTATTTATGTTTGTTTACTTATAAAAAAAAGAAAAAGACTAAGAAAATTTTCTTGACCAGATCTAGTTTCAGCTTTTGGCTAAGCACAATTGTTTTATTTCTTAAGTTTGGAAATTCAGATAAATATATATAGGAGTATAAATATTTGCATATTAAAAATCTTGGGCATAACAAATATGAAATATGCTAGACAATAATTCAAAAGTTTGAGGAATACACATAAGATGATAAGAATGGTGGTTGAGAGAAAATTAAAGTGGATGAAGATAAGTGCAAGTGTGCAATAATAATAGGACCAAAGCAGATAAATTAACCTTTGAGTGGTACCATCATCAGGAATGGACATGAGCCCTTTTATCCCTCCACAACAGCTGTGTCCTATCACCAATACATTCTCCACCTAACATTTAAAATTCAATGACAATGAAAATGAAATGTTAATTGGGTGATTTATTTAACCAAAATTTGAATAGTTAAAAAAATTATCAAGAAATATGTTTTATGAAATTGCATATTTGGTCTCATTTTTTTTAAATATTTACACTTTTGGTCCCATCTTCCAGTTTCCGTCCAATATATAATATAATCCAAAAATGCAAACAATCAATAGAAAGTGGTGATAGGGCCATAACTACAAAATGCTCCTAAAAGAAAAAATTAAATGAATTGGGACCAAGAGTGTAACTCTATAAATTGCTAATGCCTTGTTGACTAATCATATGTTGATTGGTTCAATAGAAGAAACTATTCTCCATAACGTGGGGAGTTCATATTCGAATTTCTACAAGAAGAAGTTCTCACACAATATGTTGATTAAATCAGGTCGATCTGAATATCTTTGTGAAACAAAAAAAAAAAAAATTGTTTTGCTTCAACATTAGGTAAAGCCTAAAAACATGGAATTTTGGCAAATAAAATCGAACACAATATCTCTTTTTTCCTGACTTTTTAGAATCAAAAATTGATTTCAGAGCTCTTGAAAAAACATTTAAACCTTGATTTGGAGAATGGTTTCAATAGGATGTTGAAAAATAAAATAATTGTTACTGGTAATGAAAGTTTGATCAAAATTTGGGTATTGGGGATTATGAGAAAAAAATAGATAGGGTCAAATCAATAATTATCTAGTTGCTAAAAGTAGGTGGCATCTATCGAATCAATATATATATATATATTATCTTATGTAAATTTTTGAATAAGTTTCAACCTAGCTCGACCAAACTCATTTTCAAATGAGACTTGAGCTAATTTAAGTGGGATAGAACATTCTTAAGGTAGCCCTAAGACACTTATTTTCCTAAAGCAACAAATTAGCATTACAAAGGTATATCGCCTGGGATTGGGTAGTTGTACCATTTTTCACACATTACATCCAGTACCACTTTTTAATTTATAAAGTTGATACATATAAATATTAAAGTTTTGGAGATTAGTACAATCACCTTCAGATGCACTACTGCATATTCAATAGCAGCCCCGACTCCAGAATATTTGGTCTGCAGTTAGTTCATAGGCAAATAAATAAATAAATAAACAATTAGGTACTAATCTGAATTTATAATATTTCATTTTTTTATCTTTTAGGATTGAATATTACCAGGTCAAATGGTGGGACCATGTTGGCAATGTTTCTGACCATAAAGGCCTCTCCTGGTTGGAAATTTAGGATGTGTGAAGGGCATACTCGGGAATCAGAGCAAGCAAATACCAAAAACTGCATATAAATTAGTATTTAGGTCAAAATTTCAATTTCATTAATGTCCCTATAATTTGTTTATAATTTTTTTGGCAGAATACTTAATCACATAATTTACCTTGGGACTTTGGCCCTTGGCAAGTTCCCCAAACAAAGCAGGATTTTCCCTGTGGATAAAGTGCAATTAATTAAAAACAATGTCATATCTTAAAATTAAATAAGATTGTCACCCTCATAATCATAGCCAAACAATACTTGATCTATTTAAACAAAAATTAGAAGAATTCTTTTATTTATATCTAGTTTTATATATCAAATCAGAATTATACTATTACGTATCATGACTTGTCACATGTATGTAATGTAAAATTTGAATAAATAATAACTAAAATGATGTGATCGATTGCATATAACTATATATATTGAAAAATGATTCATTCATTCAATATGGACCATTGATTGCAGATAACTAGACTGAAAAGTTCATTCATTGAATATGGACCATTTATCAAAAGTTTGTTAGGTACTTTATGGTCTAAATCTAACTTAATATAATCCAATCATTTACAAAAATTAGCCTAAATCTGACTTAATATATTCCAATTACTTATAAAGTAAATGAAAATTACTTATTTTGCCAAAAAAAAAAAAAAGATAATTAATATTTATAATATTAGATTTTACTTACTCGTATTTCTCTTTCTTGAAATTATTGAACCCGGTCCGGATCCTCTCAACCGGGTCAAATTCGGAGGAGGCGGCTGCCAATTCAGACGTCAGTTGCTTAACTTTTGCGGCGGCCGTTGCCTCCAGCTCACCTTTCTCACTACAGTCCAAGTAAAAAACAAAAAACAAAAAAAGCAATTACCATAACGGTTCTGACACGAATGATGACCGAACAAGACCGAAATGACACCACAAATTTGACCCCACATGAAACAAACAAAATTAGTGAGGCCGTATAATGGGTTTGGTAAATTAAAAAGGGAAAGCTTTTGTCTAGATTTATCCAATTGTAGATTAAGACAAGTATATTGTGTAGTATTTATTTTATAATCAATTATTTTTTATTTTTCTTAGATTGTGAATAAATTATTATGTCAATCACTATAATTTATTCGAATATATTTTATTGATACAAAGTGTAAAAATAAACTAAATACAAAAACTAGTATTAAACAATAGAAATACACTTAAAAGTTATGAACTTTTCAAAGTATAAATTTTTTGGAGTTTGACCAAACAAAAATGATTTCACTCTCAAAAGATATCATCAACGATTAATTTTGATCAAATTTGATTTGACCAAACTTAAAGCTAACACATAAAATATGGAATACACTCGTTTTAATATTGGATAGAACTTTTATTTTAAATTGGAATTGAATTAGAATTTTACCAAATGGGCAGATGCATTGGGAAGTGAAATGATAGAAAACGTCAGATATTTGATTGTAAATTACTAGAAAACAATTTGTCTAATGAGTGGTTAAAATCCCAAGGGAAGAATTAATAACGTTACCTGACTAGCTTCTCCAGGCCTGCAATGGCTTCCTCGTATGTTGTTCCATTTGCCATTTCCTCTCTCTGCAAAATCACAGATTCATTATCATGAGAAAACAACCTCAAAAATTGCCAAAATCAACATGTAAATAATAATCTTTCAATTCTCATTTAATTATATATGATATGACCATCTCATTGGATTTATTAATAATTAATCCTCTTCCAAAAGAAACCAACAAATTCAGATAATTTCTATTTGCTAGAAAAAGATTTTGGAAAATGAATAGAATGGATTGAATTACAAACAAGAATTGTTGGGTGAATTTTGTGAAATTAAGGTATAGACCTTTTGAGGGATTAATGCCTGTTGAAGAAGCTTTTGACTTGGGAGAACAAACCAAAGATAAACAACACTTTTTGATCGCTCAATGTAATGTGTCCTAAAGGCAGGCCTAAGGCCGGCTCTGGCTTTATATATAGTGGCAATCCAATCATGGTTAATGAAAATCAATACTAAATAAGTTAATAAACCATGGTTAACTTATCTAATTTTGGAATTTATTTCCTACTACATTTTTTGCCATTTCTATATATTACAGAATATCTTATAAATTAAAATTGATATGAGCTTTTCTTATTTTCTATTATTATTACATTAATGAGTAATTGACACTTTGCATTCTAAATATAGGCAAATTGACATTTTGCACCTTGGTAAAATGTATTTTGCAAAAAAATATACAATTTGAAGGTGCAAAGTGTCAATTGTATTTTTAAGGTACAAATTGCCTATAACTCTTACAACAATTGTTTATATTTTGTTGTTCGTTTCGTGAAAGCAGAAGTGTCAACCACGAGCAATATCATGATGACTCACAAGAGCATTTTGGAAATTTGGATAGAATTTATTTAATGTTATAGCAATAGTATTTGGATATATACAAATCTGTATAATATCAAGGCAACTTTAATTGGATTTATGTGATTTAAGTTATATACTTTTTTCGTCCCATTTTTCTTTATTCATTGGTCCAGTTGACCAGTCAACTTGACTAAATTTATATAAATTATAATAAATAACTTAACTAATATATTTCACTAATAAGTTAATAATATTAAATAGCACCACATATACATATGTTATTATTTAAAAGGTTTAATGTACCACAATGTGAACAATTTACATGATAAATCACCTAAAATATTGAAAATTTTGATCGAAATATTGTAGTTGATGGAGTTAAAATAATGAGACGAATGGAGTATTAATTTTTCATTAATTCAAGCATATAGTGGTGGTAATTGAATTGGAGGATGGGTCGACTAAGAGAAAATCATTGTTAGTATGTACTATGGAGGGGTCGGAAAATGTCTATTTATGTCTGAATGGTGTCAGCCTATTTAAAATTCTTACTTAATTTATTTACTTAACTAATATTGCTAAACAGTTCAGTTCAATATCATTGTTAGGATGTTTGCTGCTATCGGTCCACTTTGGAGCAGTTTTGCATGCAAGTGATCAGTTATTTACACTGAAACTCATTTATTTTATTTTTAATTAATTTAGTGATTTCTTGACAAATCTCATGATGTTAATTTCTTGAAAATTTTTTTAAGACTTTACAAAGACCTTCTTCAAGGGACCTTTTATATCCCAAATTATAAGAGATTTGATAAGAATTGTGCAAAAAATCAACTCCAAGGGAGTCTATAAAATTTGAGAATGTCAAAAAATTTTAAGTTTGAACTCTCATATTTGAGAGTCCAAATTGAAATCTTAAAAATTGTTTTTGCAGACAAAAGTACAAATTATAGTACTTTATTATTATATTAAATAGATATTAATTATATATCATTATTATTTATATGGTCTTACTAGAAATATACACTATAAACGATATTTTGATCCATCATCGCAAAAAACTATAGTAATAATTTGTCCATTATCTGTGTATATTGCTATTTCCTGGAAATGGGACTAATTCATGTTTAATTGATTAGATCCAAAAATTGGTAAGAGCTTTCCGGTTTGCTAGCTGGCTAAAACTGAAGTATATAAATTATTACGAAAATAATAAAAGATCAATTATCTTATTTTTATGTCACACTTATATTTATACATCGGAGGTGAGTGATACTAAAATGTAACGACAAAAGATCCATATTGGACAATGACTAATTTATAACAAATAATTTTAATTTGCATAATCACTTCCTTAATTCGAGAAAATATTTGCAAATTTGAAAGCATGAGTTACGGTATGAAATAATTTTGAAGAAAATTCATATATTATAGTTTTATGAGGATGATAATCATCACATGGATGACCAATTCAATTACCAAAAATAAGGATGAGAACCCGCGAGGGTTGCCTAGTTGGTGGATCGGAGTAATTATAAGTGAATGTGGTGTCTTTGATCCGAGTTCTTTTAGGTTAAGTTTGTCCCACCTAATTTGTCTAGTGTGATTTACATTTTTCATGTGATTTACGAGCTATTGCGTGAGAACAAGGTTTACCTTGTGCGCTTCGATAACTGCGAATTTCTTTGTAAAAAAAAGGCGAGACTCATGTGAGTACTAATTATATTAGTTGCAATAATAGCTTTGTAGGATATAGTCTCAGTTATGGGCCGCTTTGTAGATGGGCAAGTCAAACGCAAAAATACTTGCCTTATCCAAGAGAGAAATATTATTAGACCAAACTTAGGCTAGAAAACAGCACTTATATCTAATTTTATTATTATACTACGAAACAAAATTAATACGAAACAAAATTAAGGAAGCAAAATAACCTTACATGAACAAATTAATTCGAAAAGTATAAAATCAATTGAGAGCTAGTGGCAAAATAATTGTTGGAAAATTGTTTAATAAACATGTTATTAGCTTGTGTGAATGGAAAATTGTCATCAAGTTTAATAAAAGAGGAATATAGTTTAGTCTTCAGCTCAAAGAGGAGAGGCGTATTAGGATTTTATGCCCATTTTGACTAAAATGTAATTCTTTCTTCACATTATTTGTGAAAGATCCAACAAAGAGATAAAAAAAAATTATATGATTAAAATCTTTTTGTTCGCTTTTGTTTCATATTTTTTCGGTGATTGGATATGACACGGGAAATTCGCTAGAAACTAACTTGATAGTGTACCGAAATTTATTTCTCGGCCACATTCATCCTTAAGTACGAGGCCAGTTCACTATCTAATATATTTCTCAATTATTATTAACGGCAATTAATGCCCAGTTGGTTTGAAATTGGACATACAGGCCCATTACAAGTGGGCTACACGAATGAAGAATGCATGTTTAGCATATATAGTAGGGCTGTCAATGGGGCGGATTTCAATCCGGATCCGTCCGAATTCGATCCGATTTATTAGGATAATTGTCCGATTAGAGATTCGATGGACCTGATCCGATTATAAAGATCCGAAATTCGAAACCCATGGAGCGAATATGGATTTAGATCGATCCGATCCGTTAAAGATCCGTATCCGACAACAAATAAAAAGAAAGATATATATACAAAATGATTTATAAAAATAAGTATCATTAATAATATTTCAACGTCAATTTAAGAAGATAGTAATTTATAATGCGTTTATAAATTTATTTAAACCAATATATTCATTCTACAAATATGAATATAGTAAAGAAACTTTGAAAATGTGAGCTAAAATTAAATAAAATTGAAAAGATAATAAACTTGTTTTAGGAAAAAATATTAATTTAACTTTTTAAATACAAATTTATTGGATTCGAAAAATATCCGATATCCGGCCAAATCCGACCAAGATCCGTTGGATTAAAAAAATCTAGATCCGAGCACAATCCGAGCAAGATCCGAATCCGATAGGATTCGATCCGATATAAATGGAGCCGGATCTGGACGAGCCTGATCCGATCAGAATCCGACCCATTGACAGCCCTAATATATAGTAAGATTGCGATGAGAAGTGATTTTAATCATATTCAGCTCGATTTATTATAATTTTATTCGATTTAAAACTTGATAGGAATTGTTCAAAAAAAATTCATAATTCATTAAGATCCAACATAGAAAAGATCAGTCTCGATACATTTCACCACTTGTTTCAAATGATTTGAGATATCATGTTACAAAGCATGCTATTAATATTAATGGATCCAAATTAATTCATATTGTTAGATGACATGCACAGAAAAAATTGAGATGGTGGATTGAAAACATTAATTTATCTTGTTTGGTAAAACATTTTCAATATTACTAGTAGAAATAAAATACTATGTATATATATAATTTTTTATTTGCCATCGAAGTCGGGTCTTTAATTGATCGAACTGATCTAGACCCATTTTCAAACTACATATCTTCTCAACTGGTTGTACTAGCGGAGTTAAACTCTTAGGACCCATTTGAATCAGTTTTGGTTTTGTTTCGCCCTGTTTCAGTGTTTGAACATTGTTTCAATGTTTTTGATGAAACATTTGAAATATGATTTGAATTGGTTTTTGTTGAAATATTAAGGCCTTGTTTCGATCCATTTTAGCCCAAGTGTTTCACCCAACTTTTGAGCCAAAATGGATCATTTACGGGTTTGGCCCATTATTTCAGCCAGACTTGAGTTTGGCACAAAGCCCAAACACGCATGGGCACTCACAAAATATGATTTAATTGCCGACAAAAGCTCTGAATATTGAGACAAGTTGGTCTGCACTATTTTCTCTCTCGTTGCACTCTCTCTCCAGTTTTTTTCTTGATCATCTCTTACTTGTCATATTGATTTATTTTAAATAATTATGTATTAATTATTAATTATATACCAATAAAAAGTTTTATCATTACTATATTATTTTTAAATGATTGTTTAACCATTATTAAATATATATATTTCTAAATTTATTATTACTAATTTATTTTATTTATCTTGAAACATCCTATAAAAAAATATGTAATACTATTTAAATTTACACAATTTTTTACAATTATTATTAATTATCTAAATTAATATTACAACATAATTATTATGATTATAATCTCAATCATAACAATATTATTACAATCACAATCTCAATTATTACACTATATAATAATATATCATACTTCTATAAAGTCTTTGATGTGACATTTTGTCATTAACTTTTCACCCCCAAACACCAACATCCAAACTTAATCCAAATCATATCTCAAATTCAATATTACAACAATATTAATACAATTATCATCTCAATCATAACAATATTATTACAATCACAATCTCAATTATTATACTATATAATAATATATCATACTTCTATAGAGTCTTTGATGTGACTTTATGTTATCAACTTTTCATCCCCAAACACCAACATCCAAACTTAATCCAAATCATATCTCAAATTCTCAAAACCTGCTAACTATTATTTTACTATTATATTACTATCAAAATATTCCAACCAAAACCAATTTAAGTCGTGTTTCATATGTTTCGCCAAACTCATTCAAACCAATTTGAAACACCGAAACAGGAAGAAACAGAACCAAAATCGATCCAAACGGGGCCTGAAATGTTAAGTATTAGTAAAATAATAGATAGTGAATTTTGAAAATTTGAGATAAGATTAAGGGTAAATATCACTTTTGGTCCCTTTTATCATTAACTTTTTACAGAGTGATCCCTTTTATGTTTTTTTCCCCACTCTAGTCTCTACTATGAATTATTTGTTTCATTTTAGTCCCTACTATGAATTATGTGTTTCACTTTAGTCCTTATCAGGTGGTTCCGATAACACGTGACATGCATATGAATATTTTTTAGGGCATTTTCGTCCGTTCACTATTGAGACTATTTGAGATATTGTTTAATTGGTGAGCAATTTTGGTGTTTGAAAAAGATTTTTGGAAAAAACTTTAGTTTGGAACGAAATGTAAGATTAAGTTCGATTGGAATGAAACCCTAGTTTGGAAATTTAGTTTTTTTTTAAAATAATTAGAAAGATGAAAATATCCATGTTAGTTTACTTGAAATGACAAAATTGCCCTCATGAGCATATCACATGTTATCGGAATCGCCTTGGACCACTTGAAAAGGACTAAAGTGAAACAAATAATTCATAGTAGAGATTAAAATGGGATAAAAAATATAAGAGGGACCACTCTGTAAAAAGTTAATGATAAGAGGGACCAAAAATGATGTTTACCCTAAGATTAATATTGATTTTAAATGTTGGAGTTTGAGGGAGAAAAATGATGATATGCGTCATATCGATGACATTTTAGAGTTGAGATATGATATTATATAGTGTAACTATTGAAATAATATTGTGATATTGTGACAATATTTAAAGTAATATTAAATAATGTGATGTGCGTTCAATTTTATTTTCAATGTTAAATCTTGAATACAAATTTATTTAAAAAGATTGAATTATTAAAATATTAATTATTTATTCATATAAAATTTTCATTATCTATGATATTTTATGTCTAGAAGATATTACTATGTTTTAGTTTATATATAAATACATGTAATTAGTTATATATGGGTTGCTAAATATAGTACTAAATATACGGGTCATATTATTAGTAGGGTGCAAGGAAAGGTGGTCTGGGGGAGACTGCCAATGCCCAGTGGGCAGAGATGTCAATCTAGGGAAATTCTTACCCAGACCGGGTTTGGCCGAACCCAAAGCAACTACATGGCAAGTGTAATACACTTGCTTTGGGATTGGATGTAACTCAGGAGAGTAACCAATCACAAAATAAGTACAATACACTTGTTTGATGGTTGGATGTGTTTGGTCAAACCTGACTTGGATAAGAATTTTCCGTCAATCTAAGTTCTGACGGACCACTTTTCCAATTTATGAGGTGAAGCCGTGAAGGTGAAGACTGTTCTCATAAGGGAAACACATGTTTCACTTCTTTGGGCCAGGTCCGCCAGGAGCCGAAGGAAGGGTTGGTCTTTAGCTTATGAAATGGGCGAAACTCTTGGGCTAAATAGATCCAAATGAGCCCTTAATTTTAAAGTAACTTATTAATTTAACTTTTTTCAAACTTAAGTATCGATATATAATATGATCAAATTATTATTATTAAAATTAATTAATTTAAAAATTTTAGTCAAATCGACCGGTTAACTTCAACAATAGATAAGAATACCTATATGTAGACGATATATTTTCTTTTAAGTATGTGCTAAGAGTATAGGGATGTTTATTATGGTTCAAAATTTACTCCACAAGTGAAGACAAAAAGAAAATTGTATTGCACTTAATGAGTTTACATGCAATGACCATGAATGCATCTAAGTACTCAAAAAATATATATAAAAAATAGAAAATATTCACATTAGTGGGAATTGAATCCATGATATTTTGGTCATAAGGCCTCATCCTTAAAGACTTAGCTAAGGTTTCATCGGTAATTTAAATCTTAACTGAAAGGTTATTTTTTATATATATGTTCTATGCATAAAGAAACAATTAATTAATTTCTCAACTGAATCAAACCAAACCAAAAGTGAAACAGTAGCCCCTACCCTTTATTTGTTGGAAAATAATAGAGCACATTCACAATTTCTTAGAACAAATACCGAACGGGCCACACATTATGTCGAGTCCTAGCAGAATGAACATTAAATGAGTAGTAAGAAATAGAACAATCCCTTAATTTTATGTCAATTTTTTTTTAATTAAATTGATGCATATGTCATGCAAATGCATTCCTTATGTCATGCGACTTGTTCTTAATGATTACCTAAATTGTTAATGTAATCCTAATAATATATTCCCGTTTGTTATTCATATAGTGAGTGTGGTTACTTTTTCTTCTTTTTTTCCAAAACAATTATTCTTTTGTTCATAAATTATAAAAATGTAGTACTTCACTTTTGGCACCATATGATTAAATTAACAAATATCTTTGTTTTATTCAATCAGTAATACGCCCCACCTAACAATTATTAAATACTCATTTTTTAGTAAATTATGCGCGACACAACTATAGAGCATACTCTAAATTGATTGTACATCGATGGAGCCAAGACTCCAAAATGTCGATGAGGGTAGTTTGGGTAGACAAGTCATTTTTCCCTTATAATTTATATACAAAACTTATACTCCTTCCGTTTCATTGTTTTTGCTCTTATTTTTTTTTTGGGATGTCCCAAAATATAACTCTCTTTCTCTCTCAAAGAATAACAAAAAATTATTTTTTTAACAAATTGTTTAAAACTCCGGCCAAACCTAAAGAGAGTAAAAAATATGGGACGGAAGGAGTATAATAATATCAACTTTAACCTGGTTGAGGGGGGGGGGGGGGTGAGCTAGGACACGAGGAGTTATATTTGTGATTTTATATGACATGGTACGAGAAATTAGATTTTTTTTTTTATTTTTTTTGGCATGATCAAATGAGATCATACAAAATATGCATTCTAATTTAATCAACAAAACTCTCATATTTTATTGGTATATATAATTAAAAAAATGTATACGTCGGCTACAATATCTAAATTTTCCTCCAGACACTAGGCTCCATAAATCCATGCTTATAGAAGTCACAGAATATATTAGGCAAAATTGCTTTCAGATTCCAATAGAACTTGACTGATTTTTTTATTTTTTGTCTCGTAGCACTTTAGTTCTTAGTCCCGGTTTTACTAAAATAATTTACATTTTTTGTTCGATAGGATTTTCTCTTTTAGCAATTATATTTTTTAGCCCAAAGGAGGCGATGGGGCCAAAAGAAATTAAGACATTGGGACCAATGTCACCAAACAGGGCCTGACGGAGAGAGACTAGGTGGGTCTACAGACCCCTCTCAATTTTCTTTTTTTTTACTTTTTATTATAATAGTGTTGTAGTTTAAAAATAAAAAAGGACAGGCCCAAAAACTTAACCCAATCAGCAATTTCCCAGCTCTAAAAAAAATTGTCCAATTTATTCAATCCAGTATTAACCTACCATAATATTAACTAACTCTATCCAAGTCCCAATTAAAATTAAATCTTTTTCCGATTTTCAACATCTCCAAACCCAAATTTTCAATCTAAACGACGTCATTTTTTTCGAGCTTTCGGCCCTTCCCAATTAACTTAAAAATTATATTAAGGATGTTCGATAAAAACCAAATTAAGTCATGAGAATTCAAATCCGTAGGGCTAGAAATGCAGTTCTGCCATGATATTATTTTGTTGGTTCACTTCATTTATTCTCGGAGTTTTAGCTAGCTAAACTTAAACAGGATTTGGTGTTGCAATAAATTTGTCGGAATCGAAGTTATTGATCAGTTTGTATCATCCGCACTAATAAAATCTTGAACTATTTCTTCTCTAATTCATAAAACATAATTTTGTTATAGACGAACAAATACTTAAATCCAGAAATTTTAAGCCAAATTACATTTTAGATATGAAACACAATTGTGGAATTCTACGTAGAGCTGCTGGTTTTTCTTTTTAGTTTAAATACTATCAATCGAAGATATATATATATATATATATATATATATATATATATATATATATATATATATATATATATATATATATATATATATATATATATATATTCACATACCTAAAATTTTCTCAATTTTCCAAGGACAATTACAATGGAGAATGTAAAATGGGTATGTATAACAATAGATGTGATATATGTAATTTTGTGCTCAAGGGCACTTCGGAGATTATGCACCACTACATTAAGTTGACATAAATGAGAGATTTATAACGTCTTTTTCATTTTATCTCGTAACGTCTGTAACGTCTTTATATTTATTATTTGTCACGTTTTATCTAAAAAACTATTGTACCCTTATTAGGTATCTAGATCGGATTTTTTGCACTTTGCATCCAAAACATGGAAAATAGGCATTTTGCACCATCGAAACATAAATTTAGTAATTTTCACCCTCTTTTAATTTCCTAAAAACCCCAAGGACAAAATAGGTAATTCATTTTTGGATCTTTGACACTTTACACCCCCGAAACACGAGAAATTGACACTTTGAACCCCCTAAACACAAAATTAGCATTTAGCACCTCAAATTACGAAAAAACCAACAACTAGCTCCCCATCATTTTTTTTCGGCAAAGTTGACCACCGGGGTAAAAAAATCTATGAGCAAAATAGGTAATTCATTTACTTTTTCCTTAAATTTGAAAATGCGATTATGAATACTAGAATACTCATTTCTCTCTCCATCTTAAAATTTATTTTTGAGATATGATTCAGTCAATTTTATATATTAACTTTCTAGAAACTTTTCGAATTCTTTTGGATATTTTGAGGACATTTAAAAATTTGGTAATTATTAAGAAAAAAAGTTAAAATAGATTTTGCAGATGAATATTCTAATATTCATAATTGTATTTTGTAAATTTTAAGAAAAAGAAAATGAATTACTTGTTATTACCCTAAGTTTTTTTTACCCCGGTGGTCAACTTTGCCAAAAAAATGAGGGGGTGCTAGTTATTGAATTTTTTTTTCTCCTAATTTGAGGTGCTAAGTGCTAATTTTGTGTTTAGGGAGTTCAAAGAGTCCATTTCTCGTGTTTGGGGGTGCAAGTTGCTGAGTTGTTTTTAATTTGAGGGTGCTTAGTGTTAATTCTAATTCAAAGGTGCAAAATGTATATTTCTCATGTTTCGGTGGTCCAAAGTGCCAATGATCCTAAAATGAGCTACTTATTTTGTCCCTAAGTTTTTTGAGAAAAGTAAAGAGGATGCAAAGTGCTGAATTATTTATATATCGAGGGTGCAAAGTGTTAAATCTATGTTTCGGGGGTGGAAAATGTCTATTTCTCATTTTTTGGGTTATAAAATTCAAAAACCCATCTAAATCACATATTTACAAGCAATGTAAGACACTCAAATTTACAATACAATATCAATAGTTCTCTCTATATTAGTGTATGCAACAATACTATTTTTTAAAAATTGTGGTGTATGTATTAGATTGAAAGGCAAATATTCCAATTTTGTCCTAAACATTTTCACACAACATCAAGTCGTCTTTTTGCATCTATTTTTTGTACTTTTCTCAATCCAATAGGGATATGGGAAAGGGGGTCTCTTACGTACCCCTTTAAAATTACTCATTACATATACTCGTTAGAGCAATACCAATGGTGTGTGCAAAATCCACAAACTCCAAAAACTGTGCTACAGTTGAGGACTAATTAGAGGTACAAATTAAAAAGCTTTGTGGTTTTTTTTTTTTTTTTGGGATGTTGAATATATTATTGCGGCAATCTTATATCATATATAATATTCAAATCTATTTCAGTTATTATTGAAATACAAAGATAAATAATAATAGAATTAAATTAAAGAAAAATTCATATTAGTGGAAATTGAATCCATAACCTCTTGGTCTAGGGGCCTCGGTTTTACCATCAGACTAGGCATCCCAAAAAAGTTTATATTGATAGACTTTGGTAGTATATTAGTTCCGTTGAATTTTCTTTCTTCTTAAATGAATATTGAATACTTTTTATTTTTCTCTTTATTTTTAAATTATCAAATTGCTTTTCAACTAATATAATTAAAATAAATTTTGTAAAAACATATTTAAGCGTAGCTTAATTAATTTTCAAAATTTATCTCAATTCTAGTTTTATAATTAACAATTTGTTCTTTTGTGTATACATTGTGTATAATTAAGAATCATTGAAAATTCACAACATTCGAAATTTATTTATTTTAATTTAGTCTAAACATTGCATTTTTAAATATGTCTAAATTTTAAATTAATTGACTAAATTTAGTTTAAATTGATTTAAAAATGGATTCCCATTTTGTATGCCTACTATAGAAAAGTGCACGTTTTATATGTTAATTGCATCATATAATAAAATAAATGATATGATATAATTAACATATGAAATTACTTAGTTACGTGCAACATACGTGCACTTTTCTAGTATATATAGTAATAGAAAAAAATTAATTTTTTATTTTTTTCTTTCTATTATATAATAAACAATCAAAAAATCCATGACCTATTTAACAATTCTTTTATTATATGATATGATGCAAATAACATATGAAATTAGTCATTCACGTGCAACATACGTGCACTGTTTTAGTTTATATAGTAATAGCGAAAAAAATTATTTTTTAAATTTTCTATCTCTATTTTGACCTAGAATGTCTTTAACTCGGCCCCTAATGTCCTTAAGAAAGCACATACTATATTTTCATAAGACCTTGACACTTAATTCTATTTGACTTATCTAATTTATTGGATTATTCATTTGTACGTACCAATAACTATTATGACTTAATCAAATATTTTGTATCATCAACTAAATGAGCAAACAATTCATGTGAATGGGTAATTTGTCTCTGACTTTTGCCTATATTGACACTCGTCATATTTTGTTAATTGATATACTTGTATTAGAGTTCATTTTTTAAGGAGTTTAAATCTTTATATATATCAATAATAATATAAAATTTAATTAAATAAATTTCCTGATAACTTATATGAATTTTTTTAAATAGAAAAGATATTACTCATGTAAACTCCTTAAAAAGCAATATTGAAGTGATTAGATGGTGACACATAGTATGTTGTAAAGATTTTTGATTGACAAGGTATATGCTTAAGCAAACAAAAATATAATTATAAACATAAAAAGTAAAATGATAAATTATTGGCATCTCACTGATTTGCTTGAATTATCAACATGTTATAACAAGACTTGGTGTTTCCACTTTTTTCAAAATTGGCACCTTTCGAAAATCATGCCCATGTGCATGTACTTCATTTAAAAGGGAATTTGAGAATGAAACATTAAAAAAAGGGGGAAATTTTATTGAAGATATACATAGTCACAATTATGGAAATTGATTTTGATACACAACCAATAATTCCACTACCTTAAAAATGATGTCAATTTTCTTTTCTTAGTTCGTTGAAAGTATAAACTCAATTATGTGATTTGAACATGCTATGGGATCAAAATGGAAATTTTAGGTTCAAGGATAATGGATGGTTAAGGTTAACGTTACAAGAACAAATGTGTAGAAAATTAAAACACCTTTTGAAGTTCATACCATCTTTAAAAGAGATGTACGTCAAAATGAATTGCAAATAAGATGTAACAAGTTGAATCGAATTATACATTGCTTATGTTTGATTTGGTTCTTTATCAAACATGAAATTATATACATTTGGATTTAGTTGAGTGAAAGATTTTTACATAGAAATGTATATATTATGCATCGAAATGCATGAAATCATCAAAATACATAAGATGGTTGGTTCCTAACTATAGGGTTTAGAAAAATTCATAGACCATAATTTCCTAGTGGAGTAATAAGCAAATCATTGGAATGACTTGTAATCGAGATGAAGGCATGTCAAATCTGATTACCTCATTTTTTTTAATTATAATTTGCAATATTGAAGTCCACTTCTAGTGAAACTTTAGAAGCTAGCTATCTAAGGGTAGAATTGTTCAATTTTTTGTCTAATTATATACTTACTGAATTTGTTTCCTTTTGCCTTGACGCGAAATTTCAAGTAGAGTTGAAAAAAGAATTTGTATATATGTTTGTGATCTCAATATTAGTACTTGAGAACTAATAATGTCAAATCGTTATTTTAAATAATTCGTAATTTCGAAGAAAAAAAATTAAGAAAGGAACTAGTCTGATTATTTGTCTTCCTAAAAAAATATAAATAAAAAAGTTATGACAT
This sequence comes from Penstemon barbatus, assembly GCA_003313485.2. Taxonomy (NCBI): domain Eukaryota; kingdom Viridiplantae; phylum Streptophyta; class Magnoliopsida; order Lamiales; family Plantaginaceae; genus Penstemon; species Penstemon barbatus. The sequence continues at coordinate 11,837,304 of CM064883.1, read as the reverse complement.
TAAAGTATTACATTTAAACCATTTAATCAAGTCCAATGAGTGTTAGGACTTAGGACATCTCTAATTATGTAAGATGGGAAAGGGATGGGCAAAGGTTGGGTTGGTGAAGGGGTGAAAAAAATGAAAAATAAAGGAAAGGGGAAAAAAAGGTGAGGTGGAACAGATGTGACAGTTGAGTAAAAAGGGGTTGGCCAATCTCCTTGAGCCCATGCAATAGGTGGCCGACATCTAGATTTTTTTTTAATTTGTTATGAGCCAAAATAAGTATGAAATTTTTTTTAAAAAAACTTACGCATAATTTGTCTTTGATTTAAAAATCATAAAATTAATTTAATTAATAAAACAAGTGTCAATTATTTTTTCAAAATGGAACTCTAATATAAGAATATGAAATTTTAATTATTTAAATGTAACTTAATTTTTTTTTAATTTAATTTTTTATTGAGTGAAATTTAATAACATTGTAAGAAAGGTTAAGTTTTTATTTTAATTGTCTACGGTGGAGAAATTAAATATATTGTATTTAAAATTTATATTTTTCTAACTTAAAATTTAAAAAACATAAATTTAATTTAATTAATAGAAATAAGTTTAATATAATCTTTAAAATGGAACTTAAAGTTAAGATTTAGGAATTTTAGTTAATAAAAATGTAACTTTAAAAGAATACCTTTAATTTAATTATTATTATTATTATTATTATTATTGTTATTATTATTATTGTTGTTGTTGTTAATTAAGTGAGTGTGAGGAAAATTTTATTTGAAATTAAATAGAGAAGGGAGATTGATACATTGGAGATGACCAAGAAAAGGGGAAGGAGAAGGGGTTTGATTGATATGTTAGAGATAGCCTTATTAACATTTATTTGATTGCCCTCTTTTAATTTATTTTTTTAAGAATATATTGATCATCAATCATTATAAAGAAATCATTTGCTCAACTTTCAAATATTAATATTAATTTAGAGAAAAATCACTTTAATTAATTATAGTTGAATTCAATGTCTCTTGACTCTAACTCTGTCAGAAATTGTCACTAGACTACAACCTCATTGCCCCGTCGACATTTACCGATGAAGAAGAACTCAAACGATTTGTTTCTATAAGTTGAACTCGATTAGTTTTTTGGATTGTTTTGCTGGTGGACACCCCTTTTTTTTGGTTAAATTTGTGAGTGGACAACTCACTGAAATAATATCCCATTTTATGTTAAATGAACACATGTAGAGCAGGATTTCATAATTAAACACAGCCATATTTAATAAAAGTGACAGACAAGTGGGGTTCAACGTATTAATTCAAATTGGATTTCAAATGATTTATGTCTTTTCGAAAAGGGGCAAATATGATCAACATGTGCTATTTCACATGATAAAAGAATTTTTACCAAATTATTTGATTTCAAATTATGAGGGTATAAATTAACCTAAGAGTATATATATATATATATATCATTAATTAAATTTAAACAAAAATATAGAAAACTTTGATGAATTATTGCAAGATCTTCGACAATAACTGGATTTCCCTATAATCAAGTGTTCCAATGAAAATCTTCATCAGTTGTTACCTAAATGTCAGTGAAGTCAACAATCTCAATAGTGACGAGGGTATTTTTTTTTAAGCTAAGTGAAGTATGTAATTATAATTCATGTTGGTAAAAGTCAAATAATTGGTTAAAATGATTGGGAGAACGACTGGACTTAGTACAAACTTTTCTAGTAGCTTTGCTATTTTCTATTGTATATATTGGAAAATTAAGCTAAGTTAGAAGAAATTGAATCAATTACCGTAAGAGAAAAATGGAATCAATTCGTAATCTTCCTAAACAAATCATAAGTAAATATAATCAATTTTATGACTGAATAGACATCAAAGACTATTGTGTACAATCCAAATTATGAAGCAAAATATTCATATATTGAACACAGACACAATAAATTATTCATTACAGGGGTCAAACTCAGCAAAATAGACTGTCCCCCAAATGATTCCATCATGTATTAAGATTAATATAAGTAGGTCAAATCTCATGATAACCACAAATAAAATAAAGGCTTCTACGTTAAGTAGAAGTAATTATTTAGAAAGATATTAGTATATGATTATGGTTAGTGATCAGAATATGAATTGTTGTTGTCAGAGCAATAACTTTCTAAATAAGAGCAATAAATCTGATTATATCGACAATTTTATTGTCAATTTCCGAAAACAATAAGTTGTCAACTATTTAATTCTCTCTCACTTTAATACATATTAATATCTCTATTTTTTATCAAGCAAAACTTTAAATCTAATTATAAATTACTATTCTTTTCTAGGCCTTTAATTATCTCTTTTCATACCCAAAAATTGTCCAAATTAAAAAGTCTTTTATTTATTTTATAGTATAATTTCCAACTTCTTTTATATCAAAAATATTAAATTCCTCTAAAAGTGTTTCTTGATTTATACTAAAAAATTCATTATGTCCTAGGTTACAAAATATAAAATTCAACTTTGTAGACCAATGTAAAATATTAAGATTACTGTTGACTATCAATTTATAAGGTTCCACAAAATAAATTTAAACAAAATTCATGGAAAATGATAGTAAAAGAAAAATGGAAAAAACAAAAACACACATAATATAAAGTAAAATTCAGACATATCAAAAAATTGTTTTGTATAAAGAGACGGATTAATTTTTAACTAGGTCTCTCACTCTCTCGTAAGTTTTGAATTTTTTATTAATATAATAGTATAAAAAAAATTAATTATAATTAAGATGTCCTTTCGAATCCATTCAACATATAAATTAATTTTTTTAATCAACGATGTTAGCTAAGAGAGAAGATTTGACTCTATGAAAAGGAAATTAATTAATTAATTAATAGAAGAGAAAAAAAAAACTAAATAGACAAAATTAATTAATTTCCATGTTTAAAGGTTTTATGAAAAGTAAAGATAATCAATGTGTTAATGAGATAGAATCTGGAGTTGTCATAACTAAAGAGATGTATTAAAAGTTGAAAATTCAGATTTTGTAGTCTTTAATTATGTGGGATAAATTAGAAAATATGAAAAAATTGCTCAGAAAGTAACAATCTTTGCTCAGGCAATATCACTTGCATGTGATTATATAGTAAAACTACTCAACTTGTACAATGTGGAAACACAATATAACACCTGTACTAATTATTAACTCAATCAGTGGTTCATGAAGATTATTAATTATCTTTAATTTGATAAGCAAAGAATAATTCAGACAAACAAACTCAGAGAATAATTAATAATGACATGAATACCCTGCCAATGGATCAAAGAATTTCTGAAAAAATATTACGTACTCCTAGTTTTTCACATGGTAGTTGAAATTTATTAAAAGATTAATTATTTTGGTTCCGCGTTGACTTGAAGCATGCGAGGCGGACCAAAATTCAAATACCACATGCTCCATTTTTTTCTTTTTCATAAACCAATCTAATATATGGCCTGATAATTTTGTAGTTTGATTTTTTTTTTTCATAGTATTCGGGCCTTTGACCTACATAATCTCTTTTTAAAGGTGTCGAGCACATTAATTGATAACCTCTCTCAACTTGAATTTAAATTTGAGTTTATCACATTGTAAGCACGGGTGTAGCCGTGTAGTTGTTGTCTAAAGGGGCCTTCCCACTCGAAACAAAACGGAAAAAAAAAAAAAAAAATACAGTAATAAATGAAGGGGGGAAAAAAGCGAAGAAACAAAACGTAATAGCGTACAAAGTTTATTTCCGAAAATTTCATGAGTGACCAAAGAAAAAGGGCATTAGGACTTAAGTTAAATCTGGAAACGACAAATTAAAGAAGTGAAGCATTCCCCACCAGGCCAGTTGACAATTCCATGACAGGGTTGTGAAAACAAATTCGAGCCAAACCCAATCACATGATCAATGTTCATCATTTTTATTTTGACAAAATTTTGAATTCTGAATTTTCCACCCTCTATGTAATTAATCTCATTTGACTAATTGCTCCCATATAATCTGAAAGTAGCTGGATGCTCCCTGAAAATAGAGTGAAATGCCTAAACACCCCCTGTGTAATTTCTAATTAGCAGAAAATCTCATGTGTTATTTTTATTAGCAAAATAAGATCTTTGGTGAAGGCATTTGTCACCTCTGAAACCACAATGTGTTTTACTCTCTTTAAGTGCGAGAATTCTTCATGATTTGCAGATGGACAAATATATTATTATAAGTTATTTTTTCTTTAGAATAAAATGTGAAAACCTACTTATTTACTTTAATAAATTGACAATAACTCCATTACAAACTTAAATTTTGACAATAAGCTAAACTTAAAATTGGCAATAACCCTCTTGTGGTCAACTCTTAATTTTCAAATGGGTGTAGTGAGCTAATAAAATATTATCATGAGGAGCTTTTTGTTAATAAAAACTAGCACATGAGGTTTATGACAATTAAAAAAAAAACTATGTGAATACATCATTACATCAATCAGTATTTCAATACCGGTAGGAATGCAAACTGTGATGCCCACAACCTTGTTTCTTGGGCTTTCAGTTTGAAATGGACTTCTCCTTTTAGTCCTTGTAATATTCCTATTTCTGTTTTTTGTGATGAGGGATCCCCCCTTGTAGACTGATTTAATTTTCGTGTTAGTTTGGAATGAAGTTTGTTTTATTATCAAAAAAAAAAATCAATCAGTATTTCAAAAACTCTATTCGAATTTATTTCATTGGTATCAAAATACAAAGATAAACTAATTACAAAGACTAACATTAAACTAAATAGTTTACTTAAGTAAAAATGTAATAGATATTCGATTCGATATAGTGTTTAATGTAACGATGTAAAAAAAAAATCCAGAGAAATACTTATATGCACTAGTGGGAATTAAAGTCATGACATTTTGATCATAAGAAGGGTATCATGAAAACTATAAATTTATAATAATGAATAATTAATCTATTCACATCAAGCGTATACTCAATAATTAAACTAATTTGATATCGTGATTGCACCTAGAAATTGTTTGAGTTAAAGAGAGAATTTCGGATTTCATTGTTTTAAAATGGTGGGTTGATGGTGAACTGTGTTACCTTACAATATTGTATTTTTGTTCCAATTTGTTGAGATCAATGTTATGTTCTACTGCAAAGTACATGTGTTAGAAAAACTCCCAATTTTTATCAATTCTTAGAATACTTTAAAATTGAATTAAAAAAGTCGAGTTCGTTTGTCTTTTATGATGAGGGATGAGTTAAGCAGGTCAACTCAAATCTTTATTTAACTTAGGGTTGAACAAATTTGAGTTTGACACTAAATCGACTTGAATTAATTAGGATAAAGTACATTCATTTTTTATTTTTATTTTTGGATAAATTAAAGTGCATTTAAAAACAATACAAGAAGTACATAGCTCTAATCACAAACTAAATCGAAATTTACATTGTACAAGTTTTTGTTTAATTTAAGAAATAGGAGTATTTTACTATGTACAAAGCTGGATAAATTGACCGGATTGTGCAGATGTAATGTACCATGTTGTCGGCCTGCACCCCATACTTATGTAATTAATTAACCGTAGCAGGAGTTACTAAGTCATAGAATTTATAGTCTGCACAGTTAAAAATTTACATTGGTACAGAATATAGTTATTACTGTACCATATATAACACGACATTAAGTTATGGTGAAAAAAGGAAATTAAAGAGGACACAAAGTACATAAAAAAAAAAATCACACATTCTTCACATTTTGTAGAATTAATATGGAGTGTATGATTACTTCATCTAAACTAAAGAAAATTTAATTAGTATTATTTTCCCTATATATATACTATCAATTATTTTTCAGAGCATATATTTTGACCAACAGAAGGTTGGAAATTATGAAAAGTAGGCTTATATTATATGCATGAAAATTGGAAAGAATTAGACAGGTGAACTAGTATACTATAAAGGAATTTTCGTGGCTACCACTTAAGGTAGCCACCATCCGCCATGTTACAGAGCAAGAGGGTTCTAGGTTCTAGCTCATTGATGGAGACTGTATTAATATCTATAGATAGAAAAGGTATATATATTATATATATGCTTGCGTATTGTGAATTTGTTTGCAATAAATGTAGGAAGAAATTGTGATTCTAAAAAAAAAAAAAAAGAGGTTGGAATTGTGAAGTAGAATAACAGTGTTTTAGAAAAAATGTTTGAATCAGCCAATTGAAAGTGATACATGACCACAGTTTTTTAAATACTATGTTTGAAGTATAGTATTGAATGACCAACTCATCTAAAAACTTAAGCTCTTAGAGAGAAGAATCATTTAATATATATCACTTAACATGCCCCCTCACGTGTAGGCGGTATTCTTTTACTCAAGCCTTAACACGTGAAATTAAGAAGGGGGTGGCGGAGGGATTCGAACACAGGACCTCTTTTGGCCTGAGCTCTGATACCATATTGAATTACCAACTCATCTAAAAGTTTAAGCTCTTAGAGCATCACCAGTGGTGTACCCAAATATTGGACCCAAATTCTTCATCTGCACCATGCTACAGTGTTTTGCACTCTCTGAAAAAGTTTTTTTTTGCATCAATAGACATCAAAAGTGTGAACCCATTTTTAAAATCAATTTAAATTAAATTTATTTCACTAACTTAAAATTAAAGTCTATTTAAAAATACTATCAAAAGTAATTTTGGACAAAAGAAAAAATAAATAAAATTCAAAATTTTTGTAATTTTTTTATAATTATTAATGTAGACAATTAACTCATTGATGGTGTCTTCATTATTTTTTTTAAGTGCGGATTTATATTTTATGTAATCATTATTCTATCTTTGATATGCTTTTTTATTCAATTGAATCGAAATTTGATATTATATTATGAAAAGTTTTGTGATAATATTTTTATCTGCGTGTCAATTTATGATTAGATACTGAGATTTTAGATACGATTGTTTTGTTGAAATTTCTTATCAGATTTCTTTCCCACATCGTATACGTGTCAATTTATGATTGGAAGTTGAAAATGGGTTCAGCAATTTTGAGGGCTCAAATTTGGATCCAATTGGAAGTAAATGGATTTTGGGTGCATTTTTCACTTCCCTTTAGGTCCTTCACTGTGAGGTGTTTTTTGCAAATTTTGAACCTAAATTAATTTGAGCTCTCAGATGGATACACAACTGATGATGCTCTTAGAGAGAGGAATCATTTAATATATATATCACTTAACATAGAGGAGGAGTTACTTGCACGTACGGTATTTATAGATCCGACCGCTCTGCAGTTCAAAGCGGGTCGTGTGGGGGTAAATTTGTCATGCACGGTATGATTATATATTCCTTTAAGTAACAAATTATGTCATTTAAATTATGTCATTTTTAGAGCTATATTAAGTTATCTTCTGTCACTAATTTTGTTTCAGCTTTTGCAAAATTTCGATTAGATGAATGAATAATTGATACACTTCATTAATGTTACCTGGATTTTTATTCATTTCACATGTTTTCACCGACATTACCATTTTTTGTAGATATTTTATATGTTTTTCACCTATCCTTACTCATTTTCCGCTGATTTCTCTGTTTCATTGATTTTATCCATTTTTCACGAATTTCACCAAAATTTTCATCGATTTCACATGTATTTACTGATTTCACAAGCACTTTTTTTTTTATTATTAATTTCACCCATTTTTTTTTATCAATTTCACCAATTTTCATCAATTTCACCCAGATTACATTTAGTTCACATGGTTTCACCAATTTCATAAATCTTTTATATGTTTCATCAATTTTCACCTATTTTTCATCGATATTACCAACTTTCCATGAGAAGAGTTCCATAAAAAATTGACGTTATGTATGTCTTGATATTCTTTAGATTTTGCTTCGCTAGCTAAAGAAAAATGACAAACTGAGCTAATTCATAAGCATTTTTTTTGTTCAATCATAGATAACATGAATTTTTTTTTTTGGTGTAGGAGATGTTATTTAAGAGAATTTGAACACTGTATTTGTTTGTAAAGAAGTGATTATATAAATTGTAATAAATCTTTAAATGATATAAATAATATTATTTTATTTGAAAATATGTTACTAAATTATAATAATTTAGCATATATTTTAGGAGCTAGTTATTATAATGATAATCTTTTCTTTTTTCTTAAGCGTCATTTTTATGTGTTAGAGGACAAGAATGTTGAAATTATAAAAGTTGAAGTAACAACTAATTTTTAAATTTTAGGAGTTAATGTAGGGGATGAATATGTTACGACTCCATGTCTAATTATATCTCCTTTAATAATTATTTTTAGAGAAATGTAAATTTTTTCCCATATGGTATTTGGTTAGCAGAAGAGAAAGTTACAAAAAAAAATTTTCCTTTTCCTGCAGCGTAGAAAATATTTTTCCACCAATTTTTTCTTTACCTATTTGATGGAAAAATCTATGTCTAATTACATTTCATCAATATTACTTTATAACTTGAATAAAGCCATTTTTGTCTTCATAAGAAAAACTTAAATTATTCACACTTTAATAATAAGTATAGATTTGTAGAGACGTGACAAATATATCTCTAGATACTATTTCTTTTTTTAGGATAAATATAAAAACATAATTGTTCACTTAAAAGATGAGTGATATGCAAAAATATTCCTTTTATATTTTGTTTAATTAGTCTAAAAAAAACCTAGTTTAATTAGGAAAACTTCTAACTTACTTTTTTTTCCTTTCTAATAAAAAAAACACATGAGGTAATTCTGCTGATAAAAATAACACACACAGTTTTTTTTTATCACACGATCTATTTTTGCATATAGCTCATTCAAAATGCATCAATCTTTGTTTTCATACCTACATCAATTCTTAATTTTCAAATAATGCAATTATTTAATAACAACTAGAAAAGTGCACGTACATTGTATGCGTCTAATTAATTTTATAAGAGTAAAATTAACTTTATTATGTCATAAAATAGCACAGATTTATGACTGATATTCAATTTATTTTTATTAATTATTATTGTTTTATCAAACAAAATGATGTCTTTAAATAAAATATAAAATGATAGTTGATTTGGTAATGACTTTAAAAAAATTTGTTCTACAATATTATCATAAGGATATAATTTAGTTCATTCCATGATAGTATTTTTATGTAAGGTTTACTAGATATTCACTGATGACACCGTTTCATCCGTCTATTCACAAATTTCACCCAAATTTTCACGACCACTATTTCTTACTGATTTCACCATCTTTTCCTTGTTTAAGATTTGTTTAACCAGTTAATATATTTGTTTTAGTGATTTACCCATTCTTTTATCGGTATATAACCTTTTTCATTGTTCTCTTGTTTTTCGACGATTTTCCCCTAATTTAAACCGTTTTGCCACCGATTTCACTTTATTTTAATCAGTTAAAGTTTGAACCATTTTCACTGAATTTTTTCATTGTTAAATATTCTTCACCAATTTTACACTTTTTTGACCCATTTTTACCTTTTTCACTTATTTTACCCCTTTTTATCTGTTTCTTTACAAAACTTCACCCAGATTTTTATCGATTCATATGTTCTAATTGTTTACCATTTTTTATGGGTTATATTATATTTTAGCGATTTACCCCTTTTTATTGTTACAACGTTTTTCATTGTTTTTTTGTTTGTGATCGATTTCTTTTGTTTTTCTTTTTTCGGTTTAAACCAATTTCACCTCAATTTTATCGCTTAAACTCTCTTTTAACTAATTTCGCTCGTTTTTATCGGTTCAACCTATTTTTACCTATTTTGCATATTTTTTCACAGATTTCACATATTATTCACCTTAATTTTTTCCTTGATTAAATATGTTTTTATTGTCTTTGTGCTTTTTTGACTGATTTTATCGATTTCACAAAATCTAACCATATTTAAATGGATTTAAGCGGTTTCATCATTTTTCTTACATTCACTCGAATTAATTTTCATCGATTTCACATATTTTCATCAAATTTACATATTTCATATATTTTCACCATCTTTACCTTTTATATAATAGATTTTACCTCATTTTTTCATCAACTTCACCATTTTTTTCATTGGTTTAACCGTTTACATCTATTTTTCATAAATTTTACCCAATTTTTGAATCGATTTCAAATGTATTTATCAATTTCACATGCATTTTTTTACCGATTTCATCGATTTTTTCACCAACTTCACCAGTATTCACCCAGACTTTCATCGATTCCAAATGTTTTCATCCATGTCATATTTTTTTTTTTGGGCAAAAGATAAAAACACCCTCTATGCTTTGTGTAACTCCCAAAAAAACTCTTGTGTTATTTTAACTCCCAAAACCCCCCCTGTGTTTGGTTTTAAAAACAACACTCGACCCAAGTATAATTTTACTTTTGACTTTTGGTGGAATGACAAGATTATCTCTATGTTTTGTTTTATTTTTTTTTATTTTGTTATTCTTTTTGAAAAATTAAATATATATTACTTTGGTCGATTGTGGCATTTAAAACCAAACATATGGGAATTTCGGGATTTAAAATGACACATGGGCTTTTTTTGGGGGGGGAATTAGACAAAGCATATGGAGTGTTTTTGTCTTTCGATTTCAAGACTAAAATTGTCATATCAAAAACAAAATGTGAACAAATATTTGCAATATTTGCATTTGTAACACACTACTCTCTTTTATAGGGGGTGTATATAACACTTACTTGAGATCACAAGGGAATTTTTGGGAGTTAAAATAATATAGAAATGTTTTTCGGAGCTAGACAAAGCATAGGAGGTGTTTTTGTCTTTTGTACATTTTTTTATTGAGTTCAACTATTTTCATTGATTTCACCAATTTTCGACCAATTTCACTTGTTTATCACGAAAATCCATGAAAGTACGAACTTATCCATGTCTTGATATTCTTTATATTATGATTATTTAGCCAATAAACATTAAATACTTAGCTAAGTTATAGACAATTTTGGTTCATTTATAGGTAAGATGTGATTCTATTTTAACTTTTCATTTGTTAGTTTGTTTTCTTCTTATGTATAGCATAATGATATTTAAGAGAATTTTATATTATTATTTTGCTTTTGCTTTTGCTTTTTCTTTTATAGAATTGTTTAAGACTTATATTGTACTAAATCTTTTAATTATACAAATAATATATTTTTAGTGAAAAAAATATTATTGCTAAACTATAATAATTTTACATATTTTTCAACAGTGAAATGATGCTTTCAAGAATTATGATACAATTTATTTTATGATTTGTTCACTTATTATCAATCAAAGAGAAAGTATTTGGAAAATATCAAACCAACCCATCATATACTAGAGACTAATATTAAATAACGATATTAAATCATTTTTCTATTTGATCCAAACTGTATGAGAATTGTTTCTGCATGCACTGGTATCGATATTTTCATTACTAAACTTAGATGATCGGAATTGCTAAATAATGTGAACTGACTAAAGTAAATTACTTTTCAATAATTGATTATCTATTGCCATCAAGATTGGAGTAAATTTATTCAATTGAACAGCAATGCAATGAAGAAACTATAATTTGTTACTTATGCATCAAATAAATTACACTCTTTTTTGCCACAGTTTAATGTTAAAAACAATATCAAGACTCACACTTAGATAATCTTTATTCATAAAATTGATATACTACAGAAAATCGACTTTTCCAGTATTATAAGACCAAACTTCAGCTAAGCTATTACATATTTTCGTTTTTGTGCACCAACTTTTGAAGAGCTGATGCGTGGCCGTGAGTCTTCTATATAGATTTTTCATAGGATGTCTTTGGCGGTAGAGTGTGGCCACGTGGATTCGAAACAACTTTAGGATGAGTACTATGTGCTGCATGTTTGTGCGTCACTGACTTAGGCACCTTTGAGTGAATTTTGGTTTTGGTACTGGAATGATGGTGAGATTTATGAGTAACTTTTTTCTTAGCAGACTTGTGAATTTCCTTTTTCTTAGCGGATTTGTGAGTCACTTTTGTCTTAGTGGCTTGAGCTGGAGGAAACTCGGACGACACTTTTTGGTGGGTGGAGGCCAATGGAGCATTCTTGGATATAGATTTTTTGTACGTGGCTAACGGTGGTGCTGGCAAAGATGTTGGTTTTCGTTGGATGGTTGGTGGAGTTGCATATCTGTGAGTCGGCTCAGGCACTTTTGAGTGGATTTTGGTTTTGGAACTGGAATGTTGGTCAGATTTGTGAATCACTCTTTTCTTAGTGGATTGAGCCGGAGATAACTCTGAAGACAAATTTTGGTGGGTGGAGGACACTGGAACATTCCTGGAAATCGGTTTTGTGGAGGAGGCTAATGGTGGTACTGGAAAAGACGGTGGTTTCCGTTGGGTGGCTACTATCTTTGTATGGGTGGCTGGTGGAGTTGCATGTTTGTGAGCAGTTAACTTAGGCACGTTTGAGTGGATTTTGGTTTTGGTACTAGAATGTTCTTTTGGGTAAGACCACACATACTCTTTGGTCTTGATGGCTCGGGCCGGAGCAATCTTAGAAGGTACTTTTTGGTGGGTGGAGGACAATGGAGCAATATTGGAAATATACTTCGCTTTGGTCTTAATAGTTTGGGCCGGAACAATCTTGGAAGGCACTTTTTGGTCGGTGGAGGACAATGGAGCATTATTTGAAATATGTTTTCTGTAGGAGGCTAATGGTGGTGTTGGATGGAATGTTGATCGCAATTTGGTGGCTACTATCTTCGAATAGGTGGTTGGTGGAGTTGCATGATTCGTAACTTTCTTCTTATGTGGGGCGATTTGGGGCGGATTTGTAGTTGTTGAATATCCAATTTGTGCATTTAAGCATATAAAGAAAACTAGGATGAAAAATCTATCAAGATATGCCCCCATTTTTGTCGTCTCTAATGTTCTGTTGATTTGTTTTGGAATGAGCTTCAAGGATGAAAGATGTTTTGTATTTATACGAAATATTGTGTTAATTAAGAATTAGCCTTAATAAATTATGGAGTTACTTGCATTAATTAATGGGTTATTTACACATGGACCCTCCGAGCTTACAGTAATTTCCAGAAGTTGCAGGGGGTGTTTTTGTAAGGGATTTTAAATTGTAAGGGATGTTTTGATACATAATCTAAATCAAAAGGGGTTTTCTTTTAATTTTTGAAACATCAAGGGATCCTTGTAAGACAATTAAACCTCAGGGGGTCTAATAGTAAATTACCCTTAATTTATTTAATTGTCATCATTTAATGCCCAGAAACAGCAAGTGCATTTAATTTCCTATCAAGCTATACCCGGTAAAAAGTAACGTAATTCCACATTTTATTATTATTATTATTATTATTATTATTATTATTATTATTATTATTATTATTATTATTATTATTTCTAATGTTTGGTTAATTACACCACACAATTTGAGGAGAAAATATGTAAACACATTTTATTAAGTTTTTGTTCATTATTGGATGTTCCCTTGTTTAAAGGGAAAATTGGAGGCGTCAGAATGAACAATGGACTCATTAAACTCGAGTTTAACATGTATTTTCAACGATGTTTCATAATTTTTTTAATGTACTAAAAAAGTGCACGTGCATTGTACGTATCTAGTTCATTTTATGGATTTTTTTTATAAATTAAGTAAAATTAATTTTATCATAAAATAGTACATATTAATGGTTGAAATCCAATTTTCTTATTTTATGAAATTATCTTTTTATTAAAATTATTATTTAAAAAAAGATGGGTTTAAATTATTGTATTCAAATTTAAAATGATAAATGTTTAGTCATGAGATATTGTAAAACATGTTCTAAAATAAGATCATAAGAAAATATTTAATGCATTCCTTTATCAGTTTTTATTTTAAGAGTTCCATTTATTTGTTTTAAAAGCTATACATCATTGAACACATCTTAAATTTCTTCTTTAACCCATATAAAATTACTGATTTTTTAACGAATTTCCGTCTAATCCAACAAAATTCAATTAAAGAAATACCGAGGGGGTAGCAACTTGTCTAGAAATTTATTCATTTCACATGTTTTCACCGACATTACCATTTTGTTATCATGAGGAGCTTTTTGTTAGTAAAAACTAGCACATGAGGTTTATGACAATTTAAAAAAAACTATGTGAATACATCATTACATCAATCAGTATTTCAAAAACTTTATTCGAATTTTATTTCATTGGTTTCAAAATACAAAAACTAATTACAAAGACTAACATTAAACTAAATAGTTTACTTAGGTAAAAATGTAATAGATTTTCGATTTGATATAGTGTTTAATGTAACGATGTAAAAAAAAAAATCCAAAGAAATACTTATATGCACTAGTGGGAATTGAATTCATGACATCTTGATCATAACGAAGGGTATTATGAAAACTATAAATTTAAAATAATGAATAATAAATCTAATCATATCAAGTGTATACTCAATAATTAAAATAAATTGATATCGTGATTGCACCTAGAAATTGTTTGAGTTAAAGAGAGAATTTTGGATTTCATTGTTTTCAAATGGTGGTTTGATGGTTAACTGTACATGTTACCTTACATTGTATTTTTGTTGAGATCAATGTTATGTTCTACTGCAAAGTACATGTGTTAGAAAAACTCCCAATTTTTATCAATTCTTAGAATACTTTAAAATTGAATTAAAAAAGTCGAGTTCGTTTGTCTTTTATGATGAGGGATGAGTTAAGCAGGTCAACTCAAATCTTTATTTAACTTAGGGTTGAACAAATTTGAGTTTGACACTAAATCGACTTGAATTAATTTTCATTTTTTATTTTTATTTTTTGGATAAATTAAAGTGCATTTAAAAACAATACAAGAAGTACATAGCTCTAATCACAAACTAAATCGAAATTTACATTGTACAAGTTTTTGTTTAATTTAAGAAATAGGAGTATTTTACTATGTACAAAGCGGGATAAATTGACCGGATTGTGCAGATGTAAATCATGTAATGTACCATGTTGTCGGCCTGCACCCCATACTTATGTAATGAGAGAATTTCACTTTTGATACCATAACTCAACCTACTTTAGGGATTTGATACCACAACTTTTTTTCCCGACACATTTGATACCATAACTCAATCAACTTGACACATTTGATACTTCCGTCAAATTGGAAACGGAATTGTCACGTGATTGTCACGTGGCCGTTAAAATTTTGCACATTTGATACCATAACTTATGTTGACCGATAATTTTACCCCATAACATTTCAGGTTACCAAAAAAGCCCAACATCTCTAAATTTAGTGACGATTTTAGTCCACATTGTTGCAAAATTTCCAAATTGACTCGAATAAGACCACGTGCTGACCAATTTAGAACTGTACACATTTGATACCATTACTTATGTTGACTGATAATTTTACCCCATAACATTTCAGGTTACCAAAAAAGCCCCACATCTCCAAATTTAGTGACGATTTTAGTCCACATTGTTGCCGAATTTCCAAATTGACTCGAATAAGACCACGTGCTGACCAATTTAAAAATTTTTACTTATTTTATTTAAATAACTAATTTAATTTATAAACAATATTAATAAATTAAATAATACATTAACATAACTATCACCAAAATTAAGAAAACATATTCTTTTTAAAAATAAAATTTATATAATAGAATTAATCTATTTAATATTTATTAAAATAATTAATTATATAATTAAAAACTATTTAATATTTATTAAAATATTAAATAATAAATAATTATAATTTAATAAAAAAATCCCCACCCCACCCCACCCAACCCAACCCACCCCTCCCCCTACCCCCAGATTCCCAGGCCGCCGCCGGCCTGGGTCTTCTGTCCCAGGCCACCGCCGGCCTGGGACCGAAGATCCCAGGTCGGCAGTGGCCTGGGATCGAAGAACCCAGGCCGGCGGTGGCCTGGGACAGAAGACCCAGGCCGCCGGCGGCCTGGGAATCGGGGAGTAGGGGGGAAGGCTGGGGAGGTGGTGGGTGGGGTGGGGATTTTTTTTTTAAATTAAAATTATTTATTATTTAATATTTTAATAAATATTAAATAGTTTTAAATTATATAATTTATTATTTTAATAAATATTAAATATATTAATTCTATTATATAAAATTAATATTTAAAAAGAATATATTTTCTTAATTTTGGTATGTTAATGTATTATTTAATTTATTAATATTGTTTATAAATTAAATTAGTTATTTAAATAAAATAAGTAAAATTTTCTAAATTGGTCAGCATGTGGTCTTATTCGAGTCAATTTGGAAATTTGGCAACAATGTGGACTAAAATCGTCACTAAATTTGGAGATGTGGGGCTTTTTTGGTAACCTGAAATGTTATGGGGTAAAATTATCAGTCAACATAAGTAATGGTATCAAATGTGTAAAGTTCTAAATTGGTCAGCACGTGGTCTTATTCGAGTCAATTTGGAAATTTTGCAACAATGTGGACTAAAATCGTCACTAAATTTGGAGATGTGGGGCTTTTTTGGTAACCTGAAATGTTATGGGGTAAAATTATCAGTCAACATAAGTTATGGTATCAAATGTGCAAAGTTTTAACGGCCACGTGACAATTCTGTTTCCAATTTGACGGAAGTATCAAATGTGTCGAGTTGATTTGAGTTATGGTATCAAATGTGTCGAGAGAAAAAATTGTGGTATCAAATCCCTAAAGTAGGTTGAGTTATGGTATCAAAAGTGAAATTCTCTCCTTATGTAATTAATTAACCGTAGCAGGAGTAAGTCATAGAATTTATGGTCTGCACAGTTAAAAATTTACATTGGTACAGAATATAGTTATTACTGTACCGTATATAACACGACATTAAGTTATGGTGAAAAAAGGAAATTAAAGAAGACACAAAGTACATCAAAAAAAAAAAAAAATCACACATTCTTCACATTTTGTAGAATTAATATGGAGTGTATGATTACTTCATCTAAACTAAAGAAAATTTAACTAGTATTATTTTTCCCTATATATATACTATTTATTATTTTTCTGAGCATATATTTTTACCAACAGAAGGTTGGAAATTATGAAAAGTAGGCTTATATTATATGCATGAAAATTGGAAAGAATTAGACAGGTGAACTAGTATACTATAAAGAAATTTTCGTGGCTACCACTCGAGGTAGTCACCATCCGTCATGTGCTGCAAGAGGGTTCTAGGTTCTAGCTCATTAATGAAGACTGTATTAATATCTATAGACAGAAAAGGTATATATATTATATATGCTTGCGTATTGTGAATTTGTTTGCAATAAATGTAGGAATAAATTGTGATTCTAAAAAAAAAAAAGGTTGGAATTGTGAAGTAGAATAAAAAAGATGAGTGTTTTAGAAAAAAAGTTTGAATCACCCAATTGAAAGTGATACATGACCACAGTTTTTTAAATACTCTGTTTGAAGTATAGGAGAAGTTGCACGTACGGTATTTATAGATCCGACCGCTCTGTTGTTCAAAGCGGGTCATGTGGGGGTAAATTTGTCATGCACGGTATGATTATATATGGGACCATACCATAATATATATAAAAACACATGTACGATAAACAAGTTATTGTTTCATTCCAATTCCTTTTAGTAACAAATTGTGTCATTTTTATAGCTATATTAAGTTATCTTCTGTCACTAATTTTGTTTCAGCTTTTGCAAAATTTCGATAAGATGAATGAATAATTGAATACACTTCATTAATTTTATACCTATGGAGTTTTCATCTGTGTCGACCTACAAATTCGAGTAAAATAGAGTCTTAATGTAAAAGTATGAGTCAGTATTCTACAAATACATTAGCTTAAAATGAACCTTCAAAATACTGACTTCATTTTCACATTTTCGAACTACTAGAAATATTTTTCTACGAAACGTCAATATATTAGTACCCAGCCAAATATCATAGGATTCATTTATTTATTGGTATGCCATTATTAATTCACTTTTTATTAGGAGTATTCGATAATTTTCTTCTATCTCTTTTTATTAAAATTATAGAAGCTTCTTTAACTACAAGCATTGAATTGCATAATATTATTTATTTTGAAAATTCCCAAAGAAAAATTC
Organism: Penstemon barbatus; assembly: GCA_003313485.2. Lineage (NCBI taxonomy): Eukaryota > Viridiplantae > Streptophyta > Magnoliopsida > Lamiales > Plantaginaceae > Penstemon > Penstemon barbatus. The sequence goes on along the minus strand of CM064883.1, from coordinate 11,819,235 downwards.
TAAGATTCAAAAATAGGATTCTTATATATGCTCACTGTTCAAAAGGAAATGAAATTTAATAATGAGTTGCTTGAAGGAATTGAGCACAAGTCCAATGTGTTTCAACTTTCATATTATAATTTTAATGGGACATTAACTAACTCATTTTGGTAGAATATATTGAGCTAGTGATATAATATTAATATTGGTTGTTAATCTTCGATTGATTGGGTTAATCTAACCAAACTGCAGAGGATTAACTTCAATTCTCATTGGTTGAGGGTTGCCCAAATTCAATTACTTAAGCCCATATTCTAATTTATTAAATATGATTTTGGGCTAAATTGACTTAATAGTCCACCCTATCAACTTTAGTAAAATCCAATATATAAAACAACCCCAATAAGATAATTGTTGACAAATTTTTTACTACTTCAAATGAAATATACTCCCTCTATCCTAAATTATTCGTTATTTTACCTGTTTTTACACATATTAGCTCATCTCCAATATAGATGGTCGTGGTCGGGGGCTGCGGGGTGGAGGGATTGGCGGTCTCCAGTGGGCGAGACTCGGGGGCAGGGTGGGGAATGGGCCGGGGCTCGCGGGAGCCCTGGCCGCGGCCCATTCCCGCATGGGCGAGAGGAAGGAGAAGAGGGCACGTGAGATTCATGCGCCCCTCTTTTTTCCCGGAATGCCACTTGATGTCCCCTGATTGGATTTCTTTTTTAATTAAAATTGTTTACTCAATTGAATATAAATAGGAAAAAATTGATTATATAAATAAATAAATAATATAATTAATTTTTTCTCCTAAATTAAAATTAAATTTGTAGAATTGAATTATTTAATAAACATAAAAAAATGGAATTAAGTTTTTTGCATATTATTTAATAAACATAAAAAATGGAGATATTTTTTTTGCATATAATAAATTCTAATTAATTGTTTAATAAAAAAAATGGAGATGTGCAAAAGCATTCGTGTCCGCAGGTCGCGGACTCGCACAAGTCTTGAAGGTCCAATTTGGACAAAGTAAATCTGGATCAATGATTTGCACACACGCACACCCCTACACGTGAGGGAAGAGACTTTTGCTAGCTAGATTTTTATACCATTACATTGTCAAATCATATATAAACCTCAATATTTTTCCTTCCAATTCCAATGTGGGATAAAACCACTTCTATTTTTTTCTTCCATTTCAATGGGTGATATTTGACAATCAATTTCTCATTCACCCGAACTCCGATTTGGACATACCATATATCATTTTAATCTACTAACAGAGTAGGATATAATTCCGCAAAGACCCGAATAAATTTTATACTTATCAAATTTATTTTAAATATAATTAGTGAGAGTGGGCAAGAGTTGGAAATTGAATTAAATCAATTTCGGAACTCTGCCATTGGAGACGACCAGACAGGGCTCGGGGTGGGGGCAGGGGCAGCTCCAGGGTTCCAGAGCCCCCCGCCCCCAACCATTGTAGATGCTCTTAAGGTACCTACTAAATAGCCTTAGGGAAAAAATAAATTATATACCTAAAATACCATTATTCTTTATTTGTCTCACCAGTAGCTATTTACAAGTTATTCAAGTTTTACACTCCCTTTCTTATATACCTAAAATATGTAATTAATGGTGTATTGAAATTCTAAAGTGGATCTCAAAAAAAAAAAAAAAATTCTAAAGTGACAAATAATTTTGGGACAAATTTTTTCTCTAAAACGACAAATAATTTGGGACAAAGGGAGTATTAAAGAACTTCAATAACTTAATTTTGAAAAGCTTATCGCTTTAATTTCAGAAGCATTTTCATTTCGCTCAAGATAAAGCTTGATCTATCACTCTCGATCATTCCAAACATAAAATGTAACCTATCAGAAGAGAGGATATGCTTGTCTTACGTTTACCAAAATTGTTTAGAAAAAGCGAGGTAAACATATTTTCTATTTTATGAAATAAATTTACATTCTTTTAATTTTTCAAATAGCTCTTCAAAAAATCAATAAACAAGTTTTTTATCTCTAATTTGACAAAACGTAGTCGATTTTTCACATAACTTATATTACATAACAAATATGATTTGATATAAAATTTAATAAAATCTTATATACTTACAATCACTACAAGAAAAATGAATTTTAGTGACAAAATATTAAGTGACATTGTTGAAATTGTCACTTTTTGCATACATTTAGTGATAAGAATATTAGTTTTGTCACAATAATAATAGTGACAAGTGCAATAGTGACAAAATATATTTTTAAGTTGTCACTAATGGCTATTAGTGACAAGTTTATGGAACTTAAGTTGTCACTATTGACAATTAGTGACACCCTTTCAGTGACAACCTAGTGACAATAAATATTGTCACTATAATTTAGTGATAACTTTTTAGTTGTCACTATTAGGGTATCACTAAATGTCAATAGTGACAACTTTTTCACATTTTTTGTCACTAGTGTGTCTATATACATTATTTTAGTGACAATATTAAAATTCTTGTCACTTTGTCATTTACTATTTTGTCACTAAAATTTAAATTTTTTGTAGTGAATCTAATTTCTTCAAAACAAAACATATGCATACCTAATTTCGGGATCCACTTTCCAGGAACTCAAATAAATAACATTAAACAAATCCAACTTATTTCACAAACTTATACTACTCTTTCAAACTACTATATCAAATATCAAACAAATAGGTCCAAAAGGACTGAAGTTGCTTAACTGGCCGTCCTCATACAACATAAACAATACTAGATGACAAATTTACCCTTCACCCCCTAGTAAAATTAGGAACTTCGTCCTTGGTCACGGGCTTTTGTCCTCGGCCAAAATGCACAACTCTTAGTCTTATCAGCATTTTACTCTTTGCTAATTATTATTATAATAATTGAAACTGTTGGGAAGAGAGTTTTTAGTGGTGAGTGGATTATTCACGTAAAGTTTTAAGAAACGTACAAACCTTCATAGAATAAAACAAAAACATTACAAAAGGGAAAAACCGCGTAATATCCATTTGAAGGATTGACATGCAACCAATCATCGGGCTCCACGTGTAAATTTCACGCGTCAATTTTAGTTTGCCACTTTGCCTCACAAGTAACTACAAAATTTAGCTGAAAAACAAACACCCAATTCCATTTTGAAAATAATCAACAAATTTGGATGAAGCGAAATATTATTATTTAGAAGTTATGTGGTTAAGATTTAGTGGCACGAGAATTCATTTTTTTTTTATCAATTAAACTGTGTATTTACAGTTCGAACCGAAGAGCACAAAGAGTATAGGTCCTTCTCAATGTAACGTTTTTAGTAGGATTCGAATTTAAGTCTCACCTCTGGGGATTGCAAACCACTACCACCTAACTTAATTACTTTGAATTACAGTTTAGAACAATGAATTAAAAATGATACAAAAAATATGTTTATTTGATCAAATTAGAGGCATATTAATAAATGTAAATTACGAATACCCCTTCAGGTAAGGTTTAATTACAAAAATTACCCTCATGTATTGGATATTACAAAAATACCCATCATGTTTGTCATTTTCTTACAATTAACCCCTTGCCCTAAAATATTCCAATTTTGCCCTTGGGTATTATTTGTATTGTTTGTAATGTCTTATAAATGTTAAAACTTGAAATCTATTTATTATATCTTATAAATTAGAAAAGAGATAATTATATATTTACCGTCAAAATAATTGATAAAACTTATAACTGCCCATAAGTTTTAAAAAATATTGCAAAAAAAAAAAAACGTTTCTATATTTATTAGCAATTTAAATTGTAAAATATTAAATTAAATAGAATTTATATAATATATTTTATAAATATGAATTGTTTACACATTAGTTAAATGAATTTATTTTATAAATTAGTAAAGTAATAAATTATATTGTATCATAAATAAGATATTTTAATTTATTAAAGTTTATTTTGTATTATAAATTGATATTTATTGAAATTTATGGGAAATTATAAATTATATCAATTATTTTGGTGGTAAATATATGATTATTATTTTTATAATTTACAAGATATAAAAATTAACACCCAAAATTTAAAATTATTGTATTTTATAAACATTACAAATAACTTTCAAGAGCAAAATTGGAACATTTTAGGGACAATGGGTTAATTGTAAGAAGGTGACATACCTGAAGGGGATTTTTGTGATGCCCAATACGTGATGAAAATTTTTGTAATTAGGCCTTACCCGAGGGGGCATTCATAATTTACCCTATTAATTTTTTTTTCCCCAAGAGTTTAATCTCTTTCGAGGCGGGTTGGACACATTAATGTGACCACCTCTCCCAACAGGGATTCGAACAGAGACCGCTACTTTGTAATGACTAGTCTCTTCCACTAGACCAATCACCCTCTAGGTAGCCATCATCTGTCATGTTATATTCCTTTTAGGGACACTTTTGCATAAAAAGTATCCCTAAAACTCCCCCTAACACAGCGGATGGTGGCTACCTCGTAGGGTAGCCACGAAAATTCCATAAAATGGAACAAAATTCACCATCAAAATTTATTGTTCGGCCATAATAGGATTAATTACATCTAAAAGTGAGTGTTTTTATTTACTGTGGTGTCCATCTGTTTTAATTGTGAAATTTACCAGAAAGAGATAATTGTTGATAAAGAAAGCTTAACCGCACATGAACTTTATTACTAAAGGAGGTGTTTTGAGAAGAAAAAAAATACTAGTAGAAAAGGACCTTTCCACGGGAAATTCTTATTCAGATTGGTCGAACCCAAAATAACTACATAACAAATACAATATACTTATTTGATGCTTGGATGGGTTTAGCTAAGTCAAATTTGGACAAAAAAAAATCCCTTTCCACTTCTTAGAAAAGAAATAACAACAAAATTGATGGATTAAGTAAAAAATTGTATTTCATGAAGACGTAGAAAGTAAGATAGTAAATTGACTTTTATTCTTAGCAAATTTTTTAGTAAATATATTTTCTTTCTTACCATAACTAACATAGAGGATAGAGGATAAAATTGATCATAGACAATCTAGCTTGTATAATTAAATTTAAATAAAGAGAAAACATAACATTTGAATAATGTGTTGGGCTAATAGTCAAATATTTGATATTTTGTACAAAAATCAGACTCAACAAACTCTATCAAAAATAACTAGCAACTTAAAAATATAAATAAAAGAAAAATATAGAAGAAATATATGTTGTTTATGATTATTGCCTTATTTGAAATATAGAATCGACTAAATTTTGGCTCCCGCAGACTGGTTTTGTTCCAAGCAGTGCACTGATTAACTTGTTCAGTTAGGGCAAAAGTGAACAAATGGAGTATTTCACATTCAGATTGTGTGCTCGGGTTGGATCTGAAATTTTCCCAGTAATTTAATCTTTTTGTTTTCATCGATTCAAGTTGTTATATATCATATCAATTTTTTTCTTAGATGGTACCCAAAGGAATTTCCGAAATTCAAATATTTCTTGACGAATTTAAGACCGTATAAAGAGGTAACAATTATTAATCCAATACCTCATGAACAATTGAGTAATTTCCCAAACATAAAAAATGAATTATACTAAACCTGATGAATAGTAGTAATCGGTAATGTTGTAGTATCTTTTTAGTTACTTAGATCCAACACTAGTGGATTTAATCCATTGGGGTTGGATGAATGTCACATGGACATGAAAGGACAAAATATTGTCCTTACATACTCATGTGACATTCATCCAACATCCGGATGGATTAAATCCACCGGGAGAGGTACTAATTTTTCATCTTTTTATTGCTTTTGAATGCAAAGTAAAGTAGAGGAGTCAAAAGCAGTGATTTGGTCCCAAACTCCCAATCCATCCCCAATACAAATACATTATTATTTTCTTTATACTTTATAAGGTTGTCAGGTAATGTCGAATAGAAAGAAAGTGATAATGATCTTATTAATAAATTAATTAATGGAACCATACTTAAATAGAATGTACCGCCCTGATTCTCTGAATGGAACTTGTTTATGAAAAAGAAGATTTTATTAAATTAAAAAAATATCCCCACAAATACACAAAAGTAACCAAATTAATACCCCGATCCTTCCGCGTCAAAAAGTGTGGAAACCAAATACAGTACTACTAGTAATTAATTCTAATTCGAGAAAAGGAAGACAAAATAATAAATACCAAAATTTTAGCATCAAATTCAAACCCCCTCTCCTCTCCTCTCCTCTCCTCTTCAATTTCATCCATGCTGGAAATGAGAACAACACTCACATACACCCTACCCACCCCCCCCATGCCCCCACCCCCACCCCCACCCCCACCCCCTCCATTAAGGCATTAACTCTCTCTTTCCATCACAAAATTCACAGTATAAAAGAAATTGCCTCCAACCAAAACCAATCCAACCCATCTCTCACTCACTAAACACCAAAACAAAAATGCGCTCCACCGCCGCCGCTCCGCCGCTCCTCCTTCTCCTCCTAATCCTCGCGTGTATTCAATCTTTCAATGTAAGACCTCGAAAATCTTGTCTTCCTATATCTAATTTTAGCTTTCTTTTTTGTTTTTTCTTTCTGGCATTTTATCATACACTTTATGCACATTCTCAATTAATGCACATACATTTACTCTCTCTAAATGCAGGCCGCCGGAGAAAATGAGAACCCGTTCACCCCTAAGGGCTACTTACTCCGCTACTGGAGAAAACAGATCTCAAACAATCTACCAAAACCCGATTTCCTCCTCAACAAAGCCTCACCTTTAACCGCTGCCCAATCCGCCGCTTTCTCAAAACTCGCCGCCGACCAAAGCTCCTTAACTACCCAACTCCCCAATTTCTGTACCCAAGCAAACCTCCTCTGCTTCCCGGACCTAACACCAAGTCTCGAAAAACATGACTCTAGCGTCAACTTCAATTCCTACACAAACAAAAACTTCACCAACTACGGCACCGACCGCCCTGGCGGCACAGACGCTTTCAAAAGCTACTCCCCAAACGACAATGTAGTAGTCGACACTTTCCGTAGATACAGCCGAGATGCGACTGGTCACAACGACAAATTCTCCACCTATGCAACAGAATCGAACGTGGTCGACCAGAGTTTCAACACGTATGGCACCACCGCTACCGGAGGCGAAGGAAAATTCGACAACTACAATGGCCAAGTTAATGTGCCTAATCTAAGATTCACTTCATACTCGGATAATAGTAATGGACGAAAGCAATCGTTCACTACGTATACAGATCAGGCGAATGCGGGTGACCAGAGGTTCACGAGCTATGGGAAGAATGGTAATGGAGCTTCAAATGAATTTACGAGTTACGGTAGGGATTCAAATGTGATGGGGTCGGGTTTTATGAATTACGGTGAGAATGGTAATGGTGCTAATGAGAGTTTTACATCATACGGGACTAATACGAATGTCCCGGAAAATACTTTTAAAAATTATGGTGCTGAAGGTAATGCTGCTGTAGAGAGTTTCAAGAACTATAGAGATCAATCCAATGTGGGTGATGATAATTTTGTGACTTATGGTAAGAAGTCCAATGGAATCGAGGTGGGTTTCGAGAATTACGGACAGTCGTACAATGAAGGTACTGATAAATTCAGTGGTTATGGTAAAGATGCTACTGGGGCTAATCTTGACTTCAAGATTTATGGTGTGAATAATACGTTTAAAGATTATGCCAAACAGGGTGTTAAGTTTTCTAGCTATATTAATGAGAGCAAAACTTTAGGGGCTTCTTTGGCGAAAAAGGAAAATAAGTGGGTGGAGCCTGGTAAATTCTTTAGGGAGGAAATGTTGAAGAATGGTAATGTTATGCCTATGCCTGATATTCGAGATAAGATGCCGAAAAGGTCGTTTTTGCCCCGGGTCATTGTGTCGAAACTACCCTTTTCGACATCGAAGCTCGGAGACATGAAGAAGATTTTTCACGCAGGCGATGATTCGAGTTTGAATAAAATGTTGGTTGACTCGTTGGAGGAGTGCGAAAGAGCACCAAGTCCTGGTGAGACTAAGCGTTGTGTGGCCTCGATCGAGGATATGATAGACTTTTCAACTTCGGTGTTGGGGAGGAATGTTGTAGTCCGGACCACGGAGAATACTAAAGGGTCGAGTGGTAAAATCATGATTGGGGAAGTCAAAGGGATCAATGGTGGAAAAGTCACGAAGTCGGTATCGTGTCATCAAAGCCTTTACCCGTATTTACTCTACTATTGTCACTCGGTTCCAAAAGTGCGGGTCTATGAAGCGGATATCTTGGATCCGGATTCCAAGATCAAGATCAACCGTGGTGTTGCCATCTGTCATTTGGATACCGAGTCGTGGAGTGCGGGTCATGGAGCATTTATTGCTTTGGGTTCGAGCCCGGGAAAGATTGAGGTATGCCATTGGATATTTGAGAATGATATGACTTGGGCAATTGCGGACTGAGATTATGGTTGGATGGATCATGGATCGGAGCTTCATTTTATAAGATTGGAGTTGAACCAGTTGTGTTACGGAAAGGGTGAACCACTGGTTTGACCTTATAATTAAATCCTTATAATTAAACTCATTTATATTATTGCTAAGTTATTTTTTGTTTTCTAATTTAGATTGAATTAGATTATTACATGATTATGGCATTGGGATTAGTCATAATTCAGTTATAAATATGATGACTAAGATGATATTAAGTGCCTTTTGCCAGTTTATTGATGTTTTATTTATTTAGAACGGTATATTTGTTCTATAATTGAATGTGACGGCTTAGTATTAGAATTTATCAAATGGAATAAAGTAAAAGCCATCAATAGAAGGTTATGATACCTAAGTTTATTAAAGAACTAGAATTCTTGATTGTTTTAAGTACATAGAATCATAAATGTTCGGGTGTAAAGTACATGACATTATTTAAAACGACTGAAAGAAATGCCTAATAAAGTCGGCCATGTAGATTGTAGATTATGCATTATTAGAATTCTATATATTATGATTTACTTATTTATAAATTTATACAATTATCATCATTTATGACAAATTTGGCTCACAAGAGAATAGTATTTTTTAAATTATTAGGGGGGTGGGGGGGGGGATTCTTGTGGAACATCAACTATATAGGAAAAGTCCAAAATAACCTTATTACTCTTTCACTCACGGGTGACCAATATTTTGTTTAGATCTACTCGAAGAAATGCCAAATAAGCTCTTGGCAAGAGACTTTTAAAATAACGTAAATAATGTGGAATCTTTATAGTGGGATGTTATCTAAATGTCAGAATTATGACAATATTACTATATATTATCCAACTAAATTAAAGTAAATATGGATTAGTTAAAAAAATAAAAATAAAAGGTCAAATATGTGTACATAAATGCTTTCTTTTTAATATCATCAACATTTAAACTACAATGCAATATTTCTACTTTGGTATAGTATAGATTTAAGTAAACATATAGAAGGAATATTGAGGTAAGAAGGTCAATGAAAAAACAGTTGGAGTTGGAGATAGAAATGAATTAAATGAGCACACAACAAAAGTACACAAACGAGTGTTTGTTCACATGTATGTTAAAAGCTAGTATATTGGTGGTGGTCCTCCTAAATAAACCACCACCACCTATTTCTATTGATATTGTTATTGCTATTGCTATTATATATGTATATGTATATGTGTGTGTTGGGATAAAGCCATTTTCCAGCTGTTTGTTGGGCCACTACCCCCTTTTCATTCTTTTTCTTATTCTTTTTCACAATTGCCAGCAATACTTGCATAGTACTACTATCCTCCTTGTCTTGCTATTTATTTATGCTAGTGCTTATACTTCATCCTTTATTTAAAGGATAGAATATAATCGAGTATTATTGAATAAAAGTCTATTGTGTAAGTTTGGTCCGTTGTTATTATTGACTTGGGGGTCGGTCCGTTGAAGCTCCAACTTGCTTTAATTGGAACAAACATGAGTCATGCTCGAGTAATTTGATATTTTCTGATGAATTTGTTATTTTTGAGCTTACCTTCTAAAAGTATCAAATCATAAAATAGTCTTTCCGACAACGCTACAAGCCCAAAATGAATGTGTATGGAGCCGTTGTTTAGCCATTCATTGAAAAATGAATGGGTTCTTGATAGGCCTCAGCCAAGGGTGGAGCAGTTTGGTAGCTCACAAGACTCATAACCTTGATGTCACCTCTACTTCCAAAAAATTGGCACTTCGATGTCAACGGTAAATGTTGGTAATCGATATCTAATGGACTTGCTCAAATGGTATAAAATCTGGGTTTTTAAATGATTTTTTGACCAAACTCGTTTCATCTTATAATTTGGATTTGAAATATGTGAGGGGTCCGTTCTACTTGGATACACGCAAGGGCACTATGCGTATTTGTTGCAGCAAGAGGATTGATTACCTATCCCATTTCAATTAATAATTAACGAACAATATTTTATGAACAAGACTCGAAGAATCTTCACAGAGTTTGTCCATATTCTTTGTACTCTTCAATAAGTAAAAGATTCTCAATAAATGGCGCTATAAGCCAATGAAAATACTAATCCACTTAAATAATTGCAGAAAATTATAAAGATATTCGAGTTTATTACATGTAAAAAATATTCAAGCAACTGTCAAGTTTGTTAGCAAGATGACATGCAATCTCCACTAATAAATGAACTCTTAAGAAATGTTTAACTTTTCAATCTTGTGCATTCATAAAACAACTGGCATGCACATAGAGAAAAACAAACTGGTATGCACTTAATCATTAACCTTATTCATTAGTATAGTAAAATCGAATATATCCCATTGGAAAAATGCAATAATTTTGTTGCTTATGTTTTATCCAACATTTGTCTTGCTTTGTTCTAGTAATTGAAGTTCTGATTAGAAGTTTAGTCATTATTATAATAAATTGACATTGCCTCTTCTATCCTATAATAATGACAAAAAATATGTCAATTAGTCAATCATGAAGTTTAGTAACTAATATCATAAAGTACAACGTTTACAAGATCACTACTCAAATGTAATAAAACATACTTCATAAAATTAGAAATGCAGCATTAGGTGCAGAGATAGAAGAAAACCTCCAATTTCAATTACAAAGAAATCATAACTACAAGTACAGCCATTCTGCAGTTACATCAACCGCCGGCAACTCACTAAATAAAGCTCAAAACAACTAAACCTCAAATGTCTACAATTAAATGAAAAATAGTGGTATAACATAGCTGACGAGCTAAAAGCCTAAAAATTCCGAACTTTTTTCTCTTTTTCTTATTAGTTATGCATTAAAAGTTCAAATAATTTACCATATATTGATACACTGAAATTTGTATATTCTCATTTTTTTTTAATCTTTTTCCCAATCAGATAAAAGTACAATAAGAGAAATTACATAATAATCACCACGATGGATCCTCCGCATCTTTTCCAACTCTCGATCAACCATCATTCTCATTATAATCTGGCAGCTTGCACGCAGAATCACCTAAGATTTCTGTAACCGAAGGATTAAGTATTCAGAATATACCACATATTCCATTCAACATGTAAAAGATACGATAAATATGTTCCAGAAACTCAACCAACCTGTGTATATATATTTCAGACATGATTCTCCTGCAAGTGCCTTTTGTTGTCTCTTTCTGAAGATCCAAGCCTTCCGGTCCCGTTTCTATCTTCTGGATAGGCATGGTGGTTTTGCTTTTGTTTTCCATCCTGAGGTCTATGCAATGGGCTACCGGGCTTCCTCTTGCGAGTGTTCGACCTCGGTGACTGATATCCCCTATCTGCATCATCAAACGGTGCCAATTCCCCTTCTTCCACAGTGTCAAGATCATCTCCAATCGAGGATTGGCCCTTCACGTGCTGAGAGTTGTTCTCATGTGAAGGTTTGGACCAGCTTTGCTTTTTTTCACGCTTCTCACTAGGCACTTCAATATCCTCCAATTCTCTCTCAAGCTCATCCATGGGGTCAATTTTACGAGTTATATCTCCACGAGCCTTTCTACGTTCAAAGGCTGCTTTTAGCTTCTCTTTGTCAAGCTTTTTTGTAGCATCTTGAGGCGACTGGGCAACTGTATTGTCCTTGATGGGCAGGTTTCTACCATGATATTTATCCTTTGGTTCTACTGTATCCCTCGTTTCAGTTTTCCCAGAATTCCCTTCTTGATCGTTGTCGCTATGTCCTTCAATCCCGAACTTGGGTTTATTCTGGATTTCCACTGAGTTCCCTTGGTGAGTCATTGTTTCTCGTTTATCATCTCGTTTTTGATCTTGAATGCTACTGATTTCAGAGCTCTCATACTCATTGTTCCGTGTTTGACTGATTCTAGGAGGTCCACTGTGGTTATCAGCATGTGGTTGATCGGGAATCGGCCTTGAGGAAACCGGTTTCACGGGTGCTGCTGCCTTTGAATTATGAGACGAACTGGGAACGTGTTTTTCATCTGCAGGACCTTTCGACTGAGGTCGTTGACTGCCTCCGGCACTCCCTTCTGCTTCACTAGCCTGTGATGGTGGTAGTCTGTTTTGTTCATACAATTCCAACATCTGGTTGCTAACCTCTGCAAAGACCAAGGAATCCATCTGAGAAAGAATTCATTTTTTATCTCTGAAATCAACATGCAGAAAAGTTATATGGTTAAAATTAATTGCATAATCCTTGACCCTCCCCTTTTCTCCTTTTGTGCAAAATGTGAAAGAAAGTTGAGTTCGATTAAAAGAACTATCTTATCAAACATTTGCCATGAATCTGATTTGTGAAAGCAACCAAAGACAAAACACCGACCCTCGAGTTGGCGTGGGGTGACATCAAACTCCTGCCACCAAACCTTCTCACCATCGGATGGAAGCTTTACTTTGAGAAACTTGGCAGCAAGGAAAATAGCACCTGCTGCAATGTGATGAGGCTTAAATTGCAAGCAGAGTGATGTTCGAAGCCTGCATTCCGCTTTCTCGGGTCAAAAGGAGAAGAGGTAGAAAGGCCATGGATAAGCATTAATTAAAGGGACTATAAGTACATCATACCCATCATTAACAAAATTCCATGCAACTTGAGCCAAGGCATTTTGAGCAACCTTGAATTTCTTGATTGCCTCGACAAGGGGTTTATAAGGATGATGTACATTAAAATCATACCCGAGCGTTCCAAGAAGAACTCTTTCTCCCAATAAAATAAGTTCTTTTTGTTGTTCATACACTTCCTGCGTAGAGGATAATAAAACATAAAAAAACTGTCATGTAATAATTATAAAGCTGAAATAATACAGGCACAGCATAATATCAAGCTTTCAGCTATAGGCCTCTAGAGGAGTAAAACTAAGAAGTAAAATGTAAAACGGAATCAAACTCGAGCAGTGGAAAGCCAACAAGAAAATAACAACTAGAGGAAACCACCTTCTGCTTGATCCTTTGAACAGTTGCAGCATCCTTTTTATGAATAATTTCATACGACACCATAATTACATCTTTTAGAGGACGAGGAGTTTCTTCAACCTTACCCGCAAGAAACATACATACTGTGGCAATAGTCTGCAAACAACATGCAAGTCAGCTTTCCAAAATTTTAATCATGATTACTACAAAATCATCAGAGAATTTCTAGTTATTAAAGCAAACTGTTAAACTGAAAGTACTATCTTCACTTGGACATTTTTTTGACATTCTCATCTTTATCAATTCATTAGGTAGGTGTTCTTTTCCTTGTGTTAGAGAAATTTATTCATTCTTTTATGTTTAGTAATTTATTTGGTCTTAGATTAATCATCTTTGCATAGCTCTCATGGAAAAGCAAAACCAAGAGGAGCCTTTCCAGGAAAGAAAACTGGCAGACATGAAAAATCAGATAGTGGCACAAGAATTCACACTCACACACATACCAAGACATAGAGACAACAATTACTGCATGACAAATCACTGAAACAATACATCAAGTCCCATGTAATATGATTTAATTTAAGATAAAACAATCCCTAATGATTTTTACAATTGGTTCTCAATCCCCTCAAATGCAAGTACGAGGTATAAGGTGTAAGATATGTGTGTCTGCACAATGGTAAGGGGTACAGCTATACCCAGCCTGAAGAAACGGTACAAACCCTCTTGAGAAACCAGTTCATTAGAAAGAAAACAAAAATTGCAAATATAATGTAGCCTGTGAATTTTGGCTTTACTCAAGACATTTAATAAATTGTAGCACAAGAAGAAATGAGGGCAAAGTTGCTTGAAATTATAACCATAGCAATACAAATTCTAATGTCAACAAGTTCCTTCCCTTAATGCTATTTTGTGACTTAAATTTTAAAAAAAATGACAGAGAAGGGACTCGCACTTTATTGTTCCTAACTTACAAGAAGACTATTTTATTACACCTAAAAAACAACAGAAGTGAATACACATAAATGGTCTCTGAAGTTCGAAAAACAAAATCACCACTGTTCTTAACTTCTAAATCGCAGTAACTTGTCCCTCAACTTAAAATATAATTCCATATTAGTCACTGAAAGCAAAAATTTCACCCCAATATTTTCAAGGAATTTCAGCGTGATGCTAGGTGAATCATATCTCGAAGCTGAAGATGATTTGAAGTTCGCAGATTGACCTAATTACATCAGTAGTTCGACCAGACATACAGAAGGTGCAGTAGTAATATCCTAATCTATAGGAACCTACTCCCGGAACAGAATGAATACTTGGCTCAAGGGTATGGGGAACTACTGACCAACTTCTACTACTCTTCCTTGAGGCGCAGGTTTTGCTTTCAATAGATTCTCTAAAGCTAAATGGTATCAAAACAAAACACAAAATAAGCAAAATGGTTTTAGGATTTGTTAACAGAATATTAGCTCTTGCTTTCAGAACTCCTAAAGGGGTAAAAACTGTAAGTTTCATCAAGAACAAGCTTTTAAGCCATAAACAATTTCAAAATCATGATTTCTGGTCAGACTATTCTTACTTCACATGTTAAACCAAGTGATCAACTAGCTAATTTATTTACGAAAGCATTAAGCGGGTCAATTATATATGTAACAAGCTTGGAGCATATGATATATATTCTCCAGGTTAAGGAGAAGTCCTAAGGGAATTATGTCATTGCAATGAGATTCATTCCAGTATAAATACATATTGGCTCTTCCTATCACATGAATTCTTTCATTTTTCTCTCTATAATCACAATAGTACTAATTAGACAGGAGTAACTGCTTAACAACCCGTATCATATACCATTCGTTTAAAACATGGCCATTAGTTGCAGTCATCATGAACCAGAACTAAAGAAACAAAACCATGAAAGCTCCAAAAGCATTAAAACGGGATTCTGCCTTTGTGAATAATTTGCAAGTCAAACTCCAGCCTTACAACAGGCCTCAATCAGTCTGAAATCATATGATTTGAGCAGTCATACATTGAAGGATCGTGCCACAGTCACATTTTTTAAGTAAAATTTTCTTAAGCTTCACTGAAAGGATAGTAAAAAATTAGCCTACCCCTTATTTCTCACAACCGAGAAAGTCTCTTTCAGAGTTTAAATTGCTCTAGGAGCACCTATTTTCACTATCATTCGAGAATGTAACAACCGCCATTACCTTTCTTCATACTTCTTTGCTTGGTTCTTTATATTATGATGGTTTCGACCACATCCATCAAGATCATAAAGGGAAAAAAAATGATGTTGCTGCATCGCCGTTATGCTACAGCAATCACCCACTTATCAGCGGTCCAATGTGACAAATAAAAATTGGGTGTTAATTTTTATGGGATGACCACTTTGGCCTTAAAGAACCCACATGGGCCGCGGAGTGGAAGATATTTTGTCTATAAATTGGACAGGTTTTGCTGTCAGTTACTAACATATGACAAAGTAATAAGTCGAGAAACTAAGGTATCCCGTTTTGAGATTATAGTTACGGGGCTTTTTGTAACAGAATAAGAAGCAATATTTTTGACAAAAAAAATTCTGCATATAACAAAAATTGTGAAAATCATATAATCAATCAACTTAACAATTTATTCTAATAAGCAAACTATGTGGTCATTCAAAACCACCACCACCTACCATATGTTTATCAACTCCAGATAAAAGTAAAAGTAAAGAAAAATAGATATTTACTCACCCTCCTATCATTTTTTGCAAGGGACTGACGAAGGAAGAAACGATGACAAAATATCATTGCAGTTGCAATCGTTACCTGGGGCCTGCATCATGAAGCATCCCGAATTATATTATGATAAATTAAATGATTTTTAGATTTACAAGATTTCATGGAAAATTTTGAGATGTTCCAAATATAACAGGACCGCGATAATAATATACCAATCACTTGGGATTCAAACTGAAAAACCGTGTGCAGATCAGAATTATAACCAGTATATGGTTCACACACTTACTCTTTTTTTTTATGTGTGCATTATATAGTCATCACTTCAATTATATGCCATTCCATTCATTCAAATATCAACTTAATAAATACAGTTTACGACAACTGATTCACATGGTATCATTGATATCTCACGTGTCAACATGTCCATGTAGTAGGTCATGCCCTTGTATTAGAAAGCCGTTATTCATGTATGCTTTAGATATAAAAAAAATGGATGTCAAGAGATAAAGGCAAAAGAGCTGATATTTAGACTTCTATAGCTGAAGAAAAGAGCAGCAAGCAATCGAGCAACAATTTACTTGCATCAGAAATACTAAAAAAAAAAAACAATACTTCCTTATAACTAGTTGAAATATAACAAATTCAAATATAAAAACACATGCATTTTAAATAAAAGAAAACTTACACTTTGAGCCTCATGCCTAAATCTTGTAAGAATGTGCAGTATGACTTGCGTAGGTAGGCCTCTTTCTTCAAATCAATGCCATCTAGTCTAGAAGGGGAATTTTCTTCAATTTCCTTCCTAGAGAAATACCAACGCCCACCACCTTCTTCTGGCCTTTCCTGAGAAACCCTATAATTCGATTCAGATGCTCCAAGATGTGAGGGCTCACCACACAATAGAGCAGCCATTTGCGACTCCTTTCTCCCCCAAAATATTACAACGAATGCTGGATGATGTCTCTTATGCTAATGAAATAAGATCAGGAAACTACATAAATCAACGAAATAGAAGATTAAAAGGGAGGGAAACGAGGTACAGGCATATTACAGTCTCACAGACAAGAAGGAAAAAAAAAAGGACAAAACCCAAGAGGTAAGCATAGAATATATACAGCAGAGAAAATATTGATAAGTACATAAACCGAAACATAATGATTCTGGAAGAATATATCAAATTTGAAAGTGATCTTGATTATCAACCTATTAACTTCATAATCAAATATCACAAAATTCTGCTATAACTAAGTGAAATTTCATCATTAGAGCTAGCAATTCAAACAGATGATATTCAAATTCAGCCTTCGCAAGTTCATTTTCCTCAAAAAATTTGTTAATTAGGTTATGAATTTAAGTATTGCCCATCACTCAAATAATATAACTGATTAAATATATAAACTCTCAACTGATAAATGAGGTTTGCATATATCTCTTGTCTTTTCACACAAGTATGCCATGACTTTGTACATACATTCTTTACACAATTACAAATATTCCTCAATTTTAAGCAAAATCTTAGTTCCCGCAAGGAAAAAAATCATTATTTATCGTCAAGTGTCAACTTTTGGAATTTGGATTACTTTATGATAATAGGGCTTAATAAATATATTTTCAATCTTTACAAGAATGCGCCCATGAATTCGTTCATATTCTACACCAAATTACATATAATCCTCTTGTTTTGAGCAAACTCTTAGTTCTTCAAAAAAATTAAATCACATTTCACTGTCTAGTATCAGTTTTTTGAAATAATTTTCCCACAAACTCCAACTACATTTCTTCGTAAGTAGTTTAATTATATATTTTAAAACTTATATTTTTTAAACATCACATATATTTCAAGAATCAAAAGATCAACTAAAATGGTTAAAAAGAGTGAGAAAAATAACTCTCCTTAAACTTATCTTCATTAAAAATTGGTATATTTTAAGAACAACTTCCATGTAATATTCTAAACAACCAAATGAATTTTGAGCTAACATCACTTGCGAATGACGACAGTGCAGAAAGATATAACAGGGAGACGCCTAAAAAACAGCAGAGTATTAGACCCAAATTACAATCAAAAAGTAACAGGCAAAAAATACTCTTGCAGAAAGATTGCATATTAAGAAGGTTTATAGTTCTTTTCAGGCAAGGGACGAGCGCTGGGAAGGGTTGCAGATGGCCTGACCATGGGGAGTATGGAAGGCAAAATTATCCTGCAAAAGAAGGATAAGGATAGTGGGAAAGAGATGGGACATTCCCTTCCTAGGCACGAGAGGCACAGAGGAAGGAGAGATGGCTAGGAATGGGGTTGATGGACAGGCAACATGGAGCAGGAGGCAATGTTAGTTGGGAAATGTGGCCACAGGTAATGAGGGTGGACCTTGATGGTAAAGATGGTGTTTCAATTTGAGTGTGCATGGGATTCACTATACAATTTCCATTTGATAAGTGAAATAATTCGATTGAGAAATGTAAATGTAAAATAACGATATTTCAATGGCAAACTGCACCCCAAGATGTGCAACTACAATCGAGGTCCAAAACAGACACTAAAGTTTATAACCTCAGTCAATAATTATCTACTATTGCAAATAAATGGTTTTCCTCCTATATACTTCACTTTACATCACCCTTCATCACATAATTACTTTCCCATTTGGCCCTCAAGTATGTTACAGGAATCAGTTCCCACATCTATATTGAGCTGACATCATCATGCTCTAAACAAATTTCAATCTCTTAATTTTTTTCTCAGAGGATAATCAAAAGCTCAAATTTAATTGGTTGAGTTGTCTGTTGTTTCATTTTAAAATTTTGAGATGACTTAAAGAGATGATTAAGAAACAAGATAGTGTGAGGTGTTATATATGTGATCCCAAAAATTATTAAAATAGACGTAGTCACATAGTAAAAACAAATACAGAAAGGATAAAACAGTATGCTCTCTTAATATGGATCTTAAAATGAAATCGACAAGCACCAAAATAGAATAGTCTCCAGACGAATTAATTATAGTAAATACAAAGCTGAACGGTGGCGGGTCTCTTTATGAATATAAAAACTACATAGTCGTGCAATATGCATACATAAATTGCATTATTTTTCAGTTCACTCAATAAAAATCTTTTGCAAATGTTAATTTAAGATTACCTTTCTGCTTATTCTGTAGGTTAATAAAGAATTAGATATTTGCCTGACTAAAACCTAAAGTTATTCTGCTAATATGGTGTATCTGGCTTGAGTCCAACAAATTTTCACTAACATCAGATTTAAGAACTCTGGCTCTGGGTTCTATCATATTCCTACAATTAATTTTTCAAATGGACTTTTCTCATTAGCACCTCACCCCGACCCCACCCCACCCCCACCCCAGCACATGCATGTAGAAGACGCAAAATAACAAATTATAGAAAGTTTTCTTATGCGGTATGCTTATGGAAGTATCGCACGTATTGTTGAAGATATACCATTCGTCCCAATCTTTATTAAACGATCAATCCCACTTATTGTTGCCTCAAATTGGAAGGAAGAGAACAAAACAGCAAATATACAAGTTAACGATTTCTATCCAAGATCGCATTTTTTAACTGTAAATATAGCAACTTTAACACAAGAATGTCTTTGAAGATCCACAAAGGCAAGAAACTCAATTGTCATCCCTAAATTACAATATTAATGATTATAATCTACCTTTTACCCTAAACTTCCATGTGTGTTCACTGCAAGAACAAAGTACAAAATTGACAGAACAAGGAACTAAATTACAAATATACTCCACAAAACTTACAAATTAAAATTGAAGGCTTATTGTCCTAAACCCACTTAGAACAAGACAATAGTAGTGACCACACACAAATTATTACAGTTACAGGAAAAACTCAATCGCCACAATAACTTCTCTATGCTCAACATTTAATTGAAAATTTCAAAACTAAAAAGCAATAAACTTGGACCAAAAGATAACACCGAAGCACAAATTTAGGAAACCACGGAATTAGGGCAAATTCAGTTCGACCATATCAATAACACAAATTCTCACCGATTTTTCGAAGGCGGCGGCGGAATTAGTTCGCTCGGTAAGTGGCAGAGGGCAATGAGACGGCTCTGTGATCGCGTAAGGCTTCGGTGAGGGCTAAAAGGAAATGGAAATACTTAATTAATTCTATTTTCCCAGAAAATATTTTAATAGCAGCTTTTATGAAACAAATTACTTTTATCAGTTACCACATTTAATATTCTAATCCAGCTTCTTTGAGTTTGGATTGGGCCAGTCTCTTCTTCCTTTCAGTTGTACGGCTTATAGGCTTTTGGTAGGTAAAGCCCAAAAATAATTCATTATTTGGGCTTCGTCAAAAGATATGATTAGAAATTTGATCAATTATATTGTCAATTGGTCGAATTAGGTTCATCCAGATCCGATTCATTTATATCGAATTGGAATTTGTCGAATTCGGAATTACTCAAATTGTGCTTGGATCTAAATTTCTTGAATCATCTTGATCGAATTTGGTCGGATATTGAATCTTTTTCGGATCCAATAAAATTTTTATTTAAAAAATTACAATAATATTTTTCTGAAACAAGTTTATTAACTTTATATTTTTATTTAATTTTAGCTCACATGTTCAAACTTTCTTTACTAATATTCATAGTTTTAGATGAAAATATACGTTTCAATAAATTTATAAACGAGTTATAAATACTATCTTCTTAAATACAGTGAAATATTATTAATATTACTTACTTGTATAAAATATTATGTATATATCATTCTTTTTATTTATTGTCGAATACAGATCAACCTAAATTCATATTTGTTTCATGTGTATCAGTTTACATATCTTATAATCGAATCAGGTCCTTCGAATTTATAATATGACAATTATCCTAATAACCCGGATCGTTTTTGGATCAGATTCGAATTGAAATTTGCCCCATCTACAATCCTAATATTATTGATTTAAGTTGATATTATTACCTTAGCTAGAACAGTTTTCATATTGCCAGAAAACTGAGAATATTTTAAATACTTTACTATTCAATCAATCTATTTGAGGATGTAATCGAGTAGAATGGTAACGATCGCCATATTGTTCAAGTTAAGTTGGAATTTTGTATCGAACTTGATCTTGCATTTGAGTTTGATTTTATTGTTAAATGAACTGAGCTCAAACGAGGTTTTATCGAATTAACTTGATTTAAGTAATTTGATAATTTTAGTTGATTATATCAATGATAGTTGGAGGGATACAGTTTCCATAGAAAAAAAATTGAGTTCTGGATTGTATAATAAATGTAGGGCAAATTATAAACAAAATGTTATGGTCATAAAGCAGCAGAGCAAATGCAGCATAAACGATGATAGTTTTAGTAATTCATACAATATATTGGAAGTATGACATAAATTAAGATAAACAAAGGATTGAAACAAAGTTACTTGATATACAATTCGAGTTCTTTTAAGCTCGATTTGTAACATAAATTAAACAAGCTTAAACATCAATTATTATTCGATAACTTGTAAAGTTCAGTTCGAGCTTGACTCAATAAGCTAAAAGTTGAAATACATGTAAATTATCAAGTTATCTTATACTCGGCTCGAGCTCGTTCGATAAAGCTCGTTTGAGCTCGACTTATTTAACAATCAAATCCAACTCAAACACAAATATTCAAACTCAATAAAATTCAAATAAAGCTTGAACAATTTGACGTTCGGCACTACTTAACTTGATTACACCCCAAAGTAAAGGTGTGGTTTATTGATCTTTATTTAAATTTAAAATTTATCATAAAGAAAATGTTTCAAAGCACAGAACATACTTACATATATCTCAAACTTATCGAGTACAAAAGTGTAATCAGATTTTTTGATGGATAGTAAAAATGATTTTTTAGGCTTCACTAAAATAGAAATCATATTTAAGATTATAAATATTAATATTCTGGGTCTGTCTAAAATGAGATTTCGAGGGATGGAGAGCACATAAGATAGCATTTATCTTGGTGACACGTGTCCCCTTAAAATTAAAGTTAAAATAATTTATTTTCTCAAAGACAAATTTACCCTTTTTTATGAATAAATTTCAACAACACCCCTTGTGCTTTTTCTAATTAAAAAAACAATGTTATTTTTATCAGAAAAAGAACCCTGTACTTTTTTTATTATTGGCAAAAGTATCCCTCTCAAGTCAAAATGACAATTTTAACCCATCAAATGATGAAAAAACATCCCCTTAAATTAAAATATTATAAATAACCCCTGACAACATTAAATTTTTGCAATAAACCCCTGTTATTTAAAAAAAAAAAATTGATAAAAGCTTTCATATGATTTATGAAGTCCACTTTAAAAATTTGACAAAAATATTATCCCCAAAAGTTACATATTGTTGTACTTTACCACCCATATGTACAAAATAATCATTAAATTACCACCTAAAATAATTTTATTTAATTTTTGTTCGGCGGAAAATATTGTGCCCCTTTAGTCACAACACTTCTAACAAGTCCAAATACTTCGCTCATGTAAAAGAACCGGAAATCCGAAGTTAAGTAGAAAAATATTTTATTTGTAAAGAGAAAGTAAAAAACGCACGTCATGTTTTGACTAATTTTACCCTTAAAATACATGTGATGCGCATATATGAGTTTTTCGGCGATCGAAATTGGCATAAAATCATTTAAGGGTGAAAAATGCAACGGATCTCATACGTACTTATTTTATACTTTAGGTGGTAAAATTCAAAATATGTATTATAATACAAAAAATATTAAAATGATTTGATTTGTGTTAAAAAATTAGAACTAATTGAGATTGCTAAAAAAGAAAATCCTACTCATAAAATGAAAGTGGGGTTGTGTGGGTATGAGGAATTGGGGTTGGGCGGTCTTGTGGTCTCGGAGGTGAATGAAGAGGAATTGGGCGGGGTTGCAATAATTGCAATTATCCCCTTCAAGATTTTAGGTATTTTGTGTTCAATTGTAAATGTTCCCTTGAGAGATAAAAATGGTGAGTTAACGGACACATATTTGGTACATGATATTTTTCATCCAAAAACTAGCGGCCGAATGAAATATAAAAAAAAGTTATCCAACTTTTGTACGAAATGTGTCTTTTTGAAAAGTTTGGTATGAAATATATAAAGTAGGCAGAAATTTCGTATGAAAAGTGCAATTTTCTCGATTTTTGTTTTTGTTTTGGAAAGATATTTGATATTAATTAGAGATTAGGAAGATTTTTTTAAACATATTAATTAAATGGTTAGTATGTAATTTAATATATATTTATTTTTTCTAAATGTCCGATGCCACATCATCATTGGACATTTTGACCAAATTTTGTGGTTCAGATTTATTGTTGACTTTTTTTAATGGCTAAGATGGGGTATCTCATATACACTTATGTTCTATAAAATCTTATTTTAGAAAGACCCTAATATTCTAGGGTGTTTGTAAAATAAGATTTTATAGAATATAAGTGTATATAAGATACCACATCTCAAACACTAAAAAAAAATCAACAACAAATATGAACCACAATTTATGGTCAAAATGTCCAATGCAGATGTGTCATCGGACATTTCAAAAAAATAAACATATGTTAAATTACATATTAACCCTTTAAATAATATGTTTAAAAAAACACTCTAATATCTAATTAACTTCATATCTCTTTCCCCCAAAAAAATTGAGGGAATTATACCATAATAAACTTTTGTCTACTTTATACATTTCATACCAAACTTTTCAAAAAGACACATTTCGTACAAAAGTTGGGCAACTTTTTTTACATTTCATTCGGCCGTTAATTTTTGGTTGACAAAGGTCATGCGTCAAGCACGTGTCCGTTTAAGTCACCATTTTTATCTCTTCAGGGGATATTTGCAATTGGACAAAAAAAACTTAAAAAGGTAAAAAATTGGGAAGGGTAATTGCAGTTATTGCCACCACCAATTCCTCCATCTTCACCTCTGGCACCACAACCACCGTCCAACCCTTCCCCGCCTGAAAACAGATCTTTACATGAGTAGTTGGACCGTAAGAAGTGTTGCGACTAACTATGAAAATTCAAGTGTGAGGCACATGTATATTTTCCGTCGACAAAAATTAAATAAATTTATATGAGGCGGTAAAGTGCTTAATTTGTACATATGGGTGGTAAAGTGCCACAATATATAATTTTGGGGGATAAGATTATTGTCAATTTTTTAAAGTGGATTTCATTAATCATATGAAAGTTTTTGTCAGTTTTTTTTTTTTAAAAAAAAAAGGAGATTTATTGCAAAAATTTTAAGCTACGAGGGGTTATTTGCAATGTTTTAAGTTAAGGGGATGTTTTTTCATCCTTTGATGGGGTAAATTTATCATTTCGAATTGAGAGGGATATTTTTTGGTAATTTTTTTTTCTGGTTACATATTTTTTTTTGGTTACATATTTTTTGGTAATTGGTAATAGGTAATAAAAAAAAAATACATGGTTTTTTTTGCTAATAAAAATAACACAAAACCTCTTTTTAGTTAAGCAAGGCCAAAAGGGTGGTGTTGAATTTCACTCATTAAAAATGGTAGATTTATGTTGAATAAAATAAATTATTTAACTTAAATTTTAAAGGAATACGTGTCACCAAAATAAATATTATCTGATATGCTCTTCATCCCTCAAAATCTCAACCCAATATTCTATGATCCAGTACTTCACTATATTAAAATCAATAGCTCTTCCTTGAAAACTGACAATTGGTTTCAATCACTTTAAATTAAGATTAAACCTCATAAAAATAAAAAAAAAAAAAAAAAAAAAAAAAAAAAGAGTTAAGATTAAACCATGATAAATGCGTATTACAAACAAGGGAGAATTACTCAGATTACCTTAAGATTTAGTGTAATTATACAGATCATCTTTCATATTTAGAAAATTACTCAAACTACCTCTAAGATATTGAATTCATTATAGTTATTTCCTTACAGTGTTAGTTTCGTCAAAAGAATATTTGAATTCCAAAAATACAATCTAATAAAAGAATTTGATGTGAAAAATGGTGAAATTGTGACATTCGATTAATTTGACGAAACAAACTTACATGTCATTACGTGGCAAATTTTATG
Source organism: Penstemon barbatus (assembly GCA_003313485.2). Classification (NCBI taxonomy): domain Eukaryota; kingdom Viridiplantae; phylum Streptophyta; class Magnoliopsida; order Lamiales; family Plantaginaceae; genus Penstemon; species Penstemon barbatus. Next base: position 11,794,066 of record CM064883.1, on the reverse strand, counting down.
GAAAATTCTTGTATAGACCTGGTCTATGAGAGGTGGTAAATAAGCCACATCATACATTTTGATGATGTCATGCTCTCAAAATGTATGATGTGGCTTATTTACCACCACAAGGTCTATAAAAATCTCATAGACCAGGTCTATGCAAGAATATTCCAAATTTTATCATAAACAATTATATAAGATTGCAGAATTCGTCCCAAAATAATTATAAATGTTGATTTTTCGTCCCTAACTATATTAATTTGCCGAATTTCTTCTCACAATTTGTCATTTGGCATGAATTTAGTCCATTATTAAATTTCCAATTTTATGAAAATGACGATTCATCTTTTACTTTTTTTAAGGGACTGATGACAATTTGTTCAATTTGCCTCTAATAATTTGAAAAGAAGCAACTCAAGGTAAATTGAATAGAGTAAATTACGAATACTCCCATCATGTAAGGCCTAATTACAAAAATCTCCCTCACGTATTAGGTATTACAAAATCCCCCTCAGGTTTATCACCTTCTTACAATTAACCCATTGTCCCTAAAATGTTCCAATTTTGCCCTTGGAAGTTATTTGTAATGTTTATAATATGTTATAAATTTCAAAATTTGGTTGTTAATTGTTATATCTTGTAAATTATAAAAATAATAATGTTATATTTACCACCAAAATAATTGATATAATATATAATTTCACATAAATTTCAATAAATATTTCAATTTATAATACAATATAAATTTTAATAAATTAAAAGATCTTATTTATAATACAATATAGTTTTTAAATTTACTAATTTATAAAATAAATTCATTTAACTAATGTGTAAACAATTCATATTTATAAAATATATTATTAGATTTCTATTTAATTTAATATTTTACAATTTAAAGCTAATAAATATATAAATAACTTTTTTTGCAATATTTATTAAAACTTATGGGCTAATATAAATTTTATCAATTATTCCGGTAGTAAATATATAATTATCTCTTTTCTAATTTATAAGATATAATAATTAGATAACATTTATAAGACTTTACAAACAATACAAATAACACCCAAGGGCAAAATTGAAACATTTTAAGGGCAAGGAGTTAATTGTAAGAATGTGACAAACCTGAGGGGGATTTTTGTAATACATAATACGTGACGGTGATTTTTGTAATTAGGCCTTACCTGAGGGGGGTATTCGCAATTTACCCAACTGAATATTATGAATATTATATGGAAGTAAAATGCCATTAACTTTTTTTTTATTAAGAGAAAAGGTATTGATTTTTGAAATTCGTGTGCGCTTTTGAGAAAAAAAATCCTATCTTAGTTCACTAAGAAAAATTTGTGCATATTTTTTTTTTTGTATTAATAAATAATAAATATTTATAATTAGTTTGGAACAAATTTTTCATGTCATTTCAATTACGGGACGAAAGTCAGCTTATTGATATATTTTGGGACGAAAAATCAAAATTTATAGGTAGTTTGGGACGAATTCTGCAATCTTATATAATTGTTTATGATAAAATTTGTCACGTCACGACATGTAATCATCCATGTGGCAAGTGGACGATATTCAAAAAAATATAAAATTACAGGACTAATTTGACAAAGTGATATAGCTTGAAACGAAAATTTAAAATCACTAATTAATTTGAGACTTTTTTGCAATTTTTCCAAAGAATTATGTGTCCTTTACCCCAATTTTATGTCTCTGATAATTTCCTTTTAACCCCATCGCAAAATCGCTTTCCTAAAAGAAGCAACAAAAATAAACTTTTAAAAACGAAAATTTCACGTGAGATATATGACCGTTATCCACAACGTTCTAAAAATCACATAATTTAAACTCTCCGCCCTTCTACTGACCGTTGAAGCTATACTCCACCTCTCTCTTTACTACTCACAGAACCCTTGCTGCAAAATTTAAAATTGTCACCCTCAATCAATTGAAAAGAAAAACCCAAAGAAAATATACAATCATCCGAAAGTTTCACACATTACCCAACCCTTTTCAATTTTGATATTTCTTGGGTTTTTCTTGAAAATTAAAGATAACATTTTTTTCTTTCCTTTTTCTTGGTTGATACATAATTAGAATCAATTATTTGAAGATAATGGCGGCTTTGGCACCAGGGATTCTATTGAAGTTATTGAACGGTATGAATACAGGTGTAAAAGCCACAAGTGAGCACAGAAGCTCACTTTTACAGGTAACTGATATAGTCCCTGCAGATCTTGACGAAAAAAACCTTTTACCAAAACATGGTTTTTACATCAAAGTATCAGACTCTTCTCATTCAATTTACGTAAGTCTACCTTTCGAGCAAGATGATCTCGTTTTAAGCAACAAAATGCAACTAGGACAGTTCATTTATATCGATAAGTTAGAGCCCGGATCGCCCGTTCCTGTCGTAAAGGGAGCTAAACCGCTCCCGGGTAGACACCCGTTAATGGGCACACCTGAGCCATTAATGGGGTTGAGGGCAAAAGGGGAAAAGAGTGAGCGAAAAATGGACTTGAACGCAAAATTTTCAGCTCCAAAGAGGGGATCTTGGGGAATTGAGAATTTAGGATCACCTAGAAGTTTAAAGCCTGTGCCTTTGGATTTTGATCAGTGTACACCAATGAAAGAAAGGCCACCTAGCTCGGTCAAGTTTTCCGGGGTTTTTCCTATGTCACCTATGATAAGAGGGAAGTCGGCTATGAGGGATGGAAGTGCAGTTAGATCTTCTGTTGGTGGTGGACTCTTGTCTAAAATGGTGGAGAAGGAAACTCCTTTGATTCGAAAAAGCTGTGCTTTTACGCCTTCTTCGTCTAAGTTTCCGAGGAGCAAAAGTGTGTGTGATCGAGATCAAAGAATTTCGAAAAGTCCCTACATTTCAGCTGTAGGTACATCTCAATTTGTTGGGCTTTTTATGCCACTTTGTTTGATTTTATTATGTTTATGGTAGTAATATTTATTTTTTGCAGGAGAAAAAGAGTTCAACTCCACCTCCAAGACTGAGGAATGTGACCATAGAAGCTTCTCCGACTATAGGCCGAAATGTAGAGAGTGTTTCAAAGCCAAAAATCACATCACAATCACACTTTCAATCTGATGATTCAACTTCAATTAACACAAGTCTTCACATGAACTTACCTGGAAAACTCAGCCTTCTTGGAAAGGTAAAAATTCGGTGTTCTTTGGTCAATTTTGCTTTGTGTTGGTGGTTGGGTGCTTTTTTTTTAGATTAGATGACTAACTCGTTTTTGCGTTTAGGAAGCTGTGCAACAGAGAGAAACCTCACAGAAGATAGCCCTTCAAGCGCTAAGAGATGCCTCAGCGACGGAGAATCTCGTTCGGATTCTCAAGTAAACAGCTTTACACTTTATAAATACCAGTGAATTATCATTTAGCAACCTATTCATAACTCTGTTTGCTTTGTAGGATGTTTTCAAACTTGACTAAATCAGCCAAACCGGAAGCCCCATCAGCATGTTTCGATCGGTTTCTCGATTTTCACACCCAAATAGTTCAAGGAGTAGCTGAAATGGTATCAATTCAAGCAGCAACTGAAAATTATCCCAAAGAAGACAACAACACTGTTTTACATGAAATAGTCCATAATTCACTGGACCAACCAACAAAACCAGAATCGAAAAGAAGGGCTACTACTACTCTTAACAAATCTGAAAAGACAGAGCAAAAGTCGGTTTTGGGAAAGCATTTGAGATCATCAACTCTTACTACACAGAAGGTGAATTTCGAGAACGAGAACGATGAGAACAAAAAACCGGTTTCATTTTCAAGTAGTTTGTCCAATACCATCAAATTGGGGAGGCAGATTGAGAATGAAGCTGGGAATTGGTTTATGGAGTTTCTAGAGAAGGCGTTGGAAAATGGGTTGAAGAAAGCAAAAGGTACTACTACAGAATCAGATGTCCGGAAAGTTCCACAGTCGGTTATATTGAAGGTGATAAATTGGGTTGAAGTTGAACAGAGTGATCCAAGTAAGAGAGCAGTGCATCCTAGAGCTGCACATATAACAAGGAAGTTGAGGATTAAGATGAAGAATCCTTGAAAAAAGCTGCTCAGAATAGGGTAGATATATGGATTTGTTTCATTACATTATTATTGTGTGCTAATGTTCCATCTTACATATGAAGAGAACACCATAAAATATAGAAGTTCCCTCCCTTTATGAGTTGATTCAATCACTTCTAATAGAAGTCTATGGAAATAGAACTCATAATTTACTTCTCTATCTTAGCAAATGACATGAATCTCCAGTGTTTTCAACAGAAGTGACGACATTACTTTCTCTTACACCACATTACATAAATAACCTCCAATCATTCTCTTTAATTCTTGTTAAAGTAAGACAAGTCAACTAAAAGAATTAACTATGAACATATGCACAAAATCTGAAGTCTCTTTTCAATGAAACAAGAAAAATCTGAACTTGAGAACATACTCAAACTTAAACTAACAAATAAAAGAAATGTTATCATTTATTTATCGGACTGTGGCCACACACTAACTTTTTCTTTCTCAAACTTAAGATACAAAGCAGAAGCAGCAGCCACAAAATAGACTTGAATGAAAATAATAGATGGGGAGTGATAGTTAATCACGCCCTGACCCGTAGCAAGCTCAACCAACAACAATGCGGATAGTCCCAGAATCGCTATCCGACCATTAACCCTTTCCGAATACGGGCTGAACCCGAATTCCACATTCAACCCTTCTGACACTGGCTCTTTGAGAGGGACCGGGGGGAGAAATACTCCCGACCCGGATGTTGAACCGGACCCTGGTTTCTTGCCTTTCCGACTCTTCCGGATTTCGGCTTTCTTGCCGGTTCCGCTCCTGTAGCGGAGGCGGACTTGGGAGAGTCGGTCCTCGAAGTTGTCATTTGGGTCTGTTGCGGGTTCGGAGGAGGACGAGTCTTCTTCTGGGGCGGCGCGAGGTGGCGCGTGGAGTTTGAGCGGAGGAATAGTAAGTGGTGATGATGGGAACGAGGAATTTGGTTTGGGAAGTTGTAGAGTTGAAGGAGGTAGAGTCGCCATCTCTGTTTTCTTTCTGGTTAACGGTAATGGGTGTGGGATTGGATTTTTGTTTTTGTTTCTACGTTTTATTTTCTGAGGTCGAGGGAATTGCACGATCTAAAATACCAGTGGGGCCCCTAATTCAATACCTCCTCTTACCAGTTACCACGTTAATTGATTTGTCACCTAAATTTATTTTCTTTTAAGCATTCTTTTATGCCTTTTTTTTTTTTCCAAGAAGGGTGAACTATTATTTTCTTGGAAGTAATTTTCCTCTCTAAATCCCTATAAACCATTGCGTGAAGCATAATATTAAGATTCAACATAATTAATAAAATCTCGGTGTTTGTCTAAAAAAAATATTTCCTTTTGAATTTGTTCTTCTTATAATTGTTTGTTTTTAGAATAATTATATTGATACATGTATTTAGTTTGTTTTGTTGAGATATTCAATTTAATGTTTAACGACGTCAATTTACCACTTGATCAACTAGGGATTTAAATCGCGTAGTATTTAAACTATACCTATTTAATTTTTTAATAAAGTAAAATTAATTTATTTTGTAAAAAGGCTGGAAAACCCATTTGAAAATGTCAATGCATCTTTTACAAAATTTGAAAATACATGTAAACATAAAAATAAGGCGATTACTTAAAAAAAAAAATGTTCATAACGCTATTTATTTATCGTGTCTGTATTGAGTTGGTAGCTAGTTTCAATTCTACTTCACCCTTTCTCGGTTCTCAAAAGAAAAAAAGAAAAAAAAAATTTCGTTCCGGCCAATCAGATTAAACCCTAACCATGGATCTCCTTCAATCTTACAAAGACACCGGCATAGATGAAGACGAAAACGACGACGCTTCACACCTCCCACCCACCTCAACCTCCTCCCCCGACTCCTCCCCAACCCGAATCTCCCTCCCTTCGAAATCCGCCGCTCCAAAAGTCGACGACACCATGCTCTCCCTCACCGTTGCCGGCCAAACCCATTCTCAGACCCAAAAACCCATCGACCCGACCCAACACCTCGTCTCCTTCAACCCAACCTACGACCAACTCTGGACCCCCATTGTAGGCCCCGCACACCCCTACGCCAAAGACGGTCTAGCTCAAGGCCTCCGCAATCACAAGCTAGGGTTCGTCGAAGACGCCCACATTCAGCCTTTCGTATTTGACGAGCAGTACAACACTTTTTACAAGTTCGGATACGCCGCGGATCCCTCTCAGAATAGCTACGTTGGTGACGTCGAAGGGTTTAAAGAACATGATGGAGTATCCGTGTACAATATACCACAGCACGAGCAGAAAAAGCGAAAATTGGAGAAGAAGAAAGAGATGTTGGATGAGAGTGAAGCGAATGATGAGGTGGAAGCTGTGGAGGTATTGAATCCTGCCACGGATGCGTGGTTGATGAAGAACAGAAAAAGTCCATGGTCAGGGAAGAAGGACTGGGTGCAAGGGGAGTTAACCGAGGAACAGAAGAAGTATGCCGAGGAACACGAGAAAAAGAAGGGGGAGAAGGAAGGGGGTGAGAAGGAGAAAGGGGAAGCGCACGTGGATAAGAGTACGTTTCACGGGAAAGAGGAGAAGGATTATCAAGGGAGGTCGTGGATTGCGCCACCTAAGGATGCAAAAGCATGTAATGATCATTGTTATATACCGAAAAGATTGGTGCACACGTGGAGTGGCCATACGAAAGGGGTTTCGGCTATTAGATTCTTCCCCAAGCATGGTCATTTGATATTGTCGGCTGGGATGGATACTAAGATTAAGATATGGGATGTGTATAACTCGGGGAAATGTATGAGAACTTACATGGGGCATGCAAAAGCGGTGAGGGATGTGTGGTTTAGTAATGACGGGAGTAAGTTTTTGTCTGCGGGGTATGATAAGAATATTAAGTATTGGGATACAGAGACTGGGCAGGTTATATCGACTTTTTCGACTGGGAAGGTTCCTTATGTAGTTAGGCTTAATCCGGATGAGGATAAGCAGAATGTGTTGTTAGCTGGGATGAGTGATAAGAAGATTGTGCAGTGGGATATGAATAGTGGACAGATTACGCAGGAGTATGATCAACATTTAGGGGCAGTGAATACAATTACTTTTGTGGATAATAATAGGAGGTTTGTTACCTCGAGTGATGATAAGTCCTTACGTGTGTGGGAGTTTGGGATCCCAGTGGTTATAAAGTATATTAGTGAACCTCATATGCATTCAATGCCTGCAACTACGTTGCACCCAAATGGGAATTGGCTTGCCTGTCAGAGTTTGGATAATCAGATACTTATTTATAATACTAGAGAGAGATTCCAGCTAAATAAGAAGAAGAGGTTTGCTGGGCATGTTGTGGCTGGGTATGCTTGTCAGGTTAACTTTTCGCCTGATGGACGGTTTGTAATGTCGGGAGATGGTGAGGGAAGGTGCTGGTTTTGGGATTGGAAGAGTTGTAAGGTCTTTAGAACTCTCAAGTGTCATGATGGAGTTTGTATTGGTGCTGAATGGCATCCATTGGAACAGAGTAAAGTTGCAACCTGTGGTTGGGATGGCTTAATCAAATACTGGTATGAACTCTTGATATATGGTTCAACTTTAATATCCGTTCTAATGACTTCTTTTTATTTCTTAGAGAAACCATATAATTATTGAACGCTAATTAAGCATTTAAGTAATGGCTTAATAGGATTAGATTCTATTCAGTTAGTGTGGACGTGATGAGTCATCAATGTGTTTCATTTTAGGATCTTCCATGGTGTAGCTTATTCTGAGTTATTTATTTGGGTGAAAACAAGGGTTGCCAGTGCTTCTGATATCATTTTTTAAGAAACTTCAGATAAATGAGATCCCACTTTACACTTAAGTGGTTGAAATGTCTAAAGTGCAAACACTCGGAGTTGAAAAAATTACTTGGTAGATCTGTCCACTTGCCCATTAGTTTTTTACTTGTTAATACATACAAGTGAACTGGTGAAAAGTTTTAAGCTTAATTTCTATTTTAAACTGCTTATGAAATGGCACATATGTGTATTACATGTTGGTTCAATGGTCAAACTGTGGGAAATTGCTAGCTCTGTTAAACTGTCTCTTCTCTACCATGCGAATGCCCATCCTCAAATGACACCTGACATGAAATGGTCTTCTATTCCTTGAACAGGATAACCCTTCTACTCATTTACAGATCTACAGCAATATTCCCATTATTTTAGTTGAATTGAAGATTTGAAGTTAGCAAATCCTTGATCCTCATATAGCTTTTTTAGTTTACAATATATTCTTTTTTCTAACTTTTTTATCGAGATTATGATGACCACGGTTGGAAGTTTGGAACATCTCAGTATTGGCTTGATTTGAATTTTTTTTAATCCCTGTACGATGTCTGGAATCCTGCAATTCGGTCGAAATCTCTGCATAAGTCTGAACTGTTTGAGTTACTGGGTGAACTTGCTTCATCTTCTTACTACATTTGGCATTCATAATGTTATTTGTGTTAAATTTGAATTTGACGAGGGGAGAACATGGAGTTGACTGAAGATCAGATAGAGATATTAATGTGAGGGAATCACTTTTATGCTATTGTAGAGGGCTGTTATGACTAGTTAGTGAAGTTGAGGGCACAGCCACCTCAGCAATGAACAATCAGTTTTATAACGTAATGGGTAAATCTTTTATGAGGTTTTCTTCTTTGGCTTCCATTCTGGAAAGAGATGGTTGTAGATACTTTTCAAAACACTGCTCTTACAAAAATTATTCACAGACTTGCCATTGTAATTAGAGAACGGTTATGGTTTTATAAAGAGCCTATCTAATTAATTCTGTGGAAGCTCATTCAAAATCTCATTGTGCTTTCTTCAAAATCTCATTGTGGCAGAGTTTGGGTCTATCTATCTTGTAGTAGGAGGTCTTGTTACATAATGCGAAGTGCTTTACTTTTTCTTGGGGGGAAAACGAAATTTGTTCTTTATGCTACGTGATTTCCTTTTTCTTGATAAAAAAAAGAACGAAGTTTCTGTAGTACTACATTTGAGTAGTTCTGTCTGTCGAGGAATTATTCTCATGTAACTCTCCAAGCAAACATGTACACATAACTGCTCTTATGCCAAATTCCATCTGACATTATATCTTTTTGCAGGGACTAAGCAAATGAGTTGATTAATGAACTGAACACGGGCATCTTCTCAAAGCACTCAGCTCGAGCTCTGGACTTGAGTTATTAAAACAAGGTACTGTATTCAAGAGGTTGGATGAAGTTGACAAGAAACCCAAGCAGAAGCCAAATCCCATGTTTTTAAATTAGCATTGTATGTTCAGTATTCTGATTTTTGCAATTACAGTTCCCTTTTGTAACCAAGTAAAAAAACAGCTATTAGAAACGTCTAGCAACGTTACGATGTGGCAGTTTATGAGAAAAGAAAGGTGACGTGAGCAAATTTGAAGTTGTAATAGTAACATATCAGGTAGACTCATATTCTTATGATAATCTTCATGGATCATTAAGACTCACGTAAATAGAAATATTGTATTAACACCCCAAAAAATGTGACTATACTGGGTTTTTTTGCACTTTGCACTCTCGAAACATGGAAAATAGGTACTTTGCACCCTCGAAACTTAGATTTAGCATTTTGCACCCTCAAAATATGAAAAATGCAGCACTTTGTACCCTCTTTTATTTTCAAGCAAAAACTCAAGGGCAAAATAGGTAATTCTATTGTAAATCTTTGGCACTTTGCACCCCCAAAATAAAATTAGCACTTAACACTCCCTAATTAAGAACAAATCAACAACTTGCACCCCCGAAACACAATAAATGAACACTTTGCACCCCAAAACATAAAATTAACACTTAACACCCTCAAATAAAAAAACTCAAACCCCTCGTTTCTTCCAGCAAAGATGACCATTAAGGTGAAAATTTTTAAGGCAAAATAGGTAATAATTTATGGGTCTTTGATATTTTGAAGTAGGCAATGAGTCTTCGAGAATCTTCGAGAAGTTTAGTTGTACTTTATTTAGTTATTTATGGTTATATTGTTGAAAAGAAAGATGAAGAGATAAATGAGTATTCGAGTATTTATAATTGTATTTTGCAAAATTTAAGGAAAAAAAAATGAATTACCTATTTTGCTAGATTTTTTTCACTCCAATAGTCAACTTTGACGAAAAAAATGAGGGGTTTGAGTTTTTTTAATTTGAGGGAGTTAAGTGTTAATTTTATATTTTGGGGTGCGAATTGCCCATTTATTGTGTTTCGGGAGTGGAAGTTGCTTATTTGTTCTTTATTAAAGGGTGTTAAGTGCTAATTCTATTTTGGAGGTGCAAAGTGCGAAATTCTCAAGTTTTGAGGGTGCAAAGTGCCAATACTATTGAATTACCTATTTTGCCCTTGAATTTTTGCTTGAAAATAAAAGAGGGTGCAAATTGCTATATTTTTCATATTTCGAGGGTGCAAAGTGCTAAATCTAAGTTTCCGAAGTGCAAAGTGTCTATTTCCCATATTTTGGGGGTGCAAAGTGCAAAAAACCCGACTTTACTAGTAGTCTCTAATGTTAACAAAAAGTAACATCTCAAAACTAAAAGTCAACGTCTAGATACTACAATGACATTTATCAATGTATAAAATACTTGTAAATAATTATTAAAAAAGAAATATATGCCTTCACCCGTCATAACATTAAATATCCATTTATCTTTCTTCATTCACTTTTAGCGTAGAGTTTTATAATATAAGTAAGAAAAACTAAAACTTTTGAATAAGTTTATATATGTGCCCTTAATGATAATTAGAAGTGTCAAGACATTACTGCGAGAGAATCATTTTGAAAAAAAAAAACTTCTATTTTATGAAATAAAGTCTTGTTTTGGAGTATTCCACACACAAAATTACAAAATAGGAGCAAAATATTTAAAGAAGTATAACATATGAAATTATTCAAGTACTTTTATAAGACGGACTTTCGTTGTAAGCCTAGTTAAACTTACGGTCGATTTAGAAATTAACTATGTCCAAAAAATAAGATTTGGCTCAAGAAAAATCATGTAACGCCCCGTAAATTTCGGACTTTTTTAATTGTACTTTGTTGGATATTTAATCCAATTTAATGTGCTACATATGTCCAAAAAATAAGATTCGGCTCAAGAAAAATCATGTAACGCCCCGTAAATTTTGGACTTTTTTAATTGTACTTTATTGGATATTTAATCCAATTTAATGTGCTACATCTTATTTTTGAAAATTAAGTGTTACTCTGGGGTAAAGGTGCAATTTAATTATCTCTTATGTTCTTGTTAACTTTGAAATGATTTAAAAATCCAAAAATACTTCAAAATAACAGTATAGCTCTTTTGAAAAATATTTGGACTTAATTGTGCAAAATAAATAATTTTTGGGGCACAAATATACTTTTCCGAACTTCAGGCGCAAATTATAAATTTTACCCCATACTTGATTGCAGATAGGAGAGAATTTATAGCCTTTCTAGGGTGGCAATGCATTGATTAATTTCTAAAGACTAATTATGTCTTTTCTACTTGTTCAAAATATATGTAAACACCTTTTTGTTCTCATTTTTAGATTTTTCTTCACCCATTTTTACCTTAGTATCCATAGTTTAAGATAGAATTAGAGGTAAAAATTAGTGTGAGAAAGTGAAGGAAGTGAAGGGAGAAACCACCACCACTGCTGCCGTAGCACCACCACATCCACTGTCATACCATCGCCGTTGGACCGCCAACCACCACCGGAACCACTTGGAAGGAATGTTTGTAACCTCAAAACTCTCTTATAAATGTAGTTTGAAACACTTTTTAAAACTTAGTTTATAAAATAACTTTAATTTTCATATTTATTGATGATTGTAATTTGAAATTATTTCATGTTTTATATAAGTTATCATGTTAAAAAAAAAAAAAAAATTAGAATAGTCCACATAGGACCTGACCCAGGAAGCAGGGCGTCACAAATCAGGTTGAGTGATTGGACCTCAGGCAGACCTAACTCCATTTATTGGTGACTTTCGACTTTTGAGGAGCAATAGAGAAGAATTGGTGACTTTTGAGGAGCAATAGAGAAGAAAAATGAAAAGAGATGAGGAAAAATTTGCGTCTGCCGGGAGTCGAACCCGGGTCTATTGCTTGGAAGGCAATTATCCTAACCGTTGGACTACAAACGCCTTTTGTTAGGAAGACATACTTTATTTTATCTAACTATCTCTTCGTCTTTTATATAGTTGGGAATGGTATTTAATTGAAGTTTTTGGTGGGTTGAGCAGTGATGTGATGGAGATGAGTCTCAGCCGCATTAGCAGCAGCCACCGCCCATGGATGAGGCGGCAGATTGGCTTCCTCCTCTGCTTCAGTTCCCCACCACCAATTCGCTTCATATCAAACACTTTTTCTTCCATTCATGTTCCCCCGCTCACAATTTCTGTTGCTCCTTATTCCTACTCCTATTCTCGTGCCCGTTCTCGCTCCTTCTCAGTCTCATCAGCCGCCACATTTCAATCCTCCAACTCTCTCACCCCCCCAGGTATATATATGTAAGTGCCATACGGATACTTGTTTTATGTGCTTGTATTTATTATAAAAATTGATTTGAATCATGTCTGTTGTTGAGATTAGAAGGAGAGGAGAAGAGTAGACTCGTAACGAAGGTGTCCAAAGTTCTCTTAAAGGGGATGAGATACTCCGAATTTCAGGTGTTACTACTAATATTTTCTTATAATGCTCTGAATTTGATGGAAATTTGGCTTTCATACTTGGCAAACAGACATTCATATGGACGGGGATTGTTTGAGTTTATTAGTTAAAGTTTTTTGTATTCTTTGCAATATTAGTGAAGTTGGCTGGTAACCATTACAAAGAAATGAAATATTGGTTCCTGGAAGGAGATAGTGCTTCATTTATCTTTTGTGGCAGGATGTTGTACTTTTTACTAATAATAATAATTGGCAAAGAAATGTGGTGGTTTTAGTATTGACTTGATTATTGACATGCTACTTTAATGGTGTCTTTTTGTGTGCCTGGTATTACATTTATATGTCTCGATCTTAGATCATTTGACAATCTTGGTCATTGTTGTTGCTGCTGCTTCTGATTTTGTGCTACTGCAGAAATGGGTCCAATCTCAAGGTTACAGGCCGGCGCAGGCTTTGATGTTATGGAAGCGCCTGTATGGAAATAATATTTGGGCTCAGAACATAGAAGAATTGGAAGGTTATTTTTCTTAATTGAAGTTATGTTTTGCGTTGCGATATTATGTATGATGTACATATGCACCTTGTCATAGTTGTATCCCTCTTAAGGCCATACTGTGAGTAGATAGAAAACAGGAGGGAAGATAAAAGTGGATGTTCTATTATTCTGCTTAAGTGCCTAGAGCTCACACAGGTGAGTAAGGGATATTTAATGAGAGGGAAATAACCAGCCAACTTAGATCTTTTGTAACAAAAAGGACTTAGCTACCTTTTCTTTTATATCCTCTTACTTGTTTCCCTTCCGGCTGAATAAAAAGGGAAGTCGTATTTTCTCACACGTTATTCCCTATTTACCTCCAGTGATTTGCAAAACCAAAGAAAATACAAGATTCTTCTTTACTATTTCTTATGCCATTAGCTTGCACTGAAGCTTTTTCCCTTCATCTGCCACTGCCAGGTTTGAACAAGGACTTCAAGAGGATGTTGAGTGAACATGCTGAACTCAAGGTGTTGCATATAAAGGATATGCTTACAGCATCTGATGGTACCAAAAAGGTAAACACATCTTTTGGGCTATTTTAGTGCCACTCCTTAACATATGGTGCTCCACGTGGAACAGCGTATAGAAGTACTATCATGTAGCTGTACTCTTTTGAGAACTGTCTCATTTATTTGCAACTCGCAGGAGGTTACAGATATTATTCACATTGGAGGATGGACTAGTGATAGAGACAGTCGTGATTCCTTGCCCGCGGGGCCGGACCACAGTATGCATTTCTAGTCAAGTAGGCTGTGCAATGAATTGCCAGTTTTGCTACACTGGAAGGCAAGAATGTCAATCTTAATTTGCTCCTTTCTATTTGGTATTTGTACTAAGTACTAGTAGAATACATGCCCCACTGTGCTTTTAAAGGATTAACTTTGAAACTAGAATGTGCCTGTCTTAACATATCTAAACAAATTGCGGCCCTTTCTGGAATTAAAGATTTTATATTGAATAACTTAAAGGTTCTAAATGTACCTTTCAAAAAGAAAAAGGTTGAGAATTTAGTATGCCCTTTAACAACTTTTTTTGCAAATATATGGAGCTCTAGTGGCATCGAAACCACTACACTAAGTTCCTAAAAATATGACTAGCATTTCTTGAGGTATATTCTGGGAATAGACTTAGTAATTATGGTAGCGTGCCTTGATTTGATACACAGAATGGGATTGAAAAGAAATTTGTCATCAGCTGAGATAGTGGAGCAGGCTGTTCTTGCAAGGCGCTTAGTTGGCACCATTACAAATGTTGTATTCATGGTAAGCATTTAGTTTGAAAGTTCTTATGTATATTAGTTATACCATTCAAGCTGATGTCAAGTCAATTTGTATTGATTTTTCACCTGCTCATGAAGCCTATATGAATGAAAGATCAAACTCCAAAAATTGTATAGATACCATTTCATTTTCATAATAAATTTTACTTTTTTAGCTTTTGTATAGCTTTTCCTCTGCCTTATTTTCTTATACTCAAAATGTTTCTGTATTCCATTCATACCCACTTGCTAATCTACGTACTGATGGGACACACTAACTAAGGGTTCGAAAGGTTGATGGTTTCATTTGACTTGGACCATTTAATTTTTTTGCTTTCAGTACTGCCTGTTCTCGCAACTCGCAAGGTTTAACTTGCTATGCTTTAAAGCAACAGAATTTGTTGCCATTTGGAAGTTACTGAGCAGATTTCACCTCATTACAGGGTATGGGTGAACCACTTCACAACATTGATAATGTTATAAAAGCTGCTGACATATTGGTAGATGAGCAAGGCCTTCATTTCAGTCCTCGAAAGGTCACAATTTCAACCAGTGGGCTTGTTCCCCAAATAAAACGTTTTCTTAGTGAATCAAATTGTGCATTAGCTGTCAGCTTAAATGCTACAACAGATGAGGTACTTGTTTTTTTTTTCTTTTTTTTTGGGGGGGGGGGGGGGGTTTCAAAATTAAATGTTGTTACTAGTTGTCAAATAAACTTTAGTTTCGATCATTGTTATCATAAAGTCAAACATTATGCAGGTCAGAAATTGGGTCATGCCAATCAACCGCAAGTATAACCTGGGGTTACTTCTAGGTACACTTCGAGAGAAACTTAGTTTAAAACACAACTACAAGGTCTTGTTTGAATACGTGATGCTTGCAGGAGTTAATGACAGGTTAGTAGTCTCTACAATCACATACATATTCTTAATTGATTGTTATATACTTTTCTAATTGTTGAAACTGTCCCCATAATGAACAAATTGTAACCATAGTATCTAATCTATATATATCTACAGTGTTGAAGATGCCGAGAGGTTGATTGATCTCGTACAAGGCATTCCTTGCAAGATAAATCTCATTTCATTCAATCCTCATTCTGGGTCACAGTTCAAGGCAACCAAAGAGGAAAAGATGATTGAGTTTCGGAATATACTTGCAGAAGGAGGGTGCGTGGTTTTCCTAAGACTGAGTAGAGGCGATGATCGAATGGCTGCATGTGGACAGCTTGGAAAGCCAGGCGAAATCCAGGCTCCCTTACTCAAAGTTCCGGCTAAATTTCAAGCTGCACTAGGAGCTTCACTTTGAGCATATAGCTTTTTCTAGTTGTTTTACCTAACAGTTTGTACCAAATATCATCCTCAAATTTGAAGGGGAACATATTCTCTTGTATTGTTTTTTAGAGGTGGATTATTTGGGTCTAATACTTGTGTTTTTATCTACTCTAATATTTGGATCGAAAGTGAATATATGGGTCTGAACATATGACCCGATTCGTCTTTAGATTTTCTTTGTTTGTTTGATTTTGGTTGGATTAAAATTAGTAAAGTTATTTAGGTTAGACACGATCCAAAGTAAAGCATATACATGTAATACAATCTTGTATTTAATTGAGGGTTTTTTTGTAAGTTAACTTCCCGTGACGTATCTAATGGATAATTTACTTCACTGTGAAATAAAAATAAACAATTTAACTCCCTGTGAAATGAAATAATAAGCAATTTTACCTCATTGTGATATAAAAATAGGTAATTTACCTCCTTGTAAAATGAAATAATGAGCAATTTAACTGCATGTGATATGAATTAATGAGCAATTTAGATGGAGGTAATGTGCTTCTTTTGTAAAAACATAGGGAGGTATTTTGTCATTTTTATTATCACAAGGAGTTCACTTATTTAGGATATCACATGAAGGTATTTTGCCCTTTTATTTGTTACATGAAATTAAATTACCTATTTAAAATAACATAGAGAGTTAATTTGCTATTCACTCATTTAATGAGTGACACCTCGTTTCAAACATTTGTGTATGTTTATCTTGCAGAATTTGCTCAGTGGTAAAAATTATAATCAGACAAGTTAAAGTTATCATTATCATAAATAAAATTATTGCATCTTGTATCCATTTTTGTAATAACATAATCTTGTGGCCCAAAATTAAATTTAGATGTCAGATTTTACCTAATTTTTCTCATTAATAATTCATTTATATATTTTGCACATTGCTAGCAAACAAGTCCAAAAGTTTATCACATTCAGAGATGTTGAACACAACCACTTAATTAAATCCATAAAATCTCTTGAATAAAAAATCAGAGGCAAATAATCATATTCATAACAGTTATTTGGACCGAATTCGGATCTAATTCTAGCGGAAAATCACTCTAATCCAGTTTCACCCCTTTTTAAGATAAATTGGGCATTGAGTAATGGAAATTAAAACCCTTTTCCACAACAAGAGATTGAAGCGAAAAAGAATCCTGTTCAAAATTGACAATATCCGAGTCACTCTCTAACTCTATTTCCTTGATTAGTCCTCCACAATTAAAGAAAATCACTGCCCATTATTTTCAAATCAAAGAAAAAAGAGGTATTTATTTTTCTTTCCAAAAAAACCCTCATAACTTTTCCTATTCTTGTTCAGTTGTTCATCCGCTCTTTCTTTTTCGTTCTCCAATAACCCAAATTCAAACTAAATTTTTTCTGGGTTTTCGATTTTTTGGTCCAATGAAGAAAAAAGTATGTTTACAGTGTGGTGATATCGGATTCAAGACTGATTTAATTCACTGTGCGAAGTGCAGTAACCATTCGATTCATCGTTATTGCATGAATGTAATGCCAAAGAACAAACACGAATCTGTTCTATGGCTTTGCGACGATTGCGAAAAGGAGAAAAAATTACCCGATAAATCATCGCCCAGGAAAACCAAGTTGAAAGAAAAAATCCCCATTGATCAAGAACCGAACAAAAATCAGGAAAAGATTCAAAATTTCTCGAATCCCTTAATTGGTTTCAGAAAGGTTCAATCTTTATCTCATGATTCTGAAGTTATAGCAATGCCATTAATTCGTTCTTTATGGACTGGAAATTTCCTTATTTTGCACAATAAATCCATTTACAAATCAATGGAAGGTATCTCTGCTTTCATGTCCAGTAAAGCTTGCGAGAAGGTACACAAAGAGGCTGTTTTATTTAAACAGGAGTTGAAATTTGAGTTGTTTCCAAAGTCTGTTTTGTGGCCTAAGAAATTTGGCAATTCAGAACCAAGTGATGATAATATTGCTTTGTATTTCTTTCCATCACTTTTGCAAAAGCAAAATGAAGGGATTTACGATTGCTTGGTGTTTGAGATGATACGCGATGATTTAGCCATGATGGCTTCGGTTGAAAATGCTGAGCTTTTGGTTTTTACATCTATGGATTTGGCACCGGGGTTTAAGAGATTTCAAGAGCAATTGTTCCTATGGGGAGTGTTGAGGAAAAAGAAGACTAGACATTGATTCATTACATTAGTGGTTTGGTTCAATTCAAGGTATAAAGAGGGTTTTTCTTTAGTTTCTAATTAGATGAGTAGTGATGCATCAGAATCTGTTGATTTACAGCTTATGCAAATTTTTGTTGTATCTTTCTGACTTTGTTTTAGTTCAAATTTAAAATGCTTATCTCAATTTTCAGATAAAGTTAGGACTTGTTTTAACACTTTGCCTTCCCTGCTTATGTAGAAAATAACATGCTTTTGTGTTTGAACTTTACATACTTGAGTGCCAAATTCTCTACTGCTGGAGACACTGTAAGTGTATTATATGTTATGATGTTTGTAGTCCTTGAGAAGTTTTATTGTGAATTTGTGATGCTGCAATAATGTCACAAACAGAATCTAAGATTTTCTTGTTAATATGAAATTAATTTGATATTATCCGTGCACATATAATATAATAGAGTGGTCAAGGTTGTGAATAACGGTACCATACTTAAATTAGAATATGGCATGATCATGTTATTGATGAAGTACTGGCGGTTGACTTGTGAATTAGATGAATTTGAAGAAGGTACAATATGCCTTTATCTGTTTTTTGGAATCAAATAATGTTGGTGTTGGTCTTGTAATAATGGATGATGAGTTGATGATAAGATACAAGGAGGTTCTGTGAAAGCAACAGAAGAATTGCTTTGACACCACACCAGTAATAGAGGCTTATACGATTGAGTTGTTCTGTTTGAAGTTTGAACAATATTTTCTTGATGTGCACAAAAAAATGTGTTTTGGAATTTGCTTGTGGAAAATGTAGTACTTTTTTTCTAGTTTCATTTCCCAATCTTACTTCATCTGAACTAACTTGAGATATTTTGTACAGAGTATGTGATTGAACATAACATTCTTATATCAACACATTAGTCAAGCAAGATTTCTTTGCGGAGATGTTTTAATTTACTTGCACATTAGATGACTGGACAGCTGTCAGCGGGTTGGATTCGGGTATGGTCATTGCAGTTCCATATCCAACTCCATGTGTATTGATCAAATTTGGTTGGATCTGGATTTTGTCAGTCTATGAGGTCCTTCGGATTTTTCCTGAATACGATCGATCCAATCAAATCTCAACTTTCAAAGTTATACTTTTATACATCAAATTTGTTGATGTTACATAACTTAGTTCACATATTTATACTTTTGAGTTTCTTCACAACCACCAAACTCCAATATAGAAAAGATCAGATTTCAACACATTTGACTACTTGCTTCAGATAATTTAAAAGAATGGTATTGATGCTAATGTATTAAAATCCCTTCATGTTTACGCATATTCATGAATTGTTAAGTTGATGTTGAAATTGTTAATGTTACATATATTATTATATATCAGTATGCATTCAAATAATTTTTTTTTTTTTACTTAGGATTTAGATTTTAAACGGCTGGATCAATTTGGACCCACATCAACACCAAGTGTTTCAAATAATGGATATTCTTGATTGTATAAAACCCATAAAATATATAGTCAAATAAATATCCTAATAAATCGATTTGAATTCAAATATGATTCATAGTAACCCACTCCATTAACTGCCATAGATGACTTCAAGCTTTGAGATATAGAACCCAATAATCAAGACATCAAGAATACATATGCATTCCAGTGAGGCAGTAGCCTAGTGGCAATCACGAATAAACCTGAGGTCCCATGACCGAGAAGTCATGAGTTCAACTCCAACGAATGTGGATATTTCTTACGTTTTAATACTAGTATTTGGTAAATGTTTATTATTTGAAATTATTAGTATTTGAACAATTGTTAAAATAATTTCTGATGTAATAATTGATGATGAATGTATTCTAAGAAAAAAAAAATCCATAAGGATCTTTGAGTAGTTTTCACTTGATTTTTGTTTAAGAAAAGGGTTCACCATTATAGCGAAAAAATTCGAAAACAGACTTTGATTGATCTTGGATATTGATTTTTGTGCGTTTTAGATTTGAGACTTATTTGAGTTTGAATTTTAATGTTTGAGAGGGAAAGATAAATAGAGAATGTCAAATCAAAAACTTTTACAAAGAAAATATAAATTATAAGTGTCGAATTAATATTTTATATTTCTATAAATTTGAGTTTATTAGATTGGAATTTAAATTAAGTTCCAAGTTGAAACATTGTTCCGATCGATATTAGCATGCCTAGACCAATTCATATGGAGCCAAGGTGTTCCCAAATCATTGATTTTGTCTTAAACGCACAACTCTACATATATTTCTACCCTGCACCTACTTAACTGCCAATATCCTCAGTTTCCATGAACTCTTTCCGCACCTACTTATTCAGAGGCTTGAATGCTTGATTAATAGTTAACAAGCAAACACCATGCACAGCTGTAAATGGACGGTTTAGGCAAAAAATTGTTGTTTCCATTAAGCTCATCTGTACAAAATATGCCCAGCAAAAACATGATATATATTTCACTGATGAAGCTATAAGCAGTCGGTCACATAGCAAACCAATATACAGCAGTCTTTCATTTACAGAAGAGGTTAAAATTTTATGTACCAATGTTAGCATTATTGAACTCTTCTCTTAGTAAATCTCTAATTTTATGTCTCAAATTTGAGGCCTGCTCCGGTTTAAACCATTGCCTCCCAAACTGATAAAGAATAACAATATCCACGACAATCAGTGTGAGGTAAGTAAAAGATGAACCAGGAAAAATAGAGTAAACATGAGAGAGAAATTGAGGCACAAAGATCAGTAAAATGCAAAAGAAGTACCATTCCCAAGTCAGTCTTCTTCATCCTGTCTGGAAACTCATCAATGAAACGTTCCATAAAGAAAAGAACAAAAACACCACAATCATAATCGTTCTTTTGCCGAGGTACCTGTTTCTCGGGGGAAAACAAAAGAAGAAGATTGACGTTAGTTTACATAAAAGAAGTCAAGACGAGATAGGAAAGTAACAAGACTAGTGCGTCGTCTTGTATTCAGCAAGACATTGGAAATTTTATGAGGCAATCCTAAGACTCCAACTTTCTTACACCTTTTCTTCGACATAAATCTTACATAAAATCGCTTCTTTTCTGTCCTAAGGACAGAGAACCATGATATGATTTATCCATTAACAAAAGGAAGGTGCAAGCAAAAGTAATGACTTCCAAAATTATCAATACAATAACAAGAATAACAAAAGCCTGGACGTAATGTACCCCAAGATATTTGATCCTTAAATAGATAATAAGGTATTTTTGCCACCCATTGCTACTAAAAGACCTCCCTTTATATTGGGGCCCACTGCACCTGGTGCTAAAGCATGTCACTGAAAAATATTGCATTCAGGAGCCAAATCTACAAAAACAAACCTGTTATTTCAGGCACTTTATAACAGGTCTCTCTAATTGCACAGATTTAATGGGCTCCTCTTCTCCAAGAAATAGTAAGAGACCCCACATGTAATATTAATAGTTCAGTAAAATCAATATTTTGGAACTTTAATTTCTTTTGGGTAACAATTTTTCCACAAACAATGAGTTCTGGTGAACCATTATATGCTTCTTTTCTTTTCTTTTATCTGTAATCAACTGATTTTGCAAGCCAATGAACACTAGTCCATGACAAGTTGCATCAAAGGCCGTCTGATCATTTTGAAATTTAGTGATTCTTTTCAGCCACATATCATTTGGGCCCAACAAAGCTCTCTTTTTGTGTTCAATTGTTCTCTTTACAGAGGCGAGGGATCAATTATGGCTGCACTTAAACGTGACGGAATGACAATAGCTGATTATGACACTTTTTTTGTCAATATGGGTCTGATTGCTTTGATTTTCACCAGATCATTAAACTGATAATATCTGTTAACTTCAGCTGATATCAACAGTTGAATGCTGGCCAAAGACGTCAACTCTGACAAGCAGTGTAAGTGAAGCTCCCTTTTCGTAGAATCATGAGTACTTTATAGAATGATGGTACAACATAATACCAAGGGAATATTTCATGACTTCTTATTAGAGAATCTATAATGTGTCTCCAGGCATTAAATGTGCGAATCGCAATAAACCACACAGTGCAAAGAAGAGAGATGCTTCAGAGAAGACTTTACTTCATTACATTTTGGCTGAAGAACAAAGTCATACCTCAATTACTTTCTCTTCGATTCTTCGAGATAGATTATCCCAGATTTTTTCTGCAATGGGAAGTTCAGGTAGCACTTCTTGCCTCAGAAATCTCCACTCTTCAGTTAGAAAGCTGCAGACCATTTAACACAATAATAAATAATGATGAAAGCAGCAGTTAGCTTAGACCAATGCAACCATGTTCAGTAAATTTTATCGTTTAGTTGAGTAAAAGTAGAAACATACAAAAGCTTAAGTTGTTAAAAAAGGATTATTTTATATACTAATTTCCTCTTGATGAGTCTTTTAACACAGAGCCCAACATATGGCAGTGAGATGCAGAAAACCAAAAGTTTATTTGATCTCTCATACAGCTTGAGGTTATCATCTACCTCAGACTCAAATTCCATGGAGGGTAAAAGAATTGTCTAGACAATCCAATTGACCCATATGTCTAACTGCTCCAGCACATATAAATATGGAAATTTAATCCTTCTTTCTTAATCTTTCTATGGGTGGTCTTTAGCGTGATATGTATGTCACATACCCAGTGGTACAAGTTTACACTAGACATACTTTGACAATTTTTAATTAAGTAGTATTCACTGGAGTTTATTAAAAACAATTCAGTTACCATGAGAACTGTGAGAGTTTTTGCAACCAAGAACTGAACTCTACTGACCTTTTAACATCATTGAAAATTGACTTGCTGGCATGCATTCCTAAAGAATCCAAATGAAGCATAAGTGGGCCAAATTCATCTTGTTTATCTGGCATACATATAATAACTAAGCTCCAGTGGTGACTGCGAAAAAAAGAAATTGCAATTGAAGGTTACAAAAGAAGTTTGTTATAAGATTTAGTAAACATCAACATAAACTTGTGAAGAACATGAAAAGACAAAGCACCAGAAGCAAAATTTACAGCACGCACCAACCAGAATGTTGATGCTTTGGATGAATTAAAAGATATACATAGTTATATAAGAGCTCAGTCTCAACCCCAAGTGACTCAATACCATAAAAAAAAACCCATGTACAGATATGTCATATATATAAACAATTAATATGTGGTCATGCCCCTAATTTACTGAATTTTTTATTATTACTTAATTCAACCACATTAGTAGATTGGTCATATTATCAAGATTATAAAAGTCCAGCAAATAATAAAGAACTTCCATCCATGGGTCAGATGCTACACCATGCTGCTCTTTCTTTTGATAAACGTAGCAATGCTCAGATGCCACAATTCTATGCGGAGCTGTGGATTTGGCATACCTAAAGACGATTTGAAATGTACAACTTTTAAATGGCGTTACTGAAATAGTCTTGAAACTGATCATGGTACTTACTTTTCATGAATTGGTAAGAATATATATGCTTTCTCAAATATATTGACACCTTTCCACCACCTTCTGAACTTCACAAATGAAGTTTCCTTATCAATCTGCATCATAGAAACATGAACACTGAAAAGAAAATCGGAAAATTTAGCATTCATATAAGCAGGTATTCCGATCTTCCAAAATAACCTTTTGATTTTCAAAGGGTAAGTTTGTTTCCTAAAATGTAAAACATATATATCCAGTAGCATTAGAGACGAACAAAAAAAAATGAAAATGTAACGATGAAAAGAAGAAAAGAAGGATCACAAGCAGAATCCAGCAAAATGGACTAGTTCATTTGTCCCAATATTTTAATTTGATAATATTTTCTATAAAAATAATTAATACACTACACATTCAACAAAAAATCTACTTCATATTAAGATTAAGTTACAAGGTTATGCAGTCCTCACTCTAAGATGAAAGAAAGATGAACGGATGAAAAACATCCTTTTAAAAACATGTCTTCACCACAAGATTCAACAGTATACCACTAAAACGCTGAAAGTTGAAACCTTAAAGACCAACAAGATGACAACCAAAACAATACAATTCCTTTTTGTAATTATAAAAGCTGATGTTAACTTTAAAAAAAAAGGACACAGAAGATTACTTTTACAAGTAGGCCCCAAGAATACCCAGAAGCAATGTGCATGCAGATGATTTAATACTTGTTCATCTTCATTCTAATTTCAAAAATAAGAATTTCTTATGGCAATAACTAGGAATCAACTTTGACTGTTCGAATAAAAATATTACTCAAAGAGGTGCATCTAAGAATAATTCATTACCTTGGTCAGGACATGCTGTTTCAACTTCTTATAGACATATGTATCAAAAAAATGATATGTGCATCTCTTTGTGGCTGTTGAAGATGTTCGCTTCTGCAGGTACCTAACCAAAGGAGATTAGTGAGACAACTGGAATGATCACATTTTAAATTTACTAGGATGTTTGAGCATTAAACACTCTAAGATCAGCATCTGTTGTGCTGGGAGCGCTTACTCTGATTTAAGGAAAATGTATCTTAAATCCAATCCTTAGTATGATGGAAATGTGAGGTTAAAATAAAGACAATTTCATGTAAAAGAGTGAATTTAATAGCCAAAACAAAAAGAAATGACAAAAGAAAAGAAAACAATAAATTCAGTTTTCCCTACATAATTTAAATATTTTACGAGTGCTCATTCAGCACCTGAAATAATATGATCCAATGCATACCTCGGGTATTCCACATTCTTTAAACTTATTATGGCAGGAGCAGAACTGAGTAGCTTCTTTTATAGTATATGAAAGTATAAAGTTATTAGCAAGAGCGAAGAGCCAAGGAGAATTGATAGTCTCAGAATTAAAAAGACTTCTGGAGAATAAATGGATTACTGAATGAGTTTATAGAGAATAATATCATATTTTTCAGGCTAGCAGGTTCAGAAGCCAAAATTTAACTATTTACAGCACCTATCAGTTATAGTGACTTCACAGGCTAAGTTTGTCATTCGAAAAACAAGTAGAAAAGACGAGCATAATAGGTATTGAGTTTTAGTTTCTCATATGTATGCAGAAAAACATTGCCAAATCACTAAATTCTTCAATAGCAAATATGCCTTCACAATGAAAAACTAAAGCAGGCACAAAGGTTTGGAGGAGGAGGAGGAGGTGTGAGAGAACAAGATATATAGTATCGACTTACCGAATATAAAAATTCATGATGGGTGATGATAAAAACTTCTCTGGATCCAGACATTCCAAGTCTGAGTAAGAAATTTCAACTGCTCGAGGATCATCCCTATTTTCAGAAATTAACAGTAACTTAAATTTTGTATAGAAGAATTTAATAAAGATTAGGAAGAGAATTTCATTGTATTCCTTATATGTATTGCAGTGCATTATACCTCAACGGATAGTATATCTGGGCATCTTTAGTTCTGAAAGAAATCAAGAAATATTAGTACATGCTAATTCCAAGGGCAGATGTGTTCCATTTTAACATAAAAATAGACAACAAATAAAGTTGCAAACCACTAACGAATGTTAAGATTGTTATAAGACCTTTGAATCACTTTTACTCCTAGATCTGGCACGTCATTATCAAGTTCCTCCTCGTCTACTAGAACAACAGTTTTCTGCTGAGAAGTTGTAGACTTCAGAAGTGGTGATCACTAAAAACTAAAATTATCACATAGAACATTGCACCTTTTGAAACAACATTAGATACACATAATAGTAGTGAACAAGCAAAAGGGGAACTCCAAAGGGTATGGTAGACAAATACAACTATGGAAGGAAACTTAGAAGTGCAGTACAGAGCTCACACTAACCGTGCAATGCAACCAGTTGCAGATAAATAAGAAATCTTAAGAGAGAAAATTTGGTATCTTATCTGTACAGTCCCTAGGCTAGATACGTGTTAAACTTTGGAGAAATTCATCAATTCCTTTTTCAGCAGTTGCTGGGTTGATTTCTGCCATCAGAAACTTTTATTTTCAAAGTACTTTCCCTTTTTTCAGCGTAAAAGATATCATTAGAAGGTGCTGCCAATATACAACCAGAAGATTTTATCTATTTATACATGTTATGAGTCACCTAAGAAGTAGCAAAAGAGATGTTAATTTCAAGAAAGTATTCCTCCACCAAAGATGAGAGATGCAGTCTCTCACTAACTTTAGTTATGTCTTCGTAATGAAAGAATTGATATATTATTAGGCAATTAACAACAATGCTATAGTAGAAAAAATGCATCTCAAAAAGTCCAACATCACACCAATATATCAATTACAAAATGGAAGATGCATACCACCAAACCTAATTAAAGCAATTTCAGAATAAGCTGTGCTACATTACTCTACAAAAAGTAAAGTCTGTACAAGTAATAAACAACTTCACGAAAAGGGAAAAAAATTCAACTGAGACTTGGAAAACTCACATTCTTATGTCTGGAGGTTCGTGAATGTTGAAGATGAGGAGCCCTAACAATAGCAATGGGTTAGGTTAAGAATATGCACCAGGACACATAATATGTTGTCTTAATAAGGAAAAAGATATAGTGATAGGTTGCAAAAGAAGGGTTAAGGCACAAGAAATAAATAACATTGATTGTTTACTATCTCTTTTGTGAATGAGAGAGGGAATAAAGAGTACGCTGATCAGTTACATAGAGATTTCCAATTTCTTGGGAAGTAATAATAGAAGTTGTATGATCTAGGAATTTTATAACAAATACAAATTAAAACCAATTACAGAACTTCTCACGTACTTTTTTATTTCATATGAAATTTACATAAACAGTAGTATCCCCATGTTGAAATGACACTGGCAAATCTGGTTTAAAATGTATACTTCGACAATACACAGTGAAGGTACCGATTTCCATATATAGTGTGGTAATTTCAGAGGATATGGTCATAGCCAATGCGAATTTCTTCTTGATTCTCCAAACCACTTAATTTTCTTATACTTGCAGGTAACTTTACTAGACTTGGGAATGCTTTCCTGAAAACTAAATTTCTTTAGCTTCCTATTCTCAGCGCTGAGTTCTTAGATGATTTAAAAACTAGAATAACTAGATGTAATCTATATAATAAATATGAGCAGCACCAACCTAGATGCCCCTTCTCCGGAATATTTACCTTTCAATAAAACAGAGTCAATTTATTTTCAAGCAGATAGAAGTCCTTGTGTCTGTTTTAACATAATCAAGTAAAATATTTTCTTTAGATATGGTAAAATACCATTGTCCAAATTGAATCCTAACCAATAATCCTGTCAAAGAATTAATATTCTTATTCACAAACAAACAAGATAAAACAATAGCAAATGTGCAACTTGTACCCACTGACAACTTGAGCTCAGTTTTCTAAGATTAGAAATTAATTCTTGTTCAGAATAATTTACTAGGATTGTATCTGGTTTTTTTAGAATGCTTTGACCAACAATTTCCAAATCTATTAACTTTTAGTCGCTCTCATGCAATAGCCACGGTTAGGTTGATTACATTCTTGATTCTTTGGCCATTCTTAAATAATTCTAAAGATAGAAAGGAAATTAATATGCGAAATTAGTCAAAATCTAGCAAGAGCCCTGCAATAATTTCCTTCAAATGTTATTGTCTGCATAAACCTGTTTCTAGTGATTCCATATGGATTTTGGTTTACAACAGAAAATTGCAATGTGCCCTATCCGGCCAATCCTAGAGAGTTTTCTCAGATGGCTGTGTAATTCAAATAAATATCTAGTTGCCTTGGATTTAAGGTAAAAAGATGGTGCTGCTAGCCATTTCTTATTGATGCCGAAAATACGGGTATTGCTAAGTGTATCGACCTGTAAATGAGTGGGGCACCTCCCCTATCCATTTGCAAACACAACATTCTGAACCTAATACATAAAGATGTTTATTCAATCAGACTCAGTAAAAGATCCAAATTGAGGCCTGTTCCATTCCCCCCCTCATAAACTCCTTGCATCCCACCATCTAGGGGTGGGCATTGAGATCGGGTTTCGGGTACCCGTCCCGTCTCAAGAGAGTTTTTGTTATTGGGACAGGAAAAATGGGTTTCTCGGGTTTCAGAAAACCCGAAAAACCGATGAAGAAAAATCGGGATGGGGTATTGTCCCCCACCCGAATGGGAAACTCGAATCCCCATCTTTTATTAAGTTCATGATTTCTTTTTGTTTGTAAGCATTGTTTTTCTTGCTTACCAATAACTTGGTTACATATGATTTTTTATACGATGAATTTGTAGATTTAGTTCTTTCCGATGACCTAACTCTTTTACACCAAAGATATTGAAACGTCATTAAAAAATTCTTAAGGAATAAAAAATAATCTAAACTAATGCATATGTGTAACGATTTATGTTCACAAGGTTCATTAAACAAGAAAATTGAGTTGTTTATAAACAAAATAACTAAAAAAAATTGCATTGTGTAATGATATTTTGTTTGATTTAAAATTTTAGAATCGGACTTGAAGCAAATTTTTAATAAATATAGCTTTAATATTTTTGCCCGGGAAAACCCAAAATTCCGGTCCCGAATCCCAAAATTTTCGGTACCTGAAATACCGGGTATCCTCTAAATTATACAGGATTTGAATAGTATAATTAAAAACCCGAAATCCCGTCCCTACCACCGTCTGACCAGTCACCGCCCATTCCACGTACAGCTTGACCCCAATCCTGCTTCAAACCCCAGTATACACTATGATCTAGCCAGAATTTCATCCACGCACATGAAACACACCCAGAAGTGATGCATATAGATATAATTAGGTATATCCAAGTGTTTTAAGGAGAGAAGTAAAAGAGCATGGTAGGCAGAAGAGGACAGGTGGTCCAAACCAGCACTGCACTCGGAGCAAAAGGGAATAGGCGGGAAATGCATGAGTGGTCAAGTAGTAGTTCTTAGAAATATCATACTCAGGAGTCAGGAGACGCAGGTTTGACAAAATCAATGGTCAAAATTCATCATAACTGTAGATAAAGGGTGTGGATGTCTCTAGTTGAGATAGGACCAAGAGGCTCCAGACCACCCTAAACCTTTCGCAGATATAGTATTAGCAGAGTCTAGATCCTGTCTACTTGCATATATACGCCTATAATGTGATGATCATCACTTAGTGGCCGGATGATTAGGCAAAGGATCCAGTATCTCTAATGAGTATAATGAACCTCAATGTTCACATATATTTTCCCCACATTTTCTAAACTATTAAGATAGAGAAGTCTTGTCACAATCATAAAGTGGCAGTTATGACAACTAATGTATTAACATTCCTATTACGGCCGTTTCCTCCTAAATTAACACACTTGCATATACAGCTTCTCAACTTCTCTATTTCACCCTCTTCACCCTTCAAGAAAACTATTCTTTTACATTTTATAATGATCAAGCTCGCACAATAAAGTTCTTTCACACTTAAATTTTTTATGCACGCAATTACGCGTGCTAAGGGTGACTAGTATAGTTCCAGTTGTAGCTACAACAGATATATTGATCCAGCTAATAACACCCAGATTTGAAAGCAGCTCTATTGAAATGAATATCTGTAAATCACCAACATGTGGTTGGTTGAGTGGAAGGGACAAGTCATAACAAAGTAGTGGACTCAGGTTCAAATCCCTGTTGGGAGAGGTACCCACTTAATGCGCCCAACCTGCCTCGAAAGGGATAAACCCTTGCGAAACCCAAAAAAAAGAATCTGTAAATCTGAACACCAATAACCACTTTTCTAATTAAGCAATGTACCTTCTATTATAGTGATTTAGGTAGTAATGGCAGTGATTAGTGATTTCATCCATCAAAATGTAGACAATGTGGATTCAATCATCAGACTGGAACTGAAAAAACACATTCACCTAAAAGGCTAAAACATGATTGGTTGAGAAGAGGTAGGATATTAAGTGGATGAAAGGGAAATTTTAGGAAAAAGATCTTTTAGATCTCTTTCCTTTTTTTTTTTACAAGTCTCTAATATCGTAATTTTATATTTTTTTTTCTTAATTGATATATTACTATTCCTTAATCTGTCATAAGGGTGTCATCAAGTGGGCCCCATGTCCTAATAAAGAGATTTTTTGTCTTCAGATCCATTGCCCAATCCCCATGTGTTTACAGGCATTGCGGTTAAAGCAGGGTGCAATATAAGCATGAAAAAATAGAGATAAGCGGCAGTGAGCTACTATAAGGTAATCCATATTGGAAATGGCTGCAGCAATTTTGGTACAGCAGATGAAAAGGAAATTAATTAAATGATCAACTAAAAAGATTTTAAGAATCATGGAGCCAAATGATTCAGAAAAAAAGGAAACAAATATAAAGAACGTATGTAGCAGTACTTACTTCTTCATAAGATAGCTAGGTGCATCTTTATCAGAATGACAAGGAGTAGTATAAGACTGGCTTTCCAATTGCTCATCGTTTGAATGCAGGGGGTCATCAATGTTTACTGAAAGATGGCTTGGAGATTTAAAAGGTGCTTGTCTTGATGATAAACCTATCTTATTTGTTTGCTCAGACGAAAATTTCCTGTTTACTCTCATACTCTTCTGATCACAACGATTCAAAGTAGATAGTTCCTCTCTGAAGGCCTTGGTTTTCCCATTAGCTCTCTGTTTCATCACATAAGAAAAAAAAAAGGTTACTATGAGGTCGACTTTAAGACTATCAAGTAAATAAGTCATTGATCAAATCCTTACTTCATCCAAATTGTTGGAAAAATATACAGCAAAAGATGATTGTGAATCAGGAATAGATATTGGAGCTCCATTCAATAATCCGTTTGCACCTACAGAATTTCCATAAGCTTTTAAATACTGCTCCGAAGAACACATATAGGGATAAGAAGATTTACATGAAAGAGATACATTCATCAATGTTAGGAGAAAAATGAAGGCATCTTTTTACTTAAAACATTTTTCACAACAAAATTGCCCACATTGATCATCGTCCGTTTTCAAATGACACCTCTAATTTTGGCCAAAAGAAGCTAATATGGCCCATAGAGAAGATCTACACAAAAACTATTGTTATGTCAACTATGTATTTGAAGCCTGTATGAGAAAAGGTTGCTTATATTCCTCTCCTACACGCAGTTTAAATGCAGATACATAGCAATCTAATGGACTTATAAAGCATGAATAGTACCAGCACTAAGAGATCCATCAGCTAATGGACTGGACTTCTTGCCTTTCTCCACATCCTGCACAGAAAATGCCATTACAAATTAAGACCAACGTTCCAATACAAAACACAGAAGCAAAAATTGATAATTGGATGAATTTGCAAGATCCCCAAAGCAAAGTTGAAATACCAACTCAAGAAACCAAGGAAGATAGCTACTACTTATCTAAAAGAAAAAGTTAGTATGATAGCAATACTCCAACAAATGCCAGAATGATTTTAAACATAACCCAAGTGTTCAGCACTATCATAACTACTTGTGCAATACTATTAAAAGGTATGCATACCAAAAAAACAACAGCGAAGTGCTAATATGCAAAACCAAGGAAGATAGCTTTACATATTTACATAATCTGGTTGCTTTCGTTGCTGCAGAGATATATATATATATATATTAGAGGCTGGAGCTGTAACCAATTTAGCGAATTAGGGCCACAGTGCGCCATCTAACTTGTTGATCTTTCAAAAAGCTATAAACAGAAATATGCCTCATTTTCATGCTCTATTTTTTAATAAACCAGACCAACATCTACTCAATAATGAATTTGTGTAACCCCATCTTTAACTTTAAACCATCAAATTCATAATAAAATTAAAAGCCACTGATCTTCTACCGAATGATGAATCTATCCAAAACTTTTTCTCTCCTACTTAAATGTAGTAAATGCCACTAATATAAAGAAGAAAGAAAGATTCTGGAAAAACAAAAGAAATATAATTGCAATGTTGTCACAGCCATGCACAAACTCCACACATTCCCTGAACAAAGACAAGAATCAGACAGTATATACATACCAAATATAGCAATGATTATCTACATCTCATTTTCAACTTCCAGAAACCAATTCCACCAAAATCAAAGGAAGGTTTCAAGTTAATTAATTTTCATGTTAAATGATTCCATTGAAAGCACTTGTCAGTAATCATAAACAGATGCAAAAGAACCCTCCCCCCCCCCCCCCCCAATTAAAAACCCTAGTTTCATATCACAAAGGTAAACGACACATAAGAAAAGAAATACAAAGACTGACAGCAGCATCATTAAATCATTCAAAAAAGCCAAATTGGCCTCCAAAATACAAGGACACGCATATAACCCCTACATTGAGTTCATGAACTCTATTCTCTTTGCCCGACATAAAAAGCCATTCACTTTATAGCAAATTCTTAAGTGATATCTTAAAATTAGGGAAAAAATAGTAAAATTAGGAAAAATCAACCTCTAGAAGCTTCCTCCGCTCCAACTCCGCTTCCATAATCTTCAAGTTAGTTCGCAACTTATCGCCGCCGTCTGGCAGTTTCAACGACACTGTCGTCAACATTCTTTTCTCCAGCGCAATTTTCGAGATTAGTTCGCTTAGAGAAAGCTTCATATAATACTGGACTTTTTCTGAATCCTCATCTCTGCCGTCCTCCTCCGCGTCTTTAATCACCAGCTCAGAAGGTGGCTCTTCATCGTCGGTGGGGAGGAGAACATTCCAGTCAATTTCTAACGGGCCAGCTTTCCTCTTTCTCTCTCCTTTCCCTTCCATGCATCCGTGTGTATCTATTGTGTATGTATAGAGGGCTTGGTCAATTGGAGTCTTTTGTCTGTAAAAACCTGTGGGTCTGTATGTATGGAATGAGTCTGTTTGGGTTTGGTCCAACCATATCTGTCTAGGTTTGGTCCAACCATATCGGGTCAACCTTCATATGACAAAGAGATTGAATAAGTTTTAGGTCAAATTTAAGTTTCAGTTTAAAAAGAAACCTACACGAATCTATTTGAGATATATAAAATTAGGGGAATTCTAGGGTGCCGCTACGTTAGGTGCCGCTAATACCACATTATGTGGTATTACCACACAATGTGTGTCACATTAGGTGGTATAAATACCATAGAATGTGACACACATTGCGTGGTAATACCACCTAATTTGGAATAAATACTACATGATGTGGAGGTCGTATTAAACATATGGGGTTAATACTATGTAATGTGATCATGTACTGTCACATGTGGAGATCATACCATACAATGTGATACACATTGTGTGGTAATACCACCTAATGTTGTATTAGCGGCACATAACGTAGCGGCACCCTAGAATTTTCCATAAAATTATTGATTTGACATTTATCATCTATTTTTTTCACATAAAGTTATTGATTTGACACATATTACTTAATTTTTTTCCCCAAACCCTATAATCAAACTTTAATCCAAATCAAATCTCAAATTTTCAAGACTCATTAACTATTATTTAATAATATTTTATAATTTCAATATTCCATTGAAATCATTATCCAAATCGAGTTTCAAAAGTTACGTCAAACTTTTAAAATCACTTATTGAGACCAAAACTGAGACCATGTCCTCATATTCATTTTCATTTTTAATTTAGTGTCAAATTCAATTTGCACGTTTCAATTATTAAAAAAACATTATTTGGGTCTCTAGAAAGAGTTTTTAATCTTTTTCTCAAAAAAAAAAAAAAAAAAAAAAAAAAAAAAAAAAGAAAGAAGTAACAAACAGACTAACAGACAGTTGAGTGTTTTACATTTTCTTTAAAACAAAAAAGTATTTTCTTGTTTTCTAAGATCTAAATAAATTATATTATATTTGTCGAGAATTACATCAATTCATGAGATTTGATTTACTATTGCATAAAAGCTCTAATAAACTTTAGACACTTACTCAAATATACAATGATCAATCAAAAGTTTTATAACGGGATTAAAATTGAAACTTTGGATAAATACTACTTTTCATTATGGCATTTTTCTTAGGTATTAGAGAAAAAATTATTGAACTAGGTTTTTTTTTTTTTTCATACCTAGTTAAAATA
Source organism: Penstemon barbatus (assembly GCA_003313485.2). Taxonomy (NCBI): domain Eukaryota; kingdom Viridiplantae; phylum Streptophyta; class Magnoliopsida; order Lamiales; family Plantaginaceae; genus Penstemon; species Penstemon barbatus. Next base: position 11,760,071 of record CM064883.1, on the reverse strand, counting down.
GGTAAATTAATTCTTCTTTAAAAAGGATGAGCAAAAGGCTACTTTCCCTACGTCTTGTGATTTTGCACATTTGAGCTAAGGTAAATCAAACATTTGACTTTAGGAGTGAGTTTGGCTTGGAGGCCGAAAAAGTAATTATAGAAAAATTAATTTCGGTAATAATTGATTATAATAGAAATTAATTATAGAATAATAATTTTTGTAAAAGTAACATCTCGTGAGCTTCTAAAATAAGTTGAGTTTTAGCTTCTGAATATCTCAAAAAGTTTCCCGTTGGGGTTTCCGACCCTCCTGCCGAGGGGTGGAGTTCAAAATAGGTAGGCACTTCTTTACCCCGTTCAGGCGAGAGCTTTTACCCATTCATTCGTTTGTTTCGCTCAGCAAGTTACCTATTCTTGTTGGCATTGGAAGCAAACAAATCCGGTCACCAGATCATTTCGATAAGCATTCCACCGCCTCTTTAAACATGAGGATTCCCTTATATCGGCTACTACCGAGAGGATCAAGCTCATTCTCGAATCAACTAGTCCCCGTGTTCCTCGAATGGATCTCTTAGTTGTTGAGAAGGTTGCCCAAAAGCAGTATATAAGGCGTACCCAGTAAAACTTACAAGTAAACCAGATATAAAGATGGAGGACATTGCGGATCAAACACCATGAAAATCACGATTGATCAACATTAATTTTTATAATTTAGGTCAAACACTTTAAAATCACTATAGAGATCTAAAATTGCTCCCACCGCTAGGCTAAACACTGAAGAAATGAGAAATTGGAAGGCATATTCCGGTACAAGCTCTTTTCTTCAAAATTTTAAATATGTCTTCGAAGTATATCAATTATGAAGAAAAGTATAGCAGCGTATTTGATTAAATATAGAGAATTCTTAAGGCACATAGCGCGTATTTGATTAAATGTATTTCGTAGCTGCTCCATTGCATATATCGGAGTGAGTCACAAGCGCTCAAGTCCTATTTGGAAGGATTTTGGCTCAGTTTCGCATGTTTTCATTTAGATAGAATAGTTTCGATAGTTTCGATTGAACCTTTGAAATCTCATGTGGTTAGGTTTTTTATTTAGAAAAAGTTGAAACCCCATTTGAATTGAATTTGGATGTTGGGGTTTGGAAAAAAAAGTAAGTGATATGAGTCAAATCAATATTTTTTTTATAAAGTTTGGGGAGGGGGGGTAGAATATGTGGTAGGTGTCAACTCGATATTTTTATAAGTTTAAAAAGTTAGGGTATTGATTTGTGAATAACTTTGTGTTGAGTGTCATAAGTTTTGTCAACCTCCATTTAGAAGAGTTATAACTCAGTTTCGCGGTATTAAAGATTATCAAGATCTAGGGCAGATTAAGAGTCCACGACTTTCTTCATCTTTTCAGTTCTGACAACCTTATTTCATCTAAATACTCTTTACAACTCTCCCAGCTCAATAAATACTTTTCGACCGCTTACAACAATTTATTCAAGAGTAAATTCATTTTCGTCCTTGTGCAACAATAATTAAAGCCCACGGGCTTTCGGGCTTAACGTTCTCTACAATTCTCACAACTCATTAAATATGTTTACACCATTCACATCACTATTTTCTAAAGTAAAATTAAGACAATATCAAAGCGACTGAGAATGATTCACAAAAGTAATACGTGACTGCTTGACCTAAAATGATTATTGAGAGTTCATTTTATAAACTAGGTCAAATGTCTCTTTTCTTTTGGAAAGAACAAACAAAGATAATGAAATATGGAGTTTTTGAAAAATAGAAAATAATATTACAGGAGTTTCAAATCATTCTTAAATAGAGAGAAGCTGATTAAGGAATAACTAATCATCTTGTGATGAAAACAAGAAATGATCCGGTAAGATGGATATCTTAAATAAAGAAATTACATTGCTTCCTCAATGGATTATTTTTGGAGATAGGTGATGCGGGAATAAACCATGGGTCATCTCGCTTCCTATGAATCTGGTCCGCAACACAATTTATGGATAAAACCACCAAGCTCACCGCACGGGCTCCATCAACTCAATGATCCCAAAAGCCATAAACAAGCCAATGATCCGACAAGGGTGACATATTCCACTTGAATAATGAACGAATATTACTTCATAACTATACTCATTCAATAAGGGCCCATTTGGATTGATGGATTTGAAATGAAGAGGGATTTCAAATGAATGGATTTGAAATTCCAATGATTTGAAATCCATTCATTTGCAATCTCTTGTTTGGATAAATTTTTTTACAAATGATTTCAAATCCATTCATTTAAAATCCATTGTTTGGTATATATCATTTTTGTTATTTGAAATTCCCAATCGTGCCTTATAATTTGCTCTACGAGTTAATTCTTGTTGTTGATTCGGGATAAAATCGCATAAATCGATTTAGGGCAAAATTATAATTTTTGAAAATTGAGGGACCAAAAGTGCAAATTCAGATTTCAGAAAATCTGGGGCCGAATTTAAAATATTAATTTTCTGAAAATTCTAGACTGAATTGGAACTTTGGGTTTTTCGAAAATCTGGGACCAAATGGCAATTTTTGAAAATTAAAGGACCAAAAGTGAAAATTTGGATTATTGAAAATCAGGTTCTGAATTGAAAATTTTAATCTTCTGAAATTATGGACTGAATTGCAGTTCTGATTCTTTTGAAAATATGGGGTCAAATTGCAATTTCTGAAAATTAAGGAACCAAAAGTGAAAATTTGAATTTCTAAAAATCAGGGGCTGAATTGAACATTTTAATCTTCCGAAATTAACTGAATAGCAATTCTTGGTTTTTCAAAATTTTGGGGTCAAATTATAATTTCCAAAAATTGAGGGACCAAAGTGCAAATTTGGATTTCTGAAAATCAGGGGCCGAATTGAAACTTTTTATTTTCTTCAAATACTGGACTGAATTGCAATTCTTGATTTTTCAAAAATCTAGGGTCAAAATTGTAATATCCAAAAATTGAGGGACCAAAGGTGCAAATTCGGTTCCTGAAAATTAGGGTTCGAATTGAAAATTTTAATTTATGAAAATTCTGGACTGAATTGTCATTCTGGGTTCTTCGAAAATCTGGGGTCAAAATTGCAATTTCTGAAAATTGAGGGACCAAAAGTGCAATTCGAATTTTCGAAAATAGTAGCCGAATTGCAAATTTTAATTTTTTGAAAATTATGGACTGAATTGCAATTCTAGGTTTTATTAAAATCTGGGATCAAATTGCAATTTTTAAAAATATACAATGTGGACATTTTGTAAAGTGGATTTCAAATGACTAGTTTTAGGAGGAATTTCAAATCCACTTAAAATTGGCTTGAAATCCATTTGACTAAAATCCAGGATTTAAAAGGAATGGATTTAATTTTGTATCCAAAATCCAAATAGCATGATGGATTTGATAAGGGATTTCAAATCCACCCAACCCAGATCCATCCTTCCAAATGGGCCCTAAGGGAACTTTGAGACAAATAAGGATATAAACAACTAGTGTGCAAATCACCCCCTTAAAACAAGGATTTTCATGATCCCACGATCTCCACTAGACATATGTACTCACGATTCACTAAGGGTAATCGCCAAATAGATTTTATTAATCTAAACTTTGCACAAGTTAAAGTATATTTTATTGACTTAAGCATCAGAGTGACGCACCGCAAAAGTTGCATTGGTCTAGCCCGCCCTTGTTACTTATGTATCTAATAGTGGAACTAGACGGATCTCACCTGACCTAAATCTAAATTGAAAAACTCTGCATCAGTTAGCATCGTCTATGAGAAAGAAAAAGAAAAGCATTATCATAAAAGAAAAACCACCAGAAAAATTCATGGACTCAACCATAAGATGTAATAAAGATGTTTCTAGCATCCCTGAAAACAAAACAAATTCAAATATGCCTGCCATAATGCTCTACCTACACCGAATTAGCCACTTCAAGGGCAGGCGCCACTGTCGCCTGAGCTAACCAAAAATGGAAAACTGTTGCCACGAGTATCTTTAATGGCCGATGGGCAGCCCGACGCTCCAACCACTTAATATATGGAGCACTTTATAGAGATGTCAGCAACCTTTTGGAAACAAACCTTGAAATCGGCTCAAGGTCAGACTTAAGAACGTAATACCCATTTCCGAATTTATCAACCACTTCGCTTATCTGAACTAGAATGTTATACATACCTTAGAATTTCACCTGTTTTTTTTTTAATATTGTACTCAATATAACATTCACTTTATTCTCAAACCCAAAATATTGCTCAACAATAGTAAAAATTAGTTACAAAAGTTCAACTTAAAACCATATGTCCACACTTAACATACGACCTTGTCATTATATACACATTCACTACTAGATAAGTTTAACACAATTTATTCACATACATCATATACAATAGTTACTACTAAGTTCTACTAGAGTACTATATGTACATATTTTCAAATGCTCTTTTTCCATGAGAAATGACAAATAACACATGAGTAAGTCACATTGGACTTAGTGAGTTTCTAAGAAAAACATCAAATATTAATATTCGAAACGAAATATATAATATATCTATAATTATTCTCAATGAGGTAAGGAATAACCAAGTCGCAGAGAAAAAAAATTGCAATGTATCACAATTATGAAATAAAGGTTCAATCGGTGTCAATATAGAGTAAGAATTTAATTCAAAGAAACAAGACTCAAGAACAATGTTTAAACAATTGATAATCATGTTTTAGGGAGAGTCGTTCAAGAATGAATACTCATCTGTATTACCAACCTTTCTCCACGTTTCAATATACTACCTCACAACTCCGATACTGATTTAGTTTAAAATGGGCTAAATAATACATGTGTCGAGTACAATCAGGATAAATACAGACCAAATCAATAAAGTAGATCATATTACAAGCTAAGATCTTAGTGTAAGAGGGAACTGATCAGACAATCTTGGTACTAGTCGACCTACGAGTTCCGATGAACATTGTCTTGAATTGTGTGTCCTCCTCAATAAATGATTATGCTATTTATAGTGTGGCTCATTGTCCGGAATCACGTGTTGATCCGTACAAATCACGTGCTGACTCGTACACTTCTCTGATAGGTTCTTGGGACCATTGTTGTACGAGATTGGGGAATGTAGCTTGGGCTATAGGCATATCGAGCAAGGAAAAAATCTAGTCGAGGTACCAAGATCGTGTCGACCTTCCAAATCCGATCATGGTTGGTCGATGCTGCTAGTAACACCCAAGAGCACGCTAAGCTATAATCCGACCTTCCTTACCCAGGTCCGAGCTGACCAACCATCCTCTATCGACACATGGCCCCTTATTATGACCTCCACGTGGTAAGTACAAAATACGGCATATCAGTTACTTAGGGACAAAAAGAACAAGCTTTTGTTTTGTGTTGATTTCTTCTAAGCAAAATTGCAATATAAATAATGCACTATCTGATGTTCCAAAGTTCATATTCTTAATTGAAACCAATCCAACTAGTCATTGGGGAGGTAATTTGGACATTAAGTTATATTTTCATGGTGAAATGAATGAATGATTAACCCAATAGGTTAGGGGTATAAGTGCAAATAGGCCAAACAATATTTTGAAAATTAGAAAGTACATATTCCATCAGCAGCGTACCAACGCCCAACAAATAGAATTTTACATATAAATTATGTACCAATGATAATGCAACACGTGACGCCACTCAACAAAAAACCCACGTAAAATTCTTTTGACCTGTCCTAATAATATTAGGGCTTAAATTCATAAACTTTCTACGAGACAATTACAGCTTATCATTTGTACTATCAACAATGGCGGACTCAATAACCTCGCCGGAGGCGACCGCCGCCACTAATTCAACACCCAAGCCATCCGATTCAATTACACGTCTCGACCAGCCAGATCCATCTCCGAACCCGAACCAAAACCCTAATCCCAGTGCACCTCCTCCGCCAGCAATTCTAACTCCTCCTCCGCCATCGATCCAACCTTCTTTCCGCCCCGCCGCCCCGCAATTCACGCCTGTAGCGTATCAGACTCCGCCGCCCGGAGTAATAGTGACTTCAGCTCCGGCGGTTGGTAACGGAGCGCCGCCGCAAGTTCCGGGTATGCCGCCTTCTTATGCCATCGCCGGTCAGCCAGTGAGATACGCACAACCCATGCCGAATGGTTATCCCGCTATTCCCCAAGGCGCCATGCCTCCTCCGGGTGGGTTTTTCACTCCTATTTCTGGATTTTTCTTGTTTCTCTCTATATCTGTCTCTCTCTTTAAATATTTGTAGCCTAATTGTCATGGAAATTAAAAGTTCGCTGTAAAAGTGAATTCGTTACAGTTTTAGGTCTAGGAAATTCATAAAGTACACAGCTTTCTTGGATTAAGTACTGTGTTGATATGGTTTTTATGAGCTTCTGTCTAGTGACTCGTGAGCATTTTTTATTGTTAAAATGTGACCAGAATTGCTGAAATTCATGTATTCAATGTCCTACGTTTTGACGTGTTAATGAAACGGGAAAAATGAGCGCTAGAGAGAGGATAAGGATGGTTTTATGTTGGTTGGATTAGGGTATCGATGACAGGATGTTTTCTCCTACAGTGTATTCATGATTGATTTCGTTGGGGAAGGTTGGAAGACTTCATTAGAGACTACTGAGTCCCCCCCCACACTTCAACTCCTTTTTGTTGGTATGCGTACATTTTATTTGCTTGCTTTTTTTGTTTTATTCCATTGCATAAGCGCATATTTTGAAGTATATTAGCAAATTTTATGTTGCTAATGCATAAGAAACATGGGGTTGGACAAGAATGAAAGAAAAAGGGGAGGGGGCATATAGCTGAAATTCATGCCCTAGCCTAGGATGGAAAAATGTGATTTCTCCCGTCAATCTGAATTGTTTTTGGTTATCAATGTTCATAGGTAGACTTTAATTTTGTAGAGACAAATTTTTAGCCCTTTTATGGGATTTTTATTTTTGAATTGCCGGCAGCAGACTATGTTAACAGTTGAGTTCAGCTATGCGTCTTTCATAAAAGGTATCACAATCTTCTCAATCATGCAATTTGGTTTTAATTTCTCTGCAACTGTTATGATGCCTATGGAAATCTGTTATGATTGATGTGATTGAGGATTTCATGGGAGAGAGAACCAAATTCCAGACTATTACATTGTAGTTTATGTCCTCAATTGCTTTTGTGAGTGAGAAGTTCCTTCTCTCTTCTCACTAATCAATTAAACCTTCCCACTGTTGGTGCCTGGAATGAGTTCTAGTAATCTTGACAAGGCTTCTGTTTTGCAATTGGATACATAAAGGTATGACTGGTTCAAGTTTCCTGTTCATGAATCCCATTGTTATCGTTTTGATTTTTCTTCAGGTTATATGTTCAGCTGGTGAGTGTTGTCATGCCTGTGCTACAATCTCTTATTGCTTGTAATACTTTTGGTAACAACAGTTGAATTATCTTGTTCGATCTTTTTATGTTCCAGCTATAATGTGTACTAGTTTATTATCCCATCTGACAAATTTGGAAAGATGTTTGTGGCCCCTTTTTGCAGGAATTATTTATTACCCCTCTCCCTATGCACCAATGATACGGCCAACATTTCCTCCACGACCCTTGGTCGGTGTTATGCCACCACTTGCACGTCCTCCAGTTGTTGGGATACGTGGACCAATCATGCCACCTGTTGTTAGGCTGCCTGTAATCCCAAGTGTTACTCCAACAGAGAAGCCACATACAACTGTTTACGTTGGGAAGATATCATCAACAGTGGAAAATGATTTCATGCTCTCTCTCCTGCAAGTATGATACCCAATCCTTTGCATACTTTCATAGTCCCTAGTTCTTTTTCTATCAATTCTAGTTGAGTTAAATTTCACGTACTAAATGTTGAAAGTATTATTTGAATGCTCATATCATTGAAGACTGACTACAAAATTTTCTGAAGCTTTGTGGGCCTGTGAAGAATTGGAAACGCCCTCAAGATCCCACTGGAACTTTAAAAGGCTTTGGGTTCTGTGAATTTGAGTCTGCTGAAGGAGTTCTTCGTGCACTGCGACTACTGAATAAACTGAGTGTCGATGGACAAGAGTTGATGGTATGCTTACATTCTTCTCCATTGCCGCGTATACATTTCCGCGGAATTTGCTGTCAATTTTTTGCTATGTTCTTTCTGGAATAGCATTTAATATCAACATCTTATTCTAAATACTATTTGATGGTCATCTTATCCGGATTAAATATCTTGTATCACTAGGTCAACTTAGCAGCAGTAATACAGGCATACATGCCAAGCAGAAATTTATGCGTAGTTTTGTCTTGCCATGCTTTGATATATTTGAAAGAGTTCTCTACCTTTAGTCTAAATGTCATTGAAAAATTGTATTTCTATTTGACTGATATCCAGTGGACTTGATAAATCTGCAGTTAAATGTTAATCAAACAACTCGAGAATATCTTGAACGTTATGCGGAGAAAAAAGTTGAAAGATCAAGCACCACAAAAGAATCAGAATCCGAAGGTAAAGCGGAGCTAACTGCATCAGGTGCTGATACCAATGAATCTGTGAAATCTTCTTTAGAATCATTGAAGCCTTCCATAGATGATCAGAAAAAGGATGATGGTGAAAATCTGAACAAGGAAGACCCTGATGCAACCAATTTTGGTATTGTAACCGATGAAGACAGAGAAGCAGACCATGAGGCTCTTGAGAAGCTTAGGGGGTTGTTAGATGAGAGGTTGAAGAACAAACCACTACCCCCTCCACCACCTCCTCCAGCTCCACAATCACCTGTTGATGGTCCTGGAAACTCTAACTCAGAACAGCCTTCTGGGTCAAAGGACAGGGAATCTGAAGGAGATATGACAAAGAATGGTGAGTGCTTCTTCTGGATGTGAGCATGATAATTTTCCTTCTCTATCCACCCTACCTAATGGATTTTTTCATGGGTTTAAGCATGATTGTGCGTCGTCTCTTATTCCAGTCTGACATAGTCTTCCAAAATACCACTAACCTTTTTCTATCATTTTTGCAGATTCCGATGACAAAAATGAAGATGAAAAAACTGCTGATAGTAAGCCTTCAAGTGAGAACAACAGGGGTGAACCAGGTTCACCAGATAGAAGTAGAAGGCGCAATAGGAGCAGAGATAGAGACCGCGATCTGAAACAAGAAAAAGAAAGGGAACTTGAAAGATATGAGAGAGAAAGGGAGCAAGAAAGAACTAAGAGGGAGAAAGATAGGGAATATAAGAGCCGGGAAGATGAACGTAGGTATAAAGCTCGTGAAAAAGAGTGGGAAGCTAGGGAAAGAGAGAGAGATCATTGGAGGAAGAGAGAGCGAGAAAGAGAGAAAGAAAGGGCTCAGGAAAGGAAGTGGGGAATTATGGACCAAGAACGTGATAGTGACGATGGCTACGGAAAAAAGAGGAAATACAAGACTAGCGATGAAGAGAGGAAAAGGAGACAAAGGGAGAAGGAAGAGGACCTGGCTGACAGATTGAGAGAGGAAGAAGAGATTGCCGAAGCTAAAATGAGGGCAGATGAAGAACAGAAGAAGACACTCCATGAGGCATTGAATATCATATCGGGTCAACCAGCTAATAGACATGAGAAAACTGTTTTACTGAATGAAACCAATTTCAAAGACCAGGATAAGGCTGTTGATCAGACCTTCGACCGTGATCCAGGTCATGGAATTTATGACGGTAAATCCTTTTGCTCAATTTTATGATCTAGTATCGGTTCATCCTCTACATATTGTCTTGTATGTTATATGACATTGTCAATAGCAGGTGAAGGGGTTTTACACAATGGGATCGCTGAGGAATCTGTTATACCATCTACTGCTGCATCAGATGCACAGCAGAATAGTAATGCACCTGCTAGAAAGTTGGGATTTGGTCTTTCAGGGTCTGGAAAACGAGCCGCAGTCCCTTCTGTATTTAATGAGGATGAGGATGAGGAATCACGCAAGGAAAAGAAGATGAAACCTCTGGTTCCCATTGATTACTCAACTGAGGAACAGCAAGCACTTCAACCTTCTATCTCTGAAGGCCCATATGCTAATGTGGTTGCAGCAGCAGAGTTTGTGAAGCGCATTTCAACTGTGAATTCTAAGGAACAGAAGCCTGATGTAGAAAAAGAAAAAGGTAGGCGTTCTCACGAAAGATCTAGCAAGAGAGATCGAGATAGACATGAAGAACATACTAATAGTACCCGTGAAGAGAGCAGGAAGGATAATTTTGACAAAGAGAGGGGTAATAAAGTGAAGACACCAGACAATCAGAAGCTTCTGGATGCGAAGCAGTTGATTGATACAATCCCGAAGACCAAGGATGAGTTGTTTTCATATGAGATAAACTGGGTAATCTATGATCAGGTGACTAACACGATTCATACCTAACATTGTTAATCTTGTCTGCTCTCTGTTTCATTTATATTTTTCTTTGGAAAAAGATCATTATCATCTAATATTTTTTGGTCGTGTTATGAAATTTTTTGCGTTGGTATGAAAAGTCAGATAAACTGTTAGTAAAACTTTGTGGGAATAGAGTCCTTCTTAAAGACGAATCACCTCACTTTGACTTGAGAGTGATTAAATAAGCTCTCTGATTATAATCGAAATGGTGCTTAGGCCTCTGCCCTCCCATTGTGACATAACACTGAAATATACTTGAACAATAACCATGGATTTGTTAGTTTTAAGAAAAAGTTCTAGGAGTAGTTCTCTTTAACCAAGATACTGTAGAATCTATATCTCATCGATAAGGCCCCGTGTGTTATATATCCTATCCAACTATGCCATTGTTATGTTTATGTCCATGACATGTATTTTTCTAATAATTTCGCGAAATTATCCTTGGCCTTGTTTGATATAGAAGTTAGGAAATTGAGGTTTTGTGATTTACAAAATTATGTCGGGTTTATCATCTAAAAAATAATAGAACAGGTAACTTGAGTTTTTTTTCTTCTTTTGCACACCGAAGAAAGTTAAACAACATTCAAATGTTTTAAAATGATAGTTTTAACATATGCATATAGTACACAAATTAAAACCATCTCAATTCATAAGGCATCATGAGAAAGCTATGTATTGTAAGGTGACATAGGTATCAGTGGCAAATTGATGGGTTGTGACTTGTGGTAAAGCGCAAAGAGGGACCATGTCTCCACTCATTGGCAACGGAATTGGAACTTCTATTATGCCGATTTTTTTCAATTGAAAGACTCACAACTTGTGGTTTAGTAGGATTTCCTCTTTAGAAAATGTAATAAAAAAATTAATGAGGTGGATTTATCAGAATGCAATTTTAGCAAAATGGGGTTTTGAGATGGAAAGAATCTTGGGTTTTGGATTCATAACTTCATCAAGAAGGCTTTTTGGTATTTACTATTCCTCTTCTACTACTGCTCATGTAAAGTTCATGTATTGGATTTTAGTGAACTACTTGGGCTCTTGGAATATGAAGCTTCATGTTGAGGGCTTTCTAGTATTTTATATAAATTGAGGTTTTTCCTCTGGAATTTTGCACTTGTTACTACTTTGGAATGACAATTTCGCAACGATTATTAATACTCTTTTAGATGGGAAATTTATTCTTTGGTTTTTGGTACCTCACATGAACCACTATTTGTCCAATAGTAAATGCCTCGCTAATATTTCTACGCATGAATTGTATTATGTCTGTTGCCTTTTACTTCATAAAATTTGCTATTTGAGCCTATGTTTAAGGAAGTTAAAACTAATCACCATGTTTATTTAGCATGAGTAGGAGCTGTCTTAGTACCTGAATTAGTATCACTTTCTCGTCCAATATCCTGTTACAGAACAGAAGTCCTCTTGTTTGCTAGAACTTTCAAATGTCTTTTTGGGTGAAATGACAGGCTTGCGCTAATGATGGTATGTTGGACGTCTGAAAATGTGTTTAAATTAATTGTCAGAGAAACTCCATTGAATTTGCATCATGCACCTTAATTAAGATCATAAGGTTATACCACCTCGTAGCATAATGTTTTGGGTGCTTTGGATATTCTATCTAGTATGAATTAAAAAAAATAAAAAAAATAAATCCTATCTATTCAGTAATATAGACCGACTCCCAAGGAGCGAATATCTAATGGTTAATCATCAGTTGCGAAATTCGTTATTATTTGATGAACTTACCTTTTGTACTTGCACATAACAGAATGCACTGCATGAGAGAATGAGACCTTGGATATCGAAGAAGATAGCGGACTTTCTGGGAGAAGAAGAGGTTACACTTGTGGACTATATTGTTTCTAGCACTCAGGAACATGTTGATGCAGGTGAGATGCTCGAAAGGCTCCAAGCCATATTGGACGATGAAGCTGAGATGTTTGTTCTGAAGATGTGGAGGATGCTTATCTTTGAGATTAAGAAAGTAGAGACTGGCCTAGCACCTAAGTCCAGGACCTGACCTGACCCGTTCTCTCGGCCAAATTGTTTCCGTACCATTGAAATTTTACATTTCTTTTGTGTTACTATGCCTTCCTATCTTATTTCTTTTCTCCTTGTTATTATAGTGAGGGATGGATTAATTGTACCATGCAGGCCGACCTGACATATTAGAAGGCTTTAGGCGAAATTTTATGTTCTAAAAAAGATGTCATTATTAAAATTTATTTTGTTACTTTTAAAATTGTAAATTTTTTTGTAGGTATTTACATGGTTTATCTTTAACATATTTGGTATTGTTATAGATAGATAAAATGTTAAATCAACTTAATTATTTTTAAAAGTTCAATCGTCATATGTTTTGTAAATTATTACATTTATATCTAAAACCCCTTAAAATTAAATTCTACGTGGGTATAGTTATAAATTAATGTACGTTAATAGAGTTAACTGTTTACTTGTAAGAATAATAAATATGTATTAATTATGCTCTCGCAACTATGTTACAAAATAAGCTCAATCTCAAGGGGTTGTGTTAGTAAAATCGAACCAAGTCATATCGATTTTTTATCGATTTTTTGTATCTAAATTGGTTAGGTAATTTTGGAATTTGTACTGTATGTCAAATCGAACAATTCGTAGCTTGATAAATAAATAATCAAGGTATACACATTGAATCAAGTTAAGGTGATTTCAAATACTGGCACATCAATGCGTAATTAATACTCCTTATATGCCTCCAAATCCTAAAATTTGTAGCTTGATAAATAAATAATCAAGGTATACACATTGAATCAAGTTAAGGTGGTTTCAAATACTGGCACATCAATGCGTAATTAGTACTCCTTATATGCCTCCAAATCCTAAAATTGGTATTTTGGGTTAAGGTGACCAAACCCAACTCAATCTATAGATTGACCTTTATTTGCTGAATCAAGTTATATATCAAATCTAATTTTTAATGTGATCCGAAATACCGACACAACCATGCCCAATGCGATTTTGTATTTGATATAATCCAAGTCAATATTTGCAGCCCAACAATTCTTTGAGATTGCAAGTTGCTATCCATTCGGGTTGATGTGTTTGTGGTCTCAACATTTTTAATTTTAATATATATATTTTTTATTTCATAAATGCATTAATTATTACTTTTATATTATAAATAAATTTCATAAACTTTCATAGAAAATATAATAAAGATAATGCAAAATATCAAATAACAAAGTAAGATCATCAAGGTATATATAATTTAATAAAAACTAAAAATAATTCCGAACAACAACTTAACAAGTTATCATTACAATATAAGCTAGAAAAATCACTTTAGTCTAGAGCTAATATGAAAATTTCGATAGCTAGTCACATGACATCAGCTGCATCTTGACTTGAGTTGAAAAATATCAAACTATATTTAAAAAGATAAATTACTTATATCGAATCCCAAACACAAACTCCTTTGCAGGTTTTTTTTTTTTTGGCACTTTTGAGTTGGAAGGTTATGTAAGACCATCTCCAACCGAAGCAGGCAATAACCCACTCATGCCTGTCTGTTTGCCTTGCCTAGTTTGTCATCTCCAACCGAACCAACAATCCAAAATATTCTAATTAATTTCAAACTTTCACCACTCACTTAACAATAACAATAACAATAACAATATTATTATTATTATTATTATTATTATTATTATTATTATTATTATTTTCGGCAATAATAATAATAATAATAATAATAAACACAATTAATGAATAAACAACAATAATTATTATTAATGAAAAGTATAATTGTATTTTCAAATTAAGTTGCGATGATAATAAGTTTTGTTAAGTCATTTTTTTTTTGGTACATAGTTTTGTTAAGTCATAGTTATATAACAATAACTATATTTTTTAAAAACTAAGTCATAGTTATTAAAATAATCCAATTTTTTTACACACATAAATATTTTAATTTATTTTTAAAAAAACGATCAATTACATAAATTGACTATTTTTAAAAAAAATCTACACAAAATTTTTGAGGATTTTTACACACATATACATATTTTATTTTTTTTAAAATAAAAGTGACCAATTAATTTTTTTATACACATTTTAAATTGTTTTTCCAAATTAAAAATTTTAAAAATATAGGGTGGCGGCCACCCATTGGCCTGGACGCGTAAAGGCGCGTCAAGGCCTTGCTTGCTCGGAGGCAGGTAGGCCTCCTTGCCTAGATGCCCCCGGTTGCCCTCATGCCCGCTTACCCTCCGAAAAAAATTTCATCTACAACCGACAACCCCCTCATGCCTGCCTCCCACCTTCGGCTGAAGATGGGAGTAGATTTCTTTTAGCATAGCTGGCATTAAGCTATGGAATAAGACTAATTTGTTAAATTATATACTTCAATATTTCTCCTTTTCTTAATTTTAAGAACATATTAAATGATAAATATATAAAAATCATAATTTGATCGAATGCAATTATGTGGTCATAAAATCAAACCGATTGCAACATGCTATCTTTTTACAAGAAGCCCAAAATCAACCCATCAAATTTTCAGTCCGCAAATTGCAGGCGGTTTATGTTGGCGTGGTCGATTGGGACGGTTTTAGCAATTTTATTGAACACCCCTAGTGAGCACAGTAACAGCTAATAATATATCTACTCATTCCATTTCACATGCGAGAACGCATCATACATAAAACTTGAAATAAAGTCTCAGAAAACAAGTCGAGTTTTGGCTTACAATCTCACAAGGCTCACATGAAATGATTATCTTTTTGATAATTACATAAATATTTTCACATAAATTATCAAAAATGCCTCTGAGAATCAACACCGAGCAATTTCATTGCTGGTACGGTACATGTGTTTACAAGGTAGGTCTGTACATTTAATGGTAAATTAAATATCTTCACTCTATGCTTTTATGTATGTTAGTCTTTTCTGGAGGGAAACAAAAAGGCCCGGTTCTGAGACTGCAATTCCATCAGTGCCCATATTTTGCCCCAAGCAAATATTACGCTTGGGGGCAAATCAGTAATTAACTCAACACCTCTTTCAAAACAAAAAGGTCATGCTGAATCATGCAGCAATTTTCGCCCGAGAATGTGCATGCCGAATATATTCAACCATTCATCTCCTTCCTTCGTTTGCTAGCCCTACTCCTGGTTCTTGGATTTTCTACAGGATCGGAAACAGGTGTCTTCTGCAAAGGTGGGCTGCTAGGATTCATCTGAGTTGTATCGGAAGGTGATTCATCATTTAATGCACATTTTGGCTCTAGAGTTTCCATTGCATTATTCCGAAGAGGTTTATCATAACAGATGGCGGAGTCCAAGGCATATATGCGCAAAGCAAGGGCAGAGAGAGTAGATATTTTAGCAGCAGTTGATGGTGATGACCAATACCACCACTCGTTTTGCAAGTACTCACTTTTGATAGTGTCCTCGAATATGATTGTAGCTTGAACCATCTGAAAGATACACAGAGATATATGAACAATCTAAGGAATAGGGCAGCGTAGCTTCATTAATAAAATGCAATATCGGGAAGACATGTCTCCTCAACTCACGTACTAGTTTGTGTAGGAAATAAATCTAATTCTCATTATGTAGCAGCACTAGGATATCTAGAATCGAATATGATATTTTTGCCGTTTCTAAGATATAAGGTAGACATTAGTTCAGGCTTCACATGATTTTTTGTAATAGTTAGACATGTGGTATTTTGTATCACTCTAACTGAGCAAAGAAGCTCCAAAACTAAGCAACCAAAATGGCCAGTGTACATGTGAAATCAGCAATACTGGCACATAATGTCTGAGATAATGAGCAATTAATGAATCAAAAAAATTTCTCCAACAGTCAAAATGATAGCAAGAACTATAAAATTCAAATAAAATTATCATGGTCATATAACATATTTCAAAGTTGGAAACACTTATTTCAACTCAAATTTGATATTATGCTTGTAAAACTATTGAAGGTCATCGATAAAAAATGTGAGAGCAGGGACAAGAAACAATCTCATCATCGTATATATTAGTAACAGAAACAATATTTGCAAACAAAGTGAGACTATAAACATGTAGGAGCAGAAGATGTAACTAACCTCATAAATTGATCTTGCAGACTTCACAAAATCACACCAGGAACGTCTTCTGTCTTCATCTGACCTTGACAGTCTTAAAGCATCTTCCGGCAGAGCAGCATCCATATCAAGCAAATTTTTCTTAAGTAACCTAAGAATTTCTGAAGCTCTACCTGCTAACGGTCTTGATGATGATCTACGAATCATACTGCTTTTAAAAAACCCAAATGTTGAACTTTTATCCTTAAGGGAAGAAACTTGATCTCTTTCGCTCATTAATGTAGATAACTTCTCAACACGAGTTCCCTCCTCATCCAAGCCATTTTCACCACATCTTGACGATCTATTTAATTCTTTATTGTCCTTCACAATATTCACAATGGTTTCATTACTCGACTGCTGCCGACTTCTCAAATCTGCAGGCATTTTTCCTAAATCGGTATCATTTATCCTTGTGGAGCTCAATGTCAGAGCAGGATCATTGAGATAAGGAAGCCCACTTGGCAAAAAGGATGGAATGCCACCATTGCCAATTAGTCCTATTTTGTTCACTGCATCCTTCAGTGAGTTTGGAACAATGAATCTGGCTTTAATCTCTTCAAAATTAAATGGACAATCAGGGTCAAGAAAGCGTTCAGCAAAACTAGATCCGTCATTCTGTTTGTCACTCGTTGACATGTGAAGAATGCCAGAAGTACCAGGGCGTTTCTGCTGTGAAGCTACAATCTTGGACTTCTTGCGCTTAGAGGTTTCTTCAGCTGGCTGGTTTTTCTTAGAGACAGATGCTGCAGATTTGCATTCCATGGAATGTTGTCTTAGTTTCTCAGTATCTGGAAAACTCTGATGACAAGAGGTACAATGTTTTTTAGAAGGCCACAACAGCTCCAGACATTCACATCTATACATTCTGCCATTCTGACTTGCTCCAGAAGCCAGGTCCTGATGAACATCTGCAGCCTCTGTGCCTAGGAATGACCCAATTCGTTTTTCCAATGCGCTCATTGCCTTTGTAACCAGATCAGCCGATAAATCTTTTCTTCCACTAAAAACCAATTGATTCGATTCTCCTCTGCTTAAAATGTGATTTTCTGTATACTCTGAGTCTTTTGATTTATTAATTTGAAATTGTAGAATGGACTCTCGTAATTCTTTCTCCCTTGAGTTATTTTCTCTTAGCCATCCAACTAGTTTTTCAATTTCATTATCTGATTCATATGACATCCAGTTATCAGAATCAGGAATACCAATGAACTCTTCAGGACCCCTCTTTTTGGATGTCAAGCTCCCGTTAGCTATTATCCATGGACGAGCACCCGCCCAGTAAAAAGCCCAGTAAACTCTGCCGTTAGAATCTCGTCCCAAAAAATCCTTTCGAAGGGACACCTTCATAAGTTCCGATTCTATGGAAGCAATTGAGTCTTGCAATTTAGAAATATCGTTCTTAATGGTGCTCATCTTGAGGCTGTTATCTTGTGGCGAAAGAATATCAGCTTCTTCAGGGCAGTGATGGCCACGAGACTCGTGTATTGAAGTCACAGGTGCAGGAGGTACATGCTGTCTCACTCGGTCGCAAATGGAGCCAGAGAAGTCATGGCCAGGCATCACCTGACTGGTGGACAGGAACGAACTCTGTGAGTCACTTAGAGAACTGGGGTGCATTTGCTCACTTTTCTGCTTCTTAACAGTAAACTCATTTTGCCAGCTAGGGACGCTTGATATTTGTGCATGGGCAGAGATGTTCTCCTGTTGACTCTGATCCTTCACAAGCTGCTGATATTGTGATTGGCTCAATAGTTCAGTGGCATTTGTGCTGTTGTTGCTTCTTGAAGGAAGCCGGTAGGGCTGTTTATTGTAATCACTTTTTTCATGTAAAGATGAGCCATCTTCCCGCTGTGTGGAACAACCAGAGATGGACGAGAGGTGAATTCCCTTATCAGATATTTTTCCTCTTGAGCCTTTTTCAACAGTAAGCAAGGAAGACGATGCATCTGATTTCAAATCTCCCCGACCGTTAAATGCACCAGAATTTGCTTTCTCTGCATTTGAACCCAAAATTTCTTCCTTAAATTTCAGAATTTTCAATTCAGAAGTGAGCGACCGCAGTTTATGCTGCAAATCAGCAGCTCTAGAGGCACATTGTTCCATGTGGTCACGAATAGTAGCAGAATTCAGTGCCTCATCAAACAAGAATTTTATGAAGAATATTTTCTGCAACAAGAGGACTCGAGAATTATTGACAAAAGAGTGAACAAAAGTTGATTCCTGAAAATTGACACAACATAAACCACTGCAATTACGGTGTGTGTGTGTAAGAGAGATCTATGAGACAGCTTCCCAAGCACATTCTTGGTTTTCTGTACTTGGGGGTGGGGGGCAGCCGAGCAAGCACCTTTGCACTTAACCTCAAAACTGTTCCCGTCCCCAACAATCAAGTGATCAACCAAGAGCAAACCAGCAATCTTTACAACCAGAGAGCCCAATCATTTATGGATAGACACACAAACTTCAACTAATGTTAGAACAAAATTAACTATTTTCTGGTCAATCTTTCAGGATTAGCACCGAGTGGTATGACACAGTGAAATAACTACTACTATATTGCAGCTAAGATTATAAATTTAATAAAGCTGCACACTTATGCACACAACATACTGAAAAAAAGAAAACATCAAGGACATACCTCATCAACTGTAAACTCTGAACATTCTTTTGTCTCCATCAGGTTTGCCAATTGAGCCAGTGTTTCCAAAAACTTGCGTGTGAATTCCCCCTGATATTTTCTTTTCCTACATTGATTTACAACTGCTACATAGGCTGCACTGCCAGGACCAGATTGGGCAGCAACACAAGAAGGGCAATACCAATTTCCCTCCGGAATTTTTAGAAGTGGAGGATTCAAGCAATATCTGTGATATTCAGAATCACATTTATCACACAAGAGAACATTGTCATCATCTTTGTCCATGCCACACACTTTACAGATTCCCTCTTCCCAAGGAGCTCTAGGAAGCGAGCTCTTACTGATATGAGTAACCAAATCATCTCTCTCCTTTATAGCATCACCACTGGAACCATTATCATTGGAGAACTCCGCAATTTTATGGACAAGGGTTAGGACCTGAGTAAATATAAACAAATTAAGCTATCCATAAAAAATAATAAAGTGAAGCAACACTCAAAATCCCTATCACATTAGATGACTGAGCTAGATATATACCAGGAAGCTCAAATAAATCAGTAGCAAATTTTACAAAATAATGACAATGTAAAATTTCAAAATGTTCTATTGAAAATGATCTTTAAAAGTCAAGACTCATATCTCCAGTTTGACGAGCTAAGATATATTTAATGGAACCAAATAAAAACTTCCAACATTTTGCAACTAAAGAGGTTTAGCATCCTTCAGACCTTCATTGATTTAGATCACATGGCTAAATAAGTCTATGAACCAAAAGCACTAGTTGAATGCAGTCCTATTCATGTAAGTAACAAATTTGCATCAGTATATAATGACATTCTACAAGCTCAAGAATGTTAAACAAAGAGTTTCTGTTATTTTTACAGGGCAACAAGTTTGCATCAGTATAGAATGACATTTGACAAGCTCAAGAATGTTACACACAAAGGGTTGCTGTAATTTTTACTGGGCAACACTCTAGCACATACACATTATAAATCATTGAGAAAAAGGAGAAAAATATGTTTCAGATGATTCAATCCTCAAGTTTTTCAAAAGATGCACACAATTGAACGGATATCAAGATTCAATAGTAACAAGGAATATTTGCAGTATGACATGAAATAAATAACATAACCTACTTCTTTCTCATACAGATCTTCAAACTTTTGGGACAAGTTTTTGGCCAGATCAATCAAGTCAGGCCGATCACCAAATGCATTGTGTACGTTACACCAAACCTACACAAACATGATTCAGAAAACAAGGGCCATTAAGATATAAGTTAGTTTATAATAGAACACTAATAAAATCAATTAAAGACGGATTCTTTTGATAAATGAAGCTGCAAACCAACAAAAAATACTTAAGCTTATTAAAATATTGGACCAATAGTAATTGTGAAGGATATAATATTAAATGTCTCAAATCTCGATATTCAATGTGGTATCAGAACCACACCAAAAGAGGTAATGTGTTCTCTCCAACACCCGCTACAAAATTCCACATGTCAGGCTTGAGTGAAATGTATACCGCCTACAAAGGGGCATGTTATTAAATGTATCTACTCTCCAGCAGCCTATGTTTTTAGATGAGTTGGACATTCAATAGTCATGATGATACACTTATCAAAATTTATTATTATATTCTGATTTAGTAATATTCTCAGGTTAGCATCAACTGACAATCTCAAGCTGTCCAGGATATCCAGATTTACCTTCATCATTTCATAAAGACTAAAAATGAACGTGTTCACAATATAGACTCCACCGACATAATTTAGTTAGATCGTGAGTGCTATAAATTTTAGTTATAGTGGATTGAGATTCTAATAATCCTCAAGACCATGACTGAAGTTAAGGAGTCAATTTTTTGTCATGAATAATCAATTTATCATCTAAAACTAGCTACCGTAACAAAAGAAAACAAAAAAATAGGCTTAGCGAGTTAATGGCAATTTACCCCCCTCCCCCCCCCCCCCCCCCCCCGGTGTTATGATAAATGTGGCAATTTACTCCCCAATGCTACGAAACACTTTTCATGCCCACTCTCAATTTCGGCAAGTGAGTTACACTCCTCGGCTGAAGGGGGTAAATTGCTTATTTAAAATTTTTACAGGGGAGAAAATTGCTCTTTTCAAATCACAGGGAGGTAATTTGACATGCATTTCACAGGGGGTAAATTGGCATTAAATCTAGGCTCAGCAAAAATTACCTATCATGCGTAATGCATAAAAATGAGGGATGAAGACAGCACGATGCATCAAGTCAATGTTTGACTTGAAACTAATGTCGACTTCCTATATCATTAAACTACTTTGGCAAATGGTTGACATAATCTGTAACATAAAAAAATCCAGAACAGAATTCCCATGAGGATTTTTTAATATTAGGCCATTGATTTCTTCCAGATCATGTTAGGGCAGGAAATCATGGTACAACTAAACTGAAGGATGGCATGAATGAGATAACCTCACATCAAATTTTTTTATGTCAACAACCTAATAAGTGGAATTTAACAAAATCGTCTTCTTACTTTTGACTGAAACCATATCAATGAGCTTGTCAATAGAATCAAACCAATTTAAAAGTTAATACCTCGCGGACATCATCAAGAAATGATTCATGCGATCCACCATAAGCTCCGGCAGCCAATCTAAGATCAATCGTCCTAAAGTCTAAAGGACGAGATACCATTGCAGGAGAGCCAAGACGCCCTTCGTCATCATTATCATTAGGATTCAAAATGGTTCTTCCCAGTAGATTGCAGAACACTCTATCTTCATCAGCAGCAGCAGCACGGCGTAGCACAATGCGGCACTGTTTTGTGATCAGATCAGCAACACTGGTTTTAATCTTTACTTTTTCTTTCTTCTCAGCCTTCTGCTGAGGATTTTCAGAGTTTACTTTCTCCAACAATGAGACGACTGCTCTCTGTATTCAATCAATGGCGAGAAAGATTAAATCAATCTTATATTCCCATGTATAGCTGGAGAAAAAACTAGTTTTTCATTTATTTAATCTGAAGCATCTTTTCATTTATAAATAAAACATCACCTTAGTCGGTCCTGAAGCATTTCCTTTGTAAACTTCTTTACTGATAGAATGCTCCAATATTTTCTTAGCCCATTCGGGTGGATTTTTCTCCAGGGCTTCATTGATACACCTTCGGATCCGGGCTCCAACATTTGTGGGTAGCTTTCGTACAGGTTCAAGTACTTGAGCCCACTCAGGGATAAGACTATCATTTACCTCAATTGTCTGAGCACCATCAGCATCAGTCTCTCTCTCATATATACTAATAATCTCACTTTTACTCTTAAGTGAACCAAATATGTCCTTCATTGCATCTGCCAGAACCTGCAAACAAAAATTGTAATTGAATCGCTCGGCAAACCTTTGGAGATTAAGGGTATGTGAAGGAGTTCGTTATTTAACAGGTGAATTAGCAGGAAAGAGGCATAATAATAGCATGAACTACTAATGGTTCATAAGAAACAAGAACGTTATTACTTTTCAAGTAAGAGAATGAGAAATCCCACCACTGCATCTGCCTCCAACGCAGCTACGCCAGTAAGAGACCCACAAAGAATCCCTCCATCACCTAGTAAGCAATGGAAAACCTTCCCGCTTTCACGGGAAGCAACTTCTGTAGATTCAAGATTACCTTCCATGGACAATACTGCCAAGATGTATCTACGAGAAATTTCATGCCAAGTGAGTTCATTGATAGGCAGAATTTCAAGTTTTGTTTTCCTTAGTGCAGCTAAACACTCCAAATCTTTCTTCCTGCCTCTTCTTGATTTAAATTCTCCTGCATCAAAATTAGGGCATACATATGCTGCCACCTTTGACAGCAGCTCGCTCACGAGCAGTTTCAGTAAGGACCCGATAATCTTAGCCAAGAGAAGGCCACTAAACTTTCCATTGGAACCAGCTCGAGCTCGAGAAACCTTCTCATTTTTGGAAGGAGCAGCATCTCCAATATCCATAGTTTCATGTCCACAATCCAGAGGATAGCTGCCAAGCCAAGGGGTTACAAGTTCAGATTCAAGTTCTTGAAAAGAAAAAGGTTGTCCAAGCCCAAGAACCTCTGAGAAACGCCAGGCAAGCTCCCAAACCTGGCAACAGTTTGAGAAAATAATAAGAACGTAGACATAAGATTAAAATATTAAACCCAAGGACAATATTGCACCTGTAGGACATCACCCATCAAGTATAGAGGAAGCTTTGAGCTAAGTGGTGTGCCAGAAGGACAGGGTCCCCGCTTTAAAATGTCTTCTATATCACCTAATTTCAATTGAGTAGTCTTAGAAGTTCGGAAGGCATTGCTGGTCTTCCGTTCGACTTGGAAAAATCCACTCCCAGTTGTTTGAAGTCCTGAACCATGCTTTCTATCATTCAGATTTTTATATTCTGAACAGGAAGTAACTCCAGGAAGTTGCTCTAAAATTTCTTGAACAAAATCTGCATCTAGTCCAAACCTGTCTTGGTTTAACCACGTCAACAACATTTCACAAGCCATGTTAAACTCGTTCTCATTCTGAACCAGTGGCGGGATGCCAGGACCACCAAAATAACAATATCTTGATAAAGAATCAATGGGATCCTTTCTTTCATTATTCACTTCATATATATCATGGTCACAGAAAAACTTGATCGCACCCTTTTGTTTAAATGTCTCATGGCAAGCATATATAAAAGCCTGAGAGACCATTTCCCACACAGATGCTGTTGATCTACTCTCAACTTGAAATTCCCCAACAATATCATTTAGTCCTACAACGTTGCACATTAAATTTCCAGTTCTCTGCGGCAGACATTCCAAATCTGAATTTGATGAACTATCTACTTCAGAATTATGAACACCATCTTCGTTCTTTAAAGTAGAGACACATGTACCTAGACAAGGAGGACTATCTTCATTTAGCAGGGTTATTATAGAAATACTTTCATCGTCAACCACCAGGGATGTGGACAGATCATCTTCCCGGAATTTGTCATCTCCTTCATTGGAAATCAATTTCTTCCTTGAGAGGATAGTCGAACCAGCTGGCATGTAATGCATGGTGCAGGGGTATCTTTGAACCTTAAAATTGGGGCCACAATCACCACCATTTGCAACTTCACATACAAATAGAGACCCAGTAATTCTATCATGCCAGCTACATTTGTAACCGACAGGCCAGATTTGGCTCGTGTTGTGGTATGATGGTCGCGGATCGACATTGCCGGCTGATATAAGACAAAAGTCTTGAAACTGAATTGGGAAGCCATCCTGGAAAATTGACAAAATAGGTTAAACAACAATTACACAGGCAGGTAGTATTAAGCACAAAGGGAAAGTTCAAGACCGAAGGGGGGGTTGGGGGGAGGGATGGCGTTTGCCGAATTAAGTTCCATATGTAATTTAATTGTACACTTACATGGACACTATCCCCAGGTGAAATGTTTTCTGAAAATCCGCTTTCCTTTATGCCAATGGTTCTTGAGCTGGAAAGAAAACCATGGTAGTTGCTGTCCCTCAATATGCTTCGTCTTTGTCTGCAGTTTTGAGTTGTCAGAAAAGCTGATGATTCCTTCTGTTCTGGATTAATTGTTAATCCATTCCGAATAAAGGTAAATCCACTACTACCATTTCCAGTTTCAATATAAGGATTGCATGATGGAAACCCTAGAAGGCGAGCAACATCCTCCATAGATTTGAGCCTAGTCCCATCAGGTGCAATATAAACAGCAGAGGTTTTACATCTTCGGTTGCAGAATTCAAATTCCACATGCCAACCTTCACCTAAAACACCTTTCCTTTCAGCAATATAATCTCTAAGAGTTTGTAAATACACCATGTTTGGACTTGCAGGAGGATATTTCGATGCAGCAGAACGACTTGACTGGAGCTCCCCATCAAGCAGGGAGTCCTTGCAAACTCTACCAAAGTTTCTGTCCAAGTGTAGTTTTTGCTGCAACATATCTAATAATCCAGATTTAGCAATGCCTACAGATGAAGGTTTCGGAAGATTGTAGCCGATATTTTCCAGAGCAGGATTTAGTTGTCTCGTTGTGACACGGTGGCTAGAGAAAGAAAGATTGGTTGAAGCCTCTATTCTGAAAATAGGAACACCGGAAAATTAATAAAAGTAGAACAGTGAAACATTTGTTTAGGAAAACAAACAATAATGAAACTACTTGCAGCGATGAAGTTGCAGAATCCTAAAACCACTCAATCAAAATATCACAATCAAATTGATGGATGAAATTCGGAAGGAGAGATAACACCCTAAAAGGCTAAAAGTGAAGCATATTAATTTATCTGGAAACAGGTCAAAACCAGCTGCATTCCCTATCACCCTATTCATTAGTTGTACTAGGTCCCATGTCTGTCCAAATTTCTTTATATTCAGCCCTTACCTCCACGCAGCCCAACCCCCTATCCCACAAGAAAAAGGAAGTAGAGGGACAGAGGAAAAAAATATTTTTTATCAGTATTACCGCAAACGGGTAAGATCTACGTGGTCCTAAGAAGAATAAATATTCCTTTCATAGGAACTTATTAATCATAAATTGTAATAACTTATGGAATATTGCTATTATATGACTTGCACTACTTTCCACTTTATAAGCTTACACAATAATATGGAACACTTCATTCACAATCAGGGTCCAGATTCAAAATTTGACTTACCTAAAGAACTAAATATAACATGTGATAATTAACATTTTAAACTAATTCTATTTCCTAAATGAGACAATTTCCCAGGATAATAACGTGTCTAATATATTTTGAGCACACACCTAGTTTACAATTGGACTTTCTCTTTTTGTGTCCAAATGCTAATATTTCAGTCGTCAAACTCCATCTCCACTTTGACATAAAGTGTGGACAAGTGAAAGAGATGTTGCTCATTAATCGTCACAAAAAAGTGAATAACCACAGAAGTGTTTCACATAGCTGCTTTGTCATTTTCTATTTAAATCAACATGAAAGAACAAATAAAATTTCAAATGCAAATTAGGATCACTACCTCAAGAGAAGAAAAACTCCTTTCAGTTTATCATCAATGTCATATTGACATGTGAAAGATGATCATTTACATCAAGCCAGATGATTTTGCTAAGATTAAGTTTTATGCAATGCAAACAACATGATATCACCTACGCCAAAAAGTAGCTTTTTGTTATCGACACGGAATTTCTTATTTTGACTTGTCTCACCCTACAATTTGGATGACGGAAAAGGAAAAGGGAAGCGAAAGAAGCTTCTATATTCAACTTCTATTCATTTATTAAGTAGATATCTCATACCATAAAATTCAGCACATCCCGTGGAACAATACATAGGAATCTCAAGGAAATTTAAATTTTGATTCCCAAATCTTCTATTCCTATTTCCTTTTGGGATGTCTCAAAAAAGATTCGTTTCTTAAAATGTTTTTATTCTTCAAATTACCCTGACACCACTACTTTTGAAGACAAACGTGTAAAGAATCTAAGAGTTATACTTTTTACTCTTACCTGAAATTCCACGCCAAACCAAAAAAGGAGCAAAATGTTTGCAAGGGGGGGGGGGGGGGGGGGGGAGGAGGAGTTCTTTCTTAGTATGAATTAGTGAAGACTGAAGAGATAATGTGTTTGGTGTGCTCAGCTGAATTGAATGCAGCCAGACATGAAGAACACTTACATAATAACTACACCAAATGATTGGCATGGCTGAAACAAATATATACCTTATTGGTCCATAGTTACATCTTATGGGGATATAATGATTTTGACGCACTACTCTAGCGTATTTTCAGAAAAAAGAAAAAAGAGGACAAGAAAAACCATCATCAGTAGCTGCATCTGGCGATAGCTCCTGGAGCAAGAGCATCAATACATTCATGACACGAACGTTCACAGTTTTTTAAGTTCTTGAATTGTTATCATGAAAGAAAATTTCTTCTGTTTAACATTTCGGGTTAACTAATATAGGATAAAACTTAGAAATGAACTAGGCTTTCTGTTTCTTTCTTTTTATGCTATCAAGGGAATAAATAGTTGATCCTTTAAATGAATTAATAGCTGATGAACGCTTACATTAGTCAAATAAATCTTTTTAATCTTGGTTTCAGAAATATTGATGGTTTACATATTCTTGGTTTCACCATAAATATGCCTATTAACTTGTTGTACATTGAAAACTTTAAGTATAAGATCTTCGCATCAGAAACACCAGAAGGCTACTACAAGAAAATTATCTTCATTTAAATTTAAATTTTGACAAAGATGCCTAGGTATAAAAATGTTTTCAGGCAAACTTTTGCCTATGTCATATGGAAAGGTAAATCGAGGAATTTTAGAACATTGTGCTCACATTATGAAAGTTAATCTACGGCAAGTCTTGCTTGGAGCAAAATCAACCTACTAAACGCAAACTCCATACTTAAGTATACAGATTGCAGTTAAATGACTAGGATTAGAATTTTGGAAGATTTCATCTGTTAACATTAAAAATGAGCTATACAAAGATTTCTTGCTTATAAGGTTAAATAAAATCTAGATATTGCTTGTTGCAGAGCACAAGAACTCAATATATCCACCTACTGCTTTTAGGGAAAAAGCAAAAAATGACCTTCCATCTTTTTTTAATACAGAAAATATAATGACTATAGGAGGCTCTCTTGAGTCCTCGACTTCTTGTGTATAAACATGAAATAGGAGATAATACACAAATAAAAATCTGTCATAAAGTAAAAACACATGTATAAAGTAGGCGTGTGTCTAGCTAACATATTGATGAATAGCTGTTGGCTTGCTAATGCTTGTGACTTATATTTATACCAGAAAGTTGTGTCATCTGTTAGAGAAGCCCAGTGATGATGCACATCAACACATCTGTTATAAAAGTCACATAATCAACTAATAGATTGCCACCACAAATATCTTCCCCTTCCTTCCCCCTTTTCCCTTTTCGCAATCATGACGGGGATCTGAATACATGCCAAAAATAGTAAGCTCTTCTATTTGATTTTTAATTAGTTTTCTCACAAATCCTTGTGTAAAGTACATTGAATTGCGTCGGCATTCTGTACAGGTGACCAAAAAGGTCTGATTTTCGAATTCCTTTTTTCATGAGTTTTCTCACGCTGTCTTGAGCACACAAAGTACAACTGCAACAGTGAATCTAGCAGATGGAAAATAGTTGTTCTAATTAAAATATAAACTGTCTTCACAAGATGCCTTGTGTAGAATACGTACAACTACAATGGCAATACAACAGATAGATAAACAAAGGTGCATTATTTTACTTTTTACTTTTCCATAAATTGTCTGAACATCTTGCCACTTTTCTAGGTTCCATCTATACCATCACTAATCAACCAAATTCGATATTGAGAGATCATGTTAAGCCAGCTAACCGTTTGAAAGAACAAGAAACAACTCAAACACAAAATAACACATAACTACTATAACCTAACAATGCAATACACCAGTAATTTGGAAGTACTAAACTCTATAAAGAAGAATTAATTTTCAACTTCGAGTAAGACAACAAAATTAAAATTCGTACTTGTCACCACCATCTCGACCTCCAACCGCATCAGCCACGTCATCATCTCGCGGCGGTGAGGCGTTGATGTCGAAACGCCCAACTCCACCGCCGCCGCTGTTGAGCAAGCACCGGAAACACTTAAAATCCTTCCGCTGCTTCTCTGAAATAATTTCCGCTGCCCTCCCCAAAGAAACAGCCTTATGGCACACCGAACAGGCATAGACGCCGCTAGAAGAAACAGCCTCCTCGTTTGTTGTTGGTTCACGAGGAGACATCACGGGCGCTTCGTTCAGATCTATAAAGAACGCCATTTTCGAGCTACTTGTATCAGATTCCATTTTTAGCAGAATTGAGAAAAAATGTGAGTAATCATTCGAGAAGAGAAGGGGTTACGTGATGTTTGGTGAAAGAAGCCAATGAACACCGACTGACATAAGTTATATGCCGGGCGGAGTTGTCTTGAAATTAGGCGTGGGTGGATTGACGAAATTACCCTTTCTTTGATGATGGCCGGGTAATGAAATTATGGGATTTAAACTTTTAAATTAGTCAACTTAGTCAAAATGGAATATATTTAAACTTTGAATTTCAGTAATATTGTTTCTCTAAAAAAGAATTTCAGAAATAATGAGGTGCTAGCTGTTGTAATCGGAAATTTAGTTATGATTTTCCATTTCAGACATAATTCATGAATGTATTTTGGTTGTCACACAAAGTAGTGAATAATTTTAAAAATAAATGAAAGGGAAAAGAAAACTTGATAAGTGAGAAATTAATGTTGATAGATATTGGGGAAGAAATAGGAAAGTGAGAGTTGAAGAAATTAAAGTATAGACTAAAAAGGACGGCATAAAAAAAAAAAAATAGTCTCCAGTTAGGACCATATGGATTTGGTTTCTAATTTTAAATTAAAATCGTCATTATTGGTGAAATTAATTCTGAAATGTTTGTATTTAAATTTTTCTAAGAATAGAAAAGTAATAATTAGCACATAATTATACTTGGCCAACAGTACTAACTAAAATTCTCATTAATTATATATTAACAATCTGATAACAAGAATCCTACTTTTATGATTCTTGAAATTGTATTCTCGTTGCCTAGCTAAACTTGCTTTTATAGGTTTTCTTTTTGCCCTTTTATTTCGATTCTTTAGTATTATTCGAATTTTTACTCGATTGATTCTAAAATAAAATAAAAACAACTATATATGCCATAATCTTATAACAATATTTGTACTGTGGTTGAGGTTAATTTTTATTTCAAACCGTGCATATGACCAAATCATTAAATCGATTGTCGTGATTTTATTTAGTGAGATTAGTAAGTAATAAAATGTTGATAAATTTAATATTTCAAGCATTAGATAGGAATAAATATAAAATTATATTATCAAGTGAAAATAAAAAATGTTATGAATAAAAGTGATGTTATTTGAAAGCTAGTCCGAATTTTATAACCATATTTTTAATGTGGTTAAGAAGTAAATGTATGTTAATTTTTATTTCAATTTAATACTCCTAGATAGCACTTCACCAGAATTATAGATGAATTTATCATCAACAATTTCTTAGCGCCCGATTACATGAATGATTAATGAACTATAGAAGGACAACTATCTTTGATGCATTTCCTAATAATGGAAGATTGATTTAAAAATATAATTTTTTATTTCTTGGACTTTCTTATGATTTGTTTCCATCCGTGTTTAATGAATTTTTTTTTCATAATTGATTATTATATGGCTTATAATACTCCATATCATCTATATATAGGATTTTCCGTTGACAAATAGACGATAGTTAAACTCATTTGAATCTACTACATTTTTGTTGTTGTTGGAATTTCTTCTTGATTTCATTCGTTATATGCAAATTCTTACCATCCTAATTTTCACAATGCATTTAATTTAAACAAAAGAAATAAATTCCGTAATAATGTTTAAAAATTAAAACTCGAAGGCGGCCAGGTAACATGATCATTTAAGTGAGGTGTGTACGTTCTTCCAATCGGCATGCTTGTCTTGTGGCGTGCAAACATCGTGGCAAGATATCTATGGCGCACAAGTGGGTCCAAGTTCCAATTGGATTCAACTAGATTTTCACTTAAACTCAATACAAAAATGAGGAGCTGGAGTTTGATAAAAATAACCTCCATAAGATACTTTAATTACATATGATATCTCGTTATAGTCTCAAAGGAATCCAAAATATCTACGTATTTACACTAATAATTGACTACGACGAATTCTATTTTTTTAAGTCGGTCCATAATAGCATCGTTTGAAATAATACAAACTATGTCTTTATCTATGAAGACAACTAGGCTATTATTTAGCTATTGATCTTCCATTTGGTTACAAAATCTATTATTTACTATCTTCATAGCCGAAAAAGCTCTCTCCAATGATGCAGTTACAATGGGTAGAATAAGCGTCAATGTCATAAATTTGTAAACCAACGAGATTGCAATATGTCTTTTAGTTGCAACCATTCTCTTAGAAAGATCGATAATCTCTTTCGAGCTAAAAAAATCATCACTTGATCGAACATCCCTGATATAATTTTCAAGTTGATTAGGAAAGGCCGATATCGCTAAAAAAAAAAAAGAGAAGTCGTTTGGATTGAATATATTGAGATGAGAGAAGATTTAGGCTTTAATTGAAACTTAATTAGTGTTAAATAATATTAGGGTGGGACGATGGGTTCATCTTGGACTGAACTAATTGGACTAATTTTTTATTTGGACTGTGAAGAATTGCTGATTAGGCTAATTTTTTGGGCCTAACCACAAAAATTTAGGGGTGTCTATAGGGCATCTCCTATGTAAAGAGGGAAAGATGAATTTGGGGGTTTTTGGATTTAGGGGGGAAAAAATGAGAAAAAATGTATGAAGGGGAGAAAAAGCTGTTCTCCCCTTCCAATCCCTTCTCACCGCTTCAAGCGGTTTTGGATTGCCTTACCGCTTGAAGCGGTTTTGGATTGCCTTACCGCTTGAAGCGGTGAGCTGCTGGGCTGAGCCCAACTTTTTTTTTTTTTTTTCTTTTTTAAATAAAAACTCTTTTAATTTAAAAAAAATTCTTTAAAATACCTTATTAAATAAAATGAAATTCTTATTTAATCTTAATTTTATTTAATTTGTGTATTATTTTAAAAAAGTTAATTTTAGTATAAAAATGTAACTTTTATTTAATAAAATCAAATTTAATGTAATTATTATGTTGAAAAATTTAATGTCAATCAAATATTTAATTGTTGTATTATTGTGCACCAATTTTAAAATTCCTTTAAAAGTTAATTATTAGAAACTCAAATTTAATTTAATTAATAAAAATAAAACCTTAAACGAACTTTTTTTTTAAAATAAACCTTAAAAGAACTTAACGAACATTACATATGACTCGTTAAATAAAAAACGACATAACCCTAACAATTAGACATCTAAAATAAATACGATTACATATGATCGCCATTTGGACCGTGTATTGCCCACACATGTTCAACTAAGTCCTTTCGAAGTTGACGTTTGACCTCTACTGAGCGTATTTGTTGATGACGTAACAAATATTCTTCTACGGATATCGGCCCGGAGCGAGGCAAGCCAAATTATTGGTTGTCAACTATTTAATTATTGTATTGTTGTGTTTTTTTTTTAAAAAAATATTGGTTGTTATTGTTATTATTATTGTCAATCTTAAATTATATCTTATTATTATTAATTATTTATTTATTTCACATACAAGTTAATTTTTATTATTATTATTAGTATTGCTATTATTATTATTATTACTAAGTGAGAGTGGGGGAAATTGAGAATTTTAATTAAATAGAATTGATAGATTGATACATTTTAGATGACTTATGAAAATGAAAGGAGAAGCTGGACTTGAATTCTGAGGGGAAGCTGGACTTGGGCTGAGGGATACATAGGAGATGGCCATAGACCCCCTAGCCCTTCTCTCCATCCGATCTTGCTTACCGCAAACGCTGAAGAAGCAGCTGCATCTTCGTACATCTTTAATGAAAGCAGTCTCATTTGATATTTTTGATATTTAAAGTTTTTAAGACTTAAAATTCAAAACTCCACAATTTCATAAAAAGAAATTACATATGGCCCTAACACCCAACATCGGAACATTTTTCATAGAAAAGACTGGCAGCCTTATATGTTTCCTAATAGAGCAAACATTGAAAACATCTTAAAACACATTTTCAAAAACATAATCTTAATTTTATTTTTAGACAATGAATACATCTTTACATCAATTAATATATCATAAAATCTATTTAAATATATTTCATTCGTATCGAAGTATAAAGATAAACTAATTACAAAGACTAATATAAAATTAGAGATGTACTTGAGCCCATATTTAATTTTTCAAAATCCATTATTTTATTCTTGAGACCATATTATAATAATTATCTATGCATCTTTCGAAAAATCAATTTTTTTGTAATTCTATGTTTAGACAATAAATTAAGGTTTCAATGGAATAGTTTTTAATTGTATTTAGCTTTTCAATAAAATTTTATAATATACCAATTTCCACACTTAAACTCAAAATATAAAATTTCAGACGATAGTTTTACTATTAATCAAACATCAATTCATCAACGTAGTATCCTTAGCCTTTACTATCGGGATTATTGTATCATTGGTGCCGCAACTTATGTTCGCTGACATTTTTAGTGTCACAACTTTAAATTCGTTGATAATTTTAATCCACATTGCAGTCCAATTATAAAATTGGCCCGAATAAGTCCATGTACGGACCACGTGTCTATTTTTGAGAATTTTGACCCAATTCAACAAAATTTCAAAAATACTGTATTATGTGACCAATGTAATTTTTCATTTTCTTTATTAGCTCAAATACAATGTCTAAGTTGAGTTTTCACTTAATCTAGCTAATTATAAGGTTCTCACTTATTTATATCAAAATTCCAAGTTCCTGTAGGAAAAAGTTTTTTCTTTATTTCTTGAGCTCAGTTCAATTTGGCAGCATCCACCATTTCATAGCCTAAGTATATTTACACATGCATTTATCAAAAAAAAAAAAAAAAAAAATGCATTTTAATTAATTACATTGTTAATTAAGAGTGTTAATCAAATGTTAATAAGTGTATAATGGCTTTGCTGTGAATATATTGGACGTGTACCAAACGTGTTTTGGCAAAAAATCCGAAAAATGAAGAAATCAATTGCACCAAATCAAATTATTGAGAGAGAAGAAATGAAATGAAGATATGATTGTGAAATCAATTTCCTCTCCCCCCCCCCCTTATTACACATGAAGTTTTCAAGCATATATGATTATGAATTTATAATTGCTTATTTTCTATATATGGTGCATTTCCTTTTTCAAGGAACTTTACATGACAAAGCTGGAAAATCAAACATATCAAGCTCAATGCACATGAACTTCTAAATATTGTCTATTAATGATCTAACATCCCAATTAATTACGATTCTTAAAGATTACAGCCAGCTTATAACAACTAAGCATAAATTCAAGTTTATCAACAAATAAATAGCACAACATTCTTCACAACATTTCCTTCATTCCATCTCTTGAATCATGGCCATTTTTCTTAACAAATTGTTTAAAATAAGTATCTTGATTATCTTTCATATAATCGAGGTTTATGCACGTGGCCCCGTTTATAAGCCTCCAGATGTCGAGCGATTAACAGATCGTTTTAAACAATTACCGGTTAATCAAAGTTACAATGTGTCTTTTGGAGGGTCTAATATTCATGTGACTGATAATGGGACCAATGCTGATCTAAGTTTAGACAAATTCACAGGTAACATGAGAAAAACAAGTACTTATATTATTCCATGTATTACAAGATCATTTTCTTGTTCTTATGTTTCAACTACTACTGGGAATATTCTTTGTAGGATCTGGATTGGTGTCAAAGAACAATTATTACTATGGATTCTTCAATGCTGCTTTGAAGCTACCTGCTGGTTTTACATCAGGAGTTGTGGTAGCATTTTATGTAAGTCCTTTTTCATCATCCCATTTATGTTCAAAATAACTTGTTCCTCAAAAGACACTTATTTGAGATTCATGTGTTATATGCTTTAATGTACAGTCAATGCACCAAAATGACATTCATATTTCTAATACTTCTGATTCAAATTCTCCTTATTTTCAGTTATCCAATGCTGATGTTTACCCCCACAACCACGACGAGATCGACATCGAACTACTCGGCCACGAAAAGAGAAGAGAATGGGTCCTTCAAACAAACATGTATGGCAATGGAAGTGTAAGCACAGGAAGAGAAGAGAAATTTTACCTTTGGTTTGATCCTACACAAACTTTCCATGACTACACCATCCTCTGGAACAACCATCACATTCTGTAAGTAATCGCGTTCGTTTAGTTTATACCACCCTTCAATTGCATACGGTTCTAAAATCAATAACAAAAAATGCAGATTTTTAGTGGACAATATACCAGTAAGAGAAGTCATTCACAACAATGCTATCTCCTCAGTGTATCCAACAAAGGCAATGTCGGTTTATACAACAATCTGGGATGGTTCTGAATGGGCCACCCGCGGAGGAAAATACCCTGTCGATTACAAGTTTGCACCTTTTGTTGTATCAATGAGAGGGATTGAAATGGAGGGTTGTGTTTCTAATCAGAAAGATAAGGATCGTTCGTGTTTGAAGAGCAATGCTTCGAGTACAGATTTTGTAGATGGTGAACAATTTGCTAAGTTAACGAGCCAACAGAGGACGGGGTTGGAGTGGGCTAGAAGGAAGCATATGTTCTATTCATATTGCCAAGACAAGAATAGATACAAGGTTTTGCCTCAAGAATGCAATGCCTAATAGTAGATTAATCCATATTTCTTTTATACGAAGTTTGGCTCGGTTCGATTTCAGTCTAACCAAACTTGATCACAAAAATAAAATAAATGTTGTATAGCATCCAAAAAGGCTTAAATTTCAAGCTTATAAATGTATACCAAATATATATCTATTATTAAGGGAGCTAAATGTAAAAATCCCCCCTATGCTTTGCCTTGTCGTAAAAAATCCCTCTATGTTATTTTTATTAGCAAAACACCCCTCTGTTCTTTATTATTAGCAAATTAGGTAAAATTTAAGGTGGTATTTTTGCATTTCACTCATTATTAAGGCTAAGAAACTATAAATGTTAAAGGAATATTAAAAACTGACGTTTAACCGAACGGTGCACACTTGCAATTTCAATTATTAAAATGTTGAAATTATACTAAAAAAACCGGTAAATACTTTCATCGATCATCGTAGTTTATGCAACCAAACTCAATAAGGTAGTGTTTTGGAGAGCTCACAACCAAGCAGGGTTTTTAAGAGGAGTGACGACAGCTTTGACTTGCAAGTAATTCTTGAGACTGTATTCTCCCTTTTCCCTTCCGATTCCACTCATTTTGTAACCACCAAAAGGAATAGCAGCATCAAATGTGTCATAGCAATTAATCCATACTGTCCCAGCTCTCAATGCTCTCATCAAGGTATTTGCAGTGTCGAGATTCTGAGTGAATACCCCCGCAGCAAGACCATATCGACTATTGTTTGCCCTCCGAATCACTTCATCAAGGTCCCTGAAATAAGAAGATAAATTTTACTTCAAAGAGCTACTATAATTTCAAGAGCATCCACCGAAAAGACTATATTTCATACGTACTTAAACTTCAAGACAGTTTGTACAGGACCAAATATCTCATCCTGTGCAATTAGCATGTCATCCTGGAAATTTTAAAGCACACTACTATATTAGCAAGAATCAAGTAAATATCTATCATGTTGAGTTGAAACATATTTGATCCATTTTGGCTTTGCTTTCTGGTTTGAAACTGGGAGATGTTGGGGTTTTGGAGTGAGAAGTTAGTAGGTAAGTGTCAAATCATGTCTGTTATTGTGAGTTTAGATAAAATATTATCAGAAACGCGATAAAAAAATGATCCACACTAGATGCAGTGAGGTGATACCTTGACATTAGAGAAAACAGTTGGCTGAATGTAGTATCCTTTTATACCGAACCTATCCCCTCCGGTTTCAAGGGTAGCTCCAGATTCCGTGCCTGATCTAATATACTTGAGGATCTTTTCAAATTGCTTTTCATCAATCTAGTGTTCACAAAGTAACATTGTAAGCTAGCTTATGGAAAACGAAAGCAAGATCTACAAATGTCTGGCATATAAGGTATGGAAAACTTACCTGAGGGCCTTGTTCCATGCCGGCTTTGAACGGGTCACCAACAGAACGTTTCAAGGCACGTGCCTTTGCTTTCTCTATAAATTCATCATAAACATTCTCATGCACATATGTCCTAGACCCAGCACAACAGCATTGCCCCTGGTTGAAAAATAGAGCGAAGTGAGCAAGCTCAACGGCTTTGTCCACGTCAGCATCCTCGCAAACGATGAAAGGAGATTTCCCTCCAAGTTCTAAAGTAACTGCTTTCAGATTGCTCTTGGCAGCCAACTCAAGTACCATTTTGCCTGTGTCTGTTGAGCCTGTGAAAGCAAGCTGCCAAATAGTAGATCAGCTTACGTATACTAAAGATGTCCATGAGTATGTAATTGCAGTATAAAGAGATCCTTGCATCATTTTTCATAATGTTTAAGCTCAACCGTTATTTGCTCGATCATTTTTCTTGCTTTTAAGATAAACAAGAAGCTCGGTAATTTAATTTTTTCTTCCGAAATGCATATAGTAAATATTTACTTATTTAGTCCTATCTTAAGCACTTAAGAAAGCCACCAAACTAAAGATGTCTAAAAATTTAAATCCACTATTAGACTATTTAACTCATCTAAAAGTCTAAGCTGATAAAGAGAACATGCATCTAACATCTTTTACTTCCAAGTTCTAACATGTTACATATTACAATAACATATCACGTGAATCTTCCGTAAATTATATTTGTGTTACCTTGTCTACATCCATGTGGCTGCAAAGAGCAACACCAGCTGTAGGACCAAAGCCTGAAACAACATTCATAACACCTTCTGGAAGGCCAGCCTGTCCATAATCAAAACAAAATATCTATCTTGTACGTCTCTTGTTTACGCGTAAAATATTTGTAAAGTCTATAATGCTTATATATATTACCTCGTGTAATAGCTTTGATACAAGTAATGCAGACAATGGTGTCTGCTCAGCTGTTTTAAGAACAACGGTGTTTCCACAAGCCAATGCAGGAGCAACTTTCCAAGCATACATGAGAAGAGGAAAGTTCCACGGTATAATCTGTCCAGCTACACCAATTGGTTCGTGTAAAGTTTGAACATGATGTGGCCCATCAGCCGGAATAGTAAGCCCATGAATCTTATCTGTCCACCCTGTAAAACCGATTAATTCAAAGCATTAAAACCTGATATAAAAACTATCCTTGCGTTTTTTTCTTTTTTAGAAGACTTACCAGCATAGTAACGAAATATTCGGACAAACATAGGTACTTCAATTTGAGCAGACTGTTCATACGGCTTCCCATTATCCCAAGTCTCAAGTGCCGCGATTTCATCATTATATTTTTCGACCAAATCAGCAAAACGTAACATTATCTTTTGCCTCTCCTGTACATTTTCATTAGCAAATTATGAATATGTATTCAGTAATGCATCAAAGAATTTAGTTAAACTTAGATTGATTATAAATGATTACTTACATATGCAGTCATTTTAGGCCAGGGTCCTTCATCAAAAGCCTTACGAGCAGCAGATACTGCTCGATTGATATCTTCCGCATCACCCTCAGCTACATTTGCGATGACCTCCCCTGTCCTAGGGTCCAAAGTTGGAAAAGTTTTTCCTGGTTTACGTAACAAAACACATATATATGTATATCTAAGGTGTTAATTTAAAATAAATGAAACATTTTTCCGAACAAAGCAAAAGGTGTTGAAAGATGACCTGATGCTGAATTAACAAATTGACCATTGATAAGAAGTTTATCGTATTGTACGCTAACCGGTGGCTTGATCGGATCCTCAAGAGCTGGAGATGTGCTGTACCGGTGGATTCCTCTGCCTCGATAAAATTGTTTTCCTACACAATATAACCGTTACTTACAATTCTTGCATAGTATATCGACTCATAGCCTTAAACAATGTACTTCGTAGCACAATCACTGAATCAATGTACCATAACTAAAATTTTGAAATGAGTTTTTAACAAAGAGTTGTTGAATCGATCTTTTTTTTTTTTTGTCTTCTCATTGAATTATTTAGATCGACTCGTCTCAAAATATTTTTCGGCTTTATATTTGTGCCAAGTATTACCCCAAGATCACTCAATTAGTGGCTTAAAAGGGTTAACTATTGCATGATATCAGAGAAGAGACAACTATACCAAAACTAGATACTAAAAGTTTTTCCTCACCTAATTAAACACATCCATGTGTGAAAACAACAAGAATTCAGATGTATTTTAACATAACTATTCTTGAAAAAAGAAAAGGTATAAAATAGAATTGACAAATGAATGATCAACATGCATCACATACAAAAAGAATCACATTTCTTTTCCTACAAAAAATAAAAACAACAAGGAAGATACAAAAACACAATGTTTACATTATGTATCCAATAGATGAATATAAATATATACCTCCACGAGAAAGCAGGGGAAGAGAACGAGAAACATGAGATGAGATTCTCCTAGTCGCCATTGAGGAAATTATAAATAAATTGCAAACTGACAGTTCTTTGTTCTTGATTCTGATGGATTAGTAATCCCAATCTAATGAAGTATATATGTAAATGGGTATATATTTATTTATGGTGAGGGTCTAAATCTCAAATTAATGCGTCTGCTTAAATAAAGTTTTATTAATATATGAAAATTATGTGCAGTGTGTGTAGTACGAGAGAGAATGCATGTACTACCAAAAATAACAAAAATTATTTGGTTCATGGAGCTAGTGAAATATGCTGGTGAGATTATGTTTAGTCTATAAATTTAAAAAAAAAAATTACCCCTAAAATTTCATTCACATGTGGAATTATTATTTGGTCTTCGCGTTAAAAATGGCTTTGTGCAACAAATGAATGTAATCTATTTAAATTAATTTTGTATACCATTATAGAATGGGTATGTGATTCCTTATTGAAATACAGTTTTTGACACCATATCTTCCGTCACAAATACACTAAATATTATCCATATAGTGATATTAAAATCTGATTTAATTCTCATTTGTATCTGAATGTTGCACCAGATATACTAAATTATCTCTTGTAGAGGAGAGGGTTAAATGAATTTTAAAAGGTGATGGGATTAGGTATGTCATCATTTTGAAAATTCCTTTGTCACAGCCTTATCATTCATTTATCACGTCTCACTGGATGTTCTTTTTTCTTTTTTTTAATCAACTAAATTTTGTCTAGACTTTAATGCCTTTTCGGTGAATCAATTGATTTATGACTTTTACACATTACTTGCTAAATTGGGGTGGTAATAACTCATAAGTATCTAGAATATGATTATATGAAGGAGACGTTTGACTGAAAATAATAGATTATGAGATTGTTTTTCTCTTAGGACGAATGAGATTACGAGATTATATTGATGAAATTAAAATATTATAGAGATTATAGTTTAATGTTTGACGAATTCTTTCTTTGCCCTTGGATTATTAGAATGGTTAAATTTGTG
Organism: Penstemon barbatus; assembly: GCA_003313485.2. NCBI lineage: Eukaryota > Viridiplantae > Streptophyta > Magnoliopsida > Lamiales > Plantaginaceae > Penstemon > Penstemon barbatus. The sequence goes on along the minus strand of CM064883.1, from coordinate 11,719,731 downwards.
TTTATACTCTTCAATTGGGGAGTTTGTGAGTATTTTGGGAGAAAGTTACATTTTCATAAAACACATTTTTATCACTATATGGTATACATACTCGGTAATTTATATAACCTATTACATAAAATCCACTTTCCTAAATAATGCGTGATTTATTTTTTTCTCTAAAAATATGTGAGAATACAAAGTCTTTAACGAGGACGCTTCTCTAACAAATAAAATAAAAAAATAATTAAGGATGCAAAAGTTCTGATATCCCTATAAACCAAATTTAATTATAAATATAATTATACTCATTTCTTTTTTTTTTTTTTTGAGAGGAATTATACTCATTTCTTGATTAAACAAATCTTTATTAAAATGTTAAATCATAATGATATAATTGCTTAATATTAAATGAATAGAGCTAAATCAAATTTGAAATAATTTTGTTATTTATGATTGGAAAAACACCATCTGATTGGTTTCATATAACATGATGATTCTTCCTTAATTTTACACAACTTCAAAAATTCGGCAATGTACTTTCCTAAATGTGCAATATATTATTTCATGATTGTCCAATAAACAATTTCGAGTACTAATTAAAACGCTCCAAGTACCCCGAAACAAATTTAAAGACTAAAAATAAAATAAAATATTCATAAAACATAACATACACAAGAATTAAATTGAGGAGCTAGTTATTTTTGTCAAAAAATGAAACCTAGCTCAAGGAAAACTTAAAATTCAACTAAAAGAAGTCCAAAACAAAGACCTCAAATCAACTTGTTTACACCCAGCCACAGCAAATGAACTTCAAACTAATCAAACCCTGTTAAATACACATTCTAACACATTTATAACCAAAAAAGACACAAAGACCAATAAACTTAGAAACATATGTTAATTGAGATTAACATAAACTAAACAAATATGATAGAATAAATAATCAATAAATACAGGGCAAAATCATCATTTGATAAATGGGATGCCAGAAGAAGTTCGTCTAGCATATTCCTCATAATCAGAACCAAAGAACTGTCGCAAGAAGAACTCCTCATACGGTATTCTTTGTTGGAAAAAGCGCCAAACAACTAATGCAAACGCAAGGGTTGATAACGGATTACAAAGCATTATTTGAGTACCAACTGACCAAATGAAAAATCCAGAGTAACTTGGATGCCGAACAAACTTATAAACTCCGTGTGTTACCAATACATGATGATCCTCGTGATATCTCCTTATAAGATGAGTGAAAGACTTCCCAGCAGTAATTATAGCCAACTTTCTAATGATTTCACCTACAAAAACCATGGCAAGTCCCACATTGCTAACTGACCAATGTTCTTTCAAATCCGGGAAAAAATAAATTTCAATAAAGTACTCTATCAAGGAACAGATCATGGCCAATAGATAGTTTCGACTTATTAGAAGAGACCGAAGAGATACACTGTTTTTTCCGTGAATAACAACTGCTAGAACATATTCAGAGCAATGAAAGAAGATTATAGCAAATAACATTTGCAATAATTGTCTGCATGCTGTGAGGTTGAAGATCTCTGTCATTTTCCAAAGCCCAACCAAACAAAAAAATCTTTCCTCAGATTAAATAAGTAAATCTCAAGCACTGGCACCTCTCAAAGAAGGAAATATGGAGATATAATATTGGGATTTATGTAAGACCTGAAATGGTTGCAGATGAGCAAGGTATTAGTGATAAAATATGTGTCTCCACGTCATCATAAGCATGTCTCCTTAATGACATTCCTGTAGGTATAAAATAGGAAATAATTTATTTTAGGTATAATTCAATAATACACTACATTTCCATCTACATAATATTATCTACTGATCTAATTAAATAAAACAAAACTACATCTGTTGATTCGTTACATATCAACACCTTCATATTCCAGTAACTGCAAGTTCTCAGATTTAGGTTTTATTCAGAGCCGGCCTGAAATATTACGGGGCCCTAGGCGATATTTAAAATCGGGGCCCTCTTTTACAAATTAGCTGATACTTTTTAGATTCAATCGTAATATATTTTTATGACATTTCATTCTTAAACTTTCTCCTAACAAAAGCAATATATATATGTGTTGAAAATTCAAGTATCGTGAATTTAGTTATATAACAAATGCACACACATATAAATTGTTATGTATCATATGAATTAAAGCAGCATAAGAAAATTCAACCAATTACATTAAACTCCATAGACACCTTATATTATATACACAACACAAGCTTTTTTTCTTTCTCGAGGTCTGAATCCGTACACTTGAAAATTTCAAAATAACTTGGCTGAGCTTGCAAATTCATTCATCATTGAATAGTTTTCTTTAGTTCAAATCCAAGCATTCTTGACAACTTAAAGTTTATCAATATGCTTATTTTTAAATAAATGGAATATATAGAACATGGTTAAAAAGTTAGTATTCGGTAAGATAAAAGAAAGATAACATTTATTGAATTCAAATACTTTTAACTTTTTTTCTGTTGGGTAAATAGATTGACTATGAAAGTATAATACTATCTTAGGTAGGGCTGTGCAAATGGTAGAACCGAACAGTACCAAATTTCGTTATACCGGTTGGTTCGGTATTTTGAAACCTCGTACCATTTGCCAAACAGAAAATTTCAGTTTGGTTCAGTAAATTACCGATTCAGTACGGTTCAATTTGATTCGGTACAAAAAAAACCGAAAAATTATTGAATCAAAAATAATTTGTCTTGAATACATATGTAAATACTAATATGCTTCCCACCACTCTAACCACTAACCATCCAATGAAGATGAATAGAAATTATAAAGAATACATCAGAGACCCCCTAGCCTCAGTCCCCTCTCCAAAAATTACTTTAGCATCATTCAAGTTTTGGGTTTTAATGCAATTAGAACCCAATTTATTAAGAGAAAATCAGAAAAAGAATAACATTGGGCATTTAGAATTTGGACTGTACCTCTGTAAATTACAAACCTCGGCCAAGAGAGATGGTGGAGGCGCGATGGGGGTAGGTGATGCGGCGGCGCGGTGGGATTCAGAATTGAAGAAGAAGAAAGATTTTGGTTTTGCTCTAGGGCAGTCCGTAGAAGAAGTGAATCTTCACCTTTTAAGAATTGGGAATTAAAAAAAAAGGGGTATACCGATAGGTTGGGTTCGGTAAGTTAGATATACATGCAATACCGGAAATCGATTTTTTTTAATAACGGTAATGAAGTTTATCCTTGTATTTAATCGTGATTTCAGTTCGGTATATGGTTTACCGGATTATGAACAACACTAATTTCAGGGGATTGTTGTCGTCACATTAAATATAACTTAACAATAACAATATTAATTTTTGGTATTTAGTTTGACGCTGTAGTTTCAAAATTTGTATTGTACAAAAAATCGAACTATTTGGTTGGATTATCAACCAGTTCAGTCCGCTTAAAAAAAAAACCAAGATGTGTATGTAGTTTGAGTATTCTTTATAATAAATTAATATTAAAAATTGTAGGTTGATTCAAACTCGTTGAATCTAAGTTATATCAAATTCTAATTTATTAATGCAAAACAACAATATTATAATATTTTTTCCAAAATAATAAGTTACATCAAATTTAATTTATTAATGGAAAACAACAATAATATAATATTTTTTCCAAAATAATAAGGCACAATAAAACAAAATCACTTGTACTATCAATTATCAGATTCTTCCTCCGTTTTTTATTCACTTTGGAGGATTGAAGACGGACTTTAAGAATTATAATAAATAGCCAATTTTTTAAAATAAAAATCCAAAATACCCTTTTAATAAAAAAAATCATAGCATTAATAAGAAGGGTAGTATAAAAAAATTAATTCTACATTTAAATTCTAAAACGATAAATAAAAAGATCGGATGGAGTAATCTTCATCATTTGACACCAATAATATGAATTAATCATTTCAACATATAAATTAGACAACGGTCTTACATAACAAACACAAGGAGAATTTCAATAGATTGTGTAATTTTAATCGAAAAGTTAATTTCATAGATTAAATCTATTTTAATGTCGCGCTACGATCATTCTCCAACGCATTTTAACCAATACATGACGCATTAATATTATTATAATATAATGCAAGTAAAGGGGGCAGACAGAGCAGACTTATATATTAGTCCACAAAGATATCTAAGACATTCTTTTTGTATATACATGGTTCTAGATTATGAAATAAAACGTTCTAGAAAAGTATATATGAAAAGCCTCTAGAGCATCACTTTAGCCACTAGATCAAGTTGATTTTCCCCGCCTGTTTAAGAATGTGGTTATATAAATAGGGCAAGACCTTATTTTAAAATTTCCATTCTTACATCTTATTTGACCAAAAAAAAAAAAATCCGAGATACATTGACAATAACAAACAAAATAATTGAGATCCCTCTATAGACGGAGCCCTAGTCAAGGGCCTAAATTGCCTAGCTATAGGGCCGTCCTTGATAAGTTGAAAAATTGAATGTTGAATAAAATTGGAAGGGGGAAGTAAATGGAGAATAAAATGGGTGGGTAGTAATAACTACTGCTAATTTTAATATCTTTGAAAATAGTAAGAATCCAAAATCTCAAAATCCCGCCCAGTAAATATATAAATAAATAAATATATATATATATATATATATATATATATATATATATATATATATATATATATATATATATATATATTATTTTCTAATGAAAAACCAATTTTAACCATGGTTGGGGAGATTATTTTATAAAATTAAATAAATCAGAAGCTGCTGCTGCGTGACAGGATGTTATTTGGAATGTTATTAAAGGCAGTGGACAAGGGAAAGGGAAAGAAAAAGGTAATAGTCAAGGAAAAATCAGATACGACTCGATCCAGTAGGCATGATGAAGGGAAAAAAAATCAGAAACAACTCATATAGAATCTTTTATTTTATTATCTGTAATGTTTATGAAACTTGAATATTTAGTTTGATTTAGTTGTTTTGCTGAATGTTAGATTTTATCGAGGATCCACTTCTACATATTTATTCTCTCATAGGCCCACTAAGACATCTAGGGCCAGCCCATATTATCTCAGAGGCCTATTGAGGCCAGCCCAAAATAATTATTTTGACCCCAGTGATGAAAAAATAAATTGGCAGGTGAAGGGGCACGAAAAGACAATAATGGACAACACGTGTCATGACCCGAGGCTGGTTTAACCAAACTGAAATGGCCAAAGGGAAAGTGGACAAAAAAGGGAATATGAATTGGATAAACGATGGAGACATGGGGCCTTAGTCGCTTTCGAATAAAAAAAAAACCTTAGACCGAAGACTTCGTCTGATCAATTTTTGCTACTTTTAGTCCTTTAAAAAAATGCTTTGTTTGGATTTGATTATCATGTTCATTGTAATTTGCAGTTTATCATATATTGTGATGTGGATATATAAATCATAAGGGTATTTTAGTAATTACCAAATTCCTGATTATTAAAATACTTAAACAAGAATTACATTTATGACGTTCATTAAAATGACCATCCTACCCTAGTTAATTTTGGACTTAGTGGAGACTTTTCCTCTCCACCTAATTGATGGTGGACTTCTCATCTCCCCCATTTAATATGAGACTCTTCACCTCCTCACTTTCACCTATAAATACTACCCTCATTTTCATTTGGAGGGGAAGTGACAAGAAGTGGAAGACCAGTTGAGTAGATTCCTCAAAGTTCGTCCCGTGACATCAGAACGAGAGGTGAAAACAATCAAGATAGGAGGAAGTCTTCTCGAAGATATCCTTGATCATATTCACGCAACATCATTTTTGGCGCCGTCTGTGGAAATTTCTGATAGGCACGTTGAGATGGCGGACGAGAATGAGGAAAATCGATGGATGGAAGAACTCGAAGGACCACCTGAAGGAGGAGAAGACGTGGTAGAAGGCGCACCAGATCCAGCCTATATCCCGGAAGCAGCCCCTGATGCGGCACCTTTAGCACCCACAATTCAAATGACTCAGGAGAGGCTCGATGCAATGGCAGCAATAGTTGCCGCACGAGCAGTCGCACAATGTGGCTGAACAACGACGGACGCGCATTTCACCTGAATTCCATCACAGGGAATCAGGAGCAGCAACCAGAGAAGAACAAAGACTTTTCTTTCAGGAGGGGAGTTGAAGTCAAATTTAGAGAAGGTGCAATGAGCAATCCAACTGGAGGAGGCACAAAAGTCAATCCAGCTGGAGAAGGTGCACAAGGCAATCCAACTGGAGGAGGCGCATCAGGCAATTCGACTGTAGAAGGAGGCGCAAAAACTCAGATGCCTGATCCTGAAGCAACACCTGATGCGTCAAAAATTGAATCAGCCCCTGATGTTTCAAAAGCTGAAACAGCGCTTGAGGAACCGAAAAACTGAAGCAGCGCCTGAGGTGCCGAAAAATTAAGCAGTGCCTAATACGCCAAAAGAAGAAGCAGTGCCTGAGGTGCCGAAAAAAAAAAAAAAGTAGCGCATGATGCACCAAAAACTGAAGCAGCACCTGAGGCATAAAAAATTGAAGCAATGTCTGGTGGGACAAAAATTGAAGTAGGGTCTGATGCAAAAAGTTTAAGCAGCGCCTAAGGCGCAGAAGAATAAAACATCTCCTGATGCATCAAAAATTGAAGAGGTGTCGGATGCGCAAGCACCAAACTTTGAAGCAACACCTGAGGCGCCATCCATAGCACCCACAATGACTCAAGAGATGATGGATGTAATGGCATCAACGATAGCCGCACGAGCAGTCGCATAATATGTGGTTGAGCAGCAACAAGTGCATGCTTCACCCATGTTCCCTCACTGGGCATCATGAGCAGCAGCGAGAGAAGAACAAAGACCGAGGGAAAACAAAGTCCAGGCCAACCTTGGAATGATGAAGAAGTTAAAAGTAAGGATCCAGCAAGAGAAGTAGGAGAACCATATGCAACCATAACCCTAACGAGAAAAAGTCAATTTGCACCAACAGTGCTTTTAGAAACCTTACCACAAGGGTCCAGGGTCCCAAGCTTCACAAAGTGCGATGGAATGGGAGATCCCAGAAGCATCCAGATAAATTTGAGGCCAAGACGGATCTATATGTAATGAGCGATGCAGCCACCTACAAAAAATTTCGCACAACTTTAGCGAAGAGTGCCTTCACATGGTTTAACCAGCTGCTCACGGGTGCAATTACTAACTTTGAGCAAATGAGTAAATGCTCCCTTCATCAATTCTCCATGAACATGAAGACACAAAAAACCACAATGCATTTGTTCATCGTGACGCAAAGATCAGAAGAACCACTAAGAGAATATATACAACACTTTACTAATGCAGTTCTGGAAGTACCTCAAGTAGATCCAGAGCTCCTCACAAGTATACTCCAGCAAACACTGCTAGATGAATGTCTGAAGGGGTCTTTGACAGGAAAACCCCCAACGACTCTTGAACACTCTTAGCAAGACCAAAGAAGTTCATCAGGAGTGGTTCGGTGCAAGGAAGACATGATGACAGTTTGCTCGGAGCAGGCATTATCAACGTGATATATAGAGGAACAACTGAAGGAGATTCAACAAGTGCTAGAAAAGCTTTGTTGAGTTCAGAAAAACCATTTCCAGAACTCCCACTATAAGCGGAGCAGCAGATTCAACAAGCTGAGAAGAACATCGATTCTATCACATTTGATGATAAATATTCAGCAAACGGGCAATTACCTACCCTGAATGACGCCCTCGTGATCTCTGCTATTTTTGCAAATTATTGTGCGAAAGAAATATTGATTGATACCGGAAGCTCAGTAGATATAATCTTTTACAATGCATTCAAGCAGCTGAATATTGACACTGCCGAATTCAACAAGTTAACAACGCACTATCAGGATTCGCAGGAGAAACACTAGGAGTATTAGGAGAAGTCGTGGTGCCCATCTCATTGGGAAAACTGTCCGAGAAAGGCTACAGGAATTGTGAAATTCTTGGTGGTTAAGGCACCCTCCGCTTATAACATGATATTGTGAAGACCCAGCTTCAAACCTTTTCAAGGCTCTATCTCCACATACTATATTAGGATGAAATTTTCCACAACGAACAAAGTGGAAGAAGTGATGTTGGATCATATAATATCTCAAGAACATCATACCAATATCCTAGAGAATTTTGGTAGATCTCAATCAAATCCTATTGACGTGAATCAATTAATAAGTGAAGATACAATTATCAAAAAGAGAAGGTCAAAAACAAGAAAAGAAAATCAGAGGATCTACAGGTGGAGGTAGTGAAAAGAAAATTATCATGCTGCATAATCGCTAAGATTCAACTATAAAAGTTGTCATGTATCGATCAATGAAAGTTTAATGAGATCTGCTGGCGGATCCTATTTTTTCACACAAGAATGTACCTGATTTTGTCTGCCACTTTGAAGAAAGATAAAAAAGAGTCAGATTTTCAATATTTGATATATCAAAAGAGAAGGGAAGAACTAAACCTCTAAAAGGGGTCAGATTAAAAAAGTCCCAATAAAATGGCATTACACCTCTAAAAAGGGGTCAGATTAAAAAAGTCCCAATAAAAGGGCATTACACCTCTAAAAGGGGTCAGATTAAAAAAGTCCCAATAAAAGGGCATTACACCTCTAAAAAGGGGTCAGATTAAAAAAGTCCCAATAAAAGGGCATTACACCTCTAAAAGGGGTCAGATTAAAAAAGTCCCAATAAAGAGCGTTACACCTCTATAAGGGTCAGATTAAAGAAGTCTCAATAAAGAACATTACACCTCTAGAAGGGGTTGAAGTCTCGATAAAAGAGAATTACACCTCTAAAAGGGGTAAGATTAAATAAGTCTCAATAGAATAGCATTACCCCCCTAAAAGGGGTCAGAATGAAGAAACACCTTCATACCGAATGTGGAATAAACAAACTCTTCAAATGAGCATCACACCTCTAAAAGAGGTCAAACAAAAATGCTTTCATAGCGAAGACAAAAAGAAACACTCCAAAAGTGCTACACCTCTAAAAGGGGTAAAAAAGAAACTCTCCAAAAGTGTAACACCTCTTAAAAGGAACAAACAAAAACTCTTTCATTTCGAAGGCATAATAATTCTTCTACAATGACAAGATGTTGTACAAACAACTCTAAATGGAAATGCAATGTATACATATGTAGGTGAAATATCACAAGTCCAAAAGCAACTGAGATCAATCACAAGTTACTAACCATACATCAAAGAAAATAATCAAAACAAAAATAAAAACCAAGGTACATATAGAAAAACCCACTCCCGAAATCCAAGTACTTATTCGAGAAATATTTTGTCGAGCCTAGGCAAGAAAGCCTCGTTCGAACTACTGTCGAGGCAAGAACGCTTCGACAAAACCTCTGCTCAGACAAAAACTCCTCAGCAGAACTCCTGCCGAGGTAAGAACGCCTCGGCAGAACTCCTGTAGAGACAAAAATGCCTCGGCAGAACTCCTGCCAAGGCAAGAGTGCCTCGGCAGAACTAACGCCTCGACAGAACTCCTGTCGAGGCAAGAATCCTTCCGCAAAACTCCTGCCAAAACTAAAATGCCTCGGCAGAACTCCTGCCAAGGCAAGAGTGCCTCGGCAGAACTAACGCCTCGGCAGAACTCCTGTCGAGGCAAGAATCCTTCCGCAAAACTCCTGCCAAAACAAAAATGCCTTGGCAGAACTCCTGCCAAGGCAAGAGTGCCTCGGCAGAACTAACGCCTCGGCAGAACTCCTGTAGAGGCAAGAATGCTTCAGCCAAACTACTGTCAAGACAAGGATGCCACGGCTAAACTACTGGCGAGGCAAGAATGTCTCGGCCCAACAACTTCTAAAGGAAAATATCATGTTGATGTTTTGAAAACTATAAGCTGAAGAATCTATTTGAAAAGTTAACTCATGAAAGGATTCGCTCTTGAGAAGAAAAATAATTATCCTATAATAAAGTCACATCATTTTAACATGAAATGATGTTCTATTAAGTATTATTATTACTTAAATTCCACAAGTAAATATTCTTTGATATTTACATATGGAATTGGGGGGCTTATGATGTGGATATATAAATCATAAGGGTATTTTAGTAATTACCAAATTCCTGATTATTAAAATACTTAAACAAGAATTACATTTATAACGTTCATTAAAATGACCATCCTACCCTAGTTAATTTTGGACTTAGTGGAGACTTTTCCTCTCCACCTAATTGATGGTGGACTTCTCATCTCCCCCATTTAATATGAGACTCTTCACCTCCTCACTTTCACCTATAAATACTACCCTCATTTTCATTTGGAGGGGAAGTGACAAGAAGTGGAAGACCAGTTGAGTAGATTCCTCAAAGTTCGTCCCGTGACATCAGAACGAGAGGTGAAAACAATCAAGATAAGAGGAAGTCTTCTCGAAGATATCCTTGATCATTTTCACGCAACATCATATTGGATTTAGTTCTGTCAAATTGTTTAATTATTTAAACCAAGAGCACCAGGCCAATATTTGTTCAATTTCTTATACCTATTGAAAAAAAAAATTCGTTGAATTTGGTCAAAATCCCTAAGTTACAAGTCACGTGGCCTGCACGTTGATTAATTCATGCTATTTTTTAAATTGGACTTCAATATGGACAAAATTTGACAACCAAAATTGAAGTTGTGGCACCTATTGTGTCAGTCTGATAAAATGTGGAATAAAATGCTAGCGAACATTAATTATGAAACCAAAAATGCAATAATCCTCTTCAAACTTTATTTAGAAAAAATCATAATTTTAATATTTGGGGGGCTATATGAAGTTATCGAATTTAAAATTTAGCCAAAATATCTAGTTCCTATTTTTTGGGAGTAAACATGAATTTTAAAATTCAGTCAAATTGCTCAATTGTAATTTGGGTAGGAGGTATAAATATGCAATTATAAGTTTAAGATTCAGTCATAATGCTCAAGATCCTAATTTTAGGGGCTAAATATGTAATTATTACTTTTAAATTTAGAAAATACGTAGATGAGGTTGTTGGACCAAAATAATGGTACCAAATTGATTATGTTCATCGTAATTTTCAATTTTAACATATATTGCATTTTAGTTCTGAATTCATGATGTGGAATTATGATATTCAATTGTTCAATGCGTAATAAAAAGACATTCGTGGCATTATAATTCATTCCAAAAATTGAGAAATAATTAATAAAAAAATGAACCCTAAGTTGAATGTAAATTCCTACTTCCACTAAATCAAATACTACTACCATTTGGAGGAAAGAAAGCATAATCCGTTTAATGTTAAATGTAAGAATAGCTGAAATGAAGAATCCCTCATTTCCAATAACACTGGGTGAAACTTCAAGGAATATTTATCAATCCAAAAAAAATGTACAATTTAGACAGATTTTAACAAGACTATCATGTGGAAGAATGTACAAATTCTAAACAATGTGACGACTGACGAGTAACACAACCCAAAATGCTTCTTAAGACATCGAAATATTACCCAAAACAAAATTTCCATTTTTAGATAGAGAGTTTGGCACAAGCATATATAGGTGTGAAAGAAGAACACAACACATGATATTTCTACCTGGTCACACTGCATGCACAAGAAAGTCTGAATACAAAATAATCATCCTCAAAACTACAAGCTTGAGTACCTTCTGATACTCAGTCTATTTAAATTAAGTTGTTAACGTTACAACTTCATTTTATTTAACACATTTGTTTAAAATTTCTTAACTAATATTCATATTTTTTTTATGAAAAATATTCATAAAAATGATATTATGGATGAACTATTAACTAGTATCTTCTTAAAACGATGACAAATATAATTAATTTTACTTATCTTAATAAAATATTATGTATGTATATAATTATTTTATTTATTGTTGAATATGGATCTTTAACGGACGATTGACTCGACCTAGATCCATATTCGCTCCACATAATTCGAATTAAAAAGTTTTGTAATTTGATAAGATCCTTCAATATAGCCGAACCAAAATCCTAATAATTCTAATTGGATTCGGATAGATATGACGACCTTAATATCTCACATGCAAAGAATATATATTGATGCACGAGCAATTTCAGAATATATTCCAGCACAAAGGATGACTTTGAACGATAATATTTTCTGATTCACAATGAATTATAAGGTGAGTGATATATGGTTAGAAAACAATGGAAGTCTAATTTTCAGAACAATAAGCGGTTTACGAAATGAATGTCTATGGAGAAAGTTATGTTCATTTTACTAAAGGCTGTCAGACTGCACTCGAGAAACAACATTACTTATGTTTTCTAAGTGTTTTACTTAGTTTATAAATCTATTTTCAAAATTTTTTTATTGTTATCAGATGTTAAAGTCATGTTCTATGATTTTTATGAGTCAAAGTCAATATTGTCTATTTTCTCATTCAACTTGTAATTTCCTATGTTTTCGAGGAATGTTCCAAAACTCTTATATAAACCCCTTTCAATGAATAAATCAAATAGATAAGTTTAAGTTAAAGAAATCTTTCTTGGCAAGTGTTCTTGCATTAAGAGTGAGTCATTCCTCTTTTACAATTGAGTGACTTGGTCTCGTTGAGTGATTCCGCTATTAATTATTAGCGTCGACTGATTCCGGTACCACCGATTGAGTGATTTCCTGTCCTTATCCCTTCATAGCCTTTACGTTGTGGGTTTTATATATATATATATATATATATATATATATATATATATATATATATATATATATATATATATAGGGGGCATTAAAATATGGCCAGAGCTTTTGGACCCATTTTGATTCCTATTAAAAAGAAAAATGTTTTTTATGTTTTTGTTTTTATTTTTGTATGACAGTGTCTAATCACATTAAAAGTAAAATGCCATATATTCAATATCTTGTTGATGCAGGCCGAAACCCGCAACGTAAAGAAAATGAAGGGACTGGGAATCACTCAATTGGCAGTAGCGGAATCACTCGACGCTGCTACTCGCGGAATCACTCGACGCCACCAAGTCATTCACTTATAAAAGAGGAATCACTCACTCTTAATGCAAGAACACTTGCCAAGAAAGATTTCTTTAACTTAAACTCATCTATTTGTTTTATTCATTGAAAGGGTTTATATAATAGTTTTGGAACATCCCTCCAAAACATAGGATAATACAAGTTGAATGACTCTTCATTTTAATATTCTAGAAAATATATAATATTGACTTTGACTCCTAAAAATTATAGTGAGAAAAAAAGAGAAACTGCATTGCAGTTGATTAAGAAACATAAATAATTAATCCATTAATTTAAATTTAATTTGAGAAAAAAATAACGTTAAATTCATGTATTGTTAATCAAGGAAAATAATTTGAGGGAATTACACTTTTCATATCAAATTTTTGGTACCTTTATACATTTCATACCATACCGTTCAAAATGACACATTTGATACTAAAATTGACCAACCTTTTTCACATTTGATTTGACCGTTAATTTTTGGACTGAAAATGTCACGTGCCTGACACACGTCAGTTTTATAAAAAGGGGGAGGGGAGGGAGAAATATAATTATCTAAAAATTGGGCAGGGTATTTGTAATTTTTGCCTTCTTCTCCGTACTCCCATATGGCCGCCGGCTTCCTGTGGCCGTTGGTCAAAATTGCTTGAGGGCTTTTGTTCCTCTTGCCGCGGAGAACTCGTACATGTAAAGATCTATTCAATCCTTTGAATACTTTTTTGAATTGTGAACCTTTATCTAGTAGATAAATTAGGCTTTTTTCCTAAAACTTTTAATGTATGGTTAGGTTTAGAGTTATTACATTTTATAGAATTGGCGGACAAACGGTTTGTTAAGTATGTCATAGTTTGTTATAGTTCTGTTAGTTAATGACTAATGCATTTTCATTCCTTGCAAATTAATTCTTCGAAACATGATTCATGTTGCTTTTAAGTGATTCTATATAGCTCACTTTACTAGCGAACATCTCAAAGACCATATGTGATTCTTGACTAGGGTTTTCAAAATTCCGAGTTTTTTTATTGATCAGCTAACATTATCTCTCTCTTTCACAGGTTAATCTTGCTGCATTAGAATACTTCTTAAAAAGTGGATATGGATAAAAGGAATGGTAATAAAGCAAGTCAATTATTTGAAGATTTGTGCACCTTTATCTGCAGATGTATGCTTTCAGTCCTCTCAGTCGGTCCCGTTCCTAGACATATTGCATTTATCATGGATGGAAATCGAAGATATGCCAAGAATCGAAATTTAGAAGATGGAGCTGGCCATAAACTCGGATATGTAGCTCTTATGAATATGTTAAAATATTGTTATGAGTTGGATGTGAAATATGTAACCATTTATGCTTTTAGCATTGAGAATTTCAAAAGACGACCAGAAGAAGTTCAATCCACTATGCAATTGATAAAGGAAAAAATCAAAGGGATATTGAGAGAAGAGAGTTTATTTAATCAATATGGAGTCAGGGTATACTCAAACTTTTGAGTGAGTCTGAAGTTATCAGCCGAAGAAGCTATGGAGGCTACAACTCGTAATTCAAAAGTTGTTCTTTCAGGATGCACTGCCTAGACATCTACATACAAGATTTTGCACGCTGTAGAAGAATCTTGCAGAGAGAAAAGGATGAATTTAGAAAAAGAATGGAAAATAATGAGTTTCTTGTTGCTGTGACAGATATTGAGAAACATATGTATATGGCAGATGTACCAAATCCGGATATTATAATTCGTACTTCTGGTGAGACTCGTTTGAATAATTTTCTTCTGTGGCAGAGTGCATATACCCTTTTGTACTCTCCAAGCATACTTTGGCCAGAGACTGGATTTCGTCATTTGGTGAGTGCAGTTTTGGACTACCAAAGGAATTTTGCTTATTTGGAACAGAAACAGAAACAGAAACAGAAACAGAAACAAAGTTAGGTGGGACGTTTTGTCGTAAACTTGGTTACAGTGTGGCATTGTGCCTTTTGCTTTACAATGGATGCACACACAGGTATGGCTTATTTTTCGGGTGTCCTCACCCTTGATATGGTGGTGAGTTATTCACTACATACTACTCATTGAACATCCCAAAAACCGAGTGTAATGTTGTACTTATGGGAAATTGTTGTATGATTGTATCACTCTATTTTCTTTTTGTTTATTAAAAGGTCTAACCTTTCTCTAGTGAAAACATCTCAAACTAATTTATATTTTACTGATTTTTGTGTGGTTTATTTTAAGTTGCTAGTAGGTGGTTTTATTGATTGTGGTTTGGTTAGTATTTTAAACTGCTTTTTAATTAGTGGAACTTGATGAACTTAAGTTAATTATTTGAATTCTTCAATATGCAATGATCCTCAGAAAACTCATGATGTGCAAGTATAAAGTTCTTTGACAATTTAAAGGTGTTAGTATTCTTAAGCATGTATAGGTGTTTGATTGTGCTAATTTAGGAATCAACCCAATCATTGATATAAAACTGAATTATTATTAGTTAGTGTTTATATGAAAATCTAGTATTACTTAAAGATTTGACCTTATCGTCATATTTATATAGTAGTTGTACTTTGATGTTAATGTGGAAGTCATCATCGAAAAAGTTAGTTGATTAAGATGGTTGGTTATCATATGTATTATGTTGGTGTTTTTATAAAGTTTCCTCAATATAGATCATTAGTGGGAGGTGGGGCTGCAGGTTGAGATGGCGGTGGTGATGGTGGGTAAAATAAAGGTGGCGTAGTGGGCGGTGGGGCTGGCAGAGGAGATTATGGTGAGAATGGACGGAAGGCACATGTGGTGGTGGAGAAGATGGAGGTGGTGGGTTTCGTTGGAAAAGATGGAGGAGCCTCGTATGTGGTGTTTGCTCCACCGCAAATTAGTGAAACAAATAAATATAAGTGGTATAAGTCAAAGAGAAGTAAGTAACACAAAAATTTTAAAGATGCAAAAAAAGTCTATGGCGATATATAAGAGAGAAGAAAGAGGTGATCATCCTTAATTAAGTAACAATAATTTAGTAATAGTATTAGAGTTTATATAGATTTTTAAAAAATAATTTTTTTTTTTAAATTGAGAAATGATAAGTTATTTTTAAATAAAAGAATTTGCTCTTTGACTTTTTAGAGAGCACCATGAAAGGCAAGAAAACATGCATGTAGTCATGGGCGGATGCACATTGGGATTTGGGACTAGGGGGGTTTATAGTTGTAAATGATACATAATGGTTTTAAAATACAAACTTAAGAGGCTGTTTGGCCTCACAAATGAGCAGTTTTTTGAAAATCGGACGGACCGAACCGGACCGACCGATCAACCATGCTTAATTGGTAACCTAAAGGCCATATGGTCCGATTTGACATTCAAAACCAACAGTGCCAAAAGCCAGTATGAACTGGCGAAAATCGGCAAAATCAGTGACCCGTTCGATCGGATGAACTGCTGGTTCACTATTTTCTTCCTTTTTTCCCTTTTTTTTTGCTATACTCCCCCCCCCCCCCCTTTCTTTCTTGCACTTTAATGATTTTCGATCCATGGTCTGTTCTGATTAAATACTAATAGTTTTGTACTCCCTCTGTTTTTTTTTTTTGTTGTTTTGGAGGTTTGCACACAAATTAAGAAATATCATAGATAGCCACTTTTTTAAAGAAAAAATTTCAAAATACCCTTTTAATCAAATCATCTTAACATTAATTAGTATTAATGACAAGTATTAGCAAGAAAGGTAAAATTGATAAAAGAACAACAATTTTACATTGAAATCATAAAATGACAAATAAAAGTAAATAATTTTTTTTGGCCAAAGCGACAAATAAAAAAATGAAGGAAATACTTTATTATATCCATGTGAATAACCAAAAAATTCTTTTAATAAATGAAATGGAAAAAAAAGGGGAAAGTTGATTGTACAGAAGAAAATACGGAGAAGGAGAAAAATGTATAAAGAAAATGGTGGTTAAGAATTGAATGTGGAGATAAGGAGGAAAAATAGAAGAGGAAGAAGATAGGGACAAGGCAAAAAGGAAAAAGGATGTGCGTTGATAGAGAAAGAAATAGGTGGAAAAATTATCATGATTTACTAATTTGTTTCAACACAAGCTTACTGTATATATATTACAAAGTAACCTAAGGTTTTTTTTCTTTTACATACATACAGTACTTTACCAGACGATATTTCAACGAAACATCTGATTTTAGTGGACACGATAGCAGCTTGGATTTGCAAATTAGGAACTTCCCGTGTCTGAAGACTGTTAAGGTTGTACACTGCAGAGATTTGTGTTCAAAGGATGCAGAATCAAATGAAAGCCAACATCAAGACTTTAAACTTGTAGCACATATACTAAGTAATGCACGTTTATTAGAGAAGCTGGTCGTCATATCACAAGGAGTCGGGAATGCTCCAAAAAATGTTGTTTGCAGTACATATCCGTTTTGTGTCACAAATTGTTAAAGAATTGTTTAGACAGTACTAACAAGTGGGAATTCAAGATTAAGCGGTCCGACCACTTTGAGTTTAACCTTTCTGATTCTCAAGGTTTATATAAGGTTTATCTTTGATTTTATTAAAACACTGTGATAAAGAGATTGGCAGAAAATATTTGAAATCTTGTTTTTTCTTATAAGTAAACATTCTGAACATGAGAATTTTACATTTTATTTTATTTTGTCTAAATATGAGGTTTATCTTTGATTTTATTAAAGCATTTGTTTGTCTGTTTTCGAATAATAGAATTTTAATAAGAGCAAAATGCAAAAACCATCTGATTTATTAAAGCATACTATACTAATATGACTTAATTGGTTAAATTATCATTACACTTAATGTTGTCGTTGCATTAGCACTATTCAAAAAACAGAACTGAGCCGTTGTGCATCACAGAAGATACGAAATGGTAATTAACTAGTCTTAAATCATGCACTATTTACTTGTAAAACTGAAATTTGCATAATTAATTAATTAACCTGATAAGCTTAATTAGGATGTAAAAGGTTGAATCAATGATAGCATGATCACCAAGTCATCATATGATAGATAAAAATCCGATACAAGTCTCAAATAACATCATAACATTAAAACAATCTTTTTTTTAGAGTCATTAATTCCCTTCAAGTAATTATCTGGCTCATAAAATTCTCTCTCACAATCACATGACCAACTTCAAATCTCAAGTAAATTAACAACAAAGTCCAATTAATTAAAATCTGAGTTCTGATAATATTAGAAATAAAATTCAAAGTGATTTTCCTTCTTCTTCTTTAACTCCCAAATTCCAGATATACTGAAACAATTATCAACCAAATTCCTGGTCAACAAATTAAAGGTGCATGCATTTTGGCATCGCATCCACATATATATTGTTGTTGATCTCACTACCAGCTTCTTCATGACAATAGTAGATGTCATGTTATAATAAAATCAAAACGCATGCACTACATCGATGAACTGGAGTCCATCACCAAAACAATACATATTTGTGAGATCAAGTCTAGCATTCTTCAAACTTGGCACCACCAGTCCATTTAGAGAATTTGAGTAATTGAAGCCATTGATGGGAAAAATTGCATTAGAGTATCTCTGAAAGTATCGCTAGTATCGCTGGACAAATGAAATTTAATTAAAATCAATCCCTAGGACTAACAAAGTAATTCATACATACTAATTAAATCTGGAGAAATGGACTACGATAACATAACTTATGTCATCAAACAAATCAAAATGTTAAAACAGACTAAACCACAGAGAGATCGATAAACATACTTAAAGTAAATGATATATCCAATTAATTCCAAGTATAATTGATAATGAATGGAAGAAATTAATACCATTGAACAAAATCGAACTTGGGGTGAATTTAAGTAATTGTAGCCATTAATATTGGCATTAAACAAAAGACATTTGATTAAAATAAAATCAACCCCACGTTGATTAAATTAAACTTCTTTGATATCTAATTTTTTTTTTCTATACAGATAATTCCAAATATAATGAATTGAAGAACTTATTTACAAAATCGAACCTCTGAAGGGTGACCATCTCTATGACCATGTTTAGTTTTCTAACTTGAGTGATGTGTTCAAGAATCGTGCAACTCCAGGGAGCTCATATTCAATAAGCGCCAGATGAAGAGTTAGATATCTGCACGACAGAGCCGGAGAAGCTTGATTTAATTAATATTTGTGCTTGTGACAAGACATAATATGAAAAGAAAAAAATCATTAACAATGTGAATGCCATGATGAGATACATCATAAACATTAGTTAAAGATTATATCACACAAAATTGTTAAAAAATTGATGAGATCCTCACCTTAATGCATAACAGGCGAGCAGTCAGCTCCACGACGTGAGCAACGGCTACAAACAACATGGAGATGTCATGCAGACATTGTTCGTCAGAGTATTCCGCCATGTACAAATCATAATCATGTGTGAAGGTGGTTTTAGCACTCACCAATGCTGAAACGTCTACTAATCAAACATTACCAAACCATGATCCGACAATTCTAGCTTTTGAATATGTGGAGCATGAATTTCTAATACACATTCTTCCATAGCCTCATCAGACTCAAAATCTCTTACAATTAATATCCGCAAGTATGGTGAAACGATGTTTAGACGAGGTAATTCCAAAAATCCACTCAAAGTCAAACTCTCCATGCAAGGACAATCTACCATGATCATTGACATCGCTTGTTGCCTGATGCCCTGACCGCTTAGGGACAAACTCCTAAGTCTATTCCATTGAAACTTCCTTAGACCTACAAAGCCCCAATCATACAATTATGAGGTAGTACTTGAATTGCTTGAAACTTGTTCCGGTGCAACATATACGTCATTTCCAAAATCGAATATCATTGTATTTGCATTCCTATTCCAGGCGAATCTAAAACATCTAACAACGAGTTGTACATACCTCCCATCATAAGGCATGTGTAAAATGTGTAAAGAGAATTTGTTAATTCTTTGACGTTGAAACTGGTCTAGAGTACGAAGAACAAACGCATCAAAGTTGTTCAAACTCAATATATTAAGAGGTTCCATGTCACCAAATTCAAACACTATATTATCGACGGACTTCCAATAGTTTGTCCAACTTTTGGCAAAGGTACTTGACCGAAAATCATTTTTTAGGCAGACGAGATGAGATAGAGAAAACTTGGGCGTTAGACAGCTTCATTCTTTACCAATCTAACTAATAAGACTCTTTTCTCTCTTTTGATCGTCTCGCGTAGATAGATAGATATATAGATTAAGAGTCAGTCAGCAAAAAGTATAGGATGAAGCACGGGTAAGTGCGGGTATAGGCTTAATGGGATTCACTCAAATTAAGCATTTTGGAGACTTTTCCAGTAAAGATAGATAATAACGGATGTGCCCCCTTCCCTTGCAATTGGGAAATCAAGAGAGCGAGGTTGCTTGCCACTTACTACGATTGATTGATTGAGCTGGTGAGAGTTATGAGTATGTAACAGTCTGCTCACTCTCGAGTTTGTTTGTTTGTTGGAGGGAGGAGGAAGGACAAGCGTTTTGCATTATATTGTAGGAGGTAATGCGAGCTGGGAGTATGTACTATTTGTCCTTTTATGGAGTTGCTTAATTAGCAAAAACTCCCCTATCTTATTTTTATAATTATTAAACCCCCCAACTAAATGTTATTCACAAAACAAACCCTTTCAACCCAAATTAAATGACAACAATTATACGTACTTCCACCAAAAGAAACTAAATATTGACAATAATTGTCCCTTTAACTTTATATATTTAACAAGATAGAATAATATGTTGTCTAAGTTTTAAGCTAGGTGTCACAGGGTTAGCTTTTCCAACGCATCAAGCGACAGTTAGCCACGAAACGCCCCCAGCAAAATCGGCTAAGTCAGCCTCACTCTTGTCCCGAAGAACGTATTGTGAATGAGGCTATTTCAGATGATAAAGTAACACACAAGAGTTGGAAGAATACTTGTATTATTACATGGATGGATTACAACTTCTTAGGTGTAAACTTGGAATCTCCTCTTGGTCACCTCTACAAATGAATGGAGTCCCCTATATATAGTAGTTGGTATCCATAATGGATGTCCAAGATTATTCTAATCTAACGGCTAGGAATGATCCCCTAGATCATTCTACAAAATCCTACTACATACTAAGTACATACTACCTACATGTTTCTAGAACCATCTACTAGGTTCTACCGCCTTCCACAACCTTCTGCAACCTTTTAGAGTCATCTAGAAGATTCTCCAACCTTCTAGAGTCTTCTACAAGGTTCTCCATCCTTCTAGAAGGTTTCCCATCATTCTAGAATCTTCTACACTCTTCAAGACTATTCTAGGATGGCCTAGAACATTCCGCAATCTTCACCCAAGTGTAGAACCTTTCGGAATGCTCCGCACATGTGTAGAACTTTGGACCAATCGAAATTATGTAGAACACCCTGGAGAATTTTAGGGTGTAAAATGACAACATTCTTTATTTTCAGTGCGAAATCTATATTGCCAAGGTGTAAAGTGATAAAAAAAATCAAAAAGGACTATTCTGCCCTTTTACAAATTACAAATGAATTTTCTCACCAAAACACAGTGCCGAAACTTTTAAGTTAGGGAGCAAAGTGTCAAAACCTTACAAATCTAGGGTGCAAAATAACAAAAACCCGACATCTAACTATTATCTATTTTTTTCCTTCTTAAATTCTATAAATGTCATTGATTTGACATCTTTCAACATTTTGTCAAACTCCAACATCAAACACATTGCAAAATATATTTTAAATTTTTAAATCCTAACATTCAAATTCAATCCAAACTGAGTTTATAATGTTTTCATGACATCTCAAACTAATATTCTGAAACCAAAACTGATTATAAAAGGATCCATATGCACTCTAAATTTCTTTTAAATTTTGGAGTTTTGGAAAAGATATTAGAACTCAATTTGGTTGAAAGAATTGAAGAAATGTAGTAGTTCGAGGAAATATATATTTTCATTTGAAATATTTTGAATTATCTGTTTTCAATGTATTAAGAAAGTTGTAGCCTTGTAGGCAATTAGAGATTATTTAGATATTTTAATATAAAAAATATACACTTGCATTGTAAGCTTTTAACAGTTTAATTTTTACTAAAAATTCGAGCATATATTTTTAATTGAACGCGAAAAATGTAGTAATAATAAACTATGATGGGCTATAATATAAATTATAAATAATATAGTATTCGATAATATTTGAATTATAAATTTATACATAAAAATTTATAAAATTTAGTTGTAAATATAAAAAATGAATAGTTAATTAATGTTTCATCTCAATTTGGGTACGGTATGGTATATTACGGTATGAGAAGTCTAAAATCAAAATTATACCAAAATACTCGGTACGGTTTTTATCCATATCAAGACCTTCGATTTTGAGGGAAAAAAACTAACATTCGCTACGGTAAGGTATGGTTTTGAAAACCATGTGCACCCCTAACCTCTAATACATATATGATATATATTTGACTTAGTTTCTTCAAAAGTCTCCCGTTTTGGCAAATTCCCATATCGAACCCAAAATTCCGTAGACAAATTCTAAGGATATGATTGTTTGGCATTTGGGAGAGTCATTTGGGAGAATAGTGAAGATTTGTGAAATATGCATAATATCTGTAATGTTATTTGTTTGAGTTTTGGGGGATGAGTTTAAGAAATAAAATAAATGTATATTTTCTCTAAAGAGTTTAAATTATAAATATAAAATGTATTATATTTTATGTCAAATCATTTTTGTTGTGAAATATCTTATGTAAGATATATTGACTTTTTTTATGTAAAATCAAGAAGGGTTTATGTAGATTTTTTTTTTATAGATAAAAAAGAAAATTTATTTAACTTTTGATAAAGGAGTTCATAAAAATTGAGTGAGGAGATTAACTTATATAAAAAAGGTCCCAACAAACAGTCGTCAATCATGTCAATCGTGCACCGTCCCATGTCAAATGCTTTCCCAATCCCATACCGACACCATAATCAATACTACTATTCGTATTCATTAACAATTTTCATCTGACTTTAATAATTCCACAATGATTATTTCTGTAATCAATTGTCAAGCTGGCATAAAAAGTCACATGTTGTTCACTTGTTCCTTCATTAAATAATATAATTGCTAAAAAAAAGATATACGAAAGCTTGTAAATCTAAGGCCATGTCCTCTGATTTATCGGTCTAAGTCTAACTTTCGCTAAGCTTCAGTTCAATTTTTTTTTCATATTACAATTCTAATTTTGCTTTCTTTTTCATTAGTCGTCTTAAATGATTCAATTTATCTATTACAATTAATTTTAAGTAATATTTTTCGCCACCCTCACCTAACAATAACAATAATAATAATAATAATAATAATATGCAAAAAAATTAAGAATACTTTTAAATTAAGTTAACATTTTGGCATCAATTTCAAAAAATACAAATTAATAAAATTGAAGTTAAGAGAATTTTAATATTAGCATTAATTTCAATACCTTATTAATTAAATTTAATTAATTTTTATTTATTAATTAGAGTTAAAGAAAAATATATTTATTAATTAATAAAATAAACATTAGAAAAGAAAGATGGGTAAATTGATCAATGGGTGAGGCACACCATTCAAGTTGGCTTCAGCTTGAAGCCCAACACCTCAAGGCATTAGCTCTCGAGTCAAGAAAAATGTTTTTTTTTTGTCATATTCATTGGAGATGGCCTAATACGGAGTATTTCTACTTAATTTGAGTATTTCCAAGAAAATTTTAAGAAAAAAAACGTGGAAATTAAAATTTATACAATGACCTAAAATATTTTAAGTACACATGCAACAAATGCATCAGTTTGGCGTTTTGCACCATTGAAAAAAAAATTAATATCACTTTGCACCCTCAAAATATACATCTCTTTTGACTTACACCCTGAGTGAATTTAGAAAATTTTTCTCCAAAATTATCAACTATTGATAATCAAAATAATAAAATAAATTGATCGCCGTATTCAATCAATTTTAGTAACACACAATTCTCAAATCTTTTATCTCCATCTCGATCAATTTCTCTCCAAAAACAGCAAATATTTCTTATTTGGGGGAATTCTTTATTGGCAATGTGTGACAGATAACTAATTGATCGTTTTTCTAAGCCTTTTTTTTTTCCTCTCTCTCAACTTTTTTTTTTTTTTTTTTTTTTTTTTTTTTTTGTAGTATCACTCAAACTTTTTTTTGATAATAAAACAAACTTTCATTCCAAACTAACACGTTACAAAAGAAGAAATCTCTTCATTTTATTCACTCAAACCAATATACCTTCTTTCTACATTCAAGTTCAATTTTTTGACACAGGCGGAGAAACATAAATTCTAATCGAGAGAGACTATGGGGAAAGAAGGAGAATCCAATCATTTTGTTAGATTTGAAATAATGAATCTTTTGTTTTTCTTGTTATTTTAATGGTTAATTTGTCAATTTTTTTCCTTAATTACACATGGATCTCACATGACTATATTTGGAGGGAATATGTGTTGACTTTTCAAGTGATTGACGAAAAAA
Organism: Penstemon barbatus; assembly: GCA_003313485.2. Classification (NCBI taxonomy): domain Eukaryota; kingdom Viridiplantae; phylum Streptophyta; class Magnoliopsida; order Lamiales; family Plantaginaceae; genus Penstemon; species Penstemon barbatus. The sequence continues at coordinate 11,695,217 of CM064883.1, read as the reverse complement.
ATTCACCCAGGGCGTAAAGTAAAATGAACTATACGTTTTAAAGGTGCAAGTGAGATTGATTTTTCCTTTTTCGGGGTACAAAGTGCCAAATTAATATAATTTGAGGATACAAAATGAGATTTAGCCTATATTTATACCTACAATTAAAGTAAATGATTACACTCTTTTCATCCTAATATTCTTTTGTTTATTTTTTGTTATGATGCGGAATACACGGGGAACACAAATTCTTAATATTAAAAATTAAATTTTTATTAATTAATTTTATAATTAATGGTGTCACAATATTATTTGAATTTCAGCAGACTAAAGACATTGAAATTAGTAGTAAAATTTCAGTTGTGCCATTTATCTTAATTCTTAAACCTTAATGTATCAATTGTGGTAATATACTCCGTATATGATAATTCGGCTTAATGTACTGCCGACTTTCATTTTCAATAAATTTAGATAATTTCATAATGATTTGAAGTTTATTATTGTTACCATGTTGTCAAAATAACGTTTTACTATAAATAGTAGGAAACTATATTATTGTATAGAAATATAGACATACAGATAGATACAATTATATTCCATCTAGTATAAATACTATCGGAGGAGAAAGGAGAAGAGTCTCTGCGACTGAATTTCCAGTGAAGGCGCCACTAGAGGAGGCTACCGGCGTCTTTCCAGTCGAAATGGAATCCAGCAACGGAACCCCCGACTGTATCTCCTCTGTTATTTCTGGATGGTTCTCCGAAATTAGCCCAATGTGGCCAGGTAATTTGTTTTTCAATCTGTCGGAGATTTTATCAATTAACATGAATAGGATCTATATAATGTTGTTAGAAAGAGACTTTGAGGGAAATTAAAATTAGGGTTTTAGTTTTTTCAGTAGTTTATTAGTGAAAGGGTGTTGATTGTTGAAGATTATATTTTTAGTATGAGAATCACGTGATTTGATTAGGGTTGTTGCAAATTGCGTTTATTAGTTCTGATGGTACACATTAAAAATCCAGTAGCAATCTACCTTTTTTTTTTTCTGTATGCTTTTTATGGTTTTTGCTAGGGTGATTGAGCTATAATGGAGATTTTCTTTTGGAAATTACGATTTAATATAGCTTAATAATGCTATGGAGATAGGAACTCATTTGAATTTCCAGTTCAAATTTATTGATTGCAAATAATAAAATATGATATGTAATATGTAAAGGAAAAACTGAACTCCCTAATATGATTGCAGCGAAAAGGATTTTTCTTTCCTACTCTGAGCGACCTCATAAATTGTGTGGGTCCAGTTCTTTCGGTTTCTCGAGAGAGGTTTTCGAGATTTTCCAAGTTCGTAGAGATTTTCTCGATTATTGTGCAATTGAGAAATGTGTTTAACAAGGTTTTTGTTTGGGTTTTAGCGTGAGAGTGACACAAATCTCAAGAATGACATGTTTTCAATTGAAAATGTTGTTTGTTTGGATATTAAATTTGTAATGATTAAAAAAACAAGGCTTATTGATTTTTAATGATTATTGTGATTCTATTTACGTGGAAATCATGCAGGTGAAGCACACTCATTGAAGGTTGAAAAAATATTATTCCAGGGGAAGTCTGATTACCAAAATGTCATGGTTTTCCAGGTACTTGATGTTCTGAAGAGTAAAATACTTATACTAATAGATTGTTTACAATAAGATATTTGTTTGTGTTGCTTAGCATCATTTTTTTCCCTTCATTTATGCTGCAGTCATCAACTTATGGAAAGGTTCTTGTCTTGGATGGTGTAATTCAACTTACAGAGAGGGATGAATGTGCTTATCAAGAAATGATTGCTCACCTGCCACTTAGCTCAATTCCAAACCCAAAAAAGGTACTTGCATCATATGATTCTTTAAAATTTAAGTAAAAATAACTTTATCCCCTGATCACATATAGAGCACACAATTGTTAAGTAGGAATAAGGGAAATTATATTTTTCCTTCTGAATGATATATATATCCATCATCATTCGATATAGTTTATCTAGGTGTAGTGGTCTATGGTTTCAGAAAAATGGCTAAAATATATCAATTCTGTGACTTTTTTCTGAAATCATTCCCAGTTAATTTCTTTGTGCATTTATTCAGTACATGTGTAAAAATCATTTTTCTGGATTTACAACTATATAATATTCTTTTATAGAATATCTTGCATGTCTGCACCTATTGTGACATAGGTAGATTATATTTGAGAGGTAATTGGTGTTTTTGGCAATGCAATTGTTTTATTCAGTCTTCCATGGCCACTTTCAAGTTGCTTCACCCCTTCTGTCTAAGAAAAAATTCTAGAAAATGGAAAAGCACTTGCATATTTTGTCTGTTGTCCTTACCGCAACACTTCTTTTGATAGGTTCTTGTGATTGGTGGAGGAGATGGTGGTGTCTTGCGTGAAGTGTCTCGTCATGCCTCTGTTGAGAAGATAGACATCTGTGAGATTGATAAGATGGTGGTTGATGTGAGTTATACATTTCTGATTCACTTCTTTCCTTCATTGTTTTCTTGTTCTTAGACTCTGATATCGTATTATACTCTGATTCTTTTAGAAAGCTTTTCCTTTCATGGATTTTCATTAATTATATTTGAGATTTTTTGAACTTAGTTCTTCATCTACTTTAAGATATAGCTTATATGATCCATATTCCAGGTTTCAAAGGAATATTTCCCCAATGTTGCTGTGGGATATGATGACCCTCGAGTGTCACTGCATATAGGAGACGGTACTATAAAATGAGCTCTGCCTTCTCTTCCTCTCTAGTCTGACTTGAATTGTGACATCACTGTATTTCTTGAATCTTTGCAGGAGTGGCATTCCTAAAGGCTGTACCTGAAGGAACTTATGATGCGGTTATAGTGGATTCTTCAGACCCAATAGGTCCAGCACAAGAGTTGTTTGAAAAGCCTTTCTTTGAGTCTGTGGCTAAGGCTCTTAGACCAGGAGGAGTTGTATGTACACAGGCTGAAAGCATATGGCTTCACATGCACATTATCGAAGATATTGTTGCTAATTGTCGCCAGACATTCAAAGGCTCCGTTAATTATGCATGGACAACCGTACCCACATACCCAAGGTAGGTGAATGTCGCTTTGTTTAGATGCTTTTTTACGCATCAGAACTAATATATTTGGCCAATTTCCTTGCAGTGGTGTCATAGGATTCATGCTGTGTTCAACTGAGGGCCCCACAGTCGATTTCAAACATCCGATTAACCCAATTGATGCTGATGATAGTCATGTCAAAACAAACGGACCCTTGAAATTCTACAACTCGGAGATCCATTCTGCAGCTTTCTGTTTACCATCCTTCGCCAGAAAGGTGATTGATCCAAAAACGAATTGATGAAGTTCCTTATATCTGATGTGGGAATCAGTTGATGTTTCAACAACTTCAACTATTATTAGCTAAATAGGAAAACTTTTTTGACAATTAATGAGTTTAGAGAGTTAATATTTGTTTCTGTACTTGGATTAGTAGCTTCATCTGAAGAATGGGTTGAATATGAGGAATCACATTAGCAAATTATTGTTAGTTTTCCATAAACTGCGTTCGGCCTTTGTTCCTTACTATAGAGTCGTTGTCCTAAATTCTCTTATCAACGTTATTGTATTTGAATTCGTGAGACTATATCATATAGCAAATTATCATGTCATTGCTTTGGTGCTCGTTTTAATACATGAAGTGATTTGGCTAATTTACACAATAATGGAGTATATGAAATGTGTGAAATTATACAAATTCGTTAAAGAATCTCAATCAACAAGAAACCCCATATGAGAGCATGAGAATGCGTGATATGAAAAACTAATATTCACACATTTCGAGTTGGTTCAATATGTTCAATTAATTTTTCCAAACTAACATTCAAACTTTTCTCACTTATAAAAAATATACATAATTCTCTAGCTGTAAATGTGCACGATCAATATTCAATACTATGAACAAATTCATGGTTTTCATTCTTTCAATTATTATTCTCCAAACATTAGCCACAGGCCGGAAAAACTGCTTTCCCACAATTAAATACTTTGTTCATGTTGTCAACAAACTCCCCCCTAACTCTCCGCCGTTAGAATTGCATTGTGCATCAGGAGACAATGAGTTAGGACATCATACGCTTACCAGAAATCAAGATTTTAATTTTCATTTTTGTTTGAGTGAGTTCAATACATTGTTCTTCTGTCATCTTTGGTGGGATAAGAATGATAAAGCCTTTGACGTGTTCAAAGGAAGCGATTTTATGAGTCATTCTTATTGTGCTCGTTCACGTGTATGCTACTGGGAAGTAAGGGCTCGTGGCATATTTCTCTACGACGGTATTCCTCCCAAGGGCAAACAAGTAGTGTACATTAAGTGGTAAACATGTATAAATGACAATTAAAGCACTTGGCCTTTGATCAGTTGTATGCTGTGCTCCTATATATATTATTATGCAAGAATTGATTTATGATCTTTTGTTGACATTAATATATACTAGAGTTTGTACTAACTTTTAATAGTCAAAATTCCTAAATTGATGGCTCATTCACATCATATAATGGTTGAAATTATGAGTTTTGGCCAAACAATGACAAAAATTGATAAATTAATTACATATGTAATTAAAAATCTCATTAATTATTTAAAGGATTGAAATGCTAACGAGTGATAGTTACCTGATCAATTTTACAATTGTTCTAATTTTATTTGTTAGTGTAACTTCATTATAGGACGTACATGTGTAAATTAAAATTTTACAACCTTCATTAAAGAATCCCAATCAACAAGAAATCACATTTGAGAGCATGAGAATGCGTGACATGCAAAAACTAGTATCATACTTTTCGAGTTGATTCAATATGTTCAATTTTCCAAACTAACACTTAAACCTTGTTCAGTTATAAAGTGCACATGCACAGGCCAAAAACCAATATCTGAAGACCTTCATGTGATTCTTCTCGAGTAAAATGAACAAATTCTTGGTTTTCTTTCTTTCATTTTCTATTCTCCAAACATTAGCCACAGGCCGAAAAAACTGTTTTCCCACAATTAAATACTTTGTTCATGTTGTCAACAAACTCCCTCCCGATTCTCCGCCACTAGAGTTACATTGTGCATCAGGAGATAATGAGTTAGGATATCATACGCTTACCAGAAATCAAGATTTTAATTTTCATTTTTGTTTGTCTGAGATCGATACATTGTTCTTCTGTCATCTTTGGTGGGGTAAGAATGATAGAGCTTTTGATGTTTTCAGATTCGGAAGAAGCAATCATAATACTTTTTGTCCTTCACGTGTATGCTACTGGGAAGTAAGGGCTCGTGGCATATTTCTCTACGATGGTATTCCTCCAAAAGGCGTACAAGTAGGGTACTTTAAGTGGTAAACATATATGTACTCCTCCGTCTCGATTATTTTGCTCTCTTGGTACAATCGACCAGTTAACTTGTTATAAAAGTTATAATAAATAATTTAATCAATATATTTCAATAATAAGTTGGTAATATCTCATGACATCGCGGAACCAAATGTTGAGGTTTCAAAGGCGATTAATATTTAAAAGGTTTAATAAACCACAAATGTGAATAATTTAATATGATAAGTCACTTAAAAAAATGAAAAAATTGACCGGGTGTTATAACAAATGGAACAAAATAAATGGGACGGAGGGAGTATAAATTAAGGATAAAGACCTTGGCTTTTGTTCAGTTGTAGATATTATATATGCAATAATTTGTTTATGATCTATTAATGTTGACGTTGTTACTAGATTTAACAACTAGTATAAGATAAATTGCATATGGATTAAATAAAAATATTTCAATAGCTAATTGTATTTAGGAATTGATTATTGAGAGCTGGAAAAATCAATCACAATCACTAGACAGACCTGATCTGACACAGCATTAATTTTACTTTTGTAATTTTATGTGTTGAGCAAAATCAATGAGTTCCAAAATTTGGTATGGAGTCAAAGTAAAAGAGTAGAATGTATTTAGCATTTAAACATATATTCGATCCGACACTGAACATCGAATTCGTGTCGACGGTGTTTAACAATCTGTGTAATAGAATTATGACTATATATATAAATTATAAAATACATAACTATATAAACAGATTGATGGAGATTTATATGTGCCGAAAAGTTATTCCAATTAAAACAGTAAACTTTTAATTTGAACTGAAAAGTGATACAGTAATCAGATTTTGAAAATGAATTAGCTAAACAGAAACATTAATTCTCAAAAGAAAAGTTATACTTGTAAATAATATGTGTAATAAGGCCTTAGCCAAGGGGTAAGGATGAGGCTCTGTAACCAAGAAGTCATGAGTACTTTCACGAATGTTAATATTTTCTCTAGTTTCATAATAGTCTTTTTAGCTCTAGTTTAATATTTGTAATTAGTTCACTTTAATATCATTGTAATAGTTTAGATTCGATATAGTGTTTGATATAACAATGAATCACCTATTTTGGCCCTAGATTTTTTTTTACCCCAAAGGACAACTTTGCCAAAAAAAAAAAAAAAAAGTGCTAGCTGTTGAGTTTTTCTTAATTTGAAGTGCTAAGTGCTAATTTTGTGTGTTTAGGGGGTTCAAAGTGTCTATTTCTTGTGTTTCGGAGGTGCAAGTTGCTGAGTTGTTTTTAATTCAAGGGTGCTAAGAGCTAACTCTATTTTGGGGGTGTAAAATGTCAATTGATCTCATTCGTATTTTAACAAAGAAATGAGATATTGTGTTTCGGGGGTGCAAAGTGCCAAAGATCCAAAAATTAATTACCTATTTTGTGTCTAGATTTTTTGAGATAAATAAATTAAAGATGGTGCAAAGTGCTTAATTGTTCATACTTCTAGAGTGTAAATATGTTTCGATGATGCAAAGTGCCTATTTCCCACGTTTTGGGAGTGAAAAGTGCAAAAATACCCTCAAATGCATACTAATTAAATTTAAATTTTTAATAGAAAATAAATACTCAAAAGGAAAAACCAATAACAAAAAAATTTGAAGAAAATTGATTCAAACTCTTCGAAACAATATCAAATACATCTTTTTCTATGATAGTAACTACATAACCCTTTAATCATGAATTTCTCATCCGACTTTTTAGTCGATCGGTCTTTTATATACTTTATAGTAGAAAATGTCCTCTCTAATAGAAATAAGAACAAAAGACAAAAATATCTCCGATGCTTTGTCTAATTCTCAAAAAAAACCCTGGATAATTTTAAATATAAAAAAAAACCCTGTTTTTGGGGGTAAATGCAAGATACACCCCCGTGTTATGTTAAACCTGCAAGAAACTACCCTGTAAAATTTTTATTGTGCCAAACTTCCTTGTGTTTTCAAAAATCCTGCGAAAAACACCCAATTTGTAAAAAATAGGTTGTTTTGGATCTACATATTTCAAGAAGTAATTTTTAAAACACTTCAAGTTGGTCCTTACAACTTCACGTGATATATTTTGAAAATGATTTCTTAAAAAATGGGATCCAAAATGACCTATTTTTTTACAAATTTGATGTTTTTTGCAGGTTTAATATTTCTCTACGACAGTATTCCTCCAAAGGGCAAACAAGTAGTGTACATTAAGTGGTAAACTTGTATAAAGGATTATTAAAGCACTTGGCTTTTGATCAGTTGTATGCTGTATTCCTATATATATATATTATTATGCAAGAATTGATTTATGCATGATCTTTTGTTGCAATTAATATATACTAGAGTTTGTACAAACTTTTAATATTCAAAATTCCCTAAATTGATGGGTCATGTGGCCTATACATGCCATATCATATAATCCGTTGAAATTACGAGTTTTGGCCAAACAATGACAAAAATTGAAAAATTAATTACATGACGTAATTGAAAACCTCATTATTTAAAGGATTGAAATGCTAACGAGTGAAAGTTACCTGATCAATTTTACAATTTTTCTAATTTCAATTGTTAGTTTAAGAGAGAATTGCATTTTTTGTACACAGCTATAGACCAATTCCCACTTTTGGTACACAACTTTATGTGTCCAACACATTTGGTACACCTCTTTAACAAAGTTCGACACATTTGGTACAACCGTTAAATAAATTGCAAAATCACCGTTAATCCCGTTAGTTCGACACATTTGATACACCTCTTTTACAAAATTGACACGTGCGCGGCACATGGCTGCCCAAAAAAAAAATTAAACTTGATAAACTTTTATAAAAATTATCATATGTATTTATTATATTTATCATATCATATTTATATAATGATAAAAAAAATATGTATTTATAATTAATATGGCATGTAAAATATAATAAACTATATAATGTCATTTATAGTTTAATACTGGAAGAAGAATAAAATATAATAAACAAGTTTATCAAGTTTCAATTTTTAAAAATTATTTATAAAAATAGTTTATTATTTTTATAGTTTATTATTTATAAAAATTATTAAAAAATATGTCTTTATTATTTCTATGACATGTAAAATATAATAAACTATATAATGTCATTTATAGTTTAATATTGGAAGAAGAATAAAATATAATAAAAAAATTTATCAAGTTTCAATTTTTAAAATTATTTATAAAAATAGATTATTATTTATAAAAATTATTAAAAAATATGTATTTATTATTTATATGACATGTAAAATATAATAAACTATATAATGTAATTTTAGTTTAATATTGCAAGAAGAATAAAATATAATAAACAAGTTACTTTAATTTATCATTTTTATAAAAATTATTAAAAAATATGTCTTTATTATTTCTATGACATGTAAAATATAATAAACTATAATGTCATTTATAGTTTAATATTGGAAGAAGAATAAAATATAATAAAAAAGTTTATCAAGTTTCAAATTTTTTTTTTGTTTTTTTTTTTTTTTCTCTGGGCAGCCATGTGCCGTGCGCATGCCAATTATGTAAAAGAGGTGTACCAAATGTGTCGAACTAACGGAATTAACGGTGATTTTGCAATTTATTTAACGGTTGTACCAAATGTGTCGAACTTTGTTAAAGAGGTGTACAAAATGTGTTGGACACATAAAGTTGTATACCAAAAGTGGAAATTGACCTATAGCTGTGTACCAAAAATGCAATTCTCTCGTTAGTTTAACTTCATTATAGCTAGGACATGTGTAAATTAAAATTTTACAACCTTCATTAAAGAATCCCAATCAACAAGAAATCACATATGAGAGCATGAGAATGCGTGACATGCAAAAACTAGTATCATACTTTTCGAGTTGCTTCAATATGTTCAATTTTCCAAACTAACATTCAAACCAATTGTTCAGTTATAAAGTACACATGCAGAGGCCAAAAACCCAATATCTGAAGACCTTAATGTAATTCTACTCGAGTAAAAGTGATCAGCATGAGCAATACTTTGAACAAATTCTTGGTTTTCTTTCTTTCATTTTTTATTCTCCAAACATTAGCCACAGGCCGAAAAAATTGTTTTCCCACTTGGAAATACTTTGTTCATGTTGTCAACAAACTCCCTCCTGATTCTCCGCCGTTAGAATTACATTGTGCATCAGGAGATAACGAGTTAGGATATCATACGCTTACCAGAAATCAAGATTTTAATTTTCATTTTTGTTTGGCTGAGATCGATACATTGTTCTTCTGTCATCTTTGGTGGGGTAAGAATGATAAAGCTTTTGATGTTTTCAGAGGAAGCAATCTATATGGTAATACTTTTTGTCCTTCACGTGTATGCTACTGGGAAGTAAGGGCTCGTGGCATGTTTCTCTACGATGGTATTCCTCCAAAAGGCTTTAAAGTAGGGTACATTAAGTGGTAAACATGGAGTATAAATTAAGGATAGTTGTAGATATAATATATGCAATAATTGGTTTATGATCTTTTCTTGACATTAATACTAGATTTTAATTGTACAAACAGTATAAGGTAAATTGCATATGTATTATATAAAATATTTGAATAGCTACTTGTATTTAGGAGTTGTATTGTATATTGAGAGCTGGAAAAATCAATCACAATCTCTATTGACAGACCTGATCTGACCCAGCATTAATGATTTTACTTTTGTAATTTTATGTGTTTAGCCAAAATTAATGAATTCCAAAATTTGGTATGGAGTCAAAGTAAAAGAGTAGGATGTATTTTAGCATTTAAACAGTCGATCCGACACTGAACTTCGTGTTGATGTTGTTTAACGTGTCGTCTGTGTAATAGAAATATGACTATATATATAAATTATAAAATACATAACTATATAAACAGATTGATGGAGATTTTATATGTGCCGAAAAGTTATTCCAATTAAAACAGTGAACTTTTAATTTGAATTGAAAAGTGATACAGTAATCAGGTTTTGAAAATGAATTGGCTGACTTTGAATAAAGCAGAAACATTAATTCTCAAAAGAAAAGTTATACTTGTAAATATTATGTGTAACTATCGATGAGGCATTAGTCAAGTAGTTAAGGATGAGGTTCTATTACCGGGAAGTTATGAGTTTAACTCCCACGAATGTGAGTATTTTCTCTAGTTTCATACTAGTCTTTCTCGCTCTAGTTTAACACTAGTAATTATTTCACTTTGATAATAGTTTTGATTTGATAAATTGTTTGATGTAACAACGAATCACTTATTTTGCCCCTAGGTTTTTTTTTACCCCAGTGGACAACTTTGCCCAAAAAAATAAGGGGTGCTAGTTGTTGAGTTTTTCTTAATTTGAAGTGTTAAGTGCTAATTTTGTGTTTAGGGAGGTTCAAAGTGTCCATTTCTCGTGTTTCGGGGGTCCAAGTTACTGAGTTGGTGCTAAGAGCTAATTCTATTTTGGGGGTGCAAAATGTCAATTTCTCGTGTTTCGGGGGTGCAAAGTGCCAAAGATCCAAAAATGAATTACCTATTTTGTCTCTAGATTTTTTGAGATAAATAAATTAAAGAGGGTGCAAAGTGCTGAATTGTTCATATTTTTGGAGTGTAAATGTTTCGATGATGCAAAGTGCCTACTTCCCACGTTTTGGGGGTGAAAAGTGCAAAAAACCCCTCAAATGCATATTAAAATTTAAATTTTAATAGAAAATAAATACTCAAAAGGAAAAACCAATAACAATAAAATTTGAAGAAAATTGATTCAAACTCAAAAACAAGTAAATGCAATGATATTTATCACAATTATTCAAGTCGGTTTGTCGTGGACTAAATTTGCTTAATGATTGAATAATTCGAAACAATATCAGATACATTTTTTTCTATAACAGTAACTACATAACCCTTTAACCATTAATTTCTCATCCGACTTCTTAGTAGATCGATTTTATATACTTCATAGTAGAAAATATCCTCTCCAATAGAAATAAAGATGAGAGAGAAATGGTTTTAAAATTGGAATGAATCTTAATATATAATAAATGTCTTCTATTATCAACATGCCATTGGTCTAGTGAAAGGAACTAGTCACTACAAAATAGCGAACTCATGTTTGAGCCTCTGTTGGGAAAGGTATCCACGTAATGTGTTCCATCTGTTTCGAAAGGGTTTAAACCCTTGGGAAGAAAAAAAAAATATCTTCTATTATTATTCAAAATAAAAAATATTATAATAAAATTCGTAAATTGTTAGATTTATCACATTTTAATAAACATGGAACCTTTCATAATAAAATTTTAATTTTCATTAGAGGGGCCCATTACCAAAGAGAGTTACAGATATTACTCAAATTTTAGATATAAATATAAAATTACATATATAGTATAACTCAGATCAAGATTTCGTCCATGTATCCCTCTACTTTGAATGTGGCTTTGTCAGTGCGAGGCTGCGAGCAAATAATACAGGACGACTTTAAACAAACAGAACTTGGACAAATATTTAAAAAGAAGCATGGAAGAGAGAAGAGAGAATATTTCTACTTATGTATGCTAGAAAATGGTGTGAAGAATTGTTCAAATTCTTCCCTTATTTAGCATTTGAAAAGCTAGTTGCTTTTGGAGGGGTATGTATGTTTGGATATAACAAATAACACTGGTTCGGTTCGAACATGTGCAGCATGTTCAATTTGAATCGAATTGACACACCCACTTCTTCAAAAAGGCACGCGCTACTAGAAGGTCCAAACATGTCCATTATGGTTGAAAGTCCATGAGAGCGCTAACTTAACCAATTTTGAGGCTTATGAGCAAAGAGAGCTCAAGCTTATGGTTGAAAGTCGAGGTGTTTGGACTTGACCAATTTTAGGCTGAAGCGCGAAGAGGGCTCGAACCTCTTTTATTGTTATTATAAGAAAAAAAAAATTATTGGAACTCGAAGTTCACTTTGTAGGTATTTGATTTTCTTAGTTATATTACCTACGCATAAAAATATAATAATGTTTAAGTCCATACCTAATTTATTATAACATAGAATAATGTCATAATACTTGAAGGAACTAGTCACTACAAAGTATCGAACTCATGTTCGAATCCATATTAAAAGATATTTATATTTAATATGTTCAACGCGCGTCAACAGTGATTAACCCTTGGAAAAAAATATTAATAAAGTACATAAACTTTTGAAAATATAAAATTAAATTTAATAAAGAATCTCGATCAACAAGAAATAGCATATGAGAGCATAAGAATGCGTGACATGCAAAAATTATATTCACACATTTCGAGTTGCTTCAATGTGGTCAGTTTTTCAAACTAACATTTGAACTTTTTTCACTTACAAATACACATTCAGCCCAAAACTAATATCAAGACATTAATATATATAATTCTCTAGTAAAATAAGAGCACGAGCAATATTATGAACAAATTCTTGATTTTCATTCTTTCAACTATTATTCTCCATACAATAGCAACATGCCGGAAAAATTGTTTTCCCACATTCAAATACTTTGTTCATGTTGTCAACAAACTCCCTCCTAATTCTCCGCCGCTAGAATTGCATTGTGCATCTGGAGACAATGAGTTAGGTCATCATACGCTTACCCGAAATCAAGATTTTAATTTTCATTTTTGTGTGAGTGAGGTTGATACGTTATTCTTCTGCCATCTTTGGTGGGATAAAAATGATAGAGCTTTCGATGTTTTCTACGGAAGCTATCTTAAAGGTACGTCTTATTGTGTTCATTCACGTGTATGCTACTGGGAAGTAAGGGCTAGTGGCATATATCTCTACGACGGTATTCCTCCCAAGGGCAAAAAAATAGTGTACATTAAGTGGTAAACGTGTATAAATGATTTGTTGATCAGGTGTATGATGTAAGCTATTTATTATATATGCAATAATTGGTTTATGATCTTTCATTCTTCTGTATTGAATCAAAATGTTTATATTAATAGCTACTTGTATTTGATATGTTATGGTTAGGAGTTGTATATATATTTACAGCTGCAAAATTGTGATCAATTTTTACATGGACCTGATCTGACCCAAACACTATGATTAGTTTTACTTTTGTGATGTATATGTGTTAGAACCAAAATCAATTAATTCCAAAATTTGGTATGCAGGCCGACCCAAGTACTAGGCAATTTGGATTGATGCCTAAGGCCCCGATGTGAGGTAGACCCAAAAGTTGAAATATAGTCCTTTTAGAAAATTTTGAAAATTAAATATTAGTGGATTTATTAGTTTCAATTACACAACAAGTATCTTTGCTTATCTGATTAAAGTTTCTTTTTGAGACTAGAAATTATTTAATAATCGTTGCACCACATGTGAGCATAAATTTTTAAAATTTTATTTTTTGGGAACAAGGTCAGAATATGGGGTGATGTGGATTATCACTCTATATTTTCCAAGTGTATTGGTGGGCTGCACAACGTGTACTTGATGATGTGGTGAATCGATTGCACTATATAAAAGAGTAAAATGTATTTTAGTATTTAAATAATCGATCTAACACTGGACTTTGTTCGACTCAACTCATCCCAAAATAACATTTTAAATAGTATTTTTCAGCGAAACCTGGTACGTGAGAACCTTCTTTTTGTAACCAAGTGAAATCAAATTAAAGAAATAAAAATGAAAAGATATAAAACTAAAAAGGAAATCAAATGTTTTCTTTCCAGTTTTGTTTCAATCATTATGCAATAAAGGAACTTATCTCAATTTCTGTATATTAGATAACTTGACTAGTAGTATTAATTTTTTCCCCCAAAACCAAACTCAAACATTCGAAATCAATTTAAATAACATTTTAAATTTTCAAAGTCTGCAACTATTATTTTACTATTATGTTATCATGGTAATATTCCCAAAAATACAATCAAGTTGTGTTTATAATTAAATACAAAAACAAGGACAAACATAACCAAAATCAACCCAAATGTTCATGTAGACCCGTACAGAATGGTCCAAATTAAAGATGCTTTGCAAGTTGCAACACTCAACGCTAACAAAATAAAAATAAAAATAAATGAGTGTGGGCCTCTTAAGGGTCTTATATGGATAGGGATCAAAGCCCATGAAAAAGAATTCATAAAATATAGAGTTTTTTGGACTTTGCACCCCCGAAACATGTAAAATAATCGCTTTTCATCTTCAAAATTTAAATTTAGCATTTTGCATCATCGAAATATGAAAAATGCAGTACTTTGCACCTTTTTTATTTTCAGACAAAAAGTCAAGGGCAAAACAGGTAATTCAATTTTAATTCTTTGGCACTTTGCATCTTCAAAACTTGAGAATTTATCACTTTGAACCTCCAAAATAAAATTTTCACTTAACCTCCTCTAATTAAAAACAAATCAACAATCATATATATAATAAACATGAATTTTAATTACCAGATTAATTTTTAATTCGTTTTCCTTACGATACTAATTAAATTTGTCGATGGCAAATTATTTTAAGAAAAGATGGGTTCAGATGCAATAGCTAAAAATTCTCAATAAATAAAAAAAAACCAGTCAAACTTAAAAATTATATTTCACTCACGAGAAAATAAATGATGAAATACAAAAATGAGGACATGAAGTTTGGCAAAAATAACCCCACAAGTTACATTAATTACATAATAACCCCGTTACAAATTTGTTATATGTGACAAAAAAAGGGGTAATGTGAAAACATATTCGTCACATTTGACTGCCTTTTGTGAGAAAATTCATTTTATCACAGAGGCTTATGTGAGGAAAACAAATTTGTCACAATTTTCATTTCGTCACAATTTTTTTTAAGTGCATCACATATCTCAAAAACAACCGACATTTGCTCATATAAGATATATCATAATATTCATCGATAAGAATAACAAATAACCATAGTTTCAATTGAGGAAGCATTGACAACGTGTTTTTTAATTGATTGAGCCGTTAACTTAAGATTTTCAGAGGCATTTTGTAAAAGAACGGCTCTAACAACATCATTTTGACTTATCCGTAAGAAAACTTAAAAGCTCAGGAAAAAAATATATGCAATCGATTGATGTAGTCAATCGCATGCGGTAATCATTGAACAAGGATTTTTTAGATGGATATGGCCGGACTTATGATTAATCAAATTTTTGGGTTAGACTGAAAGTTGGATCAGTTATCTTATTTGAGCTGGGATGGGTGAAAATCCCTATGGTGTGATGGTTAATATATTGATGGATAAGTTTGATAGGTAGCCAAATATCGAAACCTATGGTTTACATGTTCTCCTTTTTATTATTTTTCTTTCTTAAATTTCAATTATTATGCATCATCTTAAAATGTTTTGATGCTTTATTAATTCCTTAATATTTTGAATTATATATTTAATGAACTTTTAAAAAAGTTGTTAATAGATTTTTTCATCATTTGTTGGATAAAACAATTGCTAGTATATTTGTTTATCTTATGTTGAATAAAATTATAGTGTTATATTATTTTAAATTAATTTTTGTCACTCTATTAAAACATTAAAAAACTATCGAATTTGCTATCAAAAAAATTTCACCACTTTAAGAAAATTGTCTAGCTCTGCCACTGATCCATTGTGCATCCGCCCATGCATGTGGGCATAATCATCGACATCGATCTTCTAACCTAGCTAGCTAGCGATCCTAATCTATTGGATTATTCAAATCATCACAAACAATTAAAATTGAATTAGATAATCTTGAATAATTTATTGTTGATAGTGATCGTGCTTTACAACATAAACCTAACAATACATTCGCTCCAATTATTCTAACTGCTCAACCATATCATGAATCGATATTTTATAATTTATAACTAGTTAATGAGTTTTAAATACTATACATTTGTTTTTTCTTTAAATTCATTTGTCACCAACTCAACCAAATCTCTTATTTACGTGTACGAGTGCAAATTATAAGATATATACACGATTTAACGTATAGTGCTAGCTAGATCGATTCAAGAATTGAGTTGCACCCTAAATTGCATAGATTTACAAAAGCAATGACATTAAGAAAATCAGTTTAATTAATTGTCCGATTATATTGGCAAAATTGAGGTTCCAAAATCTAAAAGTTTGAATTCAAAACCCACTAAATATAATATTGAGTATTTCTTTTTCTAATTTAGTACTAGTTTTGTCAGTTGATTTATCATTGTATTAACTAATCGAATTATGAATATTTTTTTTTTTATTAATGCAACGATATATATTTATTGTTTCACTTAAAAAATAGATTAATTAAACAATCGCTTGTACAATAAACTGTACGCGATCTGAGTTAAAAATATAAAAAAAATCCAGAACCAAATCAACTAATTAATCATTCTAGATAAATTCAAGTCGTCACTGGGTAGAATGTGGTGAATTATCTTTCACTAAATGTGTTTCCTTGATAAATGAATTTCTTTTATTCTCCCTTTTTCCCGCTATAAGCAACTTTTCATTAAATTAATATAATAATCTCACAGCTTTTTTCTTGCTTTCTTCAAAAAAGTTTCTTTTAGTAGAAAAGGGAATGGTTGCCTGCTCTTTACTAGAACAAACTACACTATATATGTACTTTTCCAAACCAGTTACAACTTAAGCAAGTAAACTATTAAATGGCAGTCCAGAATTGGAAAAAAATGTTGTAATCATATTCATACAATAAATTTCCTTGTCTTTTTTTTTTTTTTTTTTGTCTTTTCTTTAGAGAAACTGTCGTTGTTCTTAACCAAATAAGTCCTCAAAGTACCTCAAAAACCACAATTTGACAGACAAGAATGCATGCAACAACATTCATGTTTTGAATAATAAGGAAATATAACTCTTTCTCGTTAATCTGTACAATATTTTCGATAAATACTATCTTAAGTACAAACAAGCATCACTTTCCAATAACTCATTATATCAAAAATGTTGGAAAATTCCAATGGTTATGTGGGCCTAATATGTTAATTTAGTGTGTATTGCTATTATAAAGTAAAGTCCATAATTATGTGGTCTGATTATGATAACTTTTGGACTATAGGTATTAAGTTTATCATGGAATAAAAGTGTAGATACCAATTTGATATTTTCAATTTGATGAAGGGCCGAATTGAAAATAATGAAACATATACTAACCCTACTAGATTATTATATATAAGGGGTTATGATCCCCACTTGTACACAACACAACAACAAAATATAGAGTTATATAACTCATATTCTCTGCAATCTCTTCTGTGTGAGTATTAAGGTTCTAAGGTGTGTATCAAGTGGAAGATCATAAAACCCATCATCACTAAATCATCAATAACATCAAGATTGCTGGCATGAATCAAGGTAAGTTTCCGCTGCATTAAAGTTTCAGATCTACTTTTAATCTCTTGACAATCGACATGGTTAGGCAATAAGGTTTTCGGTATTAAATCGAATTAGATCTAATGATCATTATGTTTATGTATTCGATTTAGATCCAACAAGTGGTATCAGAGCCACCCATGTTCGATTACATGAGATTTTCTAAAACTTATGTTTATGATCTATGAAAATCTGGATTTGCTTATTAAATTTTGTTAATTATGTTTAAAAGATCTTGATTATGCATGTTTTGATTTTTTGCTATCTTGATCTTGTTTATAAAAATTTAGAATTTCATGCTTTGTGGATCTTGATTATGCAAATTAGGGTTTATTGATTTCTTGATCTTGTTTTCTAAAAATTAAGTTTCATGCTTTATGTTTATGCAATTGAATTTGCTTTATGGATTTATTGATCTTTCGCATGATACCTTAAGTTAGACCTTGTAGAAACACGTTTTCTTGACTAGGATTATCGAATTTCAGTTTAGATCTATCGTTATAGATTGAAATTCTGGCATAATTTATTTTTTTTTTAAATTATTTATAATGCTTAAGATAACAAATAAATTGACTCAAATATCAAGAAAGGGAATACATTGGGTTTATGTGTTCTTCACTCTCTGCCGCCAACCGCTGCAAGCCCGCTCAAGAATAATCAACCTTTGGAACTTTTGGTTTCTTTCGGCCGATTGGAAAGATTGAAATCCAATTTCATTTTCTATCAATTTTGGCATTCTATTGTGGGTGAAACCAAGAATATGGTGTTTCTATAATCTTGGGATTTATATCTTGACTTAGATTTCATTGAATCAAGATTCCAGCGATTCTTCTGTGAATTTTAGAAGCGGGCGAAGAAGAAGAGACCCGAGTTGCTTTTCGGATTTTCGGGTCGGCAATTTCGGTTACGGGTCGGACTCACTAAGTTTGGATCAGATCTGTCTGGAGTCTGGGCTTGTTTTGCTAGGGCTGTTTGGCCTCCTGCAAAATCCGAAATTACTATTCCTAAGGGCCTGTTTGGCCTAAAAAAAAAAGGTTAAGGAAATTGCCTGGTTTGGCAATAACTTTCGAATAATTTTAATACATAACAGTGACTTTATGAGTCAGTCTGACATCCAATATAACCAATTGAAGCAACATGTCGCCAAAGTGACCTCTCTTGTGTAGATTGGCTAATAGAGAATGTTAAGATGAATTTGTGTATGTAAATTCATGCGAATATTAAACCGACCCAAAGGAAGGATAATGTTTGGCCGAATTGCATATACATCTGTGGTGATGAATGTGTGATTATTATTAGGTGTCCATGTGGGTAATTAGTCGATCCAAAGATAGACTCTTTATTTGACAGGATTTATTTTCAACATTCGATCACTACAACAAGAGTACCACTTACAATTAATATTACTGTCCAAAGACTTGATATTAATGTTGTGCTAGGTATTTAATAATTATTTGAATTAATGTCTTTCATAAAGTAAATAATTATTCTATAATTATTCAATATGTGAACATGTGCCTAACTTAAAATTCGTTCTTTGTAACAGCTATAATGTCTGCTATTACTGTATCAACCAATTCACTATTTGAGAATAATGATCTCATTTCCATGCTCAATGGGAATAACTTGGGCAATAAAATAAAATCAGAAAATAATGCTGCTAAGGGTTCTTTCTTTAATTTGGTCTGTTCTGAAGTTAATTTAGCTTCAGTACCAATAAACACTTGGTGGTTAGATTTTGGTGCTACTACCCACATAAATGTTTCTATGCATGGTTGCCTAAGCTACCGAAAGCCAAATGATGTTGAAAGACACATCTTTGTGGGCGATGGAAAATCGGTAGAAGTAGAAGCAATAGGTCATTTTAGGTTATTGTTAGGAACTGGTCATTATTTGGATTTGAAAGACACTTTGTCGTGCCGTCTTTTAGACGAAACTTGGTTTCTGTTTCTTTATTGGACAAATTTGGGTATCATTGTTCTTTTGGAAACAGTAAGTTCAGTCTTTCTTTAAATTCCAATATTATTGGAACTGGTTCATTAAGCATGTATGATAACCTATACTTACTTGATACTATTACTTCTTATAATGAAACCCTGCATGTGGAATCACGTGGTACTAAACGCAAATTAAATAAAGAAAATTCTTCAAAATTATGGCACAAGCGTTTAGGTCACATCTCAAAGTCTAGAATTGAGAGACTTGTGTCAGAAAATATTCTAGATTCACTCGATTTTTCGGACTTCGATATTTGTGTCGAGTGTATTAAAGGAAAACAGACCAAACAAAGAAGATTAGGTGCCAATAGATCTTCAGACGTCTTAGAGTTGATTCATACAGATATTTGTGGACCATTCCCTTCGGCTTCTTGGAATGGCCAACGATATTTCATATCATTCATAGACGATTACTCACGTTTTGGGTACCTGTATCTCATTCATGAAAAATCAGAGTCTCTGGACATGTTCAAAGCTTTTAAAGCTGAGGTTGAGAACCAACTCAACAAAATAATTAAGTCCGTCAAGTCTGATCGTGGTGGTGAGTACTATGGCAGATACGATGGTTCAGGTGAACAACGTGCAGGACCATTCGCTAGATTCCTAGAGGAATGTGGAATCGTCCCACAGTACACCATGCCGGGGTCACCTAGCATGAATGGTGTAGCTGAAAGACGAAACAGAACACTTAAGGACATGGTAAGGAGTATGATCAGTCATTCTACCTTGCCAGAATCACTCTGGGGAGAAGCACTAAAGACAGCAGCTTACATTCTGAATAGAGTACCAACTAAAGCAGCCGCCAAAACACCTTATGAGCTTTGGACAGGCCACAAACCTAGTCTAAAGCATTTTCACATTTGGGGATGTCCTGCTGAAGCTAGGCCTTATAGGCCCAAAGAAGGAAAATTGGACTCCAAAACAGTGAGCAGCTACTTTATTGGATACTCTGAACGATCTAGGGGCTTTAAGTTTTACAATCCCACATTAAGGTCAATTTTTGAAACGGGAAACGCAATATTTTTTGAGGATGTTGAGTTTGGGGGGAGAAATAAGGTTAGAGACATTGTCTTTGAAGAAGAATCAATTACGGAGGAGGAATCAATTATGACTCCTCCTACTACTTCTGATACTGTTCAGATTTTCATTCCTGCATTTAGTCGAGAAGCAGATTTGAATCCTCAACAAAACAATGTTGATCGAACCCCAACTAAAGTTGAGATGATTGATCCTGAAGTTCAACCTCAACAACCTCAAGTTCAACCTCAACAACCTCAAGAAGAACCACCCTTAAGGAGATCCACGAGAGAGAGGAGAAATCCTATACCAGATGATTATATAGTGTTTCTCCAAGAAAATGAGGAACATAATGGATCGACGGAAAATGATCCAATCAACTTCCGTCAAGCCAGGCAAGATATTAATTCTCTCAAATGGATTGAAGCCATGAACGATGAGTACAAGTCTATGCAAGACAATCAAGTTTGGGATCTTGTCCCATTACCTGAAGGAAAGAAACCAATTGGCTGCAAATGGATATTTAAAACCAAGAAGGATTCACAAGGTAATGTAGAAAGATATAAAGCCCGTCTTGTAGCTAAAGGCTTTACTCAAAAGGAAGGCATCGACTATAAAGAAACTTTCTCTCCGGTATCTTCGAAAGACTCTTTTAGGACGATTATGGCTCTTGTTGCGCATTTGAATCTTGAGTTACATCAGATGGATGTTAAGACGGCGTTTCTAAATGGTGACATTGATGAAACGATCTATATGGTGCAACCGGAAAACTTTGTGTCTGGAGACCCAAAGAAGATGGTTTGCAAATTAAGAAAATCCATCTATGGACTTAAGCAGGCTTCCCGTCAATGGTACTGCAAATTTCATCAAGTAATTGTCTCATTTGGTTTCGAAACAAACACTGTTGAAGATTGTGTTTACCAAAAGTTCAGTGGGAGTAAATTTGTATTTTTGGTTTTATATGTTGATGACATACTACTTGCCACAAATGATATAAATATGTTGCACAAAACCAAGAAATTTCTATCAAAGAAATTTGATATGAAAGATCTTGGGGAAGCTTCTTTTGTATTAGGA
Source organism: Penstemon barbatus (assembly GCA_003313485.2). Classification (NCBI taxonomy): domain Eukaryota; kingdom Viridiplantae; phylum Streptophyta; class Magnoliopsida; order Lamiales; family Plantaginaceae; genus Penstemon; species Penstemon barbatus. The sequence continues at coordinate 11,673,457 of CM064883.1, read as the reverse complement.
ATTCAGATACATCGAGACCGCACTCGAGGTATTCTTGGATTGTCACAAAAGAACTATATTGAAAAAGTGCTTTTAAGGTATGACATGTTGAATTGTAAACCAGGAGACACCCCTGTTGCAAAAGGAGACAAATTTAGTCTCGATCAGTGCCCTAAAAATGAGCTTGAAGTTAAAGAAATGCAAAAGATCCCATACGCTTCAGTAGTTGGAAGTCTGATGTATGCTCAAGTTTGTACACGTCCCGACATAGCCTTTATTGTTGGGATGCTTGGTAGATACTTAAGCAACCCCGGGATGGATCATTGGAAAGCAGCCAAGAGGGTTTTAAGGTACTTGCATAGAACGAGAGATTACATGCTCACATACAGAAGATCAGATCTATTGGAGATCATTGGGTATTCTGATTCTGATTTCGCTGGATGCCAAGACACTAAAAGATCCACATCAGGCTACATTTATCTACTTGCCGGTGGAGCTATCTCCTGGAAAAGTGTCAAACAAACACTAGTGACTCCTTCCACCATGGCGGCAGAATTTGTAGCTTGTTATGAGGTATCTAATCAAGGATTATGGCTGCGGAATTTTGTCACTGGGCTGCGCATTATGAGTGGAGTTGAAAGACCACTAAAGTTATATTGTGACAATAATTCAGCAGTTCAATATTCTAACAACAATGGGAGTTCAACTAAGTCAAAACACATTGATATTAAGTTCCTAGTTGTGAAGGAAAGGGTACAGAGTGAACATATTTCTATAGAGCATATTGGGACAAACTCCATGATTGCGGATCCGCTTACTAAGGGATTACCACCCAAAATTTTTCATGAGCATACTGCTCACATGGGTGTAATATTCTGTAAGGATTTCATGTTTTAGTGGGAGTTTGTAGTTTAGTTGCTTTATACATGGTAATTTTGGATCCATTATTATATTTGGATATTTCTGCAGAAATAAACAGTTTTTGCACTCTGTACGATTATGTTAAGTTTGATCTCAATAAAGAATAAGGAGGAGCAGTTGAAAATAGGCATGTTTAAGATCACATTACATGTAATTTTCATGCTACGCTCCATGATAGATCTATGTCATTTGGTTTTGTTGGTATATGTGATTACTGATGGGTTTAGTTACGCTATTTGTGACGAAAGCTCCTTTAGTCCTTTGCCGACTAAATCAATGGACGAGATTGTTTGGAATACCTAAGGAAATAATAGCAAATTTTGAGCTCATAAGGATATACACATTTATCTGATAACATATGTGGCACAAGTGGGAGATTGTTGGAAAATTCCAATGGTTATGTGGGCCTAATATGTTAATTTAGTGTGTATTGCTATTATAAAGTAAAGTCCATAATTATGTGGTCTGATTATGATAACTTTTGGACTATAGGTATTAAGTTTATCATGGAATAAAAGTGTAGATACCAATTTGATATTTTCAATTTGATGAAGGGCCGAATTGAAAATAATGAAACATATACTAACCCTACTAGGTTATTATATATAAGGGGTTATGATCCCCACTTGTACACAACACAACAACAAAATATAGAGTTATATAACTCATATTCTCTGCAATCCCTTCTGTGTGAGTATTAAGGTTCTAAGGTGTGTATCAAGTGGAAGATCATAAAACCCATCATCACTAAATCATCAATAACATCAAGATTGCTGGCATGAATCAAGGTAAGTTTCCGCTGCATTAAAGTTTCAGATCTACTTTTAATCTCTTGACAATCGACATGGTTAGGCAATAAGGTTTTCGGTATTAAATCGAATTAGATCTAATGATCATTATGTTTATGTATTCGATTTAGATCCAACAAAAAAATGCCTGAATAGTAAAGAAGTACATTAATAGCATATGCATGAAAAATAAGTTTGTTGTTACAAGTACGGTTAGAAGCATATATAGTGGGAATTGTCATACTTAGTTAAGTCAAATCCTAGGAATATTTCCAAATTTTGTGAATGAAAAATCATCAATATATTCCCTCATATCTGTGTTGTTGTGCATTTTGCTCCCTAGCTATATATTTGACGTTTGCTCCTCTCAACTTTTAGAACTATTACAGTTCTAAAATGATATTTCTAGTGTATATATATATATATATATGATTGCAAGTACTCAATTGTCAGGGAAAAAATTCAAAATTGGTCCCATAAATAATGTTCGTTGATATTAGAATTCACAACATTGATTGGGCTAAGTCCACTTACATGACTTAGGCATAACTCAACCTCAAAAGATAGCTTGTAAGGCGAGGATTGCCCAAGTCCTTATAATGTGGACTTAATTATTGTTTTCAACCAATGTGGGACATTTAGGCTCAATACTCTCCCTTCACATGTGAGCAGGTTGAATGTGTGGGTGAAACAAGCCCAACACGTGACATATTAAAGTCCAATATTTACGAATTATTGACATGCGGATAAGAGTCCAACACGCGGATTTTCCAGATCGTACGTGTGGGTGAAAGAATAAATACCATCATGCACTCAACAAAGATTTCCTTTCTTCTTTTATATATCAGTTGACAAGATTGCCCCACAATTATTCGGGTTAGCAATTTTACCTTATAACTTACAAAATTGAAGCAATTTTGGGACTTTTTCAGTCCATTTGCAAAAGTCACTCTCACTCACGGGTCCGTTGAATTTAAATTTGGGAATTTTCCGCCAACGAGTGCGTTCCTTTTAGCAATTGGACTGAAAAGATCCCAAAATTGCTTTAATTTTGTAAATTGTGGGGTAAATTCGTCGTTCCAAAGTAACTTTCTTTAATTGTAAACATGAATGACTTTGTAAAAGAGGGAAAAACACACTTTTGATATCGAACTTTAGTCCAAAAATATATTTGGTATCAAGTTTTTCGAAAAAACACATTCACACCATGATTCACACCCTTTTGACTCATTTAGTCTTGCCGTCAATTTTCGTACGGAATTCAGCACGCGCCCATTAAATTATCAATTGTGGGTTTTAAAAATCCGTGCATGTTTTTCCTCCCACTGTCAACTTAATGGGCAGGTGAGCAGTACATGCTTAATTCCATCCGAAAATTAATGGCAAAACTAAATGTTTCAAAAGGATGTGAATCATGGTATGGAATATACCTTTTCGAAAAGCTTGGTACCAAATATTTTTTTAGCTAAAGTTTAATATCAAAAGAGTTTTTCCCTCCTTTTTAAAATTTAATAGTTCACCACCTTATTTATATATATATATATATATATATATATATATATATATAAATAAATTTCAAAACCTATTATTCGTATATATACAATATACAAAGTAAGTAAGTTGATGAGTCCGACTTGAGTCTATGTAAGTTCAAACTTGACTTCTAGATTTATAGGGTCTAACAAAATTATTCAAACTCAATCTGATTTACATTTAACCAGATTTGACTTGGTTGATTGAGATTCTTACTAAGGCGACGAAAATTTTGCTCGTGTACAACCACCAACCATGAAAGATTTTGTCTAGATTAGCACAATCATGTTTCTCTTGATGACAAATTAATTAAGAATATCTTTTCTTGGATTACTTATTCATAACAACAAATTCGTGGGGTTCTTTTCTCCCATGATCATGATCATTCAATATTGTAGGTTAGATTCGGAAAAAAAAAAAAAAAAAGAAATGGCAGGGTTGTTTTACATAGACCTTTTTCTTTGTCCTGATCAAGTCAAATTAAATAACAATTTGGAAGCATTCGATCCTTATCTACATTTGACCTAAACTATCCAATTAAAATATTTGAAGGAGTAATTGCACACCTTCTTCATTAAAGAAGGTGTGAAATATACTGCCCGAAGGATAACATTCTTTATTATATATGATGATGATATATGATGTCTTTTTTAGCAGCTATATTAATGATTTAGTCCTAGTAATTAACCAGGTGATCAAATATGCCCTCGATAGTAGTTACATCTTGCATAAGTTTAGTTGAGCAAAATATTTTACCTTACCTAACTACTTCCTTCTAAGCAAATAATCTAAAAGGTAGTTTAATTGAGAAAAGGGATATTCTTAACAAGGACTTAAACCGGGGTTAGTTAAAATCATCTAATTATGGTTAAAGATCATCGCATTTATCCTCTTCTCACCACACTTTCCATTTCAACCATGGTTAGCATCGTGTATCGTTTTTTTTATATTGTAACGTATCGCGAATCGTAAAATACATAATCAATTGTTAAGAATAACATAAAATATATTTTTAACTTATAGAAACTTCACAAACATGTAAAAATTAAAGATTCTACTTTTGCATTTATCTATTTATTAATTTTGACATATAAAATTAACTCTATTAATAGTAATTGCTTCGTTTAAAGAAGAGTTCTAGAATTAAATGTTATGAAAATATAATATGATATAATAAAAAAAATAGTTGATTTATCATTTTATCTATCTGTTAAAATTATTAAGAAAAATAATGCAAATACTTAAAAATAATTTTACAAGTAACCAAATAATTTTAAACTAATACCTACTTTTTTGTTTTTCTGTAAAAGAGGGCTCGATTTAGAATTTCGCCTAGAATCTCCTAATATGTCGGGTTGGCTCTAGTTGTTATGATTTAAAATTTGGGATATTAGAATAAAAGTTTAAAGAAAATCAAGTGAATGAGGTTAGAGTTTCCTTATGATTTAATGCTGTGAAGAAGGGCTACCGACTTTGTCAATAATGTATTTTTTCTTAAAAAGAAAAATGAAGTTTTTCTATCTGATCTATTTCGAAGGCGTGACCTGCTCATATACAAATTTTGTCTAATGTTATGGTGTCCTAATGCATGTTTTGAATTGAATTATACTTAGGTGTTTGAGTCAAGTGAAATTGACTTGCGATTTTCAGAGACGAGATTCAAGTTCGAATTCTACTAGAGATATCACACTGGAGAGGGTGTATACCCTTTACACTTTTCGATCAGAATGTATAAATCCACATCTACTAGATAGATAAATAACAAAAAAAAAAAAAAAAAAAAAAAAAAAAAAAAAAAAAAAAAAAAAAAAAAAGACACCGATAACTATGATCTCAACATCTTGTACTTTCCAGTCCAATACTTGTACATTTCATCCATGTCACTGTTAATTATCTCTATCCAATTTTCTCTCTCTATCCGAGGCTTAGTATATATCTCTCTCTAGAAAACTTGTACATAAATCTCTCTCCTCTTTCTCTCTCTAAGATAAGCAGTAGTGGAACGGTTCGTCGGTGCTGACGTGGACGGCACATTCCGATTGTAGGTGAGTGGTTCTATAATGTTTTCTGGTTTTTTGCTAATAAATTGCGTTATAACGAGGGATAATATTAATTGATTCGTTATTGCCGTTGTTTTTCTTTAATTTTCCTTTGTGGAATCAACTCTAACTGAGAGTTTCAATGATGATTGATGTTTTTCTGTAGGGATTTGTAGGACCTTGATTGGTTTAAGCTTCGGAGAAAAGCTTGAGGATTGTAAGTTGAGCTCCTTCTTCTTCCATGTAATTTTGATGTTATTAGTGTAGTGGTTTATGCTAAATCGTGTCATACTATTGTGTATCTATCATGTTTAATTGGTTAAATTTGGTTTGTTCAGATGAGTTTGTTAGAGTCACTTTTATGTGTATTTTCTGTTGGGGTGGGGGTGGTGGGTTGGGGCTGCGGCTGGGGCTGGGGTGTAGCAGTATGACAATTCATATGCTGGTTTTTGGAAACTCCTACTTCGTTCGTGTGTTGTACTACATGGCGAAAGCTCTAGCAAGATACTTATTGGGGATGAGAGATTGATGAAATCATCCTGCATAGTAATATGTCCTGTTGATTAGAGTGAGAAAAGGAGAACAGTCTCTGAGTGTGAAACTGGGGAGTATCGTGGTTGGTGTGATTCCGTCAGCGTGGATATAACAAATTTTTGCGGCGTGTGTTGGATTTATGCGACTAGGAAGATTCTATAAAGAGATTACCGCACATTGATTACGTAGTGACTTTCGTTACCCATTTGTCGTGATATATTATATGGAAATGAGTTGTTGCTTTTTGTCTGCTTTTAGGTAGTACGATATTCATTAACGGCTTTTGACTAGTTGACGTTTTAATACAGAAATGAAGATGCTATCAAAATAATTTACGGGTACAATTTTAAGTACATATCCGCCTTTATGTTTTAAAATCTTGGGAAAATGCATATAGCTTAATTTTGACAGTTTTCAAATGTTACTATTGTTTAATGTGAATATAGCGACCAACAGGTGATTGGTCTAGTGGAAGGGACTAGTCACTACAAAGTAGCGGACTCAGGTTCGAATCCCTGTTGGGAGAGGTTCCCACTTTATGTGTCCGACGCGCCTCGAAAGGGATTAAAACCCTTGGGAAACCAAAACAATAAAAAAATAAAAAAATAAAAATGTGAATATAGCGATATTGTCCAAACTTAGACACAACTGCAGGAGTTAATTAAATCCAGGTTATTGTCACTACTGATAAATCTATGTGTAAAGGTTTGAGACCAAATATGCTAACTTATATGTGCACTACATATGTATATATCTTGCTCCCGTTTAGTACAAAATGAATCCATAAATCCCACAAAATATCTCTAATTATGAGAATGCCAACTCTCTAAACAATAAATTCTTCTAATGTGAAAAAAACATGAATGGAAACAAAGCACTCACAAGGGATTCTTTTTACTTATATGACTTAATTAAACTTTGAAATAAACAAATTCAACTTGAATGGAATCTCAGACCTGTTAAGCACTGATTTTTTATTTTCTTCATTTTTCTTTCTGGAAATTTCTCTTTTTATTACGTTCTTCCTAATATTTCTACCCTCTGCAAATTTTAGAATAATTAACTAATTTTCTTTAAAAAAAAGGTTCTGACTCTCCTTGTTTATTGAAATCTTGATTCCCACTTTGCCAATTAAGGTACTGATTCTGATTCTAATTTTTAGTTGTAATTTGTTCATAAACTACGATGATTGAAAACCACAAGACATGCTTTTTTAAGTACTGTATTTTATCAAAAATATTATCTCCTAAAAGTTGCATGAAAGAATCACTTGGCTACTTTGGTCAAGTGTAAAGGTGAAAGTTTTTGAAATCTATTATTTTTGCCCTTTACTATTAGGTCTATTAAAACTAGCAAAAAATCGGAAGACGGATGGAGTATTATGGTAGTGTTAAGTTGTACCAAAAAAAAAGGCACATGAAGTGGTTACTATTATGTACTCTATAACATTGGCTCGACAAATATGTAGTTCATGTGTTTTTAACTTTTTTTGATATAAAATGGATATATGCAATTTAAATTTATCATTGCATTGCTAACATGTACCATGCCCATATCATCGTCTTAAGTGTTAAGTATATAACTTGGGCTGCTCTTGGCATCTTGATGACTGTTTTCAGTACACTTCAAGACGAGTTCAATAATGTTAAAAAATTTAATGAGTAGTATTGTATACAGTTAAAAAAAATATATATATTCTTGACATGATCTAGTTTGGTAGGTCTAATTTGGATAGATCTAATCTTGCCCTTGAACTACTCCATTTAAATAACCTTGTGAACATCTCAGGCATAAAAAAATATATCCTACAGAAAATGTTGACTATTTAATTCCTTTTTTGAGTTAATAGCTGGTGATGCACATTTTTGCTTGTTACTATATTTTAATGTTGGTCTATATATTAGTTATTGTTAAACTTGCATCCTTTAAAAATCGTAATAATGTTCTGATGATTCTTCAAGCTAGCAGTCTCATGTGGTAATCTTGTAATTATATACTTCATGGATACCAATTCTTTACTCCTATATGTCCCAATACAGGACTACATTTCCTGAAATAGAATTATTTTGTCAAAACTACCCTCACATAAAGTTATGAATTATCACCAATAATTCTAAACCACTATAGATATATAAATGTAAAGATATCGAAAAGTTTCTCTTTTTTTAATCTTACCTAAAAATTCCATGTCAAACCTAAAGGAGCAAGAAAATGGACGGAGGGAGTATATAGTTTTGTTTGCATACTACCTGTTTCTAAACTTGGAAAAAGTAGCTTCTGTTAACTCACAAAATTTATTGCATGCACACGATCCTCACTGCTATTAATATCTCCATTTACTGACGAAGACAACAAGAAGTTCATGTAAACTTGTGATCACTTAAGCAACTTTACGTCAAACAGATCTTCTGTAAGGGTTTCAAAATATTCTTCTGTATTTACCGTGGTCTCATTTAAACGTATTCTTTCTAGCTCTGATGGGGCTCCTATGTTTTTGGTCACGTATATGCTAGCTCCTCTGCGTGATAAACTTCAGACATGTGCATGCTTCATGGATTTTCATACTAACATTTCTGTCACCTTATCATGTGTCTCTAGTAATTACCTGTGTCATATGTAACACACTTGACAAATGTAGCTGTTAGTTTTAACATAATTTTCTGATTAAGAAATTTTTAAATATTTTTATTTTATATCATGCCCTTTGTATGTAGATTCTATTATTGTTTCTAGTCCATGCATGTTTGTTCGCGGGCTTGTTTCACGCTTCTTTGCATGGTACATACTGTTGAACTTGTGATCATTTAATGCTTGTTAACATGAAATCCATGTTTCTTAGCATGCTATATCATACAATTATCATGTGTAGATATCCATTCGAATGTACACCAAGTACTTTCTTTGCGCTTTCTTCTTAGTAAAATAGTTATACGTGATACTTTGGTTATAGCACATTCATGGACCTTTTCTTGTATACCACCTAACCGAATTGGAATGACATAGAATAATGTGTTGGCTTTCTTTATATCAGTAATTGTAAAAATTTAGTCATGTACTGTGGAGATTTTCATGCTTACAAAAGTATCTTATCTGATCTTTCGGGTGTGAATGTTTTCTGGAATCTGAGTCTGGATATTGTTGTCCTAGTAAAGGACAAGCTATGGTGAATTCAAACACGATTCTTGTTAAAAGAGAGTACAATCAGAAAAATAAGATTTTTTATATTAGTACCATTTGATTTCTGCTAATTGGTAGTCAATTTCTTTGGTCATAAGGTAAAATTGTTCATGAAGTATGAAGGTAATATTACAAATTTCAGCCTATCTGCAACAGATAAAAAATGAAAAGAATGAAAAATGTAGAAAGAGAAGCAAAAGTGTAAGCTGGTGAATCTGTAGTTTTTTTTTTGATAGAATGGGTGAAAAAGACAGCTCTGAGATGAGTAGATAATGATTACTTGGAGCTCGAAGATTTTCTTGTTTTCTGCTGCATGCCAACCAGGATCTGACTGTTCCACTTGGTGGAACCAGTTAATTGCTTAGATTAGTGGTTGCACTGAAATTCCTATAGTTGACATTTGAAGTCAGTTAGCTTCTAAAAGTTCTATTTTTCTGTTTGGCATTACTTTTGCGATAAATTTGTGCAACAGGAACTTTTCATATATCTTGTGATTGGGATGAGTGGTTCATTTTTTTGCTCTTTCAATATTCTGTGATAAACTGTATGGCCCTTTATTGAGTATTCTTTTAATGTATTAGTTTCTTTATTCTCATGAGTCATGATCTTTAGTTGCATTTTCTACTTATGTGATTAGCTCATAATTGTTGTGTGTAACTTGTTAAATGGTTGTTTTATTCCTTCTGTCAACAAATTTCAACTGGATTTTGTTGTTTTGTTATGTGGACCTGTGGATACAGTAACATTGGTGGTAGCTTCAAGGAATACCTGGAAGTGCAGACTCTTAGAACCAGTGCTTGAAGAATTCATTGGGCGGAACTGTTGTTGTCATGGCAGCAAGATCGTGTGGGAGTTTATTGGATTTGGGCCATTTGGCTTCTGGAGAATTACTGGATGTTCCTCAAACTCCTAGAGGTCTTCCAAGGGTTATGACTCTTCCTGGAGTTATAACTGATGGTAATGTGGGCAGTGATGCAGACTCTGATTGCACATCATCTGTTTGCCGAGAGCGGAAAATCATAGTGGCGAACATGTTGCCTTTGCAGGCTCAGAAGGATTATGGAACCGGTAAGTGGCACTTTAGTTGGGATGAGGATTCACTTTATTTACAATTGAAGGATGGGTTTTCACCTGAGACTGAGGTTATATATGTGGGATCTCTCAAAGTTGAAATAGAACCCAATGAGCAAGATGAAGTTGCACAGAGACTTCTAGATGACTTCAAATGTGTACCCACTTTTCTCCCTCGTGATATCCAGAAAAAATTTTATTATGGCTTTTGTAAGCAACAACTTTGGCCTCTTTTTCATTACATGCTACCTATGTGTCGGGACCATGGAGATCGCTTTGACAGACTGCTGTGGCAGGCTTATGTTTCTGCAAATAAGATCTTTGCTGACAAGATCATGGAGATAGTCAACCCAGAGGATGATTTTATATGGATTCACGATTACCATCTCATGGTACTCCCGACATTTCTTAGGAAGAGCTATAATAGAGTTAAACTTGGGTTTTTTCTTCACAGCCCATTTCCTTCATCAGAGATATACAGAACTCTGCCTGTTAGAGATGAAATTCTAAAAGGATTGCTCAATTCCGATTTAATTGGTTTTCATACATTTGACTATGCTCGCCATTTCCTGTCATGTTGTGGTAGAATGCTAGGCCTGGACTATGAATCTAAGAGGGGGCATATTGGGCTTGATTATTTTGGTCGCACCGTGTATATTAAAATTCTCCCCGTAGGTATTCACATGGGTAGACTGGAATCTGTGTTAAATCTGCCTTCTACATGTAACAAAGTCAAAGAGATACAAGAACATTTCAAGGGCAAGACATTGATTCTCGGGGTTGATGACATGGATATATTTAAAGGAATCAGTCTAAAGTTCCTTGCTTTTGAGCAGCTCTTGCTGCAGCATAGGGAGTTCCAAGGAAAACTAGTGTTGGTTCAAATAGTGAATCCTGCTAGAAGCTCTGGAAAAGATGTCCAAGAAGCAAAAAGGGAAACATACTCTGCTGCTAAAAGAATTAATGAGATTTATGGCTGCCCCGATTATGAACCTATAGTTTTAATTGATGGTCCCACCCCTCGCTATGAAAAAACTGCGTATTACGCTGTGGCAGAATGTTGTATAGTTAATGCAGTGAGGGATGGTATGAACTTGGTCCCATACGAATATATTGTCTGCAGGCAGGGGTCTTCCGATATGAATGAAGCCATGGGTGCAAAACCGGATTCACTTAAAACTGGCATGCTGGTTGTGTCAGAATTTATTGGTTGCTCACCGTCTTTGAGTGGAGCAATTAGAGTGAATCCATGGGATATTGATGCTGTTGCTGAGGCCATGAATATGGCGATCACAATGTCTGAAGCGGAAAAGCAACAACGACATGACAAACACTACCGATATGTTAGTTCTCATGATGTAGCTTACTGGGCTCGTAGCTTCATGCAGGACATGGAGAGAGCTTGTAAGGATCACTATGATAAGCGTTGTTGGGGCATTGGTTTAGGCCTGGGTTTCAGAGTTATATCACTTTCTCCAAGTTTTAGAAAGTTATCTGTTGATCACATTATCTCAGCGTATAAAAGAACAAGCAGAAGGGCAATTTTTCTGGATTATGATGGCACTGTTGTACCTCAATCCTCAATGGCTATATCCCCAAGTCCTGAAGTGGTAACCGTGCTTGATGCATTGTGTAACGATCCTAATAACACAGTTTTTATAGTCAGTGGGAGAGACAGGACATCACTTAATGACTGGCTTGCTCCATGTGAAAAATTGGGACTGGCTGCTGAACATGGGTATTTCATAAGGTAATGAATTACTTTTTGGAAGTGCGTTAAGTACTTGTTTTTGTGTGAATATAGATTATTATGTTCTTTATTTCAGGTGGGACAAAATCTCCGAGTGGGAATCTTTAGCTGCTGATCTTGATTGGAAAGAAATCGTAGAACCTATTATGAAGCAGTATACAGAAGCAACTGATGGATCCTCTTTGGAAGTTAAAGATACTGCATTGGTTTGGCATCATCAGGATGCAGACCCCGACTTTGGCTCCTGCCAAGCCAAGGAACTTTTGGATCACTTGGAAAATGTGCTTGCAAATGAACCTGTTGTTGTTCGGAGGGGACAACATATCGTAGAAGTAAAACCACAAGTATGCTCTCTCTCTCTCTCTCTCACACACACATAAAACACACAGTGTGTGGATTCCATTGATGCATTTTTATATATAGGGGGTGACCAAGGGGTTGGTAGCTGAAAAGGTGTTGTCCAAGATGGTGAGAAATGGCAAGGCACCAGATTTCTTGATGTGCATTGGAGATGATAGATCAGATGAAGATATGTTTGAGAGCATATTGATTTCCGGTTCAGGTTCAGGTCAATCCCTTCCTGCAGTTCCGGAAATCTTTGCTTGCACAGTTGGGCAAAAGCCAAGCAAGGCTAAATATTATCTTGATGATACGACTGACGTTGTAAGAATGCTTCGTGGTCTTGCCAGCTCTTCGGATCTAAAGTCTCGACACAGCATGCATTTGCAGGTTGCTTTTGATAGTGCTTTCTGGTGAATAGATAGGTTTGTGTAAATTGTGCTGCTTTTGGGGAATACTTGATAAAAGTTGGCAAATCGGCTTAAGTTAAGTAGGACACGGGACGTGTGTGAACTGTGAAAATATTTAGGGTAGAAAACAACTTTTGGGTAAAATATCTATTTAAGTGTAGTTTTGTAGATGTTGACAGTGGACGCCTTAAAGTGATTATGACTTGTTAGGCAACATTGTTTGTATAGTTGTTAACATTTGTTCCTTCAAATGTATTGCCTGTTTGCTTCATGATTTAGTCTGGTATTTGTCTCTACATGCTTATTATAAGGTAGATATTGTAGTTCAGGCAAAAAAAAAAAAAAAAAATGGAATAGTCCTTCAACTTTGGCAGACGTGGAAATGGAACACTTGAGGTTCCGGTGAGCAATTTATATTTTTTAGGTTTTAACCGTAATTTTAGTCCTAGTTCATCGGAATTAAAATTAGTGTCCATAAATTTCTACATAAGCAAACAAATTAAGGATTATAACATTTTTGCCCTAATAATTAGTAGGTAGAGAAAGAAATAAAGGAAAATATGGTGTTATTTTTCCTTCAATTTGAGCTAATTTAACAAAGTGACGTGGTGGATTATCACCGCTTGGCAGCATGAAGAACAAAATCCTCAATTTATTTGCTTACATAGCAATTTAAGAACACTAATTTAAATTTCGATGAATTTAGGAATAAAATTGTAGGTAATAGGACTAAAAATTGTGGGTAAAAGAACTAAAAATGTGACATCTTAAAAAAAATTTATGTATTATATATTACTAAAACTTCATCGGGTTCACCATCGTACAATTTACCCCTTATCCATAATAGGTTTCAATTTTGTCTATGAGGTGTTGTATATATCTTATAATATTTTAAAACTTGGGTGCTAAATAAAATATCTTATAAATTAAAAGTGATAATTATATTAACCACAAAAAAATTTAATAAAATTATATAATTGCACATAAGTTTCCTAAATATAAAAAAACTCTTAATTGCATATTTATTAACAATTTAATTTTTTTTAAATACTTAAAAAGAATTTAAAATATAATATTTCATAAATAAAAAAAATTATTTACATGTTTAGCTGTAAAACTTATTTTTATTTTGTTCAAAAATTAATAGAACTTATATTGTATTATAAATTTAATAAAATTGATATTGTTTTATAAATTTAAGATTTATAAATGTTTAAAATTTGATTTATTTATTTAGTGTATATTATTTTTTATTTATGTAATATTATTATTAAAACTTTATTTAATTTATTGTTATAAAATTAAATATGTATATAAAAAACTTAAATATAATTTATTGAAGCTTATGACAAATACAATTTCATCAAATTTTTTATGGTAAATATATAATAATTATTTTTATAGATATTACATTAGCACTCATGTTTTAAATTTTTTTATAAGATAATATAAACAATACAATAATACATCCAAGGCAAATTTGGATTTTTTAGAAGTAATGAGCTAATGGTAAGAATAATAAACTAGATGAGTTTTTTTTGTCCAGTACGTAAGAAGAGTTTTTATAATTAGGGGAGTATCCTTAATTTACCTAGTAATCTAAATTAATGAGAGGATGACAAATGACGTAGTATTTTGCAAATTGAACAAAGTTATAAATTAGGCACCAAACTTTGCCTAAATAATTTAGTTCGATTTCCCACAATAACATTTACGTTTTCATAGAAACATTTAGGGCTGTCAATGGGTCGGATTCTGGTCGGATCAGGCTCGTTCATATCCGGCTCCATTTATATCGGATCGAATCCTGTCGGATTCGGATTTTGCTCGGATCTAGATTTTTTGAATCCAACGGATCTTGGTCGGATTTGGCCGGATATCGGATATTTTTCGGATCCAGTAAATTTGTATTTAAAAAGTTAAATTAATATTTTTTTCCTATAACAAGTTTATTATCTTTTCAATTTTATTTAGTTTTAGCTCACATTTTCAAAGTTTCTTTACTATATTCATATTTGTAGAATGAATATATTGGTTTAAATAAATTTATAAACGAATTATAATTACTATCTTCTTAAATTGAAGTTGAAATATTATTATTGATACTTATTTTTATAAATCATTTTGTATATATATCTTTCTTTTTATTTATTGTCGGATACGGATCTTTAACGGATCGGATCGACCTAAATCCATATTCGCTCCATGAGTTTCGGATTTCGGATATTTATAATCGGATCAGGTCCATCGAATCTCTAATCGGACAATTATCTTAATAAATCGGATCGAATTCGGACGGATCCGGATTGAAATCCGCCCCATTGACAGCCCTAGAAACATTATGTTAATGAGTCAATCAAAATGGAAGTATGAAATGATTTATACTTCAACATATTTTTTCTATTTACATATTTTTAAATGTTTCAGTGACCAATATAAAGGTGATATATTCAAGAGCTTATTTATTTATTTATTTTTTTATATATGAAAGTGTTTAGTGATGTATTTTAAATTTCAATTTTTTCATTAAATTATCTATAAAAAAAGTTAAAAAGGAAAAAACAACTACAACAGAGGGGCTGCTTCTAATTTTTTGTGGTTTTTTTTTTCTTCTTAATTTGCAAACACTATTCAATAAAATATCTTTTCTCTTAAAATGCAATCGCCTCACACTTTATATTCTCAATTACATTTAAATGATTTTTCAAAAAGAGTGAATAGCATTTTTTGTCCTCTTTATGGAACAAATTTTGCATTTTCGTCCCTCTTAAATTTATTATAGCAGATTCATCCCTCTCTATCAATGTAGTGTATCACATTCGTCCCTCTTCTAACACATTTGTTCTTCTTAATTTTTTTGTAGCAGGTGCGTCCCTCTTATCAATGTAGTGTATCAAATTTTTCCCTCTTAAATAAAAATTACATCAACTTTCGTCCATTTTAGAATATATTTTGGATTTAAGTGATGTATTTTGTATTTCAAATGAACTAATGTGTTATACTATATTGATAAGAGGGGCGAACATGTTACGCTAAATTGATAAGATGGACAAATACTAAATTGATTAGATAGACAAATTTATTACAAAAAATTTAAGAGGAACAAAAATGAAAAAATTAATCCATAAAAAGGACAAAAAAATATAATTCACTCTTTCAAAAATCTCTAGTATAAGTAAAAGTTCAAGCAATTGAAAATACCACCATAATTATGGAATCTATTCCCCAAGAATTGAACATAAATAATATACAACAAAATAAAAAAATGGAAAAAGATTAAAGAAAATCTGTCCAGTCAGACATCTAGTTTGCCTCCGCCCACCCACACCGCAGCACACTCAATTCCTCCTTCCCTGAAAGAAACTCAATTTCATTTCCTCTTTGAACAATAATTTCCCACCATTAAATTGATTATATTCAATTGATTACAGTACAGAATTCTCAGATCCTAATAAACGATTGTATTCTTCTTCACCTTCCCCAGATCTCTGCGTCGCTTTTCCCGATCTTATTTACTTTAGAAAAGAAGCAATAATAAATTACAGCTGGATCTAGTTGAGTTATCTCGGAGCTTCAAAACGGAAGGAATCATGAATCCTTTTTCCTCCGGCACTCACCTCAGGTTAGTTATTGATTTCTTTCTCTACCGTGCATTTGCTCGAGAGCGATTAGAATTCGATTTTTCGGTAATGCTGCTAATTTTAGTTGGATTTGTATTGTCACTAGTGTTAGAATTTGGATTTAGGGTTGTAAATGCCTCTGTGATTGCTTAGGACAAGGATGATTGGATACGTCTGGGGAATTCTATTATTTAGTGTTACACATTGATACTAAGTTGTTGGAGTAGGAATGGATAGTGTTAGGTTGCGTTGATGAATTGATTGATAATTTGGATGGTGTTGCAACTTGTTTATATAATTAAAAAATAAATGCACTTGACATAAGTAAAATTGCAATTTTTTTATAATATGGGATTCTTACTTTATATAAATGTGATGTTTTTTTTTTCTTTTTTTTTTTTTTCCCGAGGAACAAATATATGTGATTTAGTAAGTAAGTGAATTGTTGTTGATTATTCTGATAGCGTTATTTCACTTGGATTTTAGATCTTCGGATTAACTTCGCGTATTTTATAGCATAAGTGAGTATTCTCATAGCATTAAGTAATAAGTAAAATGTTGCTACTGAATATTCTCATAGCATTATTTTACTTCGATTTTGAGATTATTCCGTGGATTATTTATAAGTTCCGCATTTGTTATAGTATAAGTGAGTATTCTATCTAAAGAACCATTGGGTTCAAGTTTACTCTGTTCAGTTAAATACTCTGTTTCGTGGAATCTATTTCAAGTCAGCCAAAATACCAAAGGCTGCTTATCTATCACAACAAATTTTTAAAAAGAAAATTGACGAAAGTTAAAGTGCAGTACGTCAGTAATGTAGAATTTTACTTCATACAAATATATGTGATTTATTCAGTAATAAGTGAATTGTTGTTGCGAATATTCTCATAGTATTATTTTACTTGGATTTTGATATTATTCTTTGCATTATTTATAAGTTAGAATTTGTTATATTAAACGTGACTATTCTATCTAAAGAACCATTCAGCTCAAGTTAGCGCTGATTGGTAAAAAACTCCATTTAGTAGAATCTATTTCAAGTTAGCTAACATAGGCTGCTTATCTATCATAAAGAATCTTTTAAGAAAATAATATTGGGTACAAAGTGATGCTGAGATAGAAACATGCATACCGGTAAATAAAGATTAAAGATGATATAATGTTTTCAATAATATAGAATTAGTAATACTACCTTGTATCAAGTGGAAAAATGAAGAATGATGTTTTGGGGATGGACTGACTGGGATATAATTTGAATAGTTTTGGGGAATTATAAGGATATCATTGGGTTGAAAAAAGGATGAAGCTGTAAATATGTTGGTTATGGGAATAATCAAGTGAAAAAGATCCCATTTTGCAAAGGAAAGAGCTCTGTGCTTGGCCAACTAGTGGAGCATAAAATAATTAGATAATTAGAAGCTTCACTAGTTAAAAGGAAACAGAGGCTGATAGATAAGAACAGTATTTAAACAAGAATTAGGAAATCGTTACATTAGATGGACTCGTTTTTTTATTTTGTTAAAGAAATAGTATAACAATACGTTGGTGTCCCTTCAGTCGCATGTCAAAGTCTTTTGGCAGGTTGTTAATGGGTAGCCATAAACATTTGCACTAATTTAGTTTTATGATGGCTAAAAGTATTACTTCTGAGAAAGAAGAGAATCTAGGTCTTACTTTATTTAAATTGTCCTATTCCTTATTTTTAACAAAAAGCTCCAATTTTGCCAGGAAAATGAACTGTTTTTCTGGTTGGGTTATAGTTTGAACCTCAAAATAATTGGCTTAATTAATTTACATGGTTCTTGAAAGTAATACAATAATTTTAAAAAGGTACACTTTGATATTGGATCTCCTCAGTGTCTAAACTGGTATTTCCGTGTTTATGTTATGTGTCTTTAGAATTTGCAACTTAGAGAACATGAGATGGTAAAAGTCTTTTAGCTCTTATTTATTTTGTCAATTTTTCAAGGAGGATGTGTTTCCTTTGAAATAATTAAGTCGGTATTATTTATCTAATAGGGTAGCATGTTATTATGATTATGCTTCATGAAGTCATGGAAAATGTAAGAACAGAATATGCTCCCTCTACTTCGCACATGGTTGATATCTTTATCAACAATGGCGGATGATGTATGACGGATGATATATGTTATAATTATTAAATCATAAGGACTTTTTATGCTTGCTTCCTTGATAACTTCATAATTATACTTTGGCTCACAGGTGCTTAGTGCATTAGTCCAAGAAAATTGCTTCAACTTTCACGGATTTCCCTGTAATAATTCTAATTTCTATGATCTCCTCTTATTTGGTGATCTGGTTGGTTATTTAGATCTATTTACAATCACATGCACAAAGAACTCATATCTAAGACCCTAGCTGTTGCTTAATAATATTATTTGGATCTTTCTTCGTCTTTGGGCAGCAAACATTATTCTATAAATCATAAAATAGTTATTCTCCCTATTATTTAAAATGGAAGACCTGTCTACCTAGTCATACATTCTTTTCGGACAAAATAGAACAGTGGCCCTCAAGAGCCACAAACAAGGCACAAAGTAGATTTTTACACATACTTTATCTCATAATATATTAAGCATCAATCTTACTTATTGAAGGTGGTTTGTTTCATGAACAAAAAAAATATCACCTTCTTTTGTTCGAGAACCTTTGTTTCCTTCCTCTCTTGTTCGTGAGCATGCTTAATAGACTGGGATGACCTATTTAAAATTCAAAACCTGTGTTCCGTTATGTTATCTTCACTTGTATCTTGTCTCATTTCCTGTCTTGTGTCCGTTCCCGACCCATGCAGCTTTGCCTCTTCCCTCATCTTATTATTAATGTGTAAAAGAAATGATAATATTCTTTGTTCTCTTTTTCTTTTGCTGACTTGTGGATCTAAATTAGAAAATTCAGTTATTTTATTAAATTACTACTTTCTGCTAGGGACATGATACGTTCTATACGTGCTTGCAAGACTGCAGCAGAGGAGCGGGCTGTTGTAAGAAAAGAATGTGCTGCCATTAGAGCAGCTATTAGTGAAAATGACCAAGATTATAGGCATCGCAATTTGGCGAAGCTCATGTTCATCCACATGCTAGGTTACCCAACACATTTTGGCCAGATGGAATGCCTGAAGTTAATTGCGTCTCCAGGATTCCCAGAGAAGAGAATAGGATATCTTGGCCTTATGTTGCTTCTTGATGAAAGACAGGAAGTTTTGATGCTCGTTACCAACTCAATAAAACAGTATCCACTCTAAAGCTTTATATTAATTGAATTATGTTCAATTTGATACTATTTACTTCTAGCACACCCTCACCCACGTAAAAAAGAGAGAAGTGTATTAGCATAGCAAAAACAGGGTTACAAGTTTATGGTTTGATATTTTACTGGAGTCATTATTTATAGTCTTTTATTTAATACTTTCATTTGAATATCTTAATTTGCACCCAGAGATTTAAATCATACCAACCAGTACATTGTTGGTCTTGCTCTTTGCGCCTTGGGGAATATCTGTTCTGCAGAAATGGCTCGTGATCTTGCCCCAGAAGTTGAAAGATTACTGCAATTTAGGGATCCTAATATCAGAAAGAAAGTAAGTTTTTCTTAATTCTCTCTAGTGCTGGCGAATAAGTTGAGATTAGAGATCCATGTATAGATTTCACCACTATGTTATGCGTTTGTGTTCTTATTTATCAGAATTTTATTTGAAAACTTGAAGTGACAATGCTATCATTTGCAATAAAATACTATGATATCATTATGCAGAAATTGTGAGCAAAATCACAAAATCGGTGCATTAGTTTCTGAAGCATTTATACATCTTTTTGAGTGCTCCATCCACTTGCCACCACACCCCCCCCCCCCCCCCCCCCCCCCCCCGCGTGCGCGGTGGGTGTGGGTGTGGGGGGAATGACAGTAAAATTTAATAGGAGAAATTAAAACTTGATTAGCTTGCATTCTGCCATTCTGGATATTCATAACTTACATATTTTTGTGAACTAAAATTTAAGTAGGAGATCAAGAATTCTGAACTGATACTTAATTCACTGATAAACATATTCAAGTTCTACCATCACTATTGTTGATGCTGAGAAATCCTACTCCTGTAAGAATCAAAACTAACCAAATATGCATGCTTATCTATGCTTGAACTTCAGTATTGATGCTGGACAAAATTGTGGATTGAAGTGTAAAACTCTGAATTTTAATTTCAAGGGCACAAGAACCTGGTAAAATGTGTAGTTGACTTTCGACACGACTCAGAGTACATGTTAATATTGTTTAAATTTGATAGAATAAAAATGTTCAGATTAAATATGTCTCCCGGAATATATACCATTAATATGTCAAAAGACAATCTTGGATAAATCATTAATTTTTGGTAAACTGTAGTAGTAGTTTACTGGTATGCTAGGTGTCAGAAAGTAAAACCTTTTCCAAAATAGTGGACACTTGCTACGTGCTGCGTGAGACATGGATACCTCACAATAAACTGAAGTTTTGTCAGAGTGTCATAATATCTGTTACAATACTTGTTATCTACTGGTACTGATTGAGTTGCTGATGGATGGGGAAATTTTCAAATGGTTGGTTAATAAACATGTAAATTCAAGAACATTTTGCAAGCTTCTGATTGTTTATTATGACAAGATAAATAATGAAATCTCATGCAAAGGAGGAGATAGAGGTTCAATGTTTGTGTTTTGTATACCTGGCAGCAACTTTTCTCCTAATTTGATAGCCATTTATAATTTCAGTTTTTAGCATTTCTTTACAGCATCAGTTTAATCCTACTTGATGTTGCTTTCTGATTGAAAAACCAAGTTTTGCTTAGCAGTTATTATGATTTCTTTTATCTTCATTTTTATTCAGAGAATTGGAGTCCTCAAACGTCTCACTGCCTATAATAAACCCTGCTCTGTGTGTAATAATGTAGGCAGCATTATGCACAATAAGGATAATAAAGAAAGTTCCCGACCTGGCAGAGAACTTTATAAATCCTGCTGCTGCTTTATTGAAAGAAAAGCACCATGGTGTATTATTAACTGGAGTCCAGCTTTGCACAGATATGTGTAAAGTCAGTACAGAGGCTCTCGAGTATTTCAGAAAGGTAATTTTACCGTGCCTACACTTTTTATTTCCTGAAGATGCCGAAATATGAAGAACCTGTCAGCTTGAAAACAATTTGCTCTTATATCATATTACTTTCTGGGATTACAGAAATGCATAGATGGCTTAGTCAAAGTTTTAAAGGATCTTGCAAATAGTCCATATGCGCCTGAGTATGACATTTCTGGGATTACAGATCCGTTTCTTCAAATAAGATTGCTCAGACTTCTGCGTGTGTTGGGCCAAGGAGATGCTGACACTAGTGATATGATGAATGATATTCTTGCGCAGGTAAGCTAGCATCTTATTGACCACCTCTCTTTCCTTATAAGTTCAAACAATGCTTTAACTTCTCAACGATAATGTGCTTTGCAATTGATGACTTAGCATGTCAAGCTAGGATCATTACTTTTTTCTATACGCCTTCCCTCCTGATATTATTTTTGTTGATTCCTTGAAGCAGAAATCGTAACATTTAGCCTGAAAGTTTGAATGAGGGTTTACTTCAAAGAGTATTTATTTCTTAAAGTTCTAATTTATTTTTTGTGTAAAACTATATGCCAATTCTAGTAAAATAACTCAAAAATGTGATGTCTGGTATAATTTCGTGCAATTGTTCTGTCTTATGGATCACATAGCTTTTTGCGATGGTTCCAGTTCTTAAACCTAGGAAGTAAACATGCTTCATAGACTAATTCATGGATGTGTACCCAATTGATTCTTACTGATACCACGGAGGCTCTGTTCTGTACAGGTCTGAGGCTACTTGAATGTACATTTTGGCTGAGGCTACTTGAATATGCTTTTTTGCTGAGGCTACTTGAATATACTTCTTGATTTCAAATAACTTATTCCTGAAACAAATAATTATGTGAACTGACTCTGCAAAGAATAGCATTATAACCACTTGATTCAGTCCTTTGTGAGCGATACTGTGTCAAGCTAGCAAATTTTCACTTTTTTTTTTGTTTCCCTGATATTTTAGGTGGCAACCAAAACCGAGTCAAACAAAAATGCAGGGAATGCCATCCTCTATGAATGTGTTGCTACGATCATGAGCATTGAAGATAATAGTGGGTTGCGGGTGCTTGCTGTAAATATTTTAGGTAGATTTTTGTCAAGCCGTGACAACAATATTAGGTAAATTTTCATTTATATTTGACCACTTTGTGTTGCATGTCACAAACTCGGTGCTTTTCAACCTCTTAACTTTTATTAAATGATTAGTGTTTTTTTTAGAGATTTTAGAAATACGATACATAGTGTAAGAGATAGGTTACGTTATGACAAATCATGTTTGTTATGGAAGATAATTAGTGTAAGAGATATGTTACTTTATGTCTTTGTTTAAGTTTTTTCAGAGATATAAAATTATTTTTGAAAATTGGAAGAGGATTAGTTTATTTCTGAAAAGAGAGACAAACAGGCCCAGATTCTCCTTACATCATGAAACATAAGAAACTTCCTGGACTATTAGTGCCGCCCCAAGTAAGAGGTCCTTGCTTTTGTGTCTGATTAATTTGAAACCTGTATTTTCAGATATGTTGCATTGAACATGCTAATGAAAGCTATTACCTTAGATGCTCAAGCAGTGCAGAGGCAGCGTGCAACAATTTTGGAATGTGTAAAGGTAACATGTTACTACCCTCTATATTTGTATTTTGCCTAAGGTTGATAAGATTTTCTCTGTTTTTCCAAGATTCTTGACTCTATTTGTTTCATTCGTTGCAAATTCTTGACTCTATTTGTTTCATTTGTTGCAAAAATAGTACTATGTATAATTGATATGTTAATATGAACATAATTCCTCCCATGATAGATTTTAGTTCTTCAGAAAATACGGGCTCGTTTGGTTTGCTTTTGTCAGATTATTTTCAGAATTTAGGGGATTTCTATAATATTATAGAAAAAAAATGTGTAATGTATTTGATTAGTTTCTGGAAAGTTCGACTAATCGGGTATAGGGTAATGATGATAATATGATATTCTTTACAAGTTAATGCATCTGATTTGTGTTTTAGTAGAGAGAGAATTTTGAAACTTCGCTATTAGATGTCAAATCAATAGGGTGTTAGGTTTGAAAATAGGATAATGATGATATTGTTTTATAAATACTTTTCAAAAAACATTGATGTGTGTTTGTTATATCATTCGGAAAACTCTGAAAATTCTCGAGAGAAACCAAACAAACAAAGCCTAATATGTGCTGCCTTCATGGGCATCAGATGTTACTTAGAAAATCAGATCAACAAAGACCATTTTTCTTTTGCTTATTTCCATAATTGTCAACAATGACCCTGCCCCTCCCCCTCCCATCCTCCGCTGTTCCCTAAATAACTTAACAATCTTATAGTGTTGTTTCTTAGCCTCACCATTTTGTGGTGAAAGAAACTGATTAAAACCTCATTTCTATATGTAGCAATCTGTTTCTTCCTTTTTAATTTTACCTATACCAACACAAAAATTGAGTTTTCTTGGACATTGGGTCATCTACTTATGGATGCTTATTGGATTCTAAACCATTGTCATACAATGACCCTGCCTCTCCCCTCCCTGGCTTTTCCTAAACAACTCGACGATCTTAGAGTGTCAATCAGTTGTTCTTTAGTCTCTCCAGTTTGTGGTGAAAGAAATTGATTAAAACCCCAATTCTATATGATGCAATCTGTTTCTCTCATTTTCACCGCACCTACAAGACAGCTGAGATTTTTGGATATTTGTTCACCTACTTATGGATGCTTATTTGATTCCAGGACCCAGATGCTTCAATCCGCAAAAGGGCTCTTGAGCTTGTTTATCTTTTGGTAAATGAAAGCAATGTGAAGTCTTTGACAAAGGAGCTTGTTGACTATCTAGAAGTAAGTGACCAGGAATTTAAGGGAGACCTCACTGCCAAAATTTGCTCCATTGTAGAGAAGTAAGTTTAATGATTTAAATTTATCTGGAAGTTTTAATATCATACCTTCATCAAAGAACCCTAGAGTGCTTGTTTAGTGGCTATTTTTGAAATTTTTAAAATGGTTTGTGTCACAATCACAAGCTATTGGAATTGTTAATGATTAATAGGTTTCACTTAATTTGGTAGGAATCAGAATGTTGGCTTGTAGTGTTTTCAATAACAAGTGATCTTAAAGTTTCTTTCTTCTCTTTTTACTCATTAGTGTGCTCTCGCTGCAAATGTAATTGCATGTTGATATCTTAATATGCTCATTATTGTCATTCATCTCCTAATTATTTCTTAAATTTCATTAGCATTTATGCATTCACTTTGTCGATGATGTTCTAAGCCTCTGGTCAGCACAGCAGTAAATAGACGCTGAAATAATCTTATTTAACAAAGTAAATAACTTGGTTGAACTAGAATAATGGTATATCTTCCAGTTTGTTGCAGTTGTTCATTTCCTTATCTCATCTGCTGTGTGCTGCTCCAGGTTTCCCCCTGAAAAAATATGGTACATCGATCAGATGCTGAAGGTTCTGTCAGAGGTATTCCCTGCATTGTTCTGGATTTATACTATACAGATATTTTGACAGCAATGCCAAAATTCATTTTGATGATGGGCAAACAGATAGCAATATTTTGAGCTTGATATTTCAATCACTTTTTCACTTTTTCTTTTTCCTAATTTAACCCATTATCTCTCTTACCAATTTTTTCTAGCACCAAGCTTCAAAATCTCTATTCTCTAGTTTGTCATTCATTCTCTTGTATAATGACTGGAACAGCACAGCCTTTAAAACATCTGAGTTTGGATATAGATCAGTGCAGTATGCCAGGAAAACTTGAACTTGGTGTCTTGGAGGTGGTTATTGTTACTTCTGGGAAATTGGAATGATCTCATCTTGATGCAAACAATTCTCCTGATAGATGCTCTTGATGTATTATGATGCT
This sequence comes from Penstemon barbatus, assembly GCA_003313485.2. NCBI lineage: Eukaryota > Viridiplantae > Streptophyta > Magnoliopsida > Lamiales > Plantaginaceae > Penstemon > Penstemon barbatus. Next base: position 11,648,286 of record CM064883.1, on the reverse strand, counting down.
CAAGTTCAGTAGATGAAATAGTTGGGATTTTACCCAAATTCATGCTTAACCTTTGGCTGTAAGGGATGGGAAAACCCCAGTAGAAAGGATGGGGGTGAACAAGGTGCCCCTGTTGGCTGTTTCTCATCTTGGGTTCAAGCCGTTGCACCACTAAATGATTTGAACTTCTAGGATTTTTTTTTTTTTTTTTAATTCTAATGTTGGATTACTGAAATTTCTAGAAGCATTCATGCTTTCAGACAATGCTAAGTGTTTCTATTGATCATGACCATTTGTTATTTTACATATATAGATTAAAATACTTATCTGACTGGAAGAAAATGTACACAGTTATGTTCCGACTATTTGTTGTTAAAATGTTACTATAACCATTAACATCAGAGGTACGTGTTATATAAATAGATAATTCTGCTATGCATGTTGTCACGTATATATCCTGTCACTTATGACTTCTAGTAAAACTAAGCCACTTTATTAGATTTTCAGTTCCACATAACTATTGTCCACATGTTTCCATAAAGTCATGCTATATTGTCAAATCTGATATTCAAGGAAGATCTCGACCTGACCCATTTTTTTAGATGATAGTTTCACAGGAGAGTTGATTGTCGATATGCATTGCAGGCTGGAAATTATGTAAAGGATGAAGTATGGCATGCCCTCATTGTTGTTATTACTAATGCTTCTAACCTTCATGGATACACGGTCAGATCGTTGTACAAGGCTGTGCAAAAAGCAGGTGAACAGGTATGTTATAGCTGCAGTGGCATAAACTCTTTGTAAATTGGTATGACTTGTACTTATCCATTCATGTCTTCAATTATGCTATTGCTTTACCAGGAAACTCTTGTTCGAGTTGCTGTTTGGTGCATTGGAGAATATGGTGAGATGTTAGTTGGTAGTGCTGGAATGCTTGATATAGAGGATCCAATAACTGTGAGTTCGCGAAATTTCTTAAATTTCATCAGCAAATTTCAGGGCTTGTATTATTTGCTGCACTGTAATGTTAGGTTGTCTTTAAACTTGTGTGGTAATTGTCTGTAAAATGTGCCTTATAGACTCCAACCTCCATTTTTTTTATCCACAACTTTATGTTGAGGTCAGAAAATTTAGTTTTGGTCTTACCTCTAAAAGTTCAGGTATTCTCTTTTATCATGTATGCTTTTCTTCAGTTCCTTGCCATCTAGCTCTCCTTAGTAATGAGGAATATTTACAAGGGTCATAAGCTCCCCCCTCCCACACATCCAACCGATAGCTATTTATTGAGAAGTGTTCTTGATCATCTAACTTATGAGAACTATAATGAAGATGCCATTAATGATGAAAGAAATGCTTGTGAATTGGTGAAGTTTAAAATATCTTTTTAACTACAATGCTTTAAAGTTTTTCAGTTTCATGGACAACTTTGATAATTTTCTTTTCTGGAGCAGGTAACGGAGGCCGATGCTGTGGATGTTGTAGAAGCTGCAATTAAACGCCATTCTTTGGATCTCACGACTCGAGCTATGTGTTTGGTTGCTTTGTTAAAGCTATCAAGTCGTTTTCCCTCCTGTTCGAAGTATGTTCCCATTATTCTCTGTAAAATCTGATAAGCTCTATTGCGGAGCATATAATCTTTTCACATGTATTACTTTTTGGCAGTTCTGAAAACTGCTATCATATTTGTCCCTGCATAAACTGTCCTTATTACATTTATAAATATGATAGCAGTCTTCAGAACTGTCATGTGCTGCTTTAATTTTCTTTTATCTTGTTAGGATATATTTCTAATCTATTACAGGAGGATAAATGATATTGTTCTTCATCATAAAGGAAGCCTTGTGCTTGAGCTGCAACAGAGAGCCATTGAGTTTAGTTCAATTATTGGAAGACATGAGAAAATCAGGTGTTTTTGCAGGGCTATTTTTTGTGATAAATCTGCGCATTCCTTCATTTGAATAGTTCTGATGTGATGCTGGATGCTTTTGTTCAGGTCTGCACTGGTTGAAAGGATGCCAGTAATCGATGAGGTAACCTACACTGGGAGGAGGGCTGGTTCAGTGCCAACTGCTGTCTCAACATCACAAGGAGCTCCACCAAGGATACCTAACGGTGTTGCCAAACCCACATCAGCTCCTCTTGTAGATCTACTTGATCTTAGTTCAGATGACACCCCAGCTCCAAGCTCTTTTCGTGGAGATTTTCTACAGGATCTCCTTGGCGTTGATGTTTCCCCAGCTTCTTCACAAGGTTGGTTTTTATCATGCATAAAGAGAACAATTAATTAGCTTGGTATGCTTTGAGATTTTGTTGGATTTATGGTAGTTTATATTATGGCATACGTGCCTGAAAAGATTTTGCCCACCTGCTCTCTTACTTGCTCTGGTTCTGAACATTTATACATTCATGATAATAGGTAGATTTTAGTACATTTGTACCTCTTTATTTCTTCCCTCTGCAACATGCACAGAACTATTGTAGTTGTAGTAATAAAAATTGTGATTATCAACGAGCGTGTAACTCGTACTAATTAATTTCCACTATCTCAAAATCTTGAAATAATTCACCACTACTTAATGATCAAGACAACTAAGTCTCTACTACCTCCATGATCTTGAATTTAATTTCTGGAATTAAGTGATCAATGACAATTCCCCCCATCACATTACTTCTAGTACAATGAAAAGACACCAAAAGTTGGGTTTGATTAAGTTGGTTGATTCCAAAAATTATTATCTATTAGGAACCTTTTTCCTGGCAAATATGAGTTTAATATTTATTTATATTATTTCAGGAACTAACCAAACCCAAAAGAGTGGCACTGATGTATTGCTGGACCTTTTGTCAATTGGGACTCCTCCAGCTCAAAGTAGTTTATCCACGCTTGATATGTTATCACCTAGTCAAGATAACAAAAGTTCAGTTGATATTTTAAATACATTGGCCTCGCCTTCTACTACTCCTTCAGCACAAGCCTCTTCCCCTGCTGGAATTTCTCCAATGATGGATTTGTTAGATGGGTTTGGACCCAGCCCATCAGGGCCAGGTATGTCCATTAATCTATGTATCTTGTTCGTAAAATTACGTTGTTCATATTAGTTTGACACCCCTGCTTTCAGTTGCAGAAACCAATGGCCCAACCTATCCATCATATGTTGCATTTGAGAGCAGTTCCTTAAAAATGACTTTTAACTTCTCAAAGGAACCTGGAAACCCACAGACCACACTAATTGAGGCTCAATTTGCTAACAAGTCGCCTAATATCTACTCCAATTTTGTATTCCAGGCTGCTGTCCCCAAGGTAATTTTAACAGTGTCATCTTCTTAACTATCATCTTGTTTGAATTTCTGTCTGTTGCCATGTTGGGAGGTGAATTTTTTTGTATGTATATATATATAATGATATATGTATGCCTGGTATGAAATGAGAAAATCTGGAGGAAGATTGACGCGCTTTTAATTTATTGGTAGTGCCTACTACAACTGTTGTTAAATACTCAACATGTATTGAGAAGCACTGCCTCTATGTATGTGTTTTTAGATGTGAATTCGGCGGCAATATTTTTTACACCCAAGGGGTGTCACGGGTTTTCTTTCCATTAATGTTTCATTTCATTTTTGTATCCGCTCTACAGTTTCTTCAACTGCACTTGGAACCGGCTAGTAGTAATGCACTTCCTGCAAGTGGTAATGGATCAATCACGCAGAAGTTACGAGTATCAAACAGCCAGCACGGCAAGGTATGTACACACATTTGTTTTATCAGTCTAGTTCTTAATAATGTTGAAATTGATTGATTAGGACCAAAAAAAAAAAAAAAGATTGATTCAATGTGCATATATGTTTTTACTTTCAGAAATCACTGGTCATGCGGATAAGAATAAATTATAAGGTGAATGACAAAGATGTTTTGGAGGAAGGGCAAATCAACAACTTTCCCCGTGGCTTGTGATGTAAATGTTTCATCGCTATTGATTGTTTTTTTTGATCTGGCGAGTTATGATTTGGACTTTGATGTGCTTCACCAAGTACCATATTTTCTCTTTATTTTCTCCCCTTTAAAGGGTAGTTCAATGTACATTAGTATAAGAAAAATTAGTGTAAACAATTCTGGAAGCCTTTGGAGGGCTTTATGTGTCAATTTTTCTCGTTGCTAAGTTTTGAGTTTTGATTTTATAATCTTAATTTGTAATAGAACTTTTTGTATTCAAGTTAAAATGTCATTTGTAATATAGATTTTAAATCGATTCCTTGGATCAGTTGAGTTTTACATGAAATGGAGTTGCTTGCAACGATATTTTGAAAATTCTTGGCCTGTTAAATTACAAAGCAGTTGGTTTTTATAAGAACTTATTTCGGCCAAGCAGTTGATCAAATACCATAAAAACAAGGTTACAAACTAGTTCTTAAGTGCTCATCAATTGTATGTTATGTTCAATTAAATTTTAAGACATTGGTCATATTCTCAGAGAAAAAGTAACTTTTAAAGGTTATTGTGCATATGAAGGTTATTACATCTTTATTAAAGGGGTAAACAATTTTCTACGTATTTATAGAAACCGAGATTCTTTGAATCAACAGACGATAAATGAATGAATTTCTCAACCAATTTCCTGGCATTCCCTCCTGCATAAGTTGATCAAATTCTGGAAAAGAGCTATCGGTGAATGCATTTGTCCCACATAAATATGAAATGACTTTACAAGATATCATCATAACTATATATATATATATATATATATATATATATATATATATATATATATATATATATATATATATATATATATATTCCTTTTTGCTTGAGTTGTATACCCAACATTCCCATTCCAAGGCCTTCTTCATTGTAGAGAGTCTCCGCGAAGTCATAATTAATCACTAAATTCTCGCTTTTGGTACATCAATCCAACACCAACAGGCTTATGATCTTATTAATCTGTATTAATTATGACATTTTCTAAATATTGTAGCATATTTTTTCGCGCATTAGTTTCAATAGCAGTGACAATCACTGGCTAATGGGACATCTACTAAATATTATTTTATTTATTTGGATGTTCTTTTATGAAACACAAGGTTTTTATTTATTTTTCACTCAAAAAAAAAAAAAAAAAAGGTTTTTATTTATTTTTTAGATAAATTCCTATCGATGTGTTTTCCCCTAGAGTTAGATTCTTAATTGTTGTCTTCGTCGAGCATGCATTACACATTACTACATCTTCCAGAATAGCAACTTTTTATTCCTATTTCCTTAATGAATTAAGCTTCTGAAAAATTGCTGCGAAAAGACATTGCATTAACATCTAAATTAAGGCCAAAAAGAAGGAAAAAAAACTTAACTGAATAGAGTATTTACTTTATACTCTATCATATATATTTATAAATCATGTGCACAGTGCAACTCAAAATAGATAGATATTCTGAAAATTAATTGAACAAATACCTCCATTCCAAGTAGGGGTGGGATCGGTACGGGTTTTCGGGAATTCGGGAAATTCGGGAACGGTATTCGGGTTTCGGGATTCAAATTTCCCTTCCCGAAACCCGTTCCGATTAGTCCTCTACCCGGTATTTCGGGTTCCCGAAAAAAATCGGGAATTCGGGAACGGGTTCGGGAAACCCATTAGTGTTGAAATTTTTAATTTTTAGTTTTTTCTAATTGGGCTTTCCATGGCCCAGAATAAAGGAAAAAATTCAGATTGGTCCATTAGTCTTGAAACTCAAGAACAAGCCAGAACTACTTCAAGTTTTGAAAATAGTCTTTTGACATTCTCTCTTTAAGCTTTGCTTTTACATACTGGCCTACGAAGATCTCGGAAGGTATCAAGCTGCAGATGTGGAGATCAGAATTTTGTAGAGCTGGATTGCTTGAATCTCAATTTCAGTCGGTGTACTTGAGGTTAGAGATAGATCTTGAGAAACAAGAGTTGAGAGTTGAGTTGTCTGAGTGTTGAAAGAATTACTTAATTTTGAGAATTGAGAATTTGGAATAAAACTTAAAAGTATAAAACGTGTTATCTATATATATGGATTATGTCATATATACCGGGTTCCCAATCGGGTAGGAACCTCTACCCGAAACCCGTACCGGTTTTTATTAATCGGGAAATCGGGTTTTCCAAAACCCGAAAAACCCACAAATTTTCATTTTTTGGGAAAAAAACCAATCGGTACGGTTCGGGTTCCCAATTCCCGATACCAAACGCCCACCCCTAATTCCAAGAGATTGTTCTTGCCCACAATAATATTCACCAAATTGCTACACAAAAGAAAAAGTAACGTAAACAATCTTACTGAATCAATGGCCAAAAAACTGCAATTATATATTATATAATGTATCGATCTAGAAATTAATTTTACTCGAAAAGTTAAAAGTTTAAGAATTAATGATGCAGTAAAATTAAGCTTGAAAGTTTGTTGAGGCATTTCATCATAACATATCATCTCCCACTTTAAATGATGGGGATATAATACAGTGGCCGTGGAAAATGCATCCAAGGCCCTAGTGAAACACAATTAAAATCCTGTACCAGAAATTAAAAAAGAAAAAAAAATTGCACATATGTAACAAGAAAGGGAAAAAGAAAAAAACAACCTTTGTAGATCACAAATTACATAAAGAGAGATGCATGTGTATTTTAAAGAAGAAAGATGTATTTATCTTTCTAAATTAATTCTAATAATACATTAACTTAACATGATGTTTTCTTTAATCATATAGATGATAACATGTTATGTCATAGATAAAAACTATTTCGTAGTGTAGTCGAATATGACCTTAATTTAATTTGGTATTATCAGTACTCCTAAATATCTTTTGGTAAATGATTTCCTATTAGATAGAGATTTTTATTTAGTTTTCATATACATCACATACGTACGTATATGTGAATCTCAGTTATCAAAAAGACTTATGTAGATTAGGGGAGTTGAGGTCACACGAGGCCCTATCATTCTCTCATAAAACTGTGTATATTCGATTATTTTTAAATTTACAAATAACATATCAAATATATATACCACATTAATTAGTATTAAGAAGTAGTAAATATTAGTGGTGTATCACAACACCTGCACCATTTTTCCATTTACTCTTATCTAATACATAATGAAACTTTCCACTTAGAAATAAATCCCTCAAAATGAGCAGAGCACCACTCTCTTGTTATTTTCTTCCAAATCCAATTCTTGAGCACATGGGCAATTGGTGGAACTGGGTGGGGTCACTTTTTTTTCATTTTTATTTGATGACGTCATTATTGAATTGAATCTACAAAAACAAGAAAATAGTCTCTCTCTAGAGTAGTGTTCATGGAGAAGAAGAGTTGGAGGTTATGTTCATGGATGGAAAGCCCACTACCCATAATGGGTATGGTATTAGCAGTAACAGCTTTAGCAGTTAACATGATTATAAGCAAAATTGCAATGTCTAATGGCACCAGTTTCTTCATCATTTCTGTTTATTCCAATGCTTTGGCTTCCCTCATTCTTTTTCCATCTGCCTTTCTCTTCAACAGGTATTTAATTTATTATAATTAGTACCCTTTTTTTTCTGCTCAAATTTTTGCTTCTTTCTTTTTTAGGATAATATATTGATATGGGTTTTTGCTTATATGATTGATTAATTATGTCTTCATTCTTGACTGACAGCTCAAAGCGCCCTCCTCTCACTTTCCCAATACTCTGCAAAATCTTCTTGCTTGCTTGCTTTGGGTCAGTAACTAAAATTCATCTTTAATTTCTATTTATATATAAATCTTTTTTAATTTTATCTTCATGCTAGTTGATTATATATTCTTATTTTTGATTAAGTTGTACTTTTCTTTAGAATCGAATGGGAATAAACACAAGATAACTCCCCTTGTGTGGTTATGCAAAAAATGCACGAAACTATCTTGTATGATGGGGAATTTGTGGAATATTTACAGGGCGTTTTATGCAATAAACATTTCACATTGTAGTTTTGTGCAAATTTTGCATAACACAAGGGCGTGTCTTGCATTTTTCCCCAGTCAAATAATAGGAAGTTGGTGAAGAACTTTTGAAGGGTTGGTTAGCTCAAACTGATTAAATGGTAGTTGTTGAAAAAGGAATCTTTGAGTAGGTGAAGAAGGTTTGATTAATTCAAACTGATTAAGTTATCATGTTGTGCAGTAGGCCAAATTGAATTTTGTTTTGTTTGAAATACAATTTTAGGACTGATTGGGAATAATTTAAAAATACAAATTTAAGTAGGCAGCTAAGTTGGATTTTGTTACAAGGCCAAGTTGGGTTTTGTTTCCATTTATATTTATCCACCTTAGTGCAAATTATTGGGATTGAAAGGAATTAACTTAAAATACAATTGAAGAGTTCCTATAGCTTCGAAAATTAAGTGTTACGATGAAATTAATATAATGAACTTTATTTCATGGTATTTCAATCTAGAATGTAATATCAAGTTATCATTGATGGACAGTAAAAAAATTCTTCAAAGTCATATTAGGATTGGTATTGACTGAGGAAATCAAATAGTAGCAATGTTTTTGAAGTCACTCAAGAATTATCTCGTTAATTTGTTGATAATAAACAAGCTTGCAATTTAATTTGGACCCTTAATTAATAACGTTATCGACATTGTATCAGATGCTTAGCAGACATTGGCAGTTATGCTGGCATAAAAAACAGCTCTCCAACACTCGGAACAGAGTTACTGAATCTCGTTCCTGGTTTTACTTTCATACTTGCCGTCATTTTCAGGTTATAATCTTCTCATCTATTAAATTTACGTGAATGGTGTTGATTTTATAGCTTCTACATCATTTTCAAATTTATTGAACCGACTGAATTATGTGTAGAATGGAAGGACTAAACTTGAGACGATCAAGTGACATAAGTAAGTGTTTGGGAACTCTTATTTTGATTGCTGGAGCGTCTATTGTGACTTTATACAAAGGACCAGAAATCTTGAATAAAACACACCCCGTGGACCCTCATGCCCTTCTTTCGGCATCAAAACAAAATTGGGCCCTTGGAGGAAGTTTGCTCGCCTTTGCTGCTTTCTCGACTGCAGCATGGTCCATAGTTCAGGTTCGACTCTTTCAGGAGTTGAAAAATTAAATATGATAAAAATGCAAATGACTTTATTTCTTCCATTTAAAATGTAGACTTCGATTCTCAAGATTTACCCATCGGAGATGGCCATAATGGCACTTTACTGCCTCTTTGTGACTACACAGTCGTCAGTAGTTGCTTTGATTGCAGAAAAAGATTTAGATGCTTGGAAACTTCAAGCGGAGATGGGCTTAGTTGCTGTAGTATATGCGGTAATCAGTACTAGATTAAATTCAAATTTTTTAACCTTGACTTTAATCAAATTCAAGAACTAACTTAGAACCTTTTTTTTTTTTCGATGCAGGGAATCATAAACATAACATTTCGACTCTACATGATGACATGGTGCCTTTCTAGGAAAGGACCACTTTTCGTTTCTTTGTTTAATCCTTTGACTATTGTTGTTTCAGTGGTAATTGGTGTCATCTGCTTTCAAGAAGTTCTGTACTTGGGAAGGTAAGAATTGAGTCTTTCTTTCTCCTTCTTCTTTGCAGTTCCGCCTTTACATGGACTAATCGATCAAATTTTATTCTAGCGTGGTTGGTGCATTGATACTAGTTATTGGGTTCTATGCTGTTATTTGGGGAAAAGCTAAAGCAAGCAAGATGGATAAGAATTCTCAAGTCGATAATACTAGTAATGTTGAATCTACAAGCCATGAGGTTCCTTTATTGCAAGACATAATCGAAGAAGTATAACAACTGGTCGATTTTAAGGTTTTTGTCCTCGGTTGCGATTTTGTGGTAAAAGAACGAACATTGTACTTAGCTTGAATCAATTTGGTTTCATTGAAGATATTTACAAGATTGAATATCTTCATATTTTGATTTTATTGTAATATTTGTGAGTGATGTTCCAACTTATTTTTCTTCATATTTTTGCACATGTTTATAATACTGTATAAAATTTGGGAGAGTAAATAAAATCTTTCTTTTCTTACTTCATATTAAGGCGTCACCTACTTGCTTGTGTCTATGTAATTAAATATTTCATAAACATATTTCTAATAGAAGTATAGAACCATAATATATAATCTAGCATATATTAACTCTTATATAATCGGATTATATAAAATCATAAAAACTAGTAAGAAATATTTAATTGGATCAAAATAGTCCAAAAACACTTCAATCAACACGAACTAGGAAATAATAATTAAGAGGTTGTAGAAGCAATATTTTATAAGACAGTACTTCTGAGGTAGTTTACAGTACTGCATACAATATTACTCGGTAGTCTTCTAAGATACAACAGTCTTTGATCAATTGTTGTTTGCAAGAAGAAAAAAGTCACGGGCGAGTTGGAACAAATAGAATTCGACTTTGAAAAATATAAAATAAGAACTTAGAGGGAGAAAATTTTATTTTCTGCTTATGTTTATTGGGTCAAAATTGACCAAATTATTCTCCTTTTTATAGTCGTAAAAATATTTTTCCACAAAGGACACAATATTTCCATCCAAATGGTGCATCTTCAGACCGAACATACACAACTCTTCTATTAACTTATTTCATTCAATTATAAAAACACCAATACAACTCTATCATGGAGAAGGAAAAATTATTAATATTTATTAGATGCTAGCTATAAAAGTATAAATCAACTTGATGATAGGTTTTGATCAATTATTGAAATTGTATAGGGTATTAAATTCTAAAAAGAGAAATATGAATAATATACTTGAAAATGTGAAAAATCTGAATACAGAAAAGGGATATGGGATTAGTATGGGCACGGCAATTCTCAATGCAACTTGATAACTCGAGTCGTGTTTGAATTTACTTGAGTTAGGGTCAACTTAGGCCGACTCAGTATTGTTAAGCTTACAAATTGTAGATCCAAATTGCAATTGGGTTTTCTACAATTCTATTTGTTATGAAATTAATTTTAAAGAATTAAGCAGCCATGACTTGGTATTTTATTTTATCAAGAAAAAATAAGTTTATTTTTTGATAACCCAAATAACTAGGACACCTTACCAAATCCATACTCATTCAATGAGATAATATAGTTGATCATTGTTTGTTATGAAAATAATTTAAAAGGAAATACAAAAGAAACCATATTACAATAACCTGAAAAGTCAAGATACTGGATTGTAGTTACGTAAACGAAAGTAAGGTGACCTAACTTGGGTGCAACTAATTTAATCTCAATTTATAAATTATAACTAATATAATCAAATCGAATTATAACTATGTCATCACTAATTTAATTGAACTAGAAAAGTGCACGTACGTTGTACGTGTCTAGTTTTAATTTCATAGGTTTTTTTCATAAATTAGTGTCATTTTTATGTCATACAATATTGAATAGTTGTAATAAAATATATAATGATTACTGATTTAGTCATTACATTTAATAAAATTGGTTCCAAAATAAGATCATAAAAACATTATCTAGTGCATTCCATAATAGTAATTTTCATGTCAAGTTTATCCATTATTCACCAATGACACATGTTTCATCTGTTTCTTCATAAATTTTATCGATTTCACGAGCATTTTTTCTAACTGGTTTCACCACTTTTTTCACCAACTTCACCAGTGTTTACTAATTTCACCCGAAGTTTCATCAGTTCATATGTTTTCACTGTTTAATTTTTTTTATCTAGTTTTCCTCTTTTTAATCGATTATACATTTTTCATTATTTTTTCCTTTTTTTCGATTTTTTTCAATTTAAACAATTTTTTTTCAATTTCACATTGTTTTTGTCGGATAAATTTTAACTCGTTTTCACCTATTTCATTAATTTCACATGCTATTCACCTAAATTTTTCATTAATTAAACATGTTTTCATCGATTTCAAGCTTTTTTCACTAATTTTATTCGTTTCTTTATAAATTTCACCCAAACTTTCATCGATTCTTATGTTCTCATTATCTAAATTTTGTTTACCCGGTTTATTTTTTTCAGCGATTTATCCCCTTTTTTTTATCGGTTATAATATTTTTCATTATTTTCTCATTTTTGGTCGATTTCTTTGGTTTTTCCTTCAGTTTAAACCAATTTTTCATCGATTTCACCAGTTAAACTCTTTTTTAACTGATTTCACTCGTTTTTACCATTTTAACCCGTTTTTATCTATTTTTCATATTTTTTTCCACTAATTTCACATGTTATTCACATGAATTTTTTATTGATTAAATATGTTCTTACCAACCTTACGTTTTGACCGATTTTATCCTTTTTTAACCAGCTTTACCCAATTTTATTGGATTTAACTGATTTCATCATTTTTCTTAGAAATTCTATTATTTTCATCGATTTCACATATTTCCACCAACTTTGCCTTTATTTTAATTGATTTTACCCATTTTCATCCATTTTTCACAAATTTTATCCCTTTTTTTTTATCGATTTCAAATGTATTTAAGATTTCACATTCATTTTTTTCATTGGTCTAAGGTGCACATACGTTGTACATGTCTATTTAATTTCTGTGGTATTTTGTTGTAAATCAGAGTAAAATTAACTTCATTGTGTCATAAAATAGCATATATAAATGACTGTTATTCAATATCTTAACTTGACCATGGGTATTTTCATCGATTTCTTTAGTTTTTTTCGGTTCAAACCGTTTTTCAAATGGTTGGACATTTTTTTTGTTGGTTGAACTTTTTTCATTTTATTGATTTCATTTATTCTTACTAGTTTAACCAATTTTCACATGTTTTCTCCGACTTTAGCATTTTTCACCTATTTTACCCGATTTTCACATATTTCATCAATTTTTATGTAATTTCGTCGTTTCACTGATGTCATTCATTTTTTTCGCGAATTTCATTTGAATTTTCATCGATTTCACATGTATTTACCGAATTTTCAACTCAAATAATTATACATCTTCAATTACTTTTAATTACTTTTAAGTATATCTCAAATTATTTCACTTACCTTATCATTTCAAAGATATTTATTTACCGATCTAAGCCATTTCACTTATTATATTAATTAGTTTAATTCAATTTTCATTGATTCTTACTGGTTTTATATTTTTTACTGATTTACTCGTTCTTGTTCAATTATAACCTATTATCCATCGTTTTTCCTATTTTTCATCGATTTCTTTTGTTTTCTCCTATTCAAAAAAAAAAAAAAAAAAGATTCTACTGATTTCGTTCATGCTGTTTTTGCTAGTTAGTTTTTTTCTTTCTAATTTCACTTATTTTTATCAGTTTAACTTATATTTCACATGGTTTTTTTTTTAACAATTTCACTTGAATTTTCATTGATATCACATTATTTTACAGATTTTGACCTTTTTTCAGCGATTTAACCCATTCTTCATATATTTCACTCATTATTCATTGATTTCACTGATTTGTTTCTCATTTTTTCATAAACGTCACCCGAAATTTCATCGATTTTACATGTATTTATCGATTTTACCGGCACTTTTATTACCGATTACACCCAATTTTTCACTTCCTTCACTAGTGTTCATAAATTTCATGTAGATCGATTTCACATGTTTTTATCAATTACATAAAATTTATTAGATCGATTTCACCAATTTTCATCCGTTTATTAACTTATTTCACACGTTTTTCTCGAAATGATTTTCATGAAAATTTGTGGTAATGTTTCTCATGTCAAATAAAGATTACTTAGTTCATTAAGCATAGGCATTTTTGTTCATTCATAGGCAAGATGCGATTCTATTTTAACATAATTTATGATATTTAAGAGAATTTGATTTTTTTAAGAAGTGACATATTGTACTAAATCTTTAAATGAAACAAATAATATATTTTACAACTATTCAAAATAATAGTCTTTATTTTTATTTTTATGTGTTATAGGAGAACAATAATGAAATTGTAAAAGTGATTTAGGAGTTAATTTCTTAATTATTGGAGTTAATGTAAGAAATAACTATAATAAGACTTCATATCTAATTTGAATATATTTTTGTTTTTCTTCCATATTCATGGTGCTTGATTAGAATGCAAGGAAGTCACAAATTTTCTTAAAATATTTTCCTACCAAAGTTTTGATGAGAAAATTTAAGGAAAATTCATGTCTAATTATATTTTATTAATATATTTTACAACTTGAATAAGGATATTTTTGTCTTCACAAAAAAAGAAAAAAACTTAAAATATTCACACTTTTAGTAGTAGTATAGATATAGAAGTATAGATATAGATATAGATATAGATATAGATAGATAGATATAGATATAGAATAGATATAGATAGATAGATATAGATATAGATATAGATATAGATAGATATAGATTTATAGAAAAACTAATAAACTAAATTAGACAAAAACATTTTAATCGATTCTAATTTTTTTTTGGAGAAACACGATAAAATTTCATTCATACAAGCTCAGAGGAAACAATGTTCGAAATAGAATAAGGTAAAACATTAGACGAATAAGAGATAACATGAGATAATCTAGCAATTTCGTGAGCCACTCTATTCCCTTCTCTGCCGACATGTTGTGCTCTAAATTGTCTGAAAGTCCCAGCCAAAGTTTTTAAATCGGAAATAATATTACCATAATCCGCACAAGATTCTGAACTCTCTTTGATTGCTCCTATCACTACGCTCGGGTCGCCCTCAATAATAATAGACTCCCATGGATGAGTACACGCGAACTCCACCGCCTAAAGGGCAGCCTTAGCTTCGGCAGTGAGGGGGTCAATAGGTTGTCGCACGCAAATAGAAGACCAAGCAATACAAACTCCCGTAGCAGATCTTGCAACAACTCCCAATCCACAAACTCCCAATTCTGAATTGACTGAAGCATCAAAGTTAATTTTCACACTATTTGCATTAGGTGGCTGCCATCTAGGTGGACTTCTAGTACTGCTGATCTTTGAATTCAACACACTTGTTGTTGCTTCTTTTAATTTAGACCAATAATTCTGCACGAAATTAGCCACTTCCATTGCACAAGGATCAGTCCCCTCGAAGATAAATTTGTTTCTGCAGTGCCAAATAGCCCAACACATTAAAACATAGCGCTCAAACGTAGGCACATCCGATTTTGATTGCATTTTTCGGAACCAGTCAAACACGGTATTCTCAGAGCAGCCATAGGTAGACCATGATATATTACTAACAACCCACACCTGCCTCGAAAAACAGCACAAAGCAAGGCAGTGAAGAACATCTTCGGTCTCATTGTTACAGAAAACACATCTATCAATCTCTGTCATTTTACTCAAGAGTTAGAAGGGCTCATGGCAAAGTTTTCGTGGAAGAGCACTAATGGATGTGGTATACACTGGACTAGATGGAAGAAACTTTGTGTTAGCAAACAGTTCGGTGGTTTAGGCTTTCGAGATCTCGAGTCATTTAACTCGGCTCTACTAGCAAAGCAGCTTTGGCGACTTCTTGAGAATTCTGGGAGTCTCTTGAGCAAAATTCTGAAGGCGCGTTATTATCCAAGTACGGATGTCATGGAGGCCACCCTTGGGTCTAATCCCTCATATACTTGGCGATGCATTTATGGAGCTAAGCATTTACTTGAAGCGGGTCTTAGGTGGAGAGTCGGTAATGGCACAAAAATTTTGGTGTGGGCTGATAAATGGCTTCCTCGCGAATCTACTTTTCAGCCAACTACTTCTCGCGGCAATCTTTCAATCAACATGAAGGTTTGTGAACTGTTGAATCCAGTTTTAAGCCAATGGGATGAAGGCCTAAATAAAGTCATATTTAATGATTACGATGCTAGGTATATTCTCTCGATTCCGCTTAGGGCTGTAATCGAGCCGAGTAGTATCGAACGACACACTATTCAAGTTTGGTTTGATTTTTATCGAGCTTGAAATTTTATGTTTGAGTTTGGTTTGATTTTCAATCGAGCCGAGCCCAAACGAGCTTTTATCGAACGAGCTCGAGCCGAGTATCGAATAGCTTGATATTTTACATGTATTTTTTTAATTTTTAGCTTATCGAGTCGAGCTCGAGCCGAGCTTCAAAAGTTATCGAACGAAAAAAGATGCTCAAGCTTGTTTGATTAGTGTGACGAACCGAGCTCAAACGAGCTTTTATCGAACGAGCTCGAGTCGAGTATCGAGTAGCTTGGTTTGATTTCAGCCCTAATTCCGCTAACGAACAGCACTAATCTTGACTGTAGAATCTGGCACTATAACAAGAATGGGATCTTTTCGGTAAGGAGTGCGTATCATCTTGCGGTTAAAATTGCTCCAGAAAATCAGAGTGCAGCTGAAAGTAGTACGAGTTCAAGCTCTACGGGCGAGTGGAAGTGGCTTTGGAAGATTAATCTGCCTAGTAAGATCAAGATATTTGTATGGCGGGCTTGTAAGGATTTTCTTCTAATCGATTCTAATTTTAAGGAGTACTATATTTAGTATTCATTATGTCAAAAACATTCTTCTATGTCGTTTTTTAAGAGAATTCTTCTATTTCTTAAACTATATATATTTGGTAAAAAAAATTAACTTTTTAAATTAATTTTATATTTTTAATTTCCACATTTTATCGAACTGGTCGATCTAACATGATCCGATCCAGTCAGATCCAATAATTATAGTATGGAAACGTGACATACCCCAACCTCACAATATCAATCGTGTCATTGATAAGAAGAGTTTTTTACAAGTTATCTTCCTATGATATACCTGGACAATTTACCTCCTTTGTAACATGGAAAAATAGACAATTTACCTCCGCGTGATTTCAAATAATGAGCAATTGATCTCCTTCATCGTGGAAGTGTTGCACACACGCTATATAATGCGACATTGACTTAATTTTCATGTGAAAATGACCAATTTATCCCTACATTGACAGTATATTCACTTTGCTTTAACCCTATGATATGCATCAATATACACTTTACCTCCCGTGATATGCGTAAACGAACATTATATCTCCTTATGATATTGCATAATGAGATTTTTACCCGGTTGTAAAAATGTAATAAAAATATAAAAATAAAAAGGGACGAATGTATTTTAAGGTAAAGTGTTTATTAAAAATAAGCACATGGATATTAATTGCTATTAATTAAAGTAGTCACACTCACACCTACTAACAAAGAATATTAGTATAATAGTAATACTCGACTTGTGGTAAACTGTTAATCAGACAGAGTCAGCAATATCATTCAAAATCTAAGCTTTATTCTGCAAATTATTCCAAGGGATTTCTGCGTAAAGAAGTTTATTTGGGAATTAGTGTGGTTGGTAAGAAATGGCAGTGAATGAGCAGCGGCCATGGATCCAAACCTCACTTCCTTTTGTAGGGATGACGTCAGCAGTGGTAGCTTTAGCCTTAAACGCAATAATAAGCAAAATGGCCATGTCCAAAGGCACAAGCTTTTACATATTGTCTGTTTATTCAAATGGTTTGGCCACTCTTATTCTTGTACCCACTGCCTTCCTCTTCCACAGGTACTCTACTTAATTATGACCCTTTTATTTTCTTTGTTTTTGTTTTAAGGTTTTATCTTTTTTCTATGTTTGTGGGTAATTTTGACTTTTGGCAGGTCAAAGCGCCCCCCATTATCATTCCCTGTTCTCTGGAGAATTTTCTTGCTTGCTTCTTTTGGGTTAGTGGAAGTAATTCATCTTCCATGTGTTATTGTTTTAATTTACTCAACTTCGCTACAAGATTGCTGTTCTTTACATTGTAGGATGTGGTCATTGTTTCATGATATTTTATTGGAAGAATGGAAAAGAAAACAAAACATAGTTACATGGTGGAACTCTTAGATATTTCAACATTTTTGCTGTCAAAATTTTGTTGGAGATCAAATTACTTGACATAGAAAGGGAGTCCTGTTTAGGACCCAGGATTATTATTTTAGGCTTGTTCCAGTTTGCTTGCAGCGTTGATTATGGGTGTCTTCGAGGTTCCATTCTCAAATGTGAATCAAGAAAACATGATGTAGGTTGGACTTGGATATAAGTTTTTACAAACTTCATGCCACCTTAATTACCAAGTAATCAAATCCAAGCTGTCCAAAAGATAATTTGTTACACTTAATACACTCTGACTTTGCATTTGTAGTTTTTTTAGGCATATACATCAGTGGACATTTTGTTGCAATTTCGAAGGTTTGACTTCAGAACCAATGCACCAAAAGGGGAAAACCGGAAAAGACCACCAGTTGAAAATATTATTAGAGTTTATTGCTTGTCAATGTCACAGAAGTGAATAGATTTGTGATGGCCTTAAGTTCCTATAACAATCTGTTTGAATGCTTTGTGCATGAAACAATGCTAATTATGTTTAACGATTTTCTTTGTAGATGTTTTGCGGAGCTTGGCAGTTATGCTGGCATAAACTACAGCTCACCAACACTTAGTACAGCCATGTTGAATCTTGTGCCAGCATTCACATACATTCTTGCCATTATTTTCAGGTTATTTCCTTTTAATACTAGCGTTCATTCAAGTTAATTACAAAAAGTGTGTATATGTTACCTTCCTACTTGGCTTCCATTGATTCAAAATAGATTGTTTATAATAGGATGGAAGAAGTAAATTGGAGAAGATTGAGTACAATTTCTAAGTCCGTGGGTACTATAGTTTCAATCTTGGGGGCATTTATAGTGACTTTCTATAAGGGACCGGCTATACTTAATACTCCATTAATAACTTCTGGATCTTCTACGCAACTCTACTTGCCATCGACACAAAATTGGGTCTTGGGCGGAGTTTTACTTGCTTGTGCCTCTTTTGCTACTTCATCATGGTGCATATTACAGGTTTGGCTTCAGATTTAACAAACTCATTGACGTACATAAGTTGCAGAGATTTATTTAAGTATTATTGTTTCTTATTTTTCTTGCAGGCCTCGATACTGAAGATGTACCCATCTGAGATGGTCGTAGTTGCTATTTACTGCTTTTTCGTGACCATCCAATCTTCAATGGTTTATCTGATTGCAGAAAGAGATGTAACTGCTTGGAGAATTGAAACAACTATTGGATTAACTGCTATACTATACTCGGTAAGAAAACGGCATGTTTATGTGGGATAATTTTGTAAACGCAGTTATATGATTTATTTACTATGAGTTAGGATAATTTTGTTACACAATTTCGTTCATTTTGGAAAAAAAGGAACTAAGAATGCAGCAATACATGTTCCACTTCATATGATAATATGAAGCTACTGATGTAAGAGTAAATTAAATATCTGTCAACTAAAAATTAATTAATGCATAACAAGTACTTAGGAAATGTGATTTTACATTTATGTTAATATGTTAAACTATTATATATGCAGATAAATCTGAAGGTTATTCATTGAACTCCAATTTGTAGATCAAGTGTATTCTCTATAACTACAATAGCTAATTCTTATTTCCTATTAATGCAAAATGTCCAAAGAAGTTGTATAGACTATATTTTGTATGCGTGTGCAAATTTATTTATTCACGTGATTTGATGGATCTTATGTGCAGGCAATCATCAACATAGCATACAGGCTCTATGTGACCGCGTGGTGCCTTTGGAGAACTGGTCCACTTTTCATTTCACTGTTTAAGCCGTTGACGATTGTGGTTGCTGTTGTTATCGGTGTCATCTTTATGAAAGAGTCTCTCTACCTTGGAAGGTATTTATTGGATCAAATTCAATTCTTTCTGTTCATTTATTCATGCGAAAAGAATTGTTATAGTACTCTTTAGGAGATACATACATACTTATTTGCGTAAGTTTTGGTTTCAGTTTGGTTGGGGCAATGGTATTGGTGATTGGTTTCTATGCTGTGGTGTGGGGAAAATCTCAAGAAAGGGTTATAAATAAAGCAACAGAGGCTTCAGCCCCCTTGTTACAGGAGAATGTTGAACAACTAGTATAAGTTGAAGGGTTCATCAGTCACACATTTGTTGAAAGTAAAGTGTAAATACTTTATTCCCAGTGAATCTCGTAATCTAAATAACTCAAGTTTTCTCTTTTGCGATGGATGTGTATGTTCCTTATTAGCATTATCCAAATTAAAGTCTATGTGCATCTGGCTAGGGCGTATGTTGGCTAAGAAAGTGCCCAAGCAAGTATACATGCATGTATATGATCGAATGGGGAACGACTGTGAAACTAAGATGAATAAGAAGACGATAAAGAGGATGACAGGATAACATATTCTTCAATGCCAACATGAAAATAAGTTTGTAATGATATAAGTAATATTGTTTGTCAAAACTATTCTTTCAGCTTGCTTGCTTTCTTTCATGGTTTGATCAGAAGTACTTCTTACTTAATAAGAGTGAGGCGAGCCCTTAAATGAAGAATACCATTAATGAAGTAAGGGCTGTCATCAGCTATAAATGCAGCCCACGGGACACTGACCAAGGTCCGGCAACCATATGCCTTCTCTCCAGTAAATGTAGCTGTAGTTCTGAATTTGCTCACAAACTTGTCTCCTCTCCCCAATCCAAACTCGTATTCAACTGTAAGTTCGCCATTTTCTTCTTCTGATCCCTTATTTCTCATACCCAGAAGTGCAACCAACAAAGGATTTTTTCCGTCCGAGTTGCAAACGGTAGACAAGCGAAATCTTTGCCCGCCAAATTCAAAATCATGCGAATAGACCCGACCAAGGAAGTAGGGATTTGTCCGTTTAATCTCAAGATAAACAATACACTCTTGAAGAGGCTCTTCAAACTCAACCACCTTCACTGGATGATATTTGTACAACCGATGGGCACCCACAAGTGAAATACCATGTCGACGTGATAATGATGATGATGATTCACCCCTAATCATGAAAGACAGAGCATCCGTAACAATCTCGGATGCGAGTAGAGGGTCAATGTCCTTGCAATCCAGGAGTTTCTTCAGCTTTACGACAGTCATGCATGGGAAGCGAATCAAACCAAGTAGACTAGATATTAATATTCTTCGTCTTTCTTTCAGTACTGGGTAATGTGTTCGTGCCCACTTCATCACTAAATCATATACTGCATTCTCTGATTCTACTTGTAGATCGTCACTCGATAGAACTGCCTCGATACCAGCTAAAGGCAGATTAAGAATCTCTTCCTCAAACCTGCAGCAGATAGATAACAAGTCAAGATTATTTATTTCTACAGCTAACGTCACTGAATAGAAAAATAATACGGAGTACTATAAGTGATTTGAACAAACCTGATTATTCATTAAAAAGAATAAAAAGAGAGCTGGGAATTTACTTGCTTATGTCTTTGAAATGTGAAGCTAGGAAGAGCTTAGCAGCATCTACAAGCTGCTGAACTGGATCACCCTTTAAACTAGTCGATGGAATAGTATCCAAATAGAGCAAGGCTGACTCACATGTCATTGGTAAGTTCCGCAATAATTGGCTACAATACCTCGTCAATTTGTCAGCAGCCACTAAAACATTCAGCAAAGCAGATGGTGTGGTTCTTGGTAGGGTACTGATATTCGTAAAGCTGTTCAACAAATCCACGAGCCTGACAACTTCCTCTACACACCACCGGCATAGACACAGACAGACAGACGATTGTCAATTGAACGTGTTCTTTAAAAAAGGGCAGTGACACAAGTTTATGTGGAATAATGGAACAAGATAAAATTATTTATCCTCTTTTCATGGATATATATATATATATATATATATATATATGATAATTATTTCTCCTCTTTTCATATATTTTATCAAAAATCCCTATAGACATAATTAGCTAAGTCAAAGTTTTTGACCATCTATCAGCAAACACAAGTAAACAAACCTGCAAAAAAAATGGAAGATCTCATTAACCTAGTAGGGCAGAAGCTAATACATATTTACAGCAAAGAACTACACTACAGACTACAGTGTGTTTTTATAATAATCCAACAAAAATATAATATTGGTGAGTGTGTTTTATAATATGCATACAAGTCTATTCCAAATGATGACTCCTTTGTGGTTTTATCCATCTCTACTATGAAATTATTGTGACCTAAAGAACCCATTCACACAATAAACAATCAAAATCTATACTACAATGCTCAAACATAAAATTAAATAAAACCCTAACAAATAAATTGCAATAATTTAACAAACCATTAGCATTGTCATCACGGCGGCGCATCGGACTACGCGCCGAATCGTCAAGACATTCATCCAAGTCGGATACGGGCCCGTGTATGGGTAGGATCTCTATTCGGCGAATCCCATCAGAACGATTGGCGTCATCCGTTGACCCGCTACCAGGATAGCTTGCGGACTCCATTGATATTCTGATTTTCACGATTTCTTGGTGAGAAGAAACGATGTTGTGGAAGAGAAAGAAAGAACGTAAGTTAAATTAAATAATTTTTTTTTTTAGGACAAAAACCTAAGTTAATTTAACGAGTAAATTTTGTAAACTATTGTAAAAATTTCAATTTATACAACCTTCGATGTTTTTTCCCAATTACCCTAATCTTTGCTAGTTTTCAGTTAAACGGTTAAACCCATATTTAAGTATGCTAAATCATAATCATGTGTGCTCTGGGTAAATTACATAGTTTCATAAGGAAATATTTAATTATAAAAAAAATATTCTATTGGATATTATGAAAAATTCCCCTAAAGTTAGTCACCATCTTATAATTGACCCTTTATCACTGAAAAATTCTAATTTTGTCCCTAGTAGTTATTTATAATGTTTGTAATATATTAAAAAATATTAAAATTTTGATGTTAATAGTAATATCTCATAAATTATAAATTTGATAATTATATATTACCTCCAAAAAATTAAAATATTTATATAATTGCAAATAAATTTCCACAAATACTAAAAAAATCTTATTTTTACCTCCAAAGAGCTCCTTGGGTAGAAATTATTTAGTGTAACTAATGCACCACGTCATCAAGTACACGTGGTGCAATCCACCAATACACTTGGGATATGTGGAGTTATAATCCACATCATCCATGTTCTGGCAATGTGAACACAATTTTTCGAAACCCTATTTTTTGAAAACATGACCAGAATATGGGGTGAAACCTTGGTTGTCTAAAGCTAGACCATCTTTACATAATACAACAATAAATCAAATATTTGAGTTTTAAAATTCATAACTTTAATTTAACAAACCAGTATAATTTTGATTCAAGGTCGGATTTGGATCCACGTAGTATATCGATTAGGAGTACCCCCATCAAAGCTATTGACATCGGGTGACCCATTAGTAGAACAATTACCCGACTATAATATGTATAAAATTATAATTTAATGTATATCTAGATAGGATTTTATTTTCATATTAAAATATTAATAAATGATGTTGAATTTAAGGATGAAATAAATTTATGATTTCATTGTTGAAAATATTAACATGTAAATATTTAATCTTTTTTCTTCTCATTTCTCACTGCACACATAATCAACAAACTAATTATTCATAATCTATAAAAAAAAAAAAAAAAAAATGAAGAAAGAAGCTCCCCCAACCCACCCAGTCACCACCGCATGTACCTCGGCCTGCCAACTACGACCTGGAATGAGAAGTCAGATCATTGTCGGCTTGGGTTCTTTGACTATGATGACTTAGATTTCTCCTAGATAAAATTGGTCCAATAATCTAAACAGGCTGGCAAATAAATTTTATCTCACAATTTTTAAATCTGAAACAATTTCAGTCTAATCTAGGTCGAATTGTAAAAATTGGCATGAGCTAGCCTAGCAACACCTACGAGCCAAGTGCTAGAAAACTATCCAGGTTCTAATAAAATTTAATCGAACCGATCCATCAGGTAGATCCCTCGATTGGGTCTTAAAATCACTTTCCAAACTGAAAACTCCACATCAGATTCCAAGTAACAACATTTCACTACACATTCATACAAGTGAAGATCAAACTTGAGAACCCATCAAAGAACTTCAGATTCTTACATGGATTACTGGTCTGAGAAAATGAAGTTGCTGGAGAATGAAGCGACGCCGTATGTGGGCATGGTACTAGCTTCAATTGCTCAGGTGGGTCTAATAATAATAAGCAAAAAAGCAATGGCTAGTGGAATGACTAACTTCACCTTTGTTGCATACTCCAACGCTCTTGCCTCAATTCTCCTTCTCCCTTTATCTCTTCTTATCCATAGGTATTTCAATTAATCAATTTGGAATGTGAAAGTCAAGCCCATTTACAAATAAATATTTGATGATTTGTGGTTACTTTGTGACAATATTGCAGGTCATCAGACAGGCCTCCACTCACTTTATTGCTTCTTTGTGGGTTCTTTTCATTGGGTTTTCTTGGGTATGTTACTTCCCTGCATATATATGATTGATAATTAATCTGTGAAACATCTAATTTGGAGAAATTCAGGATGCTTCTTTAGAATTGATGTATGTTAGAGATAGGTTTAATTTGGGTTCAGAAAGAAAGATGATGGTCTTGATTGCACTATTTTAATTTTTAAGTATTGGATTTTGGTAAGGTTTCCTGATATAGATAGAGGAATATTAGAATTCACCACTTGGATTGGGCTAAGCCCACTTACTTGGCTTGAGCCTAACTCAACCTCAAAAGCTAGCTTGTAAGGTGAGGATTGCCCAAGTCCTTATAAGGTGGACTTAACTATTGTTTTCAACCAATGTGGGACAATTAGTCTCAATACTCCCCCTTCACGTGTGGGCGGGCTGAATGTGTGGGTGAAACAAGCCCAACACGTGACATATTAAAGCCCAACCTTACAGATTGCGACATGTGGGCCCCAACACACGAATAATGATCGTCCAGGACTTTGTTAACTGGACGAAGAATGACAACCCAGGCCTTTGTTATCTGGGGGAAATGTGTGGGTGAAGAATAAATCCCATCATGCGCGCAAGGAAGAGCCCATCACGGAAGGAGGTGGCCCACTTCAACCTGGGGCTCTGATACCATATTAGAATTCACCACATGGATTGGGTTAAGTCCACTTACTTGGCTTGAGCCTAACTCAACCTCAAAAGCTAGCTTATAAGGTGAGGATTGCCCAAGTCCTTATAAGGTGGACTTAACTATTGTTTTCAACCAATGTGGGACAATTAGTCTCAATAAGGAATCCAAGAAGTCAATTTTCATTTTTTTTCTGAGGCTATATTTGGTTTGTCGATTTTAGTGAGTAAAACGTTGAAAAAATGTTTTTGTTGCATCAAATGAAAGAACATTGAGCTTCGTTGTTGTTCATTTTCATTTTCTGATCATTATACTCACAGATATGCAAGAAACAAACATAGCCTTAATTTTTACTCGAGTGCAGGTGCTCAGCCCAGCTGACTGGGTATACCGGGATCAATTACACTTCAGCAGCATTTGCCTCAGCAATGCTTAATCTTATTCCCGGGTTTACCTTTGTACTTGCCCTCATTTTCAGGTGTTCTATTTCTCCTCCTTTTCTTGGACTCCTATGGTTTCGGAATGTAAAAATAAAGGGAAGAAAACTTGCTTACATTTTTAGGTTGTGTGGTTTTTAGGATGGAAAAGCTAGCTTGTAGAAGTTTGAGTTTTCTGGCAAAAGCAATTGGAACTGTAGTGTCGATTTCTGGTGCTTTTATAGTTACTCTGTACAGAGGTCCTCAACTCATGACTCTACAATCATCATCAAAGCTACATTATCATCTATATTCTTATAATAATAATGATATATCACAATCAAGCTGGATAATTGGAGGATTATTCCTTGCAGTAGATTGTGCAGCTTCTTCAGGCTATATAATTGTACAGGTAACACTCTATAAGAAACGATAATTAAGAGAAAGAGAAAATGAAGCAAAGTAATATTTTCATTTACATTTACGAGTATTTCTTTTACAGGCAATAATTCTTAGGAAATACCCAGCAGAGCTGATTATAGTCTTCTTTTACTGCTTTTTTGCCGCTATTTTATCCACGGTGGTTTCTCTGATTGTTGATAGAGATCTAAGTGCTTGGGCATTACAACCTAATATCAGATTGATTGCTGTTTTGTACTCGGTAGGCGAATAAATCAGCTGTTCTTTCTAATGCAACATGATTTCTTAATATAGATTTAAAATACTTATCTCCAAATCCTCTTATGAAACATCGCAGTTCTCTCATAAACTTCTCATTCACTAAATTTGATATGTTACATTGCAGATATATAATCAAATGAACCTTTTTTTTTTTTTTAATTTTCCAATGTGTATAATTGAAATCACTTCTCCTGTTTTTTCTAGGGAGTTTTTGGTTCTGCGTTTCAAGTAAGCGTAACTACGTGGTGTCTACACAGAAAGGGTCCTCTTTTTGTTGCGATGTTTCATCCGTTAGGCATAGTAATTGCAGCTGTATTGGGTATTATTTTTTTGGGAGATATTCTGTATCTTGGAAGGTAAAGTGCATGCTATTTCTTTCGTGTTTCTCCAATAAAATGCATCTTTTTTCATACCGGTTGTCCGTCAGAAGTTTAATGAATTAACGAGCCTTTTAAATTTTGTGCAGCTTGGTGGGTTCGATTATTATTGTGATCGGGTTCTACTCTGTGATGTGGGGAAAGGCAAAAGAAGTGAAGGTTATTGACAACAGTACTTTGGCTGAAAGTTCTGACTCATTCAGTGGAAGAGCTCCCCTTTTGTCAATCAAGGAGGAGGAGGAGGAGGTGGAAATTTAGATGCAGAAAGACGAAGCACGAAGCATAGCATGGTGTTCGTCACTGGCTTATTGTAAAAGGTTTGTTTCTACATTGTTATGGATTTTTTTATAAATCTGCATGAAATGCACAAGGGGTTGATAGTTTCTTAGAAATAATTTAGTTGCTTTGAACGGACAAAATTTCCCATTTTCTTATAGTTCCGACTGAGTATAGCTCATCTAGAAATCCAGGCGAGAAGAAGAAGAAGTCGATAGACTTGTGAAAATGGGGGCATGATCCTCGTTGAAGAGTTTAGTTTGTGCAGTTAGGAATTCATATACTACAACTTTAAGGTATTTTTTCCTAGCATTGACATTCACTTCGACAGGGCACAAATAAGGTTCACCTGCTCAATGCAATGGTGAATGAGATTTTCATTTTAGTTTCAGATAAATTGTTTTTGATTTATTTTGTCACTTTTTCTAAATGCACAAGTACATGTAATTGTTTATAAGACAGAGATGGTATACATAGGATAATAGAAACTGACCAGAACACAATACACTTGTTTTATTTTAATTCAAAACACAAACAACCACCACAAACTTCAATTGAAACATACAAATGACCAAATTAAAGAGAGAGAGATGGAGATGGAGATGGAGATGTTCTTTAATTTGTCATGCTTTGAGAAGATAAGCATCCAAATCTTGGAAATTCTTGACGATAAAATCCTTGAAGAGATCTGGCTCTGGGACTTCTTCACTAGCCTTGTTGAATTCAGACACAAATTTGACCACAGTTCCATCACCTTTAGGAGCAACAGAAATTGTGGCCTTGAAGCTGCTGTAGAATTTCAACATGTCTCCATCTATTATGGTGTAACTCAGTGTTTTCTTCTCTTCATCCACTGATTCTATCTTCTCAGTTGTAGTTGAAATCAGTGCCAGTCCTGCATCAAACAATTTTCACTATACACTTTTTTTCTTTTGCATTTAACTTATTAATAAATTAAGCAATTTATATGTATATATATACCTGGTGAGTACTTAATTAAACGAGTTGAACCAACAGATTTTCCGTCACCCTCAAGAATCTCAATGCTTTGGTACACATCTGGGAAAGCTTTGGGGAAGAGAGTGGTGAAACTGCGCATACTTTCCCATATCTTTTCTGCACTTGATTTCACCTCAACTTCAACTTCAAGCTTTGATGCCATTTCCACTAATAAAATAAAATGAACAGATTTTGTAATTGATGTAGATTGTGCGATGATTTCAATGGAAGGGATGATGATTCTTATTTATAGACTTATTTTGCTTCATATATTTATGACACCTACCAGCTTCACTTTGCCACGCATATATTATTGTGTCAACTATTAAGATAGTGGGCCTAGCTGCCTTTTTTTTCTTTCTTTTTTTCTTTTTTTACCTATTTTCAATTTTTGAATTTAATTTGATGTTTCCTAATATTATTAAAAGAAGTGTTTGAATTACAAAAAGAAGAGAAAAAAATAGTGCATAAATTTTGTACCCGATGGCAATTTAAGA
Source organism: Penstemon barbatus (assembly GCA_003313485.2). Taxonomy (NCBI): domain Eukaryota; kingdom Viridiplantae; phylum Streptophyta; class Magnoliopsida; order Lamiales; family Plantaginaceae; genus Penstemon; species Penstemon barbatus. The sequence goes on along the minus strand of CM064883.1, from coordinate 11,620,178 downwards.
GATTAGTTGCATAAATAAGAGATTTGTAACGTCTATATCATTTAGATCTTGTAACGTTAGTAACGTCTTTATCATAAACTCTCGAAACGTCTTTGTATTTATTACTTGTAATGTCTTTCCTGAAAAGACTATTACATACCCCTGTATGTACCTATAAATAGGTCGTCCTATTTCTAAACAAGGGAACTGAATTCACTATTACAATTACTATACAATTTTCTCTCGGTATATGTGTTCAGATCTTATTTATTATTACCTTTGCCCTGAACATTTTTATACAACATCACTAATGTTAAGAAAAGTGATGGTAGTTGAAGTATGAGTTTGAAAATGTGAAATATTTTGAAGTTTATTTTAAGTGTGAATATTTTGGGGATTATATTAGCAATTGAAAATATAAAAATTTTACGTGTTTTGGGTTACCGTCAGGTGCTATTTCTGGAATAAAAATGAACTTGGGATGCAGAGTAAAAGGTAATGGAAAACAAAGTACTAAAGTGAGGTGCATCATGGTTGGATGATTGAAACATCATCTAGTTAATTATTTAATTCGCAACCACCAAGATTAATATCAACTTATTTGAGCAAGAGAATTACACTATTTATGCTATAGTTTATCATATTTTACATATTTTACATCAAATTATTTTTAAAAAACTCATTTGATATCATAATCTGAAGGACTTTAATTAGCAAATCTAATTTTTCAGCTAAATATTTAAACCATTAAATTATGTCAGGTTTTAATGGGCAATAGCTAAAGCTACAAATATTCATCGATTTGATATTAAGTTTAAAGAATTGTGACTTGTTAGAGTTTGATAATAATTTTAAGGGATAATGGTACAAATATTTGACGGAAAAACTAATTCTGTCAAAAACTTTCAAATCGTGGTGTTAGGTGTTTTATTTTCAGAAATCTTCTACCAAAAATGTACAACATGATAAAATATGGTATGACAAATATAATTATCTCCTTTATGTAAGGCTCGCGATATTTCCAGAGCAACAAATGTTGCTGCCAGAGCAAGTTTTTAAAAATTTCAATCTTACCCTTAATGGTCAAACATATTAATTACATTGCCAATTATTATTGAAAATGTTCTCATTCTTCATTAATATATATGTATATTTATTTCATTTTCAGTGCTTACCATTATCATCATACAATTATGGAATTCATTTTCTTCTACCTTTTTATTTATAATCTTTTCCGTGAACTAACTGAATGAGTTAAAAAAAAAGTTATGATCACTTATGTCATTTTTCCATTATATATATGCCAATTTGCCATTTATCAAAAAACAATTATGCCAATTTGTCTTTATATCCATTAGTTTTTCATGTGTAACAAAATATTTTGCATTTGTGGTATGAGATAATGATTCGGATCATGGATCAAATTTCATTTCAAGTTATGTTTCGGTCAGTCAAATATTTAAAAAAATCGTTTTTTTTCCGTAAACTTTAAGAAAATACGAAATTAAGAAAAATAAGATAATCAAAAGACATACAAAAAGTTTTGAAATTAGACCCTATTTTTCATTTCCATTGATTCAAAAACGAAAATATTTCAATGTTTTCAATGGATACGATGAAATTTTAATCCATGATTTCAATATGACGAAGATTCTAAGATTGTATGTGGGATTTCTGTCATTTATGTTTTAATTGCATATAAATGAAATAATTGAAAAAGAATAACAAATATAAATATATTAGAGAATTTTTTTCTAAATTCTGTTTTTTTTTTTTAATTTTTTATAATTAAAGTTTGATTTAATATTGCGAGATCTAAGTAATGGATTCAATCACTACAAATACGATATAACTAATTCTATTACAATTTCTCATTTTCGACTACAAAGGCTTTAAATACCCCAAAAAAAAAGATTAACAGATTTTCTTGATTACAGCTAGAGTCTATTTTCACATAATTTGGATTAGTAAAAGTAAAAAAAAAAATTGTCATTAAGTTTAAAAAAAAATAGAAGAATAAGTTTTTTAGTTAAAAATACATAAGGTAGCAAGGTAGGTATTCAAAAAAACAAATAAATAAAGAGGTGTATTTATGAAGTAAGAGAGCAACATATTTTCTCAATTAATGACTCTGCAATAAATATGTTATTAACATGAATGACATATTAGGAAGTTCATTAAAATTGCTCTGGCAATATCACTAGCCTTTGTAAATGTGGTAATATTAGAGCGAGTTGAATCATGTCCAAACGGTTCAAAAATTGGTTCGACTTACGAAGCTTTTCTTTCTTACTTCTTAGTAGGTCGAGAATTAATTGTCTCAAATTAGATCGAATTGATATTTACATTGTATGTTAAGTTATTTTATTAGGGACCGTTTGGTAGGGTGTATGGAATTAAGGTGGATTAGATTGAAGTCGGGTTAAAGATCATATTAAAAACATGTTTGGTAGATTTGATTGAATGCATCCATGTTAATTGTAAATTGATATAAATTTTAATTTGTGATTTATTTATGTATAATGTTTTTCTATTTTCAAATATTTGAGAAGAATTTATGATATTTAATGGTATGTTAAAAAAGAAATATGCAAATTTGAGGTTATCAGTGATATATTTTTTTTAAAAATTTTTCTTTTTTTTGCAAAGGTTATTAGTGATATTTACCTAATCCATATTTACTTGGATTAACTAATCCACCCACGTCTGGGTGGATTATAATCTAGTCTTAATACCGGGTCGTAAGGACTTAATCCATTTGACCGGTATTAGAGCAATGCCACCAATCATTGTATTAGCCCATATTAACTCATATAATATGACCTAATACCCCCTATTAAGTCCTACCAAACGGCCCCCTAAAGTATTGTAACATACCATTACATCTACATCCAGATTATGCAAGTAGTTCTTTTTCCCCCAAATCAAGTTAAGTTTGTGTATCCCATGGCTATGTTTATATATATTATAATTAAATTTTAAAAATTAAAACTACATTGGAAATTAAATAAAAAATTTCTAAGAAATAATTTATTTTACTTAACACTACTAGAAATATTAATATGAAGATAATTAATACAATAATATCTATCTATAAATCAAGTGTTGAAAAGATATTCAATTACAATGACGATCGTTACGTACAATGTTTACGAGAAAGAAACATTTAGTATAAGATGGAGGTGCAATAAATCACCTCTAGTTGTTTGGTCATTTAAAGGAGGGTAGTTGGAAATTTGGCACCCATAAAGTCGGAAAAAAGATTTATGAGGGGGGTTGGTTATTAGCTGATCATAAATTCGAACATTATATGTTAAAATATTAATTTAAATTTGTCTCACCCAGGAAAGATAGAAACGGATAAACATCTTTTTTTTTTTTTTTTGAAACGGATAAACATAGTGTCAATGTGTGAGCCCCTCAAAGGTATTTGCTCTTCACTAAATAAATTAAATAATGGAAATGTTAAGGCAATAAAAAAAATTCAGAGTTCATTTAATTTATTTATATTTAATGTAACAATAGTATGAGTAGATCGTCATAGAATTTTTTCAGAAGATGCGTTAGGATCATTTTTTGTGCAATTTGACGATCACTTGAACACCATATATACAAATTCAATAAATAATAATTCAGGCATCCAAACACGAAATTCCCCTTCCATTCGCGCTTAGTATCACGGAACATAAAATCGCATAGGCCGGCTGGAATTTGCAAAACTTTGGACGGATAACGACAGACACATGATTTCTCTATTTGGGCATGAAGGGTCCGAAGACTACTAGATCACTTGTTCTCGTACATCGAACTAGAGAAGTGCATATTTATAAGCAAATATATGCATGCCATTCTAAATAATAAAGTTCCTTATTTGTTCAGACTGCAGCAAATTGTTGAATTTGCTAAGCCCACATGTTTTCGAGAATGTGAAATTGGTAAAAGTCATTTTTCTATGGGTGTGTTGTGTTAATTAATCTGATCAGCCCAATCATTCCTATCAATGAATTTATAGGGAGCCCATTAAAATGAAAGTTGGTACGTATTCCGCTTGAGATTTAAAATCGTTCATTATTTAGAAAGATGTAAAGAAAGCTGGTATTAATCTATTAATGTTAGTTACAAACAATATCAATACAAATTTTGGTAATTTCTAGTAATATATATTTGTGATTCATACAAAATAATAAAATAGTCAATCGAGAGACAAACAACAAACAGAACTATGAGGGATGAGAATTTTCTCCCTTTTCCCATCTTTTCGATTTTATCAGTTAGGAAGATAAGGGGGATGAAATCATAAAAAAAGCCATTTAGCGGACTTGACATGACTTAATTTCTTTTCGATTTTATCAGTTAGGAAGATACGGAATTGGATCAAACTCGAGTAAGATTCGATTGACTAGTGGGTTTTGATTCATTTTTTACCCACTCTAAATCATTTCAATTCCTCCTTACATTATTATTTCTCCGTGAATTGAGTTATGGTTCCCAACAAACAGATGAGGCTAAAAAGAGCAAAAAAGGGAACTTTACCACATGTTTCAGCATGCCTGAAAACAATATGGTCTTAAGCACCCCACAAATTTCTCCTTTTCTAAATCTCATTCATCTCTAAACATTTTTGTCTCTTCATCTTTCACAATTCTCTAGATCAAAACGAATTTCAGTTCAGGCCCAAAAAATTGGCAAGAAAGCAAAAGGGTAATAGAAAATGTGACCAAATTCAAATGGGATCATCAACAAATAAATTTTTAAAAGAGCACTTGCCTTACTATTTCTTAAAGAAATTATTTCCTTATGCTTTGTATGCCCTCCTCCCTATACTCCTCATTCACTTTTATTTCAATCCCACACTACAATTTCCTTATACAAATCCCACTGTCATTTTATCTAATCCTCCTCCACAAGGTATGTAAAATAATTCTTGCTAAAGAAATTGTAACTAGTACCAATTTCTTGCATGTTAGATGAGGCCATGTCATGTGTAGACAAAAATTTATTCTACTTACACACGTTAATAGTACAACACATCGTGTTTTCTGAATTTTAAGAGTAGTGAATCTTATCTGCATTATATTAGTTGCATCGTGTCATATGTAGCTACTACAAGTAATAATTGTTTTGTCATTTTTTACTGATTTAATCATGAAATAAAGATTTCATGTTGTTGGATGCAGAAACTTTATGTGACTACAGCGATGGAGAATGGGTACCAAACAAGTTAGGCCCTTTATACAATGGCTCAAATTGTGAGACAATAAAACCAGGCCAAAATTGCATGGTTTTCGGTCGGCCTGATTTGGATTATCTTAAGTGGAAATGGAAGCCAAAACAATGTAAACTCCCAAGGTTTGAGCCCAAAAAATTCCTACAACTATTAAAAAACAAACACATAGCTTTTGTCGGAGATTCGCTAGCAAGAAACCAACTTGAATCTCTGCTTTGCATGCTATCTACTTCCTCAAAACCGAACCTTTATTACACGGATGGCGAAGAAAACAAGTTCCGAAAATGGTATTTCCCTTCTTACAAAACCAATGTCTCAATTTATTGGTCACCTTTTCTAGTGAAAGGGATTGAGAAAAACACAGAAAAAACTTACAACACATTGTTCTTGGACTCTGTAGATGAGAGATGGGCATCAGATTTGAAGAACATAGACCTTCTTGTTTTGTCTGCAGGGCACTGGTACTTAAATCCAGCAATTTATTTCAATGGAGATTCAGTTACAGGTTGTCATTTAGCATGTGAAAACTATACTCAGACTGGATTCTATGAAGTTTTTGGCCAGGCATTGAAGACTACATTTGAGACTCTAATAGAAAGAAAAGGGCATAATGGGAAGCCAATATCTGTCTTTTATACTACATTCTCACCTGCACATTTTGAAGGGGAATGGGATAAACTGGGTGCATGTTCAAAGACACAGCCTTTTAAGGGGATTGAGACAGTTCTTGATGTGTTCAATGCAGATATGAGGAAAATTGGAGTGGAAGAAGTGAGGAAAGCAAAGTTAAGGATTAAGAAACTTGGAAATAGTAATATCAGATTGGAAGCATTGGATATAACTAAATTGGCATTTTTTAGGCCAGATGGGCATCCTGGACCTTATATGTATCCTTTCCCATTTGCTAATGGAGTTCCTGAACGTGTACAGAATGATTGTGTGCATTGGTGTTTGCCTGGGCCAATTGATACTTGGAATGAGATTTTGTTAGATGTGATCAAGAAATGGCAATACTAGGGGAAAAATTATGATGATATATACTCCTCCTTTTCTTTTGAATATATATTTACAAATTTTATTTGGGTATTGTTTTAGAGTGTATTCTTTAATTAGGAAGAGATGGATATTCTTTGTCATCATACCGGGAAATGTATTAGATGGTCTAATTCGAGCTCAGATAAAAAAACGCAGAGGCTTTAGCAGAAAAGAAAGGGCATCGAATCAGTCGTGTCAATCATGGTATGGTGTTTACTCAAAATGGTTTCTTTGGCTCTTGTTCATAGAGGCTCAACACAGATATATTCACACTCTTAAAGAAGGGAATAGTTACTCCTTGGCAAAGAAAAAGCTAGCTAGCTAGGAAGATTGATATTTCATATTTCAACTTGCATATTGGAAACTAGAAAATTCAAGTTATGTGATAGATATATCATATATGTTTCTCTCAAATTAAAATAAAATAAAAAGTTGTTAATTGAGTCAAACGCCCTCGCCAAACTAGAACATGGAGCAGGAAGAGAATGGAAGAAGATGGATGATCCACCGGAGCAGCTTCAAGAGCTTCCAAGATTTGATAGCATCATTAGAGTTATCTCTAAAAAAAATGTGAAACATATATTGAAGTTAAATAACATTTAACTGATTGTCGCTAGGGGTGTTCATAAACCCGTCCCACCCGCCCAACCCGCCCGCAACCCGCCGATTTTATTTTTAAAATAATCAAGTACGGGTTGGTAATTTGTAACCCGCACGTTATGGGTCGGGTGACAGGTTTGATGGTTAAACAACCGACCCACCCGCAACCCACACTTAATCATCCTTGATGTACTAATTGTTTAATAAAATTGTGAAATAAATTACATTTATTAACAAATGAATAAGAACAAACAAACAAGCTTTCTTCAGGTTTTTTGTTTATATTAATGTTAATGGTACGTATATGTTAGTACATTTTTTTTCCTAACGAGTTTGTTGTTGGAAAAATCAAGAAGAAACTTCACTAATTTGTTATTGTTTGTAATGTGTGAGTGATGATTTGTAATGAATTCTTTTGTGGGGACTTGTAATATTATTTTTGGTGGAGACTGTTGATTTAATTAGTAAGAAATCGTTGACTATATTCTAGTTTTGTATTTTTTGTTTCTTGAATTTAATTTCAAATGTAGGTGAACATATTTGATACATCTTATTTGTTGTTTGAAGAACTTAAAATTATATGCTTAATTATTTATATTTAGATGTCAAGATTTTATGACATTGTTTTCGTTCAACCCGCCAACCTGACCGCCACCCGCCCGCACCCATTCCACCCGAACCGAGCGATTTTGAAAAATAACAACGCGAGTACGGTTTAAAAAATTGGCAACTCGCACGTGTTGGGTCGGATTAATTTTTTCATGTAAACCCGCCCAAACCCGACCGCGTTCACCCCTAATTGTCGCAGCTTAATCTATTTGTCCTCTAGAATTAGTTATTACTCCTTGATTGGTCCTTTCTGGAACTATTATGGCTTTTTGCTGGGCCGAATTATGTTGGATAGCTCCTGCCTGGTCCAAATCAGTGAAAAATATTTAAAATATCCACTTTCTATTATGTAAGAACTATAATTAAATTGAATTTTAAATTCTTGAAAACCCAAAAATGTATACATAATTAATATATAACTGCATTGACACATAGTTCAAATTCAACTCTATTATTATGTAAAGTTTAAATTAAATTTGATTTTATGTTCCAAATCTTTTAAAGCTAACTAGGATGTGCTTACTTTAATGGGCTTCTGTAGAAAAGGGATGCGGGAATGGCAAATGTGGCTGCAGCTATACAATATTTTTCTAGTTTCAAGACCTAACTAAAATAAGGTTTGGGCCCGTCCAATAATGCCGGAAAAGATAAATGTAATTGCTCCGGTGTAGCCACATCGCAGTGAAAACTTTCCACATTTCGTAAATCATCTTTCCACCTACAAAATTAGAGTAAATAGCAAATTAACGTTATTTTAATTAGGCAGTTGAACTCCACGTGGTGAATAAAAGGATAAAATATCTCTCTATATTTTTAAATACAAATACAATATTTCTCTCTTGATTTTTACATTTTTACATGGGGTTAAAATGTGCATTATGCAATATCACTGAAAGTTAAATTGCTCATTTATACATATCACATAGAGTTAAATTATTTATTTACGCATATCACATGGAATATAATGACGCGAATATGTTGTTAATGGTAAAGTTCAACTGATCATTCTTTACATGAAATAAAGTCACAGTGTATATATATATATATATATATATATATATATATATATATCGAATCTAGTTCAAACATAATTCAAATTCAAATTCACCCCAATGACAATATATCCAAGCCAAACATAATTTGAATTCAAATCCACCCCAATGACAATCCAAGCCAACAACCATCGTTGGTACCACAGTTTGTTAAAAGATAAAGTAAATGCATTTCAATTATCATACTTTTTGTCTGCAAAAATTTAGGCAACCATGCAAATTGGCATGGAACCTACCCTTATAATTTAGGAGGGAAGAAGACCATCCTGAATAATGTGTCTTGTCGTCATTGATTGGTTTCATTAACGTTTTCATGCCTAATCAATCATTCATTTTCTTAGTGTGCATGATATTGAAATCTAATATGTAATCAGAGAATGAAAGTGAAAAAGGGAAAAAAAAAAAAAATTGCATACTCTTTTTCATGCGTTTTCCATTTTTAAAATATAGGAAATTTATTTGTAATGTGTTAATGTTGTTAAAAGTAAAACCATGTTTTTTGAGTGGGTAGGTAGGGTGAAAGGGTTCAAAAAGGTTGTCGAGTTGTCCCCATACCTTTTACCCTTTTTGTGCAGATTTTGTTATTTGTGGATTGTGTTTTCAACATGACTGAAAGAAGTGCAAAGTTTTCATTTGGATTGAAAACACAATCCACTAGTAAAAATGTTTTATTTTCAATTAAAAGTTTCATAATACAATATTGGAACTAATTTATGCGAATTTGAGATGTAAGAACATGATATTGATGAAGTATACATTTTGATGTATATACATTAAAGGATTATAATTGCAATAAAACATTTTATAAAGGTTTATATACTAAATCATCCCCATTTATCTAGTCCAGTCCCTTTTTTGCGTGAAGTTTTAAGTGAAAGAAAAAAAATGTGAACTTTTTGGATAATTTTACAGTATGACTTCAAAAATAGTGATTGCGAATTAATAATGTTAGATATTTAGATTTCGTAATATGACAATTTAAAAAAAAAAAAAAAAAGTAATCTAATTTTAAGAAAAGAAATGAAGTATTGTTTTAAAACACCATAAATATCAAATAAGAATTAAAATACTTGGGACATTATTCTATTCCTAAAGCTATAAATTGACCTAGCTAGCTAGATCATAATTAACTTAAAAGCAATGTTTTTAAAACCGGACCGGACAGTGAACCGGTGAGCCAACTGGTTAGTGGTTTTACTGGTCGAACCGGTCGGACTACTGGTCGAACCGGATGACGTAATAATAATGTAATAAATATATTTAATTTAAAGTATATGTAATATGCATAAAATTTAAACATTATCATACAATTGACTAAAAATATAAAAAAAATTATAATATGATAAAATTAAAGCATATAATATTTATCTAACTTATATCATAACGGTAATATGGTACTAATTTGTATGCTCATATAAATATAATATGATTATATTTCTTTTTAAAAATTTAAAAGTGTAAGTTAAAAATACAATAAACTAAGATATTCATAAATTTTTAAATATGGTTATGTATAAAAGTCTAATATTCAAAGTCAAACTTGCATATTATATCAATTTGACTCTTTATCCTAAAAATAATATTGAAAAGAATATTTTATAGAATAAATTTTAATAAAAAAACTATTATTTGAGTATTAATTTTCATTCATAATGTGTGAAATATTTATTTAAGTTAATTATCTAATTTATAAATAAATTTGGCTACAAGTTTCTATAATTTATAAATTTTAATTGTACTAGAATTTCAAAAAAAATGGTGTAGCTCAAATGGTAAGGAAGTCATGTTTCATCCTAGAGGTTAGGTGTTCAAATCCCACCTTGTGCAAGAATTTTTAGTTTATTTTTAATATTAAAAAAATAAAAAAATAAAAAAAAGAAAAGAAAAATCAGAACCGGGTTGAACCGGTCCATACCGGTTCGCCGGTTCACCGGTTTTGGACCGGTTCAACCCGGTCCAAACTGGTTTTTGGAGATACTGGTTTTAATGGGTAAACCGGACCGGACCGACCTCCGGTTCGCGGTCGAACCGGTCGGACCGGCCGGTCCGGTCCGGTTTTAATAACATTGCTTAAAAGGTGAAAGCATTGACCTCCTCGATCTGAACATTAAGCTATCTTGTAAATTTTATTAGAAACCGTGAAGATGAATGTCAATAATTAAATAAACTCGATTCACCCAATTCCAAGGGAAATAAAAATGGGAAAAGAGAAAAGAAAGAAAAAAAAAACTATAAAGATGGAGTAATCATGTCTGCAACTTTCTACTTTGTTAACTACATATCTAAGTGAAATCTGACTTCTTTGTCCTTTTTTCCCTCCTTTGTCTCTATTCATAAACACTTTTTTATTTATTTTTTGGTTTTCTATTCATAAACACTTTTTATTTTTATTTTTATTTTTTGGTTTTCTATTCATAAACAGTACTTGACTTTATTAATCTTCTTGCCTTTGGGCATTCATTAAGATACATTTTATTGAGACCACCCTTATAAGAAACCAGACTTACTTGCCGCCATCAAGCTCCATATGTTAAGTTCATATGTAATTAAATAAATTGTTTTTATTTCACACAAATTAAACAAACAAACAAGTCCTAATAATATTTTGCACCCACGTAGTTATATAGTACAAACCAATAATACAAAGTAGAATTCCAAATTTTCCAATTAAAATCTACCAAGTAGTAGAAAAATAAGGCTTTCAGCATTTAATATTAATTGGGTGGTCATATAAATTCAAGAAATTTTCATTTAATTCAATTGAATTTTAGTCCCCAATTGAGGTCATGTTTGAAATATGGACAGGAAATAGTCCATTTCATCATTTAATGTTTTTGGGACGAAGATTCCCAACACCTCACATGGGGTTATTTACATAGACTGACATTAATCATTAATCAGTAATGTTAATTTGACAATTGATAACTACATAACTTAAAATCTCTTTAAGCATTTTGGGTTGAATTAAAAATCACAATGTTGACCCAAAAGTGAATCGGGTTTTCATAAATGGTATAAGAGCCAACTATCCCAGATAGGTTAATTATGATAGAATTGTTTATGACAAATAAATATTTAACCCACTTTTATTTGTCAACATACATACATAAATTTTGGGCTAGTATATTAGAATTCAACAATGTTTATTGTGCTATAGTGGATCAAGTCTTTACAATTATACATGTCACCTTTGTAATTTATGGCAAAATTCTATAACAGTGTATCAATTTTAGCATTTAAATGTTTATTTGGCCGGTTGTAAGAAAAATGTGAAAGTCATGACTCCATACTTGTGATGTATGGACTCATTTAATACTTGTCTAGCTGCATGTTATCGACCATATTTATTTCATATTGGGACATCAACTCGTATATATATTAATATATACACACACATATATATATATATATATATATATATATATATATATATATATATATATATATATTTTTTTTTTTTTTGAAAGTTAATTACATGGACCTCCTCTAAGGTTAGGTGTAATATATTATTGTTCAATCCCCTTCGACTATCATAATTACAGAGACTTTCCCTGAGGTTTAAAAAAGAGTACAAAATAATTTAAAATTTTACGAATCTTTTTAGTACGGACTAATTATGAACATGTTATAATGTCTAATAACTCTTTAGAAAACCAATATTAATTAGCTTCTAAATACATAATCTTGACCATTTTACCTAAACAAAAACTCTGCCGGCCCGACGCAACTGGATGAAGTACAAACAGTAATCACAACAACATGCATGTGAGAATAGTATAATAGCACCAACAATTAATTTCAAATCAATAATACAAAAAAACAAAACTTACAGTAAGGTACAAAAAACATCAATAGTATAAAAGTTAGGTTGCAAGGGACCATTTAATTTGGCACCCTTTCCTTCCTTGTTCCTTTCCCTTATCTATGTCTCATTTATATTGCATTCATATTCTTCACAAACATTCCTAACAGAAAATTAAATTAAATTAAATTCCATTTTCAATAAAACAAATTAAAAAAGAGAGAGAGAGATATGGGAAATTGTCAAGCAGTAGATGCAGCAGCACTAGTTATACAACATCCTAATGGGAAGCTAGAGAGGATGTATTGGCCTCTTACAGCAAGTGAGGTCATGAAAACGAACCCGGGGCATTACGTTTCTCTTATAATTCCGTTACCTAATAACGATTCAGATGATCACGATAATAATAATAATAAGTCCGTTGTGAGGTTTACGAGAGTGAAGCTTCTTAGGCCAACTGATACTTTAGTTCTTGGCAGGGCTTACAGGCTTGTCACAACTCAAGGTCAGCTTAATTTTGTACTAATTTCAACAATTTTTGATTCTATGTGGGATGTGTTTATAAATTTTTCTTTTGTTTTTTTTGCTGCAGAGGTTATGAAAGTAATTAGAGCAAAGAAGGATGCGAAACTGAAGAAATTATCGCAGTCGGGTTTAAGTGAGGATTTGTGTATAAATATGGAAAAGAAGAGTACTAGTACTTCTGAAGTTGAGTCTGGTAAATTCATTGAGGAGAAGAATGGGCAGGTATTAATTATTTGGCAATTTGAATATGTACAATAAACATAATTTTCTCTGGAAAATATGATTTTTCGTGTCAAGTCTGATTATTGCACTAGATTTTTATTTTATATATTTCTATAGTTTCATTCATTTTTTTATTTTTTTATTTTGGTAATGAATGAGTTAACTTGTCGATTTTCAGGATGTAAGACGGGATAGGCACGCGCAGAAATCGATAGGAGGAAGCTCGAAATCGTGGCGGCCTTCTTTGCAAAGCATTTCTGAATCTGTAAGCTGATGGGGAATTGAAAATGTTTAATTTTGAGTAATGATTCATTTAATTGTACAGTATATACTATATAGCTGATAGATGGCATAGGCCTGCAATTTAATTAGAGACGGCTAATACAATGGAATTTCAACATTTTTGTGATTTGGAGGTTTGCTTTTAATGTCCTGATGGAAATTATTTATTTCAGATATTTAATTTATTTCAAATATTTTTATAAGCATCAATGAAGCAAATAAATCTGTTTCCAGCACAGAAAATGTCAAATTCCTAGTTTTAATTCTGTATGGATAGAAACCAATGTCCGATTATCTCCAAAAATATAAAGAATCTAAATAAATAGGTTACGAATACTATAATAACGGTATGGTAAATAAAATAGCATGAGACAGAATAATGAAAACCAAGTCTTAATCATATGGACGAAAGATGTGGGTGAAGAATAAATCCTAATATGTGAAACGCATGGATGAAAAATGAAGCTTAACGTGTGAAATTATAGCTAGAATGGCTTCTCCATACAATTTATTATTTTTGTTGACAAGGGAACCCACAACCACCCCAAGTGTACAAAGTTATTCCCGTCCTCATGCAATAGCTTGCAAATTACATGAGAAATTTAAATCACACTTGACAAGGAAACCCGCAACCACCTCCATTGTACAAGGTAAACCTCGTCCTTATGCAATAGCTCGCAAATTACATGAGAAATGTAAACCACACTAGGCAAACCATGTGTGACGAGCTCGACCTAGAAAGTGTTGACAAGGGGATTCGAACTCGAGTGAAAAACACCGTGCACACTTGCTCCCCCAACTAGACTGCCCTTGCGGGTTTAAAAATTACATATGTAAACAAAAATTGATATTGTAAACTCTGGTCGATCTAGTTAATTTTAGTGCTAAAAATAAAATAAAAATTGTCAAATTGGTACTAGTTTCCCTTTTATTGGGCTGGGTTGATATGTTATGTCGTCCTCCATAGCCATGGGGCCCATTGGTGTAGATAGTAACTCTAGTTACCGTAGCCCTGCTACCTTTTGGGCTTTGGCCCAATGAACATCTTCTTCACGTCCATTCAATCAAGATTTTTTTTTTCTTTTTTATCTTAGTACAAGTATATCAATTAGAGTTAAAATATTGTTAGTAGATCGAAATTTAAAATGAGTTGTTCGATTTCAATCCAACTATTCACACTCATATGAAAAATTAAGTTAATTGATCTGGTCTATATACAAGCATAATTAATCAAAAGAAGTACACAATTATCAAATTAATTAACTAGAGTTCAATTCGAAATGATGCATTTCATTCGAAACATATTTAATCAAAAGAGCTTCTTTATTAAATTCTTATTTAATTAATTCATGTATTATAATTAAATCTTAGGTAGGATGCAAATGTCTCTCATAATTGATGAAAAATTAATTCCATGCAAAACAATATGTTTCATTAAAAAAAAAACTATAACTAATATATCATCAAGAAAAAGAGGAACATAAAGCAAAAATGACTTGTTAAATGATGTCTGCATTAAGTCATGCATCCATCTTTCAAACTTTTTCATTTTTCCAGTTTATGCTTAATTAAGTTTGAGTAAATATGAATACGAACGTTGTAGAAGATAATAAAGTTATCTAATTTACTTTGACAAAAAGAAAGAGATATTCTCCTTTATGCATTCGTGACATATTTTTTAATTATCCAAAAAGAAGATCACATATTTCTTATTTTTTTCATTTTTCCAATTACATCAAATTTTGCTCTTCCGACCATACCAAACATTAGTATAAAAGAAACCTTTTCTCCAAAGTTTTCTACCTAATCCTATAAATGAGTTAGGAATCAAGTTTTAAGTTTCACAAATCAGAAGAAGAAAGAAAAGTTGTGGAACCCATATTATTAGGATTTCAATTCAAATGGTCGATCAAAGTTTTTTTAAAATATTTTTTATATTATTAGTAGATGCTATGCAAATATTAATAATTTTTTTGAAATGCAAAACCATCCCCCGTGCTTAATATAAATCTATATATAAGTTTTCTCTATTATAACAGCACACAATCACAGTTAAATCGTTGACTTCTTGCAAAAATGACAATTATGCCCCTCTTAATATATATATATATATATATATATATATATATATATATATAGGAAGGATATAGTCAATTTTTTGAAGGAGCTAATGGTGGTGATATTGTCAAATAATTGACCAAACATTGACAATTATCTACAGTGACATTGTATTTAACGTCTATTCACTAACATTAACAAGGGGTATATTTGTAATTGACCATGTGATTATGAAGCACTGGTGTTTTTAGGAATCAAAATAACATGGAGGGTTTTTTCAGAATTATGCAAAAGCAAAACACATATGGTGTTTTCGCATTTCACTCCTTTTATCTTTCTATATCAACAAAACAGGAAACCATATTCTATAAGTGGCAAGTATCAATACTAAAGCAAAGCATCTTGTACTAATTTTGTGCTAATTAATTTAATCAACAGGAGTCATCTTATTATGTCAACACAAATATTCCTGCATGCCACATATATCAAAATCTCACTTCCACCTTTTTGTTTTGTTTGTTACTCCCTTATAGAAAATCACAACTTTAACAAAAATTTATCACTTTACATGTTGTCTCTTCAACTCTATATAAGAAGCCGTTTTCAAGATTCAAATCCCATATGCTTGTAACCTCAGACCGCTTATTAATCTACCTTAAATCAAGAACCAAGCTGTTTGTCTTTTCACAGTGTCTTTCAGTTTAAAAAGAATGGAGAGCCAATAAAATGATGGCACTAATAATGTGGTGGCTAAATATGATCTTAACTCCATTTTATGCTCTCCAAACAGAGATTTCCTTGTTCACAACAATGGTGATCAGGTATTCAAAATATAGTCATTGTTTCTAATACTAAAGTTCTGTTTTTCCATTACATGAGTTCATTTTTTGTAATTTTGTGTGTATTTTTGGTAAATCTTGATTACAGGTTAAAGTTAATAGTTTGATTGGGAAGAAGAACATAGTTGGATTGTATTTCTCTGCATCATGGTGTGGTCCATGTCAAATGTTCACTCCAAACTTGATGGAGAACTATGATGAACTCAAAGAATTGGGAAAATTCGAAATCGTGTTGATTACACACGACGAAGATGAAAACTCATTCAATGAATACTTCTCCAAAATGCCTTGGCTTGCTATTCCATTTTCTGATTCCGATACCCATAAGAAACTCAATAAATTGTTCAATGTCAATGGAATACCACAACTCACAATTCTTGATCAAAATGGAAATGTATTAACCAATGAAGGAGTGGAAATCATCATTGAACACGGGGCAGATGGATATCCATTTACCCGAGAACACATTGAAAAGATCATTGAACGAAAAGAGAGGAATCAGTCACTGCAATCTTTACTTGTCTCCACCTCTCTTGACTATGTGATTAAAAAGGTTGTTTCTTTTCTTTTCTTTTTTTCTTTTTTCTTTTTCACTTATATGCAGAATAATTTTTATGAAAATTACTTTTCTGAATTTTTTTTTTTTAATTTTAATTACTAGGATACAGTTGCTGCACTGGAAGGTGGGACTGTTGGCTTGTATTTCATGGGAGTTACTAATGAGAAATGCATAGCATTTAACTCGAAGCTTGTTGAGGTATATACGGAACTGAAAGAAGAGGGAGCGATTTTCGAGATTGTGATGATACCCGTTGTTGTTGATGATGATGATGAGACGTTAGTTTGGAATGCGCTTAAAGACCATCCTTGGTTTTCTTTACCTCCAAACGATAGTCGATGTGATAAACTAGTATATTATTTCAAAATTTATGACTATCCTACCATTGTTGTAATTGGGCCGGATGGAAAAACTCTTCATTCCAACATTGTTGATGCTATTCAAGAACATGGCTCATGGGCATATCCTTTTACTCCAGAGAAATTTGAAGAACTTGAAGAGTTAATGAAGGCAAAACAAGAACTCGAATCTCTTTTAGTGTCCAAAGATAATGACTTTGTCATCCATAACGATGGTGCCAAGGTAAGAATGTTTTTGCATTTAAGGTTCATTCTATATATTTAGTGTAATGAAATTCTTGTTTCTTGTCATTTCAGATTCCAATACTCAATCTTGCTGGAAAAACTATACTACTTTTCTTTTCCGCCAATTCGTGTCCCCCATGCCGCGCTTTCCTGCCCATACTCATAAAAGCATATGAAGAAATCAACATAGTGAATGAAGCACTCGAAATCATCTTTATCTCGAGCGATAAAGATGAAAAATCGTTCAATGAATACTTTGCAAGCATGCCATGGCTCGCAATTCCTTTTGGTGACGAAAGGAAGAAATCTCTATCTCGTTTGTTCAAAGTTTGGGCTATTCCGATGGTGGTTGCAATCGGGCCAAATGGGAAGGTGGTCACGACCGAAGTAGGCCAACTTATCACACGTCATGGTGCAGAAGCCTATCCTTTCACTGCAAAGAGGCTCAAGGAGATTGAAGAAGAGACCAAGAGCAAGATAGAGGAGGGTTGGCCTATGGAGGTGAAGTATGAGTCTCATGAGCATGCACTTGTTCTTACCAAGCGCCAGATTTTCGAGTGTGATGGGTGCGATGAAGAGGGTTATGAGTGGTCTTACTATTGTGAAGAATGTGACTTCAATCTTCACGTAAAATGTGCTTTAGGCCACGATGATAATGATGATGATGATGATGATGATGTTAAGGGAGAAGGAGGCAAAAATGAGGGAGCGGAATTTGAAGATGGAGAAATTATTGTGAAGACTGTGACTGTGATCTCGAGTAGGAGGGGAATATGGAAGATGGAATGGAGGGAGAAAGTTTTAAGTTGAAGGAAAAAGGCAGGAGTATTAATATATGGAGATTGAATTATAGTTTATTATGATATATAATGGTTTGATATAATTATAAAAGAAAATAACAGCTACGTGATTAGGCTATTTAGTGCAATTTTTGGTGTATTTTTACACTTAAAGTTGCATATAGATTGTCGTTGCCTGGTGTTGATTGATGCAAGTGTGGTTTACATAAATATAATTATATTAAGGATAATATAACTTTGCAAGTGTCCGACGAACGTAGACTTATTTTAATTCATGAAGGTTGTTCTTGCTAAATAACTCTGTAGTCTGAAGCAGTTGAAATATATAGGTGTGTACAAAGCTGGAACAAACAGTTATGAAAGTTTATAGGGGAAATGAAAACAGACAAGCTGAGCCTTCGACTAAAATCAGCCCACTAATGAAACAAAATTAATGTTATTTGTTGTTTACCAATCTTGAAAATTTGATTCAAAAGTGATGAAGTAAAAGAAATAGTAATACTATAAACAACTGTGAGAAATCAAACTACTTCGTTCCAACCCAATTCATGAACATACAATCCATTTGACTTCAAAATTTCAAATACAATACCAACTTAAAGAAACTACAGTATGATTATCCCCCAAAAAAAAAAAAAAGGTTACATAATTCCAATACCTTTTTTCTTTTTTCTGGGGGAGGAACTCTCACTCATCAAAAGACTTGATGCAATGCCCAAAACAATGCACACTCGATGGAACAATCGACTCCCACACTCAAACACCAACACGGATTAACAAATAACCTCAAACAACTCCTACATCGTAACACAAGGACATGACAATTTATGCTTGTACAATTCTTGTTCAGCATCGAACAATTATGCAACTAAGGGTAGTTATCCTAAACTTTTTGTTGATGCAATACATTTCATTTAGATTTTAGGAGTACAGCAAAATATATCCAAATTGATTGAGCAAATGGAGGCAAGTTAAATCAACAAACGAGCCAAGTGAACTGCTATGAAGATTAGAACACAACTAAAAGGCGAAAACTGGTTTCTCAACTACTATAAGTTAATAAACGCCTGCTATCATTTCAAACTACAAAAATTTACAACACTGACGAAATTTTCATAAATTTAAAAAGTAGAGTGGTAACAACTCCTCCAAATACAAAAGTTTTAGGTGTATCCAAATTTAAGTGAAAGTGTCTTCTCTATCACCCTCGGCAGATTCCCCTTCCTCCAGATTGCTGAATTCCAGGAAATGTGTTGGTCGATGGTCCTCATGGTAGTACTCCCGAGGTGCCCCTAGTTTCAACCCATAGCTCATGCTCACAGTATGCTTTACACCCATGAAGTTGTAATTCCACGGGCCATTATCAGGTACCTGCAAAAGCAAAATAATTCCCAGTTAAAGCTAATCATAAACAAGGCTATGGAAAGAATTTATATAATGTAGAATTTAAGTATTACCATGTAGAAACCAAGAAAACGGTCACTCAAGAGCATTTGGACTTTCTCATAGTAAGTTGGCAGGTAACCATGAGGATTGCTGGCAGCATCGCTATTGGCTTTTCCCCATTCATATCCTGATGGGGTCAACTTATACGCGGTCAAGGAGCATGAACCCGGAGTGAAACTGCAGGTTAGAATTATGCACTTCTCTCCATCCCATTGAGGATTGTTTGACAATACCTTAGCATGAGCTGCCAGATCCTACATTTAACTTACAATATGTTAAAAAGCGAAGTCTGAAAAAGTAAACAATTAAAGAGAACAGGAAGAACTCGAGTGTAAACCTGTGGTGATAGCTGAGGAAGCTCATTGGGTTGTGTATGCAGCCAACCTAGGGGCTCCAAATCAGTCAGAAAATTATGACCAGGAATAGTCGATGGAAGATGAACCTGCTGATGAGTACCCCATTGAGGTGGCATAGCAATACAACGAATCTCCTTCACCTGAGGATTATCTGGCGGGCTTATTCCATAGAGGTAACCAGCAATTTGAGTGCGCAGGTCGGCTATGCATATGAACTTCTTCAAGATATTTTTGGGGATGATGTATGTATAACCCGTTTCCTGTACAATTATACCCAATAAATTTAGACGAGTTCATGCATCATTATATAGCCAATTTCAAAGTGAGCAAGTACTTACTTTGATGTCTTCAGAGTTCACGTATATGTGATTAACCCGAAGATGGAGATTAGTAGCAGATATTGCCCTAACACGCCAGTCAGTTTTAGAACCAAATGCTGCTTGCTCGTAAGGACTTGTAGTGGTAACAATCAATTCATCTCCATGCACATTTGTGGTCCTTGTGGTGACTGCTGTAAGCTGACTAGCCTCCTTTGCCTGAAGAGGAAATTAAGAAAGCTCGTAATTAACAACTCCGTGAAAGCAAACAACAAAAGGGCAATAATGTGATTTTGAAATGAGGGTTGTACCTGTTTCTCAATCTCAGCAATTTGTTGGCGCTGCTGTGAAGGTGGAGTGATCTCAGCTCCAAGAATTATATCACGGATCTCGGATTGTGTGAGTGCCGATGTGTTCACATTGTTCTTCTTGGCGTAGTCTGAAAGTATAAGGTCCCTGAGGGCAACTTCAACCTTCATCCACTGTTCATCTGATAGAGAAGGCCATATATGGTGAGGCTCAGTAACAATTGTCTTGTCAGGCTTCAGCAACATTTTTGCCTTCTCATTGTTGACATGGAGAGCTCGCAAAATCAATATCAGCCTAGAGAATGCCGTGTAGGATGAGATACTCTTCAACCAATCATCATATATGTTGAACAATACCATTTGTGGCTCTGTCGCCTTCAATATCAGATCGCCGAACTTTTCAATTTTCAAGCAAGCCTGGAATGGCAACTGTAGCTCACTTCCTTTGATCACGATATTTGGGAAATCAAGCAAGTGGACCTCCAGTGGATCCAACATTCCTTTACGCGTCACAATGATTTGCTTTGGCTGTTCTTCAACAGGCAAGGACCGCACCAGGGCAGCCACTTCTTCAGCAGTTTTCCACTTGGCCAACTGACCAAGTCGCTTCTGCCCAGCCCACACACTTGTGTGAATGACCTGCAACACACATACATGGAGGTGAATAAATTGTAAGCAAATTGAAAATGAAATAAAGTTGGCAGGTAACATAAAACAACAAACCTTCAGGAATAGTTGACCAGTTCGCGGGTTGAATATAAAAATGGCACCATTAATAGGTTTTGTCGTGAGATTTCCCTCAAATGTCTTGTGTATTGTGACACGATACACATTTGTGTCATCAACAAACCAAATGATCTGATTGCTGAATATCTCCCCATAGTTCTGAGATGATAAATAAGGCTCCGTAGGTTCTGAAGAGTACAACTGCAGCCCCTTCCTTATCCTTTCTCTAAGGACATACAATGCTGGATTAGACTGCACAAGAAAGATCAATATCATCAGGGAACAATCAAACACTTTTTCATTCTCCATTTCTTTTAAGAAAATAATAACTATACCTTCATGATCTTGTTCATAGCCTGGGCAAGTAACGGCTTTGACCCCGGGAACCAATTTCCAAATGCAGAATGCAAGTTGTAAGCAAGATCAAGACCAATCATAACCCCTGCACATAATGTTAACTAAGTCACTTAAAACTGAAGCAAGCATCAATTTGATGTATTATAAATTGCAGAATAGCATACCAGTTGGTGATGGATAGATGGACATATTATCTGTTGTGTAATCCATAAACTTCGCCCTCGTGTAACGTTCAATATCATGGGAATCATAATCACCCCAGCGAAGCTGCACATCTATCCAATATTTGTTACTGGCCTTCTGGTCAAACACATCCTTAGACTCAGCCACAAGACTGGGCTTTGACATAGGCCATCTATGGGCAGCAAAGAGAAGAACATCAGCACATGAGCTGTTCATTTTGTAACTCTTCCTAGGATGGATTGTTTCTTTCTGAACAGTCTCAATTTCCAGGGCATCCAGCTCTTGATCCAAAACCTGGCAAAGATCCATAACCACACTCTCATGTATCTTCTGCCACAAGTGAGCACGGAATATCTGAATTAGAGATATCTTAAGGGTTGGTATCTTCCCATGCATAAAGATTCCAGTCAGATCCAGCTGCACTTGGAAACCAACATATACATTTGCTCTGTTTATAGTAGGCGACCACCAAAGAGTAAATCTACGGTTAGGAATCTGATTGAGCCCAGATCTTTGAGCATTAGTCAATTTCTTATACTTCATGGACTCCTCAAAACCAGAAGCTTTCTCCCAGAAGAGACCCTCCCATGTAGGAAAGCTGAAAAAACGAACAGCACATTAGAGACAAAACAGAATCAGAAAAAATAATTGACATGAAGATCCACAATATCATATTTGTTTGTAGAGGAAGAAGGGAACAGTATTTGACAGTAACAAAAAGTACTCTGCAGGTGAAAACACTTACTATGTTCCTTTGAACAGCGTATGCTCAAGAATTCCTTCTACTCCTCCCAGAGCTTGAATAACATCAGTTCTGTAATTGTTCAAGTTCCACAATTTCCCATCGTGCCTCTGGTGTGTCCACCAGAAGGGATTTTGTTTCAGAACTTGATATTGCTTGAAATCTGTTCTCACTCGCCACCCTTTGTCATATGCAAGGGTGTGGCGGTCCTTCTGAAATAGAGTATTTATTCGAGGTATCCCCCGATCCCATGAATCCTGAACATTAATTAGGAAGATGTAAGCGCGCACATACATTTATTTCTTATGAATTCAAAAAATATCATAAAAAAATAATTCTCAACCAAGCCTATACATTAAAACAAATGATAGACCAATTTTAACCTTGACCGCTACCTCTATTTAGGTCGGGTCTTGAAGAACAACTTACAAAATACACTTAGATACCGCATAGCAATCATAAGAATCCAAACATGCTACAGAAATAAGATAAGTTTTTAATTGGTAAAAGTAAAATAATTGCGAAAACGTACTTCTAAATCTTCCAAGGTTAATCGCCTATTTTGTGCTTGAGCTTCCTGCCTCTTTAATGCATATTCAGCCCAAACACGTTGTGAATCAATGAACTCACTCTCCCATGGCTGTATGTACCGATACAGATTTGGAATCAATTGGTCCTCTTCATGACTCATGCCACTCCTAAAATGAGTTACTCCAACATCTGTCTGTTTACTATACCGAAGGTCACTCTGAGGAATCAATATGTGACCCATTGACAGCATTCCAAGTCCTCCAATTTCCTTTGGTGTGTAAAAGATGACAGGAGGGAACCTGACAGCATAACAAGTTACAGGTTTTTTTAGAAATCCAGAGGAGAAAAATACGAAAGATGTAGGACTAAGAAATGTACATTACCTGCTAGGCATCTTCGAATTCAACCCGATCTTAATTCGAGTCTGTATCTTATTTTCACATTTTACAAGTAGATCCAACAGTTCTTGCGTGTGCACAGTTGCTTCACGGAAATAAGTCATGAGGCCTATAGGATTGAACAAAAGAATCAACATGAAAAGCATACCCTAACAGTACAACATCAGTAAAATGGAAGGCAAAAATTGGAAGGCAGAAGTAGATTTGCATTATACCTATAAGAGCTGTATTCCACTTGTTGACAATCTTTGTGAATGTTGTCGAACCTGAGGACATAAGAATCTGTCTTACTCGATTCTCAAAAATCTTCATATGTTCATCATCAACCCGTAAGAAAGCAACTGCAGTTCGTTCCTTGGTCTGCTCATTCTGCAGATTCCAAACTCCATCTCTTGTATTGCTGAAAGCCTCTTGAGTCATCCTTATCTTAGGCAGTATACGAACTTCAAATCCAGACCTGCGCATCATCAATTCTTCATTATTTTCCATGCCATATGTGCATATACAAAGTACATAACAAAAATAAATAAGGGAATAAGAGACACATACATGCTGAACAGCAAGTTTGGATTGTCTTTACTGTAAACAGACACAAAACCATTTTCCCATTCAAGTGTGGTAATGCTTCTAGGAAGGCGGTTCCTCATATCCCAGAAAACACTTCTGCCAAGATTGACTGAAGAAAAAATTATAAACACCAATTAAAATGTGACAATGCACTTAAATAAGCAATATTAACAGAAATATTTTTAAGTATCGAAATATATGGTCAATTGAAGAAGATATGCACCATCATGTTTCATCAGTCGCATCCTGGCATCTCTAGGCCAGCACTTTTTGTTGTTATAACCAACCATATTTTCATTGTTGGGATCTGGATGCTCTGTAAGATATCGCTGGATAAGGTCCCGAGCCTCTTCATGAGTGAAACGGAACAGTATATGCACCTTGTCAATGTATCTCGAGTACAAACGAATAGGGTGTCGAGTTTCTACTCTTGTGTCCTGATATGTAATAAATTCGTTGGGCATTTGTGGTGGACCAGCGATTTCACTGGCTCTGGTCAAACCAAGAAGCAGGAGGTCCAGAACAAGTCCGTAGTACTGCACGATAAATGAAGCAAACTGAAGACCACGTATGAGCCCATAAGAGTTTGTATGGCTCATATCTTTGTATGACAAGACAACATTATTCTTTGCCGTGACATAATCAGCAATATTATGGTCAAGAACCAAACGAAGAAGCCTGTGAAAATATAAGAATCAGTTTAAAAATTTCAAAGCATTCATATCCTAGCTAATTACTAAAGAAATCTATAATTTCAGTTTATACCTGTTGAGCATGGTTAGATCAATCTTCTCAAAGAATTTTTCGAATTTGGTCTGAAGCATTACCACGCACTGCCCATCGCTAGTGTCCCACACACTTTGCAAGTTGTTTATGCCCTGACACCATTTGTAAACCAATAGTGGTGGTGGCTCTGAATCTGCGGGCTTAATCCAATTTGGGAAAAGGTGGCGCTTATCACCCTCATACCACAAATACTGATCCAGATATGCATCAGTGATCTTTTCAAGCGGCTCAATCTCATAGACAGGAATTAGGTAGCTATACAAATCCATGAACTCAATACCGACCTGCAAATAGCCAACTGTTAGCTTTAACATACTTTGAATAAAAAAGATAAGGAAATAAAGTTCAACTAACAGCAACTCTCAAGTTAGAATGCATAATTTTGAAGTTTATTATTGGGTTGAAGCCATATATATTTCATAAATTTGGGAACTTCACGAAAAAGGACAACTTATTTTGCAGCTTACTTCTTTGAAGGAACGCTGCGTGAGCAAGTGACGTTTAATACGCGATAAAGCCTCGTGTGGATTATCATAAGCCTGTTCAATCAAACCCAATTCTTCTCTTTGTAATTGGTTTAACCTAACAGCTACACTATACGATTCCTTCAATCTCTCCAGGGCAAGGATGAGAAGCTTTGTATCATGTTTGTAAGACAGCGGAGGGAATGGGATCGGAGAGAATTTTCTCGATTCCAACCAATGCACAGTTGTCGTATATATGGCCACTGCTTCTTCAGGTGTGACATATGGGCCATCTTTTAAGTAGTTGTGTTGGCGTTCCTGCAAAAGTGGACATTAACATTTGGAGAAGTGTCTCAGCAGTAAAAACCAACAGAAAAAAAAAAATAACGGTCACGTGAGGGAGAGGGGGCTGTTCCATATTCATATGTTTTCAAGTAGATAAAGACAGAAGGTATATACCTGTTCCGCTTTCAACCATAGACGGGTTAATCTTCCTAGATTCTTCCGGCAAACAGTCTTGTCAACTGTTGCTCCTCTTCTAATACGTTCCCGATTGTAGTGAGCAACATTTGTCCACCAATCAGCTTTTGACTTTACATAACGAAGTATCATGTTCTCAATGGGTACAGGCAAACCAGGTACCTAACAAGTCCAAGAATTTTACAATTT
Source organism: Penstemon barbatus (assembly GCA_003313485.2). Taxonomy (NCBI): domain Eukaryota; kingdom Viridiplantae; phylum Streptophyta; class Magnoliopsida; order Lamiales; family Plantaginaceae; genus Penstemon; species Penstemon barbatus. Next base: position 11,594,155 of record CM064883.1, on the reverse strand, counting down.
ATATTTGGATATCCAAAGCCAAAGAAGATACGTAAACTTATAGCATGATTTTTTAAACTGAAAATATGATAAGCTAAAATTACCTTCCATGGGATATTTGCTTTCCAGCAACGCCATGCTTCACTTAAATGCTGTAAGATAGTTCTCGCCTTATTCTGCTTGATACCCTCTGCAATTTAAAATGGATAATTTAATATATGCAAAAGTTACTCAATAAAGTGGCTAAAAGTAAAGGGAGACAGAAATGACGGATCCTTGCCTGGCATAGCATCAAGGACATCATGCATTACAGCAGCACGGAGCTCCAAATCAAAGTGGCTTTCTACACGTTGCTTCGTCACAGTTTTAGCCACTCCTTTAGAATGGCGTCCCTCAAATTGTCTGGCAAGCAGATTCCCCAGCCACCTTTCCAGGAGAGGCACTATGCCACGAAGAAAAAACAACCATACCCTCCACATAGGTGCCCAAAAACCACATCCAGGACCTTTCCCAACAGGCCCGGTATTAAATCTGTAATATATCAAGTGCTTCAAGTCTTTGCACATTCGAATCTGCCTCATAAGCCTGTATTTGTACCGGTACATACCCGTTAACTGGCCAACATGTGAAAAGATGTACTGCAAGCCATCTGCCAACTGAAAAGCATCCACATTTCCCAACCGGAACTGGATGTTTGCATCAATAACAAGCTTTGTCAAACGCAGAATTTCACGACAAAGATGAAAAGCATTACCGAAACGGGATTTTTTGCGTTCCTTGGTGGTAAGTGTCTTCACAGGTTTCAAGTTGAAATTGTAATCAAGATGGAGGTAGTTCAAGTTTTTCCTATGGATCAGTAGATTCAGCATATTGTACCCTTGTTTACAAACTTGGAGACCAGCTTCAGCCCAATCAAGTTCAGTAGTCTGAAAAAACTTTGTGGCTTGGAGAGACCTAAATAGGTGCTTCTTCTTTTGAGCCTTGGGAGGTCGGTGATGCAGCTCATTCAACACAAAACATTTTAACAGTTTTTGGTAACTAACACGGACTTTGACAGGGTATGAAGGAGGACTGCAGAAAAGCAAACACAAGAAAATAAGTCAAATAAGCCTATCAGGTACACTGGAAACTATGAAATAGATTGAGAATTGTAGAGCTGTCTTACCAGTGTTCCTTAAACCACTCAGACACAAGAGGAATATCTTCAGCACGTCTCATCCGACCAGAACGCATGTTAAATGGTCGAGGTGCAAACAAAAGGGAAATTCCAGCAGCAGTGGTGTCAGTGTAGATAGGAGTACTTGTGAGTAATGGTTCGACTCCCTCGGGTAAAACAAAATCATCATCTTCATCTTCTTCATAAATTTTTTTATCTCGCCTATCTTTATTGGCACTTGTTATGGGGTGAATGAGAGGATCATAATAGAACGCAGGCAAATCAGGATCCTCAGTTTTTATGTACATTATCATTGGAGTGTGATAAATACTAAGCTTTATTTTCCTGGGCCTATTATTATATAGATGAGGAAAAGCAATCCTGTACTCCGTCCTCAGAGGTGATCGGATGATTAGTTTGTTAATGTCATTGAACTCATTCCAGTCCTCATCTCCTTTCTCCATGTCACGATACAAAGGTTCAAACTTAGGGCCACCTGTAGAAGTATAGTTTCTTGAGAAAATAGTCAAACAAGAGTAATACAAGGCACTACCATAGTTTAACTTTATCATACTTTTTTTAACAAAAAGAAGAATAGCATAATATTGTCCAAATAACAGAGGTTTTTTTTTGCAGAACTTCAATGCAGCAGCATGACTCATATAAATAAACATACAGTAGCGCAAATAAAATATAAACTTATAAGACTATCTATAAAGAACAACAGATAAATATATTCACAATCCAGCATACCAGGTATGCACATGTTCAGAGCTTTGGCCGTGAAGAATGACTCCATGTCAAAAAGGTAAAAATAATTGCGATCAATCAAATCAGAGAGCAACTGTCCAGCAAGCCGGTGAAGTGTTGCCATTATCGGTAGTGATAGATGCCACTTCCGGTAGCTGGGCCCATTGATAAGCTTTGTTTTCACAAGAGGTTTATGGTCATAAAACCAAGTGTAAACAGCTGAATCTTCTTCCTCATCCAACTCCAACTGGATTGGCTCCAAAGGATCCACATCTAAAAGATTGTCAGCATAATCAAGTGGAGGCTCTTCATCGTCAAAAGGGGGGAAACGCATTCTTTTGAAATGCCTTCGATCCCTCTTCTCTCTTCTCATCATGATCCACATAGAACCCCACTGCAAATTCATTAAACAGCATTAATCACACTCAGAAATTTGGTAACATTAGGAGAAAGAGAAAGAAGATAGTATAATAGTCCAAGAAAGTTAACCTACATGTGCATAACAGGGAGGAGCATACCTGTGCCAAATAAATTGGTTCAACAACCCATGGTATTTCATTTACAAATGTAATAGCCCCAGTGATATGGTACAGAACTTTCACTTCACGGACCTATCAACAGAAAACAAAAGAATATTATTACCCAAGGTACCAAATTAAGAAATGATTCTAAGAAGCCATCCAGCAGCCACAGAATTTGTCAAACATAAGTACCTGCTCCCACGGCATGGGCATATTTTCCAGAAGTTTGTATACAGCATGTGGAACAAATTTAAGAGCTCCTAAATAGACACGCTTATCATGACGAAATTTCTTCGATGTCATGTCACCATGATCCCTGCCAAACAACAAACAATGATCCATAATTACATAGACTAAACCTTCTATCCACCTAACAAAGGAAGAAAGTTGTAGTTAAATGCAGACACACGACATATATCCTGCATACAATACATTCTTGGACAAACTTCTCCCAAACCATAAGATGATATATCTCAAGATGATACCACTCGTACTAAACAGAGGCCTTGTCAAATAGTCCTGCAGATATCCGAAAGCTAGAAGCTACAAAAAAAAGAACACATACGAATTTTCCGTGAAGGACTGAGGTTAAGATGTTCATCTAGCGCTGCACACCAGCTCTAAGTGGATTATTTATTACCTCACATATATAAAAGGTCCCATGTGAAAGTCCCAAATGAGAGCCACTGACGACAAAACTACAGTTTGATTCACTTATAGAAGCTTAGAATGGACATGGAACGTTAACTTGAAGAGGATATTGGAGTTTGTTGGAAGGACAGAGGCAGTTCTCACTAGCTCAATAAGATCAAAATCAAACAGTAAGTCCAAGAGAATCACAAAAACAGAACAGCAGAACAGGATTTCCCATGTGGCCACAATGATGAACAATTAACTCCAAAGAGTACTGTGCTAATTTAAATTATTTTTTTGGGTATTTGAATGGAATTGGTCCTAGTTTACGTCATTGTAGACCAAATTTTAGTTTATTGCGACCAAACAGAAGATGTGGACATGAATACTATGAAACAGCCTGCACATAGTTTAAGTATGTATGTGAACATATGCTCTAGGATTAGAAGTATCATAAGAAAAAAGGAGTCCTTAATTAATTACTCTCATATCAATTTCAATTATAAGCATTAATTACTCTCATATCAATTTCAATTATAAGCCTTCTTCGCCCAAACAACATGAATCACTACAGAATCTCCTAGTAGCCTATTGAAATTTCAGTGTTCTCCCATTCAGGATCTTCAACTGCCTACTTACTAACTAAAAACGTGATCTAACATTCTCTTCCACCATGAAATACAAAAGAGAGAATGTTGAGTATAGGACTTGGTAAATGCACAAATTCAGATGATCTCTCCTGACCCAAGAAAATACTGGACCTCAAAAGCCTCGAAACATGTATCGTGTCAATAGAAATAACTTGTATAAAACGAAGAAAATGTTGCAGTCAACTCTAACCCTAATCAAGACTAGTATCACGTTAGATTCTTTTAAAATACATCCAGAATACAAACAGTATAACCTTTGATAAGATAATAAAAAATAAAAAATAAAAGAGGAAGGAGAAGGAAAAGGAAAATAACAAGTTCAATGAATCATTGCTCCCGAAATAACTTCATTAAATCACAAACAAACAAGCCGTTAGCTCAAAATCAATAGCTGAAAGAAACTACTAAACCACCAGAAGTACCTACTAATACTATTACAGCGCTTAAAAAAGAAGCAACATACCGAATGATTTTCCTCACATGTTCGGGAGGCATATCCTCCTTCTGCGCCTCAACAAATCCAAACTTCCGCTTATCACCATACCGCTTAGAATTGAGCTGCATCCATTTCCGCGCTCTTTCATCAAGTTGAGATTCAGTAGGCACCACAGTATAAGAAGGCGGTAACAGAGGCGGTGGAGCTACCGGTGGAGGTCCGGTAGTTCCAGGAGGCGCCATAGGAGGCATAGCTCCAACACTTCCGCTCGTCCCTGGCGGCGCCGGATTACTCATGTTGCTGTTCCACATATCCTGGCCGTTGTACATGTTTAATCGAAATTGAAACTCTTGAGAACCGTATTCGAGCTCAATCAATGAAGATTTGGTGAAGATAGCTGGTGATTCGAAGAAATTTGGTAGGGTTTGGGGGGATTAAGGGTTTTAAGTGAGGGAAATGAAGAAACTGTTCTTCCAAGTCCCGACCACTCTCGGTTGAGAAGAGAGTGAAAATTGATTGGTGTCGAGTGTGGGCCTGAGAATTTATAAGTGGTCAGATAATAGATAAAAGGCGGTCTAAATGACCGACTTGGTCTTTACATTATTGTCTTAGAGATTGGGCTTCATTTGGATCTCAAAAAACGGATTGGCCCACATATATTCTCTAAATTTGACACTAAAAAAATGAAGAAAAGCTTAAACTTAGACAATTAAATGAAATTATTATAAATTTCAGTTCATTGATTTTTCTTTTGTCGATGAGAAATTTGGTATTTTGCTTTTACTTCAATTATTGAACTTTAAGCCTTAGAAACTGTAAACAGTTAAAAAATCAAAATTCAAATTTTGTAACCGGCCAGACACGACATGAACTCTTCTAGGATTTGGGGAAAATTGTTTTTTTGGTACCATAGGATAGGCTGACTTGCACTTTTGGTACCATTGGATATGAAAATGCAAATTTGGTACCATAGGATAGGTTTTCATTGCACTTTTGGTACCATTGGATATGAAAATGCAAATTTGGTACCATAAGATAGGTTTTCATTGCACTTTTGGTACCATTGGATATGCAAATCCAAATTTGGTACCATAGGATAGGTTTTCATTGCAATTTTGGTACCAAACCCAATTTTTCTACAAAATTAATGGCAATTTACCCCCTATTAAATGCATAATGTTCAATTTATCACTCTATAATTTGAAAGAAATCAATTTACCCCCTGTAAAATTTTAATGAAGTAATTTACCCCCTTTAGCCGGAGATTGTAACTCACTTGCCGAAATTGAGAGTATGCATGCAAACTATTTTATTTAACATAGGGGGTAAATTGCCACATTTATCATAACACAATTGGTAAAATATCACATTATCATAATAAAAGTGGATTAAGTGCCGCCTATAAAAATATCAGGGAGCGCGATGTGAAATTTTTACAAAATTTCAGGGGGTAAAATGCTCTTTTTTAAACCACGAGGGGTTAAATTGAACATTATGCATTTAATAGGGGGTAAATTGCCATTAATTTTGTAGAAAAATTGGGTTTGGTACCAAAATTGCAATGAAAACATATCCTATGGTACCAAATTTGCATTTTCATATCCAATGGTACCAAAAGTGCAATGAGAACCTATCCTATGGTACCAAATTTGCATTTTCATATCCAATGGTACCAAAAGTGCAATAAAAACCTATCCTATGGTACCAAAAAAGCAATTTTCATATCCAATGGTACCAAAAGTGCAAGTCAGCCTATCCTATGGTACCAAAAAAGCAATTTTCCCTAGGATCTTGTCACTAGACATAATGACAAAACAAGAATAAACCTCAACAAATCAAAACTAAACAAAATTAGAACAATTTATAAGCATAGTTGGAGAACCCTCTCCCCCCCCACCCCCTCCCGGCGCTTTTAAACATAGGACGACAGCATTTGTAAACAATGGTGGCTTCGACATCAACTAAAATGTTTAAATCTTACGTATAAACTTTTATGTACGAAAACACGCTAGAACAAGAGATTCCCAAATTTCACATGCCCCCCCCCCCCCCCCTCCCGACGCTTTTAAACATAGGACGACAGCATTTGTAAACAATGATAGCTTCGACATCAACTAAAATATTTAAATCTTACGTATAAACTTTTATGTACGAAAACACGCTAGAACAAGATATTCCCAAATTTCACATGACATTCACCTCACTATACATCACTTGTGTTTGGACTTTGGCGTACTCGACTCCTCATTTTTCATAGTTTCCACAAAAGCGGGTTTTAGCATTTTCAAGAAACATATGGGGCAACTTGCAATTTTCCAGCTTCTTTCAATCCACAAAACGAGCCCAATCAATATGCACAAACATCATAAAAAGGAGATATTCCCCACAGAGTAATGTTTTGAGGTTATTCTCTAAGCTATGTCCAGAGATAATTGGGAGAGGTTAGTTCAAGCAACTATAAAGAAAGAGGAGTTAAGGCAGCTTGCACTTTGTCCCAGCTTTAGCAGCTCCACGTCAGATGATTTCAATTCACGTTTCAGTCTCGATTCGAACGGTACACCATTCAATTGTTTTCTTTCTTTTTTGTTTAAATATCGGATATTTTTTAGAAACTATGATGCAATTTCTGGGTTTTTCTTTGATTACATGTTTTTGGTAACAAATTGATCATGATTTCTACTGCATTCTGGCGTTTAGGTCTGGGAATTGAACTGAGAATTAATAATGAGGCAATTGGGACCTTTTATCGAATTATATTTTTTTCTCTTCATTTTGATGTTTTGTTTTCCTAGGGCTTTTTATACACATATTAGGAAAATGTGTGAATTCTGTTTAAGTATGAGAATATGAGTTATGTTCCAAACCTAGAATTGTTGCTGCCAAACACTAGCCAGTCTTGTGTTTATATTTGCACTCTGATTGTAGTGTTGGAGTTCCTATTTTGAGCTATATTATCCGACACACAGTACAAACTTTTAAATAGCTCCCTGCAATTTTTGTAATTGATATGCATTAGTTTGGGAAACGTAAATTATGAGATTATTAGCTTTGACAGGTTGCAAGAGATATTCTGGGAGGTAAAATAAACTGACTTATGCATTTTTTTCTTTTGAAATTGCTATTATGAACTTTTGTTTCTCTTACCTTTTTGGACTTTCCATCAGGGAATACTTAAATAAATTCAATTGTTAGTGAACAAAATGGTATAATAATCTTAAATACTTGCATATTTGGAGAACTTATTAATCAATCTTCTTTTTCCATCCAATAGTAGTCATATATGAACTAGTTCTCTCACTGTTTATGCTCGTCAAGATCTCAATGAATGTTGATCATGTGGAACAAGACTAAAGAATTTCCAGCTTAATCGCAGATTCTGCAACTTCTTTGAGCGTGAGTTCTCCCTCTTTGACTCCAGGAACTGGAAATGCAGTATCATTTTCTCATAATGTACGTGGTATATCTTATAAAGAGTTGGAAAGGATAACTAGGAACTTCCAATATGATTTCCATTTTGGGGAAGGGGGATTTGGTACTGTTTTTAAAGGATGGATTCACGAGGACACTCTTACTGCTGCAAAGCCTGGATCTGGAGTGCTCGTTGCTATTAAGAACTGGAATCCAAGCCATGAGGATTGGAAGGTAGCTTTGAGTTTTATTTATTTAAACTTAATTTTATTGGATTTCTTATTGACCATAAATCTTTAACAGAAGGAACTTAATTGTCTGAGTCGAGTTCAACATCCAAACCTGATTAGACTTATTGGCTATTGCTCCAATGAAGACAATTTGTTTTCTATATTTGAGTTTGCGATGAAAGGAAGCTTGGAGAACCATTTGTTCAGAAGTAATTTTTACACTCAAAAGATGAAACTTTCAACTTAATCGTATTGTTTTGAACTCTCTTTTAGGACAATATTTGAAATTGGTTTTTCTAATTATGAATAAACATTTTAAATGATTTTTGAAAAAAAAATCTTGTCAACTTGATGTGAAACCCTGGTTTAATTTTGTTCTTAGGAGGGCATCAATCACTTTCTTGGGCAACCAGAATCAAAGTGGCTATAGGTGCTGCTAGAGCCCTATCATTCTTGCATGATATGGAAGCACAAGTCACACACCGAGGATTGAAGACTGCTGACATTCTTTTGGATGACGTATGTTCAACAATATAAATGTTTTCTTTTGTTTTGCTATGTCGCGGATTTAACTATTTCAAGGTCACGTGTGACACTTAGCCCTCTAGTATTCTCACTACTAGCCAATTTCTCAGTTCACTAACAACTGCTTTAGCTCAAGAGTGTTTTTTCACAAACAAGCACTTTAATATTAAGCACATTAACTCAAAAGTGTGAGAATTGATAGTCAGGCTTGAGGGTCTTAATATTGCATCTGATTTTGAAAGAGTGAAATCCGTGACAACTAGCTCTAAACCAAAATTTGTATTTTTAGTAAATGTTAACATTGTGAAATTTATGTAGATTTATCTCTGGGATGCAGGAATTTAACGCTAAGTTGTCTGGGTGCGTTTTGGCCAAAGATGGTGTTCCTAGTGATTCAATTCATATATCAACAAGTGTTGCGGATACAGAAGGCTATGTTGCACCGGAATATGTTATGACAGGTGTGTCTAAACAAATCTTTCTTCTGTGCTTCTGCTTTTCAAAGAGCACAATGCCTTCTTTGGATTCATTTTGATTTGTGAGTTTCAATATCCAAACTTCAAAACTCTACATTTTCAAAAGAAAAAGAAACATATGGCGGGTGGCAGCCCAACACCTGTTCTCAAACACCCAACATTAGAAGCACATTCTAATACGCTTTCACCTTTTTAAATTGTAAGAAATTATAAAGGTACATATGTTTACCAAAATCCGACATCGGATACTACATTTTCTCATTTTGAAATCTACAAAATCTCACTTGTGCCCACATGTTATTCCAAATCCAATATTTCTTCTTTTTCGTTAGAATTATGTTTTGGTGCTTCTTCTCCTTATAAAACTCCAAAATCATTAGATGCATCCATACATGTTTTAACATTCTCACCCTAATTAAGTTATTTCTTGTGAACAGGTCACTTTACGTCAAAAAGTGATGTATATGGCTTTGGGGTTGTTTTGCTAGAATTACTTTCTGGGCGTCGGGTTCTTGACATGACAAAGGCCGCAAATGAGCAAAACTTAGCAGAGTGGGCGAAATTGCATAATCATGACAAAAGAACTTTGAACCGAATTATGGACCCAAAATTGGAGGGCCAATACCCCGTGGATGGAGCATATTTTGTTGCAACCCTTGCTTTGCAATGCCTAAGTCCAAATCCGGAACTAAGACCACAAATGTCTGAGGTTTTAGTTGCATTAGAACACCTCTAAAAAAGTACAGAAAGTGTATCTTTGACGAAAAAAATGTTATTACAGAATACAGACAGTGTGTTAGCAAACACGCTATATACGTATAAAATACAGTTTATAGAAGATAGAAGACTCGGAAGTATAATTGGGTTATTCTTGGGTTAGGTAGCCAATGTCCATCCTTTTGCAAGGCATGGCTTCTCCGTGCCCCAAGATTGACCTGGTAAGCGTTCATTTGTTCAGTAAGTTATCAAAAAATTTGTGTAATGACTTTTATATCCTCTTACCAATATTAAATGACAAAATCAATCTTTCATCTCAAACCCCGCCTAGCATGTTAATGTGTATTATAATTTGACAAGTAGTTTAGCAAATACTTAAACCCGACTCTCTTTATAAGTCGGACCTACCTTTGAGCCTAGGACATGAATATGGAGTTTGATCGTCCAAAAATGGTCGAAAAATGTGCATGTGAAGATACCGATTTTGAAACCACCTCTTTACCTCACGATTGAGTTCTCAATCTACGATCAATAATTTTAAAATTAAATTCTCCACGTTCTATGTTGCGAGTTGTATGATTATGAGTATTCACTTAATTGATTTGGTGGATTAACGAGCGAGTTATGTTTTTGGATTTGCTCAAATGTGTGTGTTTGAATAATGCAGTTCTCCCAAGCTCTCATTTATATTTAATATCTGATTAGTATGATTTTAATTATGAATGCAAGAAAATGAAAAAGGAAAAGAAAAGTGGGGTGATTGAAAAAACAATGGGGTTAAATACCCTTTGCTTTTGTATGCAAAGATAAGCTTTGGTGAAATTATATGGTTGTCCTTGAATTTTTCCAAAAAAAAAAATAAAAACCACTGTACTTTAGATCCAAACTTTTGAAAACAGCAAAAGGGGTCTAGAATCAAAAGTTGTTTGCTCAAATTAGTCCAAAATTTAACTACCCTTTCAACCCCAATCACCAAGTTCAAATTACCAGGTCAATTAAATTACTTGAACTTTCTCCAATTACAAAACTTCGACATTTTTACTAGGTAAAATTGCAGAAAACGTCCCAAACTAATTAGTGATTTTAGATTTTCGTCCCAAACTATATTACCACACCGAATTTCGTCCCGCGATTTAATATTTGTTTGAAATATCGTCCCATATTAATTACTGATTTTGATTTTTCGTCCCAAACTATATCAAATCGCATAATTTCGTCCCATAATTTACCATTTTGTATGAATATAGTTTCAATATTAAATTTCTAATTTAATGAAAATGATGGTTCAATCTTGTAATTAGTGTGGGAGGAATTCTGCAATATTATATAATTATTCATGTTAAAATTTACCACGTCATGACATGTAAGCAGCCATGTGGTAATTTAACGACAAATGCGCAATTTCCATCTTATAATTAACGGTGGGACGATATTCAAAAAAAATACTAAATTATGGGACGAGATTCGCCAAGTTGAATAGTTAGGACGAAAATCCAAAATCAGTGATTAGTTTGGGACGATTTTTGCAATTTTGCCTTTTTACTATTAGATAAAGATAAAAGTAAAGTTCTTAAAAACTTTGAAATTTACAATAAACTCGACTAGATTGCAACGTTACCAACATAATATAGAATATAATATAAATAAAAAATCCAAATTGAAAATTATCATATTTTCTGTCAATAGGGAATTATTAGGTTTTGACTTCTGACCTAAGGTTTTTTCTTGTTTCAGTAGAACTAAGATTCTATTTTTTTTTTTAAAGAAGAAAATTAAATACCAATGTATTAAAAAATTAAAACATTCCCTATACTTGCCAAACATTCCCGTACATCCTCCATAAAAGTGTAACGGTCACCTTTTTCAAATACATACCTTTCACGGCCAACTTACTATTTTTATACTAGCCGTAGCTGCTTCTTCTCTTCTTCAATAAAATAGTAAATGTTCTCTGCAGAATAGGATTCAATGGTGAAGATTTTCCCCAAAAACGAGAAGAAAAAACAATTTATAAAGATTTTAATTCCATTTGCACTTCATAACAAGAGATTGGCATATCAAAAGCTTCCTGAGCAGCTTCTCAAACTTTCTGTTCTTAAATTGGATGGCTCCTCTTTCAGTAAGTAAATTCTTGACCCCATTTAGCTTTTCTTATTTATTCATATTTGGGTTTGTGGTTGCAATTTAAATTGAAATGTTGATTTTGCAGGTTTTCAAGTGGCAAGAAATGCCACAATAGGTATGCTTAGATTAGCTATTGAGGAGGAATTCAGCATTTCACTCAATCATGAAGGCAAAATTTTATGGTATGGCAAAATTTCAGCTATTTGACTTTTTTTGGGGCGTAAAAATGTGAAAATATGTTTGTTGGTCTGGATATGACAACAATTGACCTCGAGACAGAGAGGCCTGCAAAGCCGAAACGTGGCGCTTGGGCTGTGGTGTAGTTAAAGATTTGGGTTGCACAATTGCTATAAGCTCTAACTTTTAGCATAACTGTAGGCGTTTGTTCTACTCCATTAATGTTGCATTTTTATGAGAAAATATATCGACATATACTGTCATATGCTTGGTTTGTTTGAATCTATTTTGAGATTGTGGGTTGTAATTTCACAAGTTTTCAGTGTAAATGAATTGCGGCATTCATTCAAACTCTTTCTTTGATTACCACTACCAGGCCACTTGTGTGGAGGCACTTTTGCTTATGTTATGGAAGCCAAAAGCTAATCAGTGAGAAAGATAGCATTCAAAGATACGGTATCAAAGATGGTGATCAGGTCACTTTCTTTACTACTACGTGTTAGTACTATAAAGATACAAAAGATGGAAAGAAAAAGAAATTTGTCTAGTTTTTAGAGTATTGTGTTTCACTCATTATTTTGGTGCTGCAGCTTCATTTTATCCAGCATTTGAGGATTGACAAAGCAGCTTCTCAACAGATATCTAAAAATCACCAATCTGAATCCAGAAATTGCCTAATGTAAGTATACCTGCAAGACATTTATAGAGAGATTTCCTGGATTTATGTTATATTTACCCTGCAATGACAAGTATATACAGCTTTGAACACGATTATTGTAGAGCAAAATTTAGAACTAAATTGAGCTTATGGACATCTTTGGGACTATATTGCATCTTTCCGTAAAATTTTAAAGACAAATAATAAAGTAAGTAAGCTCTCTGGTATTTCTTGATATGGCTTTTTCCAGTCTTGAAGCAAACACCAAACATTATAACCTTCAAGTTTACTTTGTAGAAAAGTAAAATAAGTAAAAGATTGCCTAATTATTTTCTGAAAAAGAACTTGCTGTGAGTGAATGATTTGTTTGCATTGGAGCTTTCAATTAGTAAATTACATGTTACAACTTTGTGCTGGGATTTTCATAAAAATGAATTTATGTTCTACCTTAACAACAAACTTATCCTTAACCTTAAAAGCTCTGTGTTCATGATTGATAAAGACTAAAGAGTGAGAAGTTCTAAATGTTCCATTAAACAGCAAACTGACTTGAAGACATAATCATTAAACAGGTCAAGTTCTCCTGATGCAAGAGTAGATGTTTACGATAATATAAAGTACTTCTACCCTGAACCCAAAGTTACGTTAGCCAACTCGTTGAAGGACCTTTTGGCGTGTTCAAAATTTCCAGGACTGAAAAGTGAAAAATGACCTTGAAGGCGTCAAGGATGATTCGGTTTCTGGTTATATATGAATTTGTGTGGGGAAAAAAAGCATCCTAACCTACAAGTGCCTAAATTAGCTTTTTGTAGGCAGGTACCTGTTCTAATTCATGGGTTTAAATGAATTCCATTCAATATTTTTGTGTGATTAAATTGGAACGTGTTGGAGTTCTGCGAGGAGTGTTATTCACATATGTAAATTTTGCCTCATAGGTAAAGACTAATACTAACCCGATGTTGCTATTCTCTTCGAATGTAATGGTTTAAGTTACACACACAGACACAGAAATTCTTTGCAGTTTACACTTGCATTATTCTATTTTCATTCACCCCTAACATGTCTTGCTTAAAAGCGTTTCTCACTGGATCATGAGCTGATACCATTTAGTGTGGACTCACTTGTAGTTCACCTCTTATACTTCAGTTTGGTTGGAACTGAGTTTAACCTTTGATGAAAGTCTTGTCAAGCAGCTACATTGGAAGTGTATATTGTAGCTTTGCATTCTGTTTGAATCTGTAACCCAACGATCTCCATCTGCCATTCAACTAGACACACACTTCAAAACTCGACTCAGTTTAAAAGTAAATTCAAATCACTCATGTTCAACTCAAGTAAAGCATTTTCATTTAGTTTCAAGAACAATACGAAGTTTGACAAAAGATCATCCTTAACCTTTGTGATACGAACAACCCCATAATACATTCTCAGCATCATGTTCTAGGAAATAAAAAGAAAATAACAAAATATAGCAACAATTTTGGAGAAGAATAATATGTTAAACTGGACTATCACTTTCCCGACGCTTCAGAAGGAGTCCGCGTTGTCATTTTGTCGACAGCGTGCACTACATTCTGCAGTTCTGCCCATATTGCCTTGTACACCATCCTCTGCCGATTAACAGCAGATTGCCCCTCAAAAGCTGAAGAGATAACATCAATGCTGAAAAATATATGGAGAATTAGAATGTAGATATTACAAGCCTTCAACATCAATAATAATCAATACAATGACATACTAGGCTTGTTAAGATGCCATTTTAATATCCAATTAATTAGATGTGACTTATGTGCAGAAGTGAGAAGGAAACCTCACCTAACATGTCGACCATCACCATATGCATCCTCCACAATGACCGATTCTGCACTCAGTTCTTCCTTGATCTAAAGAAACACATTTTGACAGTATTCAGAATACCAAACGTCACATTAAGAAAATTATGCCTCAAATCAAACTATTGCTCGTCACACATCGTAGTTAAAAGAACTAGGCATTTATCTTTTGACTATAGCAGACTAGCAGTCATCGTTTTTCTTAAAAAGAAATTAGAGGGAACTCAAAACACATGCTTTAGTTGTTTAGCAAGCCCACTATGCAGTTCATTTACATTGTCCCCGAGTGCAAGATTTTCTTGGAAGGCAAGTGGTAGGAAGGCAGGTGATTAAGTTTAAGTTTTATTCAAAAATTTACAAAATTAAAAGCCAGACAGTTGAAAAAGGTCAAAGTGCAAAAGAATTTTGGGAAGCAAAATCCACCTTAACTTCAAATTTAATGTAATAACCGCCTGTCATGTAATAAGATAATAAAAAAAAATCAGTTTATTAAATTGTAACAAAGGAAAAATAGGTTTCAAGTAAGAAATATCTCTATATGAACTTCAATCAAGAGGATTATATAATATTAAAAATCTATATTCATTAATTCAGTCAATAATTGAAGACATATTCCAATTTCTGAAATGTAGTTGTTTCTGAAAATAGTGGTAAACCTAACCCAAAAGTCATCAAACTGAAGCCAAATAAGAATGATGCCTACTAATAATATTTCGAAGTGGTAAAGGACATGGCAATTGAAAAAGTCAGTTTCTCAAAACCCATAGCAATAGAAATGGTGTTAAGTAACAGCGAAAAGAGATCGAAACAGAGACAAACCTTCCTCTCCATTGATTCCATCAAAGGAGATCCGATAGAGGCTGCATTGTCAGAGTCGTTTGAAGCTCGGATGCAGAAAGTTCGATGGCAGTGCTGAATTGGGAAAACAGAGCACGAAAGAGGATGCTTCCTGAGAAACGATAATCGACCACTTGAGAGATGATAGCTCCTCATCGTAATTGTTGTTGCAGCTCCACGTAGACATGAAAGAGCTCGTGTGCTACTCATCATACAAAGAGCCGCCACATTTGGCCTCACTAGTAGAGCCTTTGCCACCATTGTAAGGGTGAGAGAAACTGTTTTTGGGGAGTATTGTTTGGATGAAATAAATAGAATATTTTCAGAAATACCAAATATAACATTTTCGTATTTTGCATAATTAAATAAGAATGACTAAGAAAAAATATCAATTCATCCATCAACTTATATAGAGTAAGGGAAAGCAATTGGAGACATTTCATGGCTGACGTGTCTCATAAGGATTACACACGACATGTGAACCAGCTACCATAGCAATTGCACAAAGAAAAATAACTCAAATGAGGATTTTCCTGAAAATTGGCCTACAAACACACCTTCCTAAATTTTAACATTCTTATTCGCAAAAACGACAAGAAGATCCTAATTATCATAAGAATTTCAATTCTAGTGTTGCATTGCAAGTCACCCCTCTTCCCTGATTTAGTTTTTTTATCGAGTGGATTGTTAGAAGTAGCATTTGCAGATATGAAATTTTATGACCTAATTCTATGTTAAAAGAAGAAAACTTGATAACAAAGTAATGATTTTCTCATTAGACTATTTGGACATTTAGGTTGGAAGGCTACAGAACTATAGCATTCTCTACATACAAAAAAAAATTCAAGTTTACAGTAAGGGAATTCTACCCTTCATTTGAACTCTATAAACCCCGTGAACGAGAGATATCCAATCCTTTACTTTGTGTGTTCTATGGAGTGATAGCGTAGAGATTCAAGACAAGCTAACCAATTAAACATATACAGATTTCTTTATCCACTCCATCTGAAATATACCATATTACAAATGACCAAACAAATCAAACAGCACTCATATCATTTTAAAGGCTTAACTTTAATATATGGATATTCAAACAGGGATAAAAGGATTCAGATAACACGAACTAACTACTACAACAAAATTCAGCATAATCTAAAATCGTTTCTCAATAAAATCCAGAAATTGATTTCAGATAACTGAATTACGCAACTAATTAGAACACAATTCACTAATTCTGTAACCCCCCCACCCCCACCCCCAACACACACACACACACACACACACACACACCAACCAACTTCACAATTTTGCAGCTCCATTTGACTATTGCATTTCAAGCTAAAAAAGAGCTTTAGCAACACTGATTCGCACGCCCATATTAATTAAGAAAAAGAAAAAGAGACCGCAGATGCAATTTATGGGAACTAATGGTTACCTTAGGACGACAGAAAATCTGGTTTGGAGCAAAAGATTAAAAGAGGACGGTACGTGTTGAAACCACACAGTACACAGGCTGCATAAAGGTAATTCCGAAATTGTATATTCGGGGCTTGGGCTGATGACAATTAATTGTTTTACGACAATGGGCTCAAAAGTTAAAGGCCCGCCTCGACTTTTCTCTTGGGCTCAACCAAATCTGAAGTTTACACAATTCATTAATTATGAATTTATGATGAAATCAAAGTGAATCTTCGTGCAAAATTTAAACTTTATATATTATTGAAGATCTATTTTCCGGTGACATTATAAAAATTTAATATTTCCTTTTTAATTAGACTGTGTGATAGCTACTTGATTAAATTGCTCTTTAATGGGAAACATTAATAGCTTGCAATTGCATGGTTATAAAATCAACTTTAAGAAAAAAAAATCGTGTTCGGTTGTTCAGTTTGAATATTGAAATCTAGAAAATTCTCTACATCTACACATTCACCACAGTCCGTAATAGTATGTAGAAGTAAGCTGAAAAATTGTAGTATTAATAATAGTTCTCCATTAGAATTCCGTTTATTCCCTACAATCATATTCGAACAAAAAGCAGAAGAATTACAAGAAATGAGGAGAGCTTCTTCTCAACCCCTACTGTAAATATTCCATTCCTCCAATCATATTCATATAATGTTCTGAAATGCCATTTTTCTTTACTAGTATTAATTTTTTAAACCACAAAATGACAATTCATTGATTTTTCTTCATTTTCTTGAAGAAGAAATTTTCAAGAAGATGATGAAACAGATGATGAAGAAGAAGAAGGAGAACATATCATAATCAAAGGCAGATCATTCAGAGATGTTGAATCCATAACAAAACAAGTCAACTGCATCACAATCAACAAGAGAGAACACAAAAAACCATGTAAATATCTTTTCTCAATTTTCTGTCTTTCAATCCCCTGTTTGTTGATATCTATTTACCAGTTAGACATCGAAACTTCACTTTCTTGAACTTAATTGCAAAAGAATTCCTTGTTAGATTAGATATGCATGCTAAACAGTGGTTTACTCTGTATTGGAAATTTTACTTTGTGGATGCATTAATGCCAAACGCTTAAATTATCTTGCTTTGAAACTGTTTGACAAAAACCCTATAAGAAAATCATGGTAATGTTTCTGAAAGTATGAATTCATCATCAGGTGAAGATATCCTTTCTTGGGAAAAATATGACATCTGGAGGCAAGAACAGAAGAGTGGTGCAGCAAGGCTAAAGAAACAGCTCAAAGCAAGATGGACTATGCAGAAGCTAATAGATGAACAGCTCTCTCGATTCGAGGCCCATTACAAAAGGGCCATGGCCCCTACCAAAATGTCAAACGTGGCCCAACTTCTCATGCCCAAATGGATTCCACCCCACGAACTTGCGGCCCTGTCATGGCTCGGTGACTGGAGGCCCTCCACCATTCTCGAGTTCCTCCATTCATTATCCCACTCGTTGTCTGATCCCGTTGGAGTGGAGAGAGCCTTGTCACAGTTGATCAACGATATACGTATAGAAGAGGCAGTGATTGATGAGGAAATGACTGAAATCCAAGCTACTTGTGTCCTTAACTTGCCATTTGGCCCAAAAAGCCACGGGAGTGAGCCGGCATTGGCCCGTGTTATGTCCGAGTTCAAGAAAATCCATCGGGTCATAGTTAAGGCCCAAAATCTCAGGTCCAACTTACTTTCCATCCTTGTACATATTCATCAAATTATTCCGGAAAAAAAAAAAAAACATGATTCCTGACCATACACGCGAAATATATGAATGCAGGATCAAGGCATTACAATTGGCTGTGAATAATGTGTTGAGCCAGACTGATGCAGCTGAGTTTTTAGTTGATTTTGCTGGAATTCAAGATGCCATTCATCATGTTGCAACCAAATATAAAACGGGAAAGGGTCCGGTGTGCATCAAAAACTTTGATTCTAGTCCAATGAAATGGGAACAACATTAACGTATGTTGTTTCTTTTGGCTGTAGATAGATAGATCTTTAGGTAGTTGAATTGGGTAAAAAATTTGTACCTTTGCCTTCTGTTTTTCTTTGTTGAGAGTTTGCTGATATTAATGAAATAGAGATAGCAGCTTATGAAGTTTAACGGAATTCTGGCATTTGATTTAGAGTGTATACAGAATTCTTGACAGAAGATGACATACATACATGAGTCTAATTTTGCTTTACTTTATTTTATTTTTTTTAAAGAAAAAAGGTTAAAAACAATTTGCCCTCTAAATCTAAATTCTAAACTATGGGGGTGTACCCCTTAATTTATCATTTAGTCAACTGTTAAAAAGCCGTTAACGATGTTGTGAAATTATCAAATGCCCCATCGATATAACATGGAGGCCCCCTGAACACCATTCAGTTTCGAAGGAAATCTGCTGGACTTAAAACTTAGATTTTCATTCACACAACTTTAGAAGACCAATCTCAAATCATTTGTCATAAATTGAAAGAATTTCACTTTTGGTGTCATGATTTACCTCACTTTAAAAGTTTTGTAACACACTTATTTTGTTCGACATATTTGGTGCCATTATTTGATGGGGCGTTACATATTTCAACTTCCGCCAAATTAATAATAGAATTGAACACGTGAGGAGCACGTGCTTGCCAAATTTGACGGAATTGATTAAGAAACTATAGAACTGGACCAATTCTATAAATTTTCATCAATTCCGTAAAATTTGACGGCACGTGCTCCTCACGTGTTCAATTCCGTCATTAATTTCACAGAGGTATGAAATGTGTAACACCCCGTCAAATAATGGTATCGAATGTGTCGGACGAAATAATTATGGTACAAAATCATTAAAATAAGGTAAATTGTGATATCAAAAGTAAAATTCTGTCGTCATAAATTTGATGCTCTAACCATTTGATTAAATTGCATCTAACCGTCTTCTGCAATTCAAATAAATAAAATTCAAATTTACACTTAAAATCAGAAGAAGAAAAAATGGTAGCTAATCTTTTTTTAAGATTAATAGGTTATAAATAAAATTGAGATATCACTTACATTTTAATTATTACAATTATGATCATATTTTTTTATCGTCCATGTAACAGAACAGGATTTCATCAAATACGAAGAATTGAAGATAGAATCAGATGAAAATGGAGAAGAGAAGTTTGAAGAAGAAATTGAGATCGATTAGATTGGGAATTAGGTTAATTAGGTTGTTTTATTTGTTCGGGTCATTTAGATCCGGATCCATACTAACCGGTTTATCCGAACCGTATAAGTGGTGTTAAGTTAGTTATATAAACTCTGTTGTATTTACTATTTTGTCCCTGGTATATTTTCTCTATTTATAGCTGAGTTTAGGTTGATTATTGTACAACAATTCATATCAATAATATCAGCAGTTAATTTAGATCTTTTCTCTCAAATCATATACTTTACAATATACACGTTCATATTCAATATTCTACAAGATTCACATGGTATCAGTAGAAATAAATCTATAGTTTCTACAATTTCATTCATCAAGATCAACTCCAGAATTCTTCAATCCAACAAGCATCTTCACAATTCTATTGCCGCTGCCAATCTCCAGATCAATTCATACACAGTAATCTTCATTCAATTTCATTCCTGCCTTTCATTAACACAAAATCAGTCAGGTATTCAAATTCAGTACACTTTCTTTATCTAAATTTCTTCACAATCATCATCACATTCAAATCTTTACATTTTTTTTACTACCACAAGTCATCTTCAAAACTCAGATCATTAGAATTCAAAACTCAGATCATTAGAATTCTCTCATTTTCTTTGTGTTCAAAATCAATTTTCTCACCTTTTCCTCTCCAAGAAACACTTTCTTGACCATGGCTTCCTCTTCATCAAACACTGATTCCACCATTTCTTCATCTTCTGTCTCAAGAACAAGACCTGAGATTGAGGATCCGTCTACCCCATATTACTTACACCCTGCTGATGGACCAGGTGTCCTCTTGGTTTCTGAAAAACTCACAGACAAAAATTATCAAACATGGTCAAAATCTATGATCCGTGCACTCAAAGTTAAAAATAAAATTGGTTTTATAGATGGATCTTTACCTAAACCTCCTGAAGATACCATCCTTTACAATTATTGGGAAAGAAACAACACCATTGTTATCTCTTGGATCTTGAATTCCCTTTCCCCAATGATCAATCATACTGCCCAAAACCACACAATGGCTACTGTTTTATGGACAGAACTGAAACAACGCTTTCAACAGGCTCATGGCCCCAGAATGTTTCAACTCCATAGAACTTCTCTTCTCCATTTTCATCTGATTCTATCTTCAATTCTTCGTATTTGATGAAATCCTGTTCTGTTACCCCCCCACAAGCTGGAGCATACAAATTCCTTATGCCCAGCTTGGATAAAATCATATGAAATTGAACTCGAGGTAACGGCTTGGTGAAGATGTCAGCCAACTGTGCTGAAGAAGAAATAGGCAGAATTTTCAGATTATTCCTTGCAATATGGTCACGAACGAAATGAATATCCAGCTCTATGTGTTTGGTTCGCTCGTGGAAGATTGGATTATGAGCCAAGTGGATCGCAGAGGTGTTATCACAATAAACCACCGGAGGTAATTTGAAATTAATCTTTAATTCATGTAGTAATTGTGATAACCATATGATTTCTGTTGTTATTGAAGCCATAGAACGATATTCCGCCTCTGCTGATGACCTAGATACTGTAGGTTGTCTTTTAGCCCTCCAGGAGATTAGGGCATCTCCTAAAAATGTACAATAGCCTGTTTATATGTATTTGGTTCTGAAATACTTGATATATTAGCTAGGAAAGATTGGTGAGTAGATGAAGTAGATGAGTAAAACAGATGATATAGGATATCTAGTATGATTGTTTGTGGAAAAGTTGCAATGATAGTCTTTTAAATAAGAAGGAGGTTTTGGTTGTCTAGAGGATCTTCTGATATCATTATTTCTCCTCCTAACATTGATTCAACAGAAAGTGATACCATGTTAAGATATGAAATTGATCATAATTGAGAGAAAAGGAAAATTAACTTGATTGAAAGAATTTGAAAATATAATTGTGTGGAGAATTATGAAAACTATATTACAAACAAAACAAGATACAACACTCTCTATATATAGGGAAGAAAGGCGGCTAATAACTAAAACTAAAAGAAGAAAAATATCATAATTAATCCCTATACTAATAACAAATACAAAAAGGTCCAATATACAAACTATAATGTCTAATATGCCCCCGGAAGCTGGACATTAAGCATTCTTAATGGACAACTTGGAAATAAACGAACCAAACGACGATAGAGATAAAGCCGACAACAAGTGTAGAGATGAATCTTGAATAGTATGAAATCGGATATGAACCATAAATTTCGTGAATCTAGATAGATGAACTGATGATCGGACAAGACAAATCCGAAGAAACCGATATTGAAAATTGGAATATCATAAAGATCGAAGCAATTGCATGAATATAATTGCTGGAAATAAAAGAGAGAATATGATGATATGAACCTGGACTAGATTGATGTTGAATTACTGAATAAGATTGAAGAATAAGCAGCAGAAGATTGTTGCTTTATTGAGAGATTAATATATTGTGTCTCTTTGCTGGAAATAGAAACATGCTGTTAAAATGAAACTCATACTGAATTTCTTGAGATGAAACCCATCGGAGAGGAGTAAGAAGAATTATTTGGATATTAATAGAGAAACTTAGATTGATATTGATTTGATAAGTGATCATGCTGGAGAAGATCACATGAGAGGTTGACGGAAAAACAGAAACTGAATAAAGGAAAATTAAGAAATTGAGATCGATTAGATTGGGAATTAGGTTAATTAGGTTGTTTTATTTGTTCGGGTCATTTAGATCCGGATCCATACTAACCGGTTTATCCGAACCGTATAAGTGGTGTTAAGTTAGTTATATAAACTCTGTTGTATTTACTATTTTGTCCTTGGTATATTTTCTCTATTTATAGCTGAGTTTAGGTTGATTATTGTACAACAATTCATATCAATAATATCAGCAGTTAATTTAGATCTTTTCTCTCAAATCATATACTTTACAATATACACGTTCATATTCAATATTCTACAAGATTCACACCATGCCGTACGAATTAGTGCAAGTTTCGAACACCTACAATAAAAATCTGAAAATTAGACATATAGTGATTAGAATGACTACATGAATTCCGTGAACTGAAAGAGCTACTAGAAATTCTTTTAAATAATAATTGAGAGAAATAACATGCTTCTACGATAGGAGAAGGCCACTGCTACGTCGGCAAAGTCATACATTCGTAGTACTCAAAACTCTACTAATAAGAACACATGCATGTTTCTATAACCGATGAACGAGTATAATGAAAAATTTTAAAATCATAAAAAATTGCAAGAATATATACCAATAACATAATGATTAATATTTCCTGATTCTAGCTTATATACAAGAATGAAAAGCATACAAATTTTAACAAGACAAATAGATTTCAACTGCAGAATCGGTGTAACACCGAGGAATTGTGAAATTAGGATAGAAAATTTGGAGATTGATCATTTTCTTATTTGACTCCCACCGTATTTAGCTCCCGTTTGTTGTTAACGGGAGAATTGTCGGTGTATATAAAAAAATATTGAGAATTAAATATGGGAACTAATTTTGTGGACTACAAGAAAACTGGACTTCACCTACGCCAGATTCAGTTGGTGAAGCCTTGATTCCCGTTGGTATTCATGCGTAGCGACGCTTTTTTCTGTTAGTTGATTCGTAGGTGAAGGCCCCGTAGGTAAATGAAGCAACGGTTTTTTTTTTTTCGTTGGTAAATGTTGCAACGGTTCGTTTTTGTTGGAAAAAGCGTCGGATGAACGATCGGGCCCGATTATTTTTTGCGACAATTTTGTTGCTGGAAATGCGTAGAAAAGTTACTAACTGATATCCAACGGCATAAATATGTCGGTATTTTGTCGCCAATCGGTTGGAATCATTCTGACGGATTTAGCATTGAAATGTTTCCGTTAGTTTATTTTTGTCACTAATTTGAAGGAAATCAGTTGGAACCTAGTGACAACTTAGGCCATCTCCAGCCGAAGGGGGGAGGCAAGCAACAGCCCCCCCGTCGGCTGGAGAAGAGCTCCCCCCGGATGGGCAAGCAGGCATCCGGGGGGAGTTGCTTGCCTGCGGGCAGGCAGGCATTGGTTGCCTGCCTGCTTGCCCGCAGGCAGCAGCTGCTGGACGCGCGTGTGCAGCGCACTCGCGCGTCCAAGCTTTTTTTTTTAATTATTTTAAAAGTTATTTATTAATTTAATTTAAATATGTAAAAATATATAAAAAAAATTAACACTTATTAATTATGGTTTAATTTTCTTTAAAAGAAAACTTGACCACAATTTTAAAAGATATAATGTTTTCTCCTTCATATTTATACTAATAGAAGACCACTCAAACACTATTTTCAAATCAATGTGGGATAAAAACTTAACTCTCCTTATCCCACATTGGTTTGAAGGTAGTTTTTGAGTGACATTCAGGTAGTATATCTTTCAAAAATGAAAATGAACATAAGTTCAAAAAATTCAATCGAACTAAGAAATACATTATTCGTCCAAAAATATAAAAGTCATTATACATATAGATTTTTTAAGAAATTTATATATAAGAACGAAATTAAACTTTCCTCACGGTCAAATATAACGATGTTTCTCAATCTAATGGATTAATTCAATTAATATTACTTCATAAAACTACTACATTATTCGTAAAACTATTGTTGTTGTTTTCCATTAATTATGTTTACTCGTTTTTTTATTTTTATGAATCCCTTTATTATTATTGTTGTTGTTGTTGTTGTTGTTAAGTGAGAGTGGGGAAAGTTTGAGATTGAAATAAATGTTTTGGATTGTTGGTTCGGTTGGAGATGACTGACTTGACAAGGCAGGCAGGCAAGCAGGCGGTCATGAGGGGGCTATTGCCTGCTTCGGCTGGAGATGGCCTTATTTGTTGCTGATTTCATTATTAGCAATCGGGTCGGAGCAAAAAATTGAACCTCGACTTAGAATTGACTGAGTCGTTCTTGAGCGCGCCTGAGCCTGACCCGGGCGCCTAGGTCTCGTCTGGGCTTGGCTGAGCCGCCTAGGCCATGCTTGGTTTTTGTTGCTGATTCCGTTACTAGCAATCGGGTCGGAGCAAAAAATTGAACCTCGACTTAGCATTGACTGAGTCGTTCCTGGGGCGCGCCTGAGGTTGACCCAGGTGTTTAGGTCTCGCCTAAGCTTGACTGAGGCGCCTAGGCCATGTTTGGTTATAGCCGGGGCCACTCATGGGACTGCCCCGGGCGCCTCTGTATCGCCTGGGCTTGGCCAAGGCGCCTAGGCAATGTAATTTTAATTAACTTGTTGGATGTGAGATTTGAACTCTTGACCGATATACATATTAAAGGATCAAACCAGTTGAGCTGGACAACTTTATTGTATTTTCATTAGACAATTATATATATGAGCCAACTAATAGTTTATTTCATCAAATTTTTCAATGATTTAACTCATTTTTCATTAGTTTGATCGATTAAAATCATTTTGACATTTTCCATGGTTTTCATCAATTTTTATCACTAATTTTGTTGATTTAAACTTTTTTTTACCTATCGAACATGTTACTCACCGTTTTCACCAGTTTAGCCATTTTTTTTACCAATATCACTTATTTAAGCTATTTTTCACCGGTTCAACTTATTTTTCACCATTCTCATCGATTTAAACAATGTCTGACTTAGATATCCGATTATTAACCGATATCATCTGTCTTTGCGCTAATTTCATCGAATTAAAATATTATTAATCGATTTAACCCATTTTTTCACTATTTTTCATCGAGTTACACGATTATGATCGAATTAACCTAATTTTCATCGATTTCATCTTTTTTTTTCCAAATAATTTCATTGACTTGCACTGTTTTGATCGATTTAAATTATTTTCACCAAGTTTTCATCGATTTAAATTATCTTTAACCGTTGACCCATTTCCCACCGATTTCATCTGTTTTATCATTAATTTCATCGATTGTAAAAAAAAATTATATCGATTTAACCCGTTTTGTTCACAAATTTCAGCGATTTAAACTGTTTTGGACCAACTCAACTCATTTTTTCACCAATCTCATAAGTTTTTTTTTTCAATTTCATGGATTGAACCCATTTTTTCATTGATTTCACCCATTTTTTCCCCAAATTTATTGATTTAATTATTTTTTTATCGATATAACTAGTTTTTCCCCTTAATTTCATCAATTTAAATCGTTTTGACCATTTAACTAGTTTTTCCACCATTTTCATTCTTTTTTTACTAATTTAATCAAATTTAACCGTATTCACCCATTTTTCATCAACTTCACTTATTTATAACTAAGTTAACTGATTCAACATGTTTCAAAATAATTAAATTCTTTTTTTTTTTTACCGATTTCATTCATTTTTTTACGAATTTCATCAAATTTACATGTTCATGATAGGTTAAACTCATTTTAAATCGAATTCACCAATTTTTTTCTTCATTTTAAATCGAAATCACATGTTTTCAACGACTTAACCCATCTTCACCATTTTTCCACCAATTTACAGATTTACACATTTTTTCACCGAGTAACTTATTTTTTCACTAATTTTATCGAAGTGTAAAATCGGTGAAAATATATAAATTTATTAATCGATAAAAAATTGGTTAATCCATTGGAAAATGAATTTAATCAATGAAAATATTCGGGAAACATATTTCTATCGTTGGTTTTGTCGCTATTCAGTTACACATTTGTTACTAGAGCTAAATAGCAACGAAAATTTTCCGTTGGAACAATTTCATCACTGTGGATAACTTTTTCCTACAAATTAACAACCGAATTCATATGAAAAATATTTTTTCCCAATTTTTCGTTGGTTATTATTCGTTATTATTGGCGGAACATATTTTTGTTGATGGTTCCGTCGCTGTTCAGTTACTAAAATATAAATAGCGACGGATAATTTTCCGTTGGAATGATTTCGTCGCTATGGATAAATTTTTCCTACAACTTAACAACCGAATTCCTACGAAAAATATTTTTTCCCAATTTTTTGTTGGTTATTTGTCGTTATTATTAGCGGAACATATTTTTGTTGATGGTTCCGTCGCTGTTCAGTTACTAAAATCTAAATAGCGACGGATAATTTTCCGTTGGAATGATTTCGTCGCTATGAATAACTTTTTCCTACAACTTAACAACCGAATTCCTTCAAAAAATAATTTTGTCGATATTCCGTCGGTAATTTGTCGCTATTATTGAAGGTAGATTTTCTAATTAATTTTATGTTGGTGAAGCCTTGATTTTCGTATTGGTATTCATGCATAGCGACAATTTTTTTCCGTTAGTTGATTCGTAGATGAAGGCCATGTAGATAAATGCATCAACCAATTTTTTTTTTCCGTTGACAAATTTTGTGGTGGTTCATTTTTGTTGGTAATTTTGTTATGAAAAAGCGTTGAATGAATGGTGGAGCCCGAATATCTTTGCAACAATTTGTATTGTTGGCGTAGAGAAATTACTGACTGATTTTGTCGGTATTTTGTCGGTATTGTTGGCGTAGAGAAATTACTAACGGTGGGCCATGTAGAAATCACCAATCCGATGGAATCATTGATGGATGAAATCTGTCGGTATTTTGTCGCCAATCGGTTAGAATCATTCTCACAAATTTAGCATCAAAATATTTCCGTTAACTTATTTATATCAGTAATTTGTAGGAAATTATTTGGAACCTACTAGCAATCAGGTCGAAGCCCAAAATTGAACCTCGACGCCGATAAATTGTCGTTATTATTGGTAATTTTTCATTATTATAGGCGGAATAGTCTTGTCGCTGTTCAATTACTAAATATAAATAGCGAGAGAAAGTGAATATAACAAAACATCCAATTATATTTACCGAAGGAAAGTGAAATAATTTACTTTTCATAATACTACATTGGTCATACAATTTGTTTGTCCTATGTACACAAGTTAGGTGATAATAATTAATATTTTATTCATAAATGTAAATTAAATGATACACACAATTTTACTGACTATTTATTACACTTGAGCATCTGTCATATTCATCAGGTGTAACCTTCACTAGTAATACCTTCTTTTGTCATTTTGAAATCATAGTACCTTCCTTTATAATATCGAAATCAAATTTTCTTTTTTTTTAAGACATCTATAAATTGAATCAAGTTGCTTAATACATTTCAATTAATCGAAATAGTGTTTTATTTGTTGGGAAACAAACTCTTAGACTATTTAAAATTAAAATTTGAAGATGGAAGCTAGCGGAAGTTCAAACTCACAACGTAAAAGCTCACGCAAATCTGGTAAAGATACGTAACTTTCAGAAAATGAACAATGTGTTGAATTTCTAACAAATCTTAGTTGCGTTCATGTAACATTTCATTTTCTTTGGATTTGTTGGCTAAGAAAAACTTTGTTGTTAGCTCGATTTAGTAAATTTTGAGTGACTTTTAGGATTTTATACACTGATTAAAGAAAAAATAATTATTTTATCGTGTACGATATTATTCAAATTATTATATTCTTTTGGCAAATAACAAATGCTTATTTTATCTTGGGTGAAATAGAGCTCTCTCTCTCCCCCCTCCCCCCCCCCCTCCCCCCCAAAAAAATGAGGGTGGTATCAGTTACCCTCCTAAAGTATTAATTGTAACACTTACTCCCTCTGCTATAGTTTTGTAGTTTTTATGAAAGGGGCGGAGATATTTTTAAAATAAATACTACAAAGTTATAGCAGAGATGATAAGTGTTACAATTGTTACTTTATGGAGTAACTCATACCATCCTCTTACTTTAAGGGGATACTGTATTTCATCCTTTTATTTTATATGGTTTCTTTGTTCTTATTGACACGTGGCATAAAATAATTTACTTAAGTTTATACATGTACATGAATGAATGGTTTGTGGTATTTTAAATTCATCTATTGATATTTCTTTTTCTTATTTCTTTCATACTACTCAAACACATGATTTAAATTTGATTCGACTGAATTATTATTTCCTAATTATTTGTTATTTTACAATCTACCAATGTATCTCTATTTAATTATATAAAACTCCTATGTATAAGAATTACTTCATTTGTCAATAAAAATGGGTTTTGCTAATTTAATTGATTGATATGCAATCTTAAACTTTTTTAAGCAATATTTTATTATGATTTTGCTACCAAACAAGATGAAATGCAAAAAAGTAACTTTTGTCTAGTGTCACTTGTAATTTGTTAGCTAATGGCCAACCTAACAACTTGTTCGAACTTTTGTATATGATGATGGAAAAATAATTACTAGTTTGGAATTTTCTTATTCAACTCATTATTCTATGAACAACGTCAGTACAATCAATCATGCGATTTACATCCTTCAGGGTTCTGAGGGTCCAGGATTAGTTTAGTGTAAGTTTGGACACTTGAGTTATAAAATATATATATATATATATATATATATATATATATATATATATATATATATATATATATATATATATATATATATATATATATATATATATATAACTATTCACATTACTAAGATATTGCACATGCACAAATGTTGTTATCTGCATTAACGAGATAAAAGGATAAGAACACAATGAATGCATATAAATAGGAAGAGTATTTATAGGACTTCTCTGCAACTATGGTTGTAAGAAAACTGATAGCCATCTTATATGAATAAATTGTTCAATTGATATCCATCTTTTAATCATATTACAGTTTGATGATTATTAACCAAAAATAATAATCAGATGTGGTTCTAACTCTGTATCATTATGTGATATAAAATTATAGGAGTATTATTTAATTTGAAAGGTAAGTATTCTTTATGAACTTAAATTATTTGTACCAAATAAAAAAATTATGTAACTGAATTTATGATCATCATCATTAGTTACACTATATAGCTCATATCCATTAATATTCTTACATTCAATAATTGATATATATTTCTCTATATATGTCTTTCAGTTCGAGGTATAGTCACTGATCAGGAGGCTAGTGGAATTGCTAATGATCCCAATAACCTAAATTCACAAGAAACATTCAAGCGTGATGCGGATCAGTATTTGCCAATTACTAGTGTGACTAGGATCATGCGTCAGGTCCTTCCACCTCAGGCGAATATTGCAGACGACGCAAAAGAGACAGTTCAAGAGTGTGTCTCTGAGCTCATCCGCTTCATTACCCTTAATGCCAGTGTCAAGAGTCACGAGGAATGGCGCTCGACCATCACCCCGGAAAACATTATCTCAACAATGGGATCACTGGGGTTTGATAACTACATCGAGCCCATCACTACTTACTTGAACAAAATTCGCAATCAAGAAGCTGAGCTCAATTCTGTGGAGGGCTTTCCACTTGTGAAACGTAGGGCGATCTTCAAACAACCTGAGCATCCGGTGACTCGACCACCACCACCACCTCCTTCCATAGGCTATGCACCATCATTTACTACATATCCGGTAATTGATCCTAATAACTATCAGCGTTCGGTGACTCAACCACCACCACCACCACCTTCAATAGGCTATTCACCATCATTTACGGCATATCCGATTGATCCCAATAACAATCTCGGATCATCACAAATGAATAGCAACTATATTCAGAATTTTGGTGACCAAGGTGGAAGCTCTTCTCACAATTTCGAGTTTGATCCAACCATGCAGTTCAAATAGAAGAGTATGCAATTTGGTGCAAAGAGTCAAAATGGAGAAATTGATATTTCGTTTGAATTGTTAGATGGTTAAAATTATGCCATTTTAGACTTTTATTTGAGCCTTTTGTTGATTTGACTATTAAATTGCTTTTCATTATATACTATTTCTGCATTTTCAACTCTGTGATATCATTGCAAATGTGGGCGAATTTGAAAGGCTATGCATTAGTTGTGTTTTTTATTACTAAAAGGTAATTTGGTGTCTCAGTTTTCACCAAATTATGTTGATAAAATGGATTTTGCTAATTAAATTGACATGTATGCAAACCTAAGCTTTTCTTTTAGGTAACTGATTGGAACTACAAGAAAGAGTATATAATCAATTTAATTGTAAAAAGTAAATGTTTCTGTTACCAAACCAGTTTAGTTGCAATAAAGTAAAGTTTTCTAGTTTTGCGTGTAACTTATTAGCTATTGAGAAAAAATACTAACAACTATGGTGGTGTTTTCAAAAACTTAAAATAAGTACTTTTCAGCTTTTAAGAAAAAATAAGCACTTGGATAGTGTTTTTAAATTGAAATTCTACTTCTACTTCTCTTAAAAAAAGCTAAAAAGTACAATTAGGTGGTGTTTTCAAAAACTTAAAATAAGTACTTTTCAGCTTTTAAGAAAAAATAAGCACTTGGATAGTGTTTTTAAATTGAAATTCTACTTCTACTTCTCTTAAAAAAAGCTAAAAAGTACAATTAAGCTGAAGTTGGTTGGGATGTGCTTTTAGCTTCTACTTTGACATTTTGAGAGAAAAAAGTGGACAAAAGTGATTTTTTTGCAAACATCCAAAAGTGTTTTTTTTGGACTTCTTGGCATAATTTGCAAACACCACCTACTTTTACTTCTCTACAACTTTTAGCTTTTTTTTTAGATTATAATAATTAAGCACAATCACAATTTTTTGCAAACACCACCTATGTACCAACTCTTGGCCTTTATATATGATGCAAGAAAAATTAAATTAGAGATAGATACAAAGTTTGAATTTTTTTTATTCAACTCATATATATACGAAAAACGTTACACAAACGATGATAGATGCCTGATATAACTATATATGTTGTTAAAGACTTGTATGGACATGGAAAAAATACTTGTGTTATATTATTGGAGATATTTCATATCTATTAGTATTTTAATTTCACATCTTACATAAATTAAATCTACTAATTTAATAATACATGATCTGCTAGCTTCTTTCTTGGTTATACACTGCATTTTGGTACTAACTAGCTAGGAAATTACTCTGTATTTGGAAGGCTAGGAATACTCGGGTCTTTGAAGGAATAGAGGATGATCGAAGTTAGGACCACCTTTAATTAATAAGGTGAAGCAATTTGCATGCATGGGATCGATTTCAGAGTGAATTTCCCTGTCCCAAGGACGACCCCGTCCCTGATCAGCTGGAGCTGTCCGGAGACGGGTTGGTATAAATTGAATATGGATCCCGAGCAGGAGTTCAGCAGATGGATTGGGAAGCTCGAGGTAGAGATTGATTCAGAGATTATTTGTAAGCTGGTTCAACGAGTGGATACGATGGAGATTGTAGGGTGCTTTTGAGAAGACCTTGGATAATCCGTTTTCATCATATCAAACGTAGCGCAATTTAATTGCGGATGCCCTTGCCAAAAGGGGTCGTGATGTAGGTAGAGACTTAAAGATTTTGGAGAAATCGACGGGATGCTCATCAAGACTTGCTTTTGAAGGAAAGCTTAGTTTAATTTTCCTTTTTCTGAAAAAAAAATGGAAATTATTGTGTACTTGTTTACTATGAATGAATATGACTGTATATTATTTAATTTTGAGCACCCTTCATGTTTGACTTGGCTAGCTAGTCCTTTCTGTTTGCTTGTTTTTATATATTTTAGGTACAAACACTTTCTAATTAAAAAAACGACTTGCAAAGTTGAAAATGAAAAAGGTGTGAAGCTCACAATTACATTAATTATGTTGTTTGCCCATTTTATTGCATAGGAGTATAGGACTCATGAAATTTAAAGTTATATAGGGTGAATTTGGGAATTCTCCTATATACATCTTCACGGAAGAAGTTCTTACTAAATGTGTCCGACGCGCCATGAAATTGACTAAACCTTTTAGAAAGAAAAAAAAAAAAGTTTTGTAATTTTGAAAATGTTTGGCGACAATTGGAAAAATAGACTTTGCTAGTCTCATGTCGTGAATTTTTGTTTTATTTGTTTGTTTGTAGTATCAGAATACCAATCATGTGCTAGAAATGGCAGAAGTTTTTTCTTACTATAACATAGTATATATGTTTTTTCCAGCTTCAATTCAGAATATTGTTTTATACTTTGTAATTATAGTGAAGTGTAGTCAGGTTTTCTAGCAAGTATATATATATATATATCATATCATATTATCAAAAGGTTGAATATTTACAAATCACATGTGCACACCTATGCAATGGGTTGGTGAGATGGGGGTCGCTGGTCTTCCTTGAAAGTGACTTTGGTGTGAACTTTTAAGGCCTATTTGGATGTACCATGTATCGCCAGTTTAGGATTTTCATATTTTAGAAAATCAACACCTGCACATCAATTATTTAAAATACCCTAGATCACTACCTTTTGACGTCCATCGATGGAGTCTGCGAGAAACATCGTGCAAATGTTCAAAGATTGATTGACAAAGTACAGAAACGTTTAAACATTGTGTGTCAATTAGCAAAAACTTTCTAAAAATTGGGTGACAAAGTGTGAAAATATTCTTGGAAATTCCGTCGACGGACATTCAAAGATAATGATATGAAGCATTTAAAAAAATTGAGGCAATTAAATGCAAACTTGCAAAAATTAGGTGACAAAGTCAATGTTCAAAGTTTAGGTCATTAGGAAACCGCACTCTATTAACTTTTTTCGTAGGAAATATTTTTTTTGTTAAAAATTATCAGCTTTAAAAAAAAAAAAAAAAAAGATTTTACGGAGGAGGTTTTGCATTTCACTCAACCTAGCTAGCCTAAAAATTCCAAGAAAGTTTGAGATAAAAGAAAAATTATATATATATGTACATTATACAAAGAATTAATTATAAATTCAAGCAACAAGGGTGAATCTAAACAGTGACCAAAATTCAAGCAACAAGAGTGAATCTAAACAGTGACCAACATGAGGTACTAAATTACTAACATATTATCGAACCAAAGAAAAACAAGATTCCAACTGTCGCTGCTCCCCTTTGTCTTATTAATAAATTGAGTCAAATCATCAATCATGTCTATCAAGGTTTTCCAGCAATTTAATGCCTAAAATCTTTTGTTCAGTTGTCTCCTCTCGTTCTTTCTAGAGCATTTAATTTGATGCTCTCTAAAATGCTTTATATATGAAAAGTAAAATAAATAATAATTTTTGCTTTCTAAATTAAATTTATTTTATCTCAATTTTCACAAAAGAACCTCACCTCACAAAATTCATTTCTATGTAAAAGAAAACTTAAATAAATTCTAATTTAACTTGACATAAAATAATTTATTTCGTACATATCTTATCTTACATAATAAATATGATATCATGATATATCACTAACACTATTTTTATTCTACAAAATATTATTTATGGAATCATCTCTACAAAACCCAAATAATTAAAAAAAATATTATGAAAATTGAGACATTTTCAGAACTCTCAACTTATTCCAAAACTACTTTCGGAGACGAACATGACCTTTAATTTAACATCTATATATATCACATCACATTTTAATTTTATTTACTACGTGGTGAAATATGCCATTCTCATCCGTCTAAGGTCATAGATCATTCACATGAACTTGATATTTTCATGTATGAAATAACACCACTTAAAAACAAAAGCTTAATCACTTGGTATGGATGCTAACTTATAATTAACTTATCAATAATATGTTGTATATACGAAAAATCAATCAAATCACAAATATTACATGATACAATATCGTTTTGAATTAGACCACCTTGGATTTGCTGTCTAATTGATTTAATGGGAACTTCCTATGCACAATCAATGTTAGCGAATACATGTTTCAATTAGTTATTTGATCTCACATGATGTGTGTGGATTAAATTAATTATTTAGTCACTCGACGCCAAAGACGATTGGCCTACTAATAATTCAGATAAGGATAGGCTAATTCCATTTTTTAATGAAAAGATCGAACTACCTTAAACAATTAACCGATTGAGTAGGAAATAGTGGATAGAAATTGAAGGTTCTGGTGATCAC
Organism: Penstemon barbatus; assembly: GCA_003313485.2. NCBI lineage: Eukaryota > Viridiplantae > Streptophyta > Magnoliopsida > Lamiales > Plantaginaceae > Penstemon > Penstemon barbatus. The sequence goes on along the minus strand of CM064883.1, from coordinate 11,559,555 downwards.
TTTTTCTCTTTAAGAAATTTATACTTTAATTAAGGGTGAGTTTGGCCTATCGATACAAGAAGCAATTATAGAAGAATTAATTTTATTATAATTGATTTTGGTAATAACTTATTATCAAAAAAATTAATTATAGAATAATTGATTTTGTATAATAGCTTTTGCAAAAGTAACACTTTAGTAGCTTCTAAAATATGTTTATTTTTTGCTTTTCGAGATCCCAAAAGTGATTATGCATGATCTTGGGGTCAACCACCATGAAAATCACGATTGAGCAGAAGTTATTTTTATAATCAGGGCCAAACACTTCAAAAATCACAATAGAGATCTATAAGTGATTTTTAAGAACTCAACCGATGGGCCAAACTCACCCTAACTACTGGATTTGGACAATTCAATCAACGTTATATTAGGGGTTTTTGGCATTTTGCACCCTGAAGTTATAGGTTGTTGACACTTTGCATTCTGACTTAAAAGTTTCGACACTTTATTCATTTGAAATGCAACATATTTGACACTTTGAATCATAGTGTGTGTTTTGATGAAAAAAATTTATTAATTGAATGGTATAATAGTCCTTTTTTAGCACTTCGCACCCTTAAGATATAAATTTTGACACTTTGTACCTTGAAGACATAGAATTTTATTGGCACTTTGAATCCTAAAAATAAAAAAATTTCATCTCAACTTAGGCTTTTTATTTTTACCAAAATACTAGCTATTTAGTGTTTGGGCAAGAACTCTTTTTTTTTTTTTTTTTTTTTTTTTTGTAATTTAATAAATTTAACATGCTAGTAGTAAATAAATTTAGATTTGTAGAATATGTCGTGTAGAAAAATTTAGGATCGATTACATGTTAGTCTAATAAAAACGATGTCATATAATTTAGGATCGATTATAATAAGATGTTAAATTTAGGATCGATTATAATAAGATGTTAGATTTGTAAACGTGTTTTTAGATAATATATAAATAATCTAGATGATACATAAAAATAAAATGAAGACAATGCCTTTTTTTACATAAATTTTACAGTGAAAAAATGTTAAAAATAAGTTATTAAAAGTAAAAAAATGAAGAATAACATGTTTATGAGTTTTTTTATACCAAACATTTTAAGATTGACTATGTGAGAAATATACTAAATAAATTGATTATAATTTTTACAGAAAAAATGCTATACAAATCATAATATCAAAGTAGAAAAAATTGTTTCTCGAATAATTTTGTTTGAATATTACAATTGATGCAAATGCGTGTCTATTTTAGATCAAAATGTACTTACAAAAAAAAATACTATGATTTATTTTTGTGAAAATAAACTCATATCAATTTTTTCCATATTTGATTGTTATGCATATAGAAATGACCAATTTATCTCTCTACCGACGACATTCATGAGTTTTTTAAAAGGAAAATCCATTATGGTGCTAAATGACATACAAATTATATTTCTAGGGTGCAAAGTACCAAAAAAAATTAATCTTCCAAAAAGGGTTTTGTCCCATTTCCTAAGTTACACGAATTCCGACCTATGTGATGTGCGAAATCAGCTTACTTATAGTTGCTTATAACTACTGCCTGTATAGCCAAAGACTAGCATGGGCGGTTCTTATTTTTAGGATACAAAGTACCAACATTCAATATTTTTAAGGTATAGAGTGTCAAACACTATATTTTCATGGTGCAATGTGTCAAAAAATGTTTGAAAAGAATTTTTCTATCTTTCTACTAAGAATTTTTTTTTTTCAAGACATACACTAGGGTGCAAAATGTCAAATATATTATATTTACATGGTGTAAAGTGCCAAAACTTTTAAACTAGAGTACAAAATGTCAAAATCCTATAATTTTAAAATGTAAAATGCCAAAAACCCTTATATATTAGGGATAAATGCAAATCACTCTTTTAATTCTTTAATTCATATGTTCAATGAAAAAGTTGCGGGGAACTACTAACTACATTAATTTTAACGTGACATTTCTGTTTAACTCTCAATATATATTTTCTCGGTCCCATTTTTTATATTCAATAGTAAAATTGACCAGTCATCAACTTGACTAATTTATAAATTTTATAATAAATATTTAATTAATATATTTCAATAATAAGTTTATAATATCATATGACATCATATATATTAATATTTAAAATATATATACAACAAATATAAATAATTTAACATGATAAGTCATTTAAATGGTTGACAAGTTTGACCGAATACTGTAACTAATGGAATAAAAATAATGGAACGGATGAAGTCTGATATTCTTTTCTCAAATCTCATTTGTAATTGTAACTTAGTATAATTAATCCACCTAGGATTTTTGACTTAGCATAAAATAAAAAATTGTAGATTAATAATTACTAGTATATAATAAATGATAAATTACGAATACCCCCTCAGGTAAGGCCTAATTACAAAAATCTTCCTCATATATTGGGTATTACAAAAATTTTCCTCATGTTTGTCACCTTCTTACAATTAACCCTTTGTCCCTAAAATGTTCCAATTTCGCCCTTGAAAGTTATTTGTAATGTTTATAATATGTTATAAATAAGTTATTCGTAAGACTTTAACAATACAAATAATGTCCAAGGGTAAAATTGAAACATTTTAGGGACAAGGGGTTAATTGTAAGAAGATGACAAACCTGAGAAATTTTTTTGTAATATCCAATACGTAAAGGTAAGTAATTAAACCTTACCTGAGGGAGTATTCATAATTTACCCTATAATAAATTAAAGAAAACGCACTCCCAAACCTCCAACTCCATCCCACCTCACCCCACCCGACCCGTAAGGGCGGGAGGGGAAGAGGTATTGTTCTTTTCTCTTCTTTTCTTTTTCTTCTAATTTTAGAAACATATATTAAAGTTAATTAATTTGGTCATGTGATGTCTTAACGCTTAACGAAATAAAATACTCCAAATTTTAGTTTCATAGAAGGTTTGTGTAATACACTTTTGTCGACCAATATACATGCATCAATGGATGAGCAAGGGGATTTGTGTTAAATATGTAGTAGCACAAATGCTTTTGAGAAATAAATATTTAGGATAATTTCGTACAAATATTGTATAGCCCCGATGAAATATCTTGCATTGATTCCATCATTCCATCATATTATAATTTGATTTTGACTATTTGAATGTTAAATAAATTTGAAGATAATCACAGCCACAGATTTTAATGGTTGATATTTTCTCAAGTATAAAAAAGATACTAATAGCTAGGCCACAGTGCAATTAAGGATGCCTTATAAATAGTACTAAAAGTGACGGGGTATATTTGTCATCTAGTTAATTCAAATAATGTCGCGTAGTTTTTCTCAAAATACGAACTATAGGATGCTAGTATAATCAGAAAAAATGCATTTTTAACAATAATGTAAAATGTAGCATTAGTCTCGTACTTTGCACAGTTTTTAACTAAGCTATTTACTTTTAAAAAAAACAAAAACACTAAGGGCATATTTGTTTGGTATTTGGGAAAGTAGTTTGAGAGAATAATGGAGGTTTATGAAATAATCTTGATTTGCGTAGTATTATTTGTTTGAGTTATGTGACAGTGGTTTGAGAAATAATGTAGGTGTAGGTTATTTTTGAAAGAGTTATATTGTAGGTGTAAGATGTATAAGACTTTATGTCAAATCATATTTTTATGTGAGTCGAATTGTGTAAGATATGGATTATTTTATGTGAAATCAGAGTAGAGTTTGTATATGTTTTGTTTAGAGATAAGAAAAATTGTTGTATGTTTGAAAAAATTGAGATATGAAAATTTTTGTTTTAGAAAGTAGAAATCATGTTTGTTTGTCATTTTTCAAACACGAAAAAAAATTTGAAAAACGCGAAACAAACAGGCCCTAAGCTATTTACAAAATAGTTTATATAACATATTAGAAGTATGAATTTTCGTGGCCATAATATATAAAAGACCATGATAATTACAGTGCCTCTATTTACATAAAAATACTCAAATGTAATTAATCATATTAATTAATAAAGGCAATCAATTTAAGTATATTAAAGGAGTAATAGTTAATATCAAATTACAGTATAATATTTGTACTCCATAGATAGATCAGTAATTATACAATTTATACAGTTTCTACGAAAGCTCTAAATATTACTTAGTGCGGCCAAAATTAATTTTACAGTGTACACGCGTGCGCTTAAATAGTGTTGTACCTTCTCTTTGAGGGCCCTTTCTATATGAGTTTGCTCTCTACCTTATTTCCAATCATCTAATAAATGCTAGATTCTAATTAAACCTGATCTTTTGTGTGTGGCCAACTTGCTATTTTTTCTATTTAAAAAAAGGGAAAATAATAATAACAATAACAACATTTGAATTTTTAAAATATTTAACAACATTTGTATTTATTATGATTACTTATACATATACCCTTTCATATACAAATTCTATCATCATAAAATTAATCAAATTCCAAATTAATGTCACAAGGGGTCTTGACATTTTCTATAAAAAAAAATTGACGACGTCATATTGCAATATTTCAATAAGAAAATTAAAATCCATGATGTAATACCTAGCTTCGATTGATCGATATATTTCCTTGATAAATTGATTACAAATAATGTGAACTGATAGATTCTTAAAACTTTTATTTATATTTTTTAAAGGAAAAACTTTTATTAAATGAATGCTAATAGATAACACTTATAACTATAAGACAAAAGAATTGCAATTACTATATAATATAATTATGACTTAGTGACCGAACCGATTCAGATAACAATTTTCCAACATACTGCAATCAAGTACCACAGCCTGTTCTCTAATAAAGTACTCCTATGTTGTGTTAGAAAATAATACAAAAAAAAAAAAAAAAAAAAGTTTGTGTATATATATATATATATATATATTAGGACCACTAAGCAGTTAAATCTTCCTGAGTGGAGCTTTTGTCCAACTATAACATACACAGTCTTTAATACACACACACACACTCTCACTCTTCCCCTCTCCCTCTCCATCATTTGAGAGAGAACAAAAAAAATTTCTTAGAGTTTTGTCAGAGAAGAAAAAGTAAAGAAAAAAAATTGAAAGAAAAAAAATGTTTGCAGCAGAAAATGGTTTAAAGGGTGACCCAAGATTGAAGGCCATTTCTGATGCAATTAGAGTTATGCCCAACTTCCCAAAACCAGGTCTTTTTTTCCACTTACCAATTCATTTTCTTCATAAAAAGTTTCAATTGTATTTCATATCTCCTTCTAGTTGTATTATGAACACTTTCTCTCAATTTATTTTGTTTAGTGGTGTATTTTGTATTTTTCTTGTCTTAATTTTCTGGGTTTTCCAGGTATTATGTTTCAAGACATAACAACACTTATCTCTAATCACAAAGTCTTCAAGGATACTGTTGATATCTTTGTTGACAGATACAGGGACAAGGGTATCTCTGTTGTTGCTGGTAAATATGTTCTTTCTTGGTAATTTTGAAATAGTATAATTATCTGTTGATTTAAATTGATGTAATGAAATTTTGCTAGGTGATTGTAATTTTATATACTGAATTTATAATAGACTTAATTTTCACCAAAAGCAGAAAAATGTATGCAGCTTTTACCACTGTAATTTTTGGGTATAATTAATGAGTACTAAATAAAAAAGGGTTCAGAAAGTTTTGGTAAAAAGAGAAACTTGTCTTTTTTGTTTGTTCATTTCAGGTGCTGTGGCTAGAATTTATTTGGCTAGATGACTTTTAAACTTTTGGCAATTGGTTGGAAAAGTTGTCTCTAGAATATTTGTACCTTGGTTAATTTAGACATATGTTTGGTTTTTAAATGTTGGGCAAAACTATTAAATAATAAATTTCTTTACCAAAACTTTCGGGCCTGGTTGTTTCGGTTTTCTGAGAGTGGTTTTAGAGATTTTGAGAATTATTGAGATGTTATCAATATTTCGTGCGTTTGAAAAAAGTTGTGTGTTTGGATTTTCTAGAGATGAAATGAATATTAGGTTTAAATTTTAAAAGATGATATGTTTTTTTTAGAGAATATGACAAATAAGAGAACTAGAGGTAAAAGATAAGTTACTTTATGTCAAATCAAAGACATAAACCAAAGTTGCTATGATAGTGTATAAGGTATACATCAAAGTAGAGTTTGTTTAGTTTCTTTTTAGAAATAAGAGAGAACTTGTTACATCAAGATATAACTCGAATTTCTGATTGTTATGTATAAATAACTGCCATTTTAATTTCAAGTTATTAATAACTATTCGATGCTAACTCGAAGTTCTGATTTCTAAACTTGTTCTAGGAGTTGAAGCAAGAGGCTTTATATTTGCTCCTGCAATTGCATTGGCCATTGGTGCCAAATTTGTTCCTCTGCGGAAACCAAAGAAGCTTCCAGGTAAATCTCCATCACTTGACTCAAAACATTTTCAAATTCCTATTATTTGTTTCACTATCTTACATAATAGTGAATTTTTGTTGTCTAGGTAAAGTTATTTCTGAATCATACGAGCTCGAATACGGTGAGGATTGTTTAGAAATGCACGTGGATGCAGTTGAACAAGGAGACCGTGCATTGGTAATTGATGATTTAGTGGCTACTGGAGGGACCCTATCTGCAGCCATTAGGCTTTTAGGTTAGGTCCTGAATTTTTATATATATGTTATTTTTCGTTCCTTCAATATCTTTAATGACATTATAAGTGTTCTTCTTTTTATTGCTTAGAACGTGCGGGGTCTGAAGTTGTTGAGTGTGCTTGTGTTATTGGGATACCCGAGGTCAAGGTAATTGCATTCTACCTTTTAATGATTGCTTCTGATCTTTGTAGAGTTCTTGAAGCATATATAAAAGAAGATTTTCGGTTTCTAATTATAGCACTAATGCTAGAAAGGTAAACTTACATTTGTATGATAATGAGCTGATAACTTAAATGAACTGATGAAGTGTGCTATAAGAATTGTGAGTATATATCTTGATTTTACTAATTCAAACTCAAAACCACTGTTTTTTTCACTTGGTTGCATTGGTACAGGTTTGAGTGATTGGAGGAAGTCTTGAACTGTAATCTGTTTTAAAATGTTTTTTTTTTTTTTTTTTGGGTGGGTACCTTGATCAAAAGGAATATTACCCTTTAAAAGTTTGAATTTTACCAAATTTTTTCTTAATATCTGACTTGTAAGATTATCAAATCATGTTCTGACCAGAAAACCAAATTTCATATTACTGAAATCCTAATTTGCATTTAACTATAATTTTATGAGAAATAACTGTAAAACAAACACGCGGCTTAGTTTCATGTTCGACTGTGGGAATGAAATACAGGCATAAAAATTACTCTTAGTGGCTGATTTGGAGTTTGTATAACTATTCCATAGGTGCTACACAGTCGTGCACGATTCAGTTACCTTCATTAGCCGTCATTTGACAATTCATTTAGTAAGTGGGAGCAACTTTTTCACGTGCTAAACAATTGTGCACGATCTAGTGGGCGTTATGGGTCGCCACGCGGCCAATGAAGACCTACTCCCACCTACTAAAGGAGTGATCGTGTTAGTTAATGAGGGCAAGTGGATCGTGCACAACAGTTTAGCACTTGAAGAAGCTTGTAAAATGTGTAAATTGAGGACTTATGCATCATTGCTACCGAGGAGGAGCAGATTCATTTTCTTCTTCTTTTCTAGGGGCGGAGCAGATTGGATGGGAAACCACTCTATATCCTGGTGGAACCAAGTCAATAAGAATCATTATCCGGTACTTGAAATGACCTACGTGTCTCACTTAATGTGATTCGATATTGCTCTGAAAAAATTTATGCCCTTTCAGATGAGAGCTGGAGTCGAGATGTTCCTTCCTTGAACATTATTTCAAGTGGATGCACTGAGTTAGTTACTGTAATTTTTCAAAGGGGCAATGCAGTACTCACTCCAAAGATTTATCGTCTTGCAACCTATCTGTTACTTAAGTATTATATTCTACCATTCTTATTAGCTACCTAGTGATCCATCAATGTATTATTCTCGGTCGGTTTTCCTCTTGCTTTGTATCAATGAGATGGAAAATGCTGATGCATTATGATTTTTCTTATGTTCTCTACAAAGAGTTATGATTTAATCATAATTTGATATTATCTATCACAGTCTGACATGTACTTAAGTCATGCATCATAACTCATAATTATAAGAAAGCACAACATAGTTCAAGCTTAATGACATATTGACCTTGAGTAAACGTTTTTTTAACATATCATTTACGTTTTAGATTCATTGAAGCTTGGAGTAGTATATGATTAGAATTTACATAAATTTAGGAGAAAAAAATATATTTTTGGGTTAAAACTGGGTCAGATTAGCTCATGTTGACGAAGGTAGCTAATATTCGAGCTTACTTGACCGTCGGATGTTTAAGTTAGTTGAACTAATTGAGTACTTTATTGAGTACTTTTATTTACTTAGTTTATTTTACAAGCTCTAACTCACTTTTAACCGACATAATTTTTTGCTCAACCCAATTCCACCCCAACAACTAATAAAGGAGTTGGATTGGATTGGATCGGGATCAAGTAGAATTGGGTCAACTCAAAAGTGAAGTGTGAAGACCAAATTACCAACCTTAATTCAATTCCACTAGACTGAAACTGGGTTATCTAATCTGGAGTTTGAACATACACTAATACTTGCAATTGATGGAAAGAAAACACAAGCTTCAAATTTTAAATTAATCATGCAAGTATATACTATTTTTCCGGGGGGACATTAGTCAATTTTTGGAGTACCATAATGTGGTTCTTATTAATGATTGAGAAGGTCAAATTGAGTGCACATCGACTAATTTTTGAAGTTGTAAAACACCCTATAAGTTAAAAGGTGGATTTTTTTTACCTACATTGGGTTTGATCAAGTTCAAAATAACTACATGGTAAGTGCAATATACTTGCTTTAGGATTGGATGTAATTCTCAGAAGAATGACCAATCACAAAGTACAATACACTTGCTTGGTGGTTGGATGAGTTTGGCCAAGTCAAACTTGAACAAGAATTTTCCGTCAAAGGTCGGGTAAATCTGAAGTGTGGTAAGTGAAGCAAGAACATTTCGTGTAGCGTAGACCAATCTTTTTAAGCGATTTGCATTTATTGATAACTTTTTTAAAAGTCTGAATTAATCACAAGTATACAAATAATTTTAGCAATGTTAGTCCACTTGTACATAAATTATTAATTGGACGTTGTTGAAATATGATGTACTTTTTTATGAAAGCAAATGGGTAAAATTTTTAATCCACTTGTACATAAATTATTAATTGGACGTTGTTGAAAGATGATGTACCTTTTTATGAAAGCAAATGGATAAAATTTATTTTGACTCATTAAACTATCTTAGGTCTCCTCCATACTTTACAACTAGGTAGTCATTGCATCAATTTGTTCTCTCCCTCGAGTACAAAGAAGATAAAAGAATTCATGGCTATTTGAAGTTGCGAAATTAAAAATATAAATTGAATTGGAACGTTTCAAAATATATATAAAAAAACTTAAATAGAGACATAGGTAATTATTATTGTAAATCGATATGCATATCAAATTTATTAAGTAAAGTTATAAAGTCTTATAAAGTTAAGGTAATAATATTATGTCTAAATATATATAACGACTGCAAACTTTTAATTCATTACCAAAAATAGATTATCATCCCATATTAATTGAATATTAGTGAGAAAAAAACAAACACCAATTGTAATTAAATGGATAATAGTAGTCAACACGCGAGTTATATAACATTATCTAACTAGAGAATTTCAATTTTTAAGAAAGAACTGTAGAGGACCGTAAAAGCACAAACCGGAGATAGAATTTAAGGGGCGTTTGCAAATGCTTTATAAAAGTTTTTTTTTTTTTTTTTGCTGCTTAAAACACTTTGATAGTGTTTGCAAGTAAATGTTTTTGTTATTACTTCTTCAACTGAAAAGTAAGTAAGGCCATCTCTAATCGTTAGGGGGAGGGGGAGGGGGAGGGGGATTTTGAGGGGGAAAAATTGTGGTCTTCAATAGTGGGGGGAAGTGGGGAGGGGAGGGAGAGTGGGAAGGGGAATGAGAGACAAAGGGCAAAAGCTTGCCTTCCGGCCATCTTCAATGGCAAGGGGGAGGGGGAGGGGAATGGGGAGTTTTGGGTTTTTCTAAAATTATGGTCTTCAATGGTGGGGGGGGGGGTGGGGGGGGGGGGAGGAGGAGTGAGGAGGGGGAGGAGAGTGGGAGTGAAAGTGGGAAAGAAAGGGCAAAAGCTTGTCCCTCCTTTACCCCTCGGCTCACCTACATTTTTTTTTTTCGTTTTTTGTACGTTTGGTGGTTTTTATTTTAATAAATTTTGTGTATGGATTAATAAATTTTATATTTTAAAAAATTAAATATTTACAGGAATTAGTTTTAATTAGATATTTTAAATTTGTATTTTAATTTGGATAAAATGTACAAATGATTCAAATTATAAATTATTTTTTTATCAAATAAATGAACTTTAATATGATTAAAACTCGAGTATTGCGATTTTTTTATAATAATAATAATAATTATTATCATAATAATAATAATAATAATTATTATTATTATTATTATTGTTACTATTACTAATATTATTATTACTATTATTATTAATATTAAAATATAATCTTTTATATAAGTACGATTTAATTTAACAAAATTACATATTAAAAAAAGGTTAAACTTCATAGTAGAACACTTAAAATATTTAAACAAATAGGAATACATACTAAAAATCATCGACCGTGCCTTTCCCACACATGGGCAATTAAGTCGTCCCGAAGCTTACGATTGGCTACTACCGATCGTATTGCTTGATGGCGCATCATATAATTCTCCATGGATAATTCACCACATCTTGGATTAACCTCTCGCGTTGGTCCTGGATAAATATTAGCACAGGCTCTACGAGATGTGAAAATATTTGTATCATCGTCTTTAGACTCGACATCATCGTATTCATGACTTTCGTCCTCCACAATCATATTGTGAAGTACTACACAAGTTTGGTATCACATGATTATTATTATTATTATTATTATTATTATTATTATTATTATTATTTTTACTATTATTATTATCTTTATCTTTCACATTATTATTATTATTATTATTATTATTATTATTATTTATTGTTATTATTATTATTATTATTGTTATTATTATAATTTTTTTATTATTATAATTTTTTTGTATTATTATTAATATTTCTTTAGACTCGACATCATCGTATTCATGACGTTCGTCCTCCACAATCATATTGTGAAGTACTACACAAGTTTGATATCACATGATTATTATTATTATTATTATTATCTTTATCTTTCACATTATTATTATTATTATTATTATTATTATTATTATTATTATTATTGTTATTATTATAATTTTTTTATTATTATAATTTTTTTGTATTATTATTAATATTTTTGTATTTTTATTATTATATTATTTTATAATAATAATTTTTTTATTGTTATTATTATTATTTTATAATTATTTTTGTATTATTATTTTTGTTATTTATTATTTTTAAATTTTTTTATTTTTATTATTTTATTATTATTATTCTATGTCCTTAACTGTTAAAGATGATTATGGAGTGGGAGGGGGAGAGGGGCAGGGGGAGGGGGCAGTTTTGCCCCAACGATTGGAGATGACCTAAAAGCAGATTGACAAGAAACAACAAATGAAATGCTTCTTTTATTGCTTCTTTTGGGTGACATTTTTGTAATAATTAAAACTTTTTTTTTTTATATATTTACAAACATCTTCTACTTTTAAATAAAAGTACTTATTTTTTATTTTTATTTTAAACAACTGCTTTTGAATTTTGGATTTTCAAAAGCATGTACGAATCCCCCTTTAATCAGTCCCAAGCGATATCAGGACACTCGATATCCACGCGCTACAAATTCACGTGCAAATTCCCGAACTTTATCCACAAATCCACCACTATAAATACCCCATCATCACCATCGTATATTCATAAATTTTATAGGAAGAAGGAAAGTATTCTCTACTCCTAAACAAAACACTCTCCAAACCCTAATACGATTTTTTCGTTGAAGAAATTTCTTTTACCTTTCAGCAAAAAGGCACGGCTGAAGCAATTAAATTGCTTAATAAATCCAGTTGCTTTTATTAAATAATGTCTGCAATTGTTTGTGGGAAGAGATCGTTCTTCGAAGACATTGAGTCATTGGGGCCATCGCCCACGTCGGGTTCGCCACCAGCATACAAGAAGTTCAGGTGTTCTTCCGTCACTTCTCCGATCAGGTGCAATTACTCGCCGCCGGTTTATCGGAGTCCTTTAAATCAGCTCGAAGTTTTGTTTCCTGATATGGAAATTCAGGTGACTTTTAAATTGTTCTTTACTTTTATATATTTTATCTGGAGTTAGGGTTCCTGCGGGTAATTGGGGTTGATTGATCTGATTAGAGCTTTGCCTAATTTTTCTGCCATAAAATTGTTTATTGAACATAATTGGTTATTAACTCCACGGTGTTCGGATTTGTGGTAGCAAAAATTATACTTTTCTATTTTAAAAGAAAAGTTTTAGCATAAATTGTTAATTGGGTAGTAATTTATTTGATGGGAAATCTAATTTTGGTATAAGCAATTATCAGTGATTTCGCTCTTAATGAGTTGGATCATGGATATAATTTTCTTTTAAATTGTATGATCTGGCATCTGGTGAAAATATTAGGCCACATATTTTGGAGTCCCTTTATCCAGTGGGTAGGTGTATAGATAATGTTTCAATTGTGATGTGGCTAATCAGATCATTTGACGGTTAGGTAATTGCAAGAGGAGACATCCATGAGTCTATGTGATTACCTTGTTGATCTTTTACATCTCTTCTTCGTAGCCTTTGTGAAGAATGATTGTATTTTCTAATGCTAACTCTAAATGTTTTTCTAAGTTATCACTTTATTTTGTTTTCATGTGTATATGGAATATAAGGCCACTGACATTTTTCTTACATATTGCTAGCTTCTTGAGAGAGCTTTAGAAGAGTCTGGCAATGACTTGGAATTTGCTATTAAGAGCCTTCATGAGCTCCATCTTGCCAAGTGCAGCTCACGCCCTACGGAAGAAGAAAATGAAAATATGGCAAGAGGTATGTAACTCCATTGCATGGTCAAAGCAAGGGAACATAGCTGTATAATTGAATTCTTACCATACATGCTTGTCTTTCGACGTGTGTAATTCTAATTTTTGTATTCATTCGTTTCACCTCTTGGTATCTTATAGATCGACTCTCCTTAATTGCATCACGACAAAAGATTTCAAAAACTGTTGTTGCATATGTGGGATCTATATATGTTGAATGTTATGTTAAGTTAAACCATTTTATGAACATTATGCATATCAGGATCACCTGACTAATTCAAGTTGTAATTGAAAATGTCATAAATAACTAAGCGGAAAATCAATATCTTGAAAATGACATTGCCTAGCAGAATATTCATTTGATTAGCTACCAAAAATCACCGACCGTATAATCAAAAAGGCAGTGAGAGATGGTCATAAAATTCTTTTGTCAGTATTCATTACCTCCATATGAAATCTACATAACCAGTTTTATTTCGCATTCTACAGTACTGCATTAGTCATTATTTGATTTTTAAATCAAATAAATGCCAATTTTAGCAAAGTCTCCATTCTTGCTGCTGGGTATCTTCAGATTAGATGTGTTTGCCTGTTTCCTCCAAATACTAGTGATATTATTTATTATTCTGCACACTGTCAACATCTCTACCTTTTCCTGTAAATGCTTATAGATTTTGGATTGTTATAAATATTATTGATAACTATGATAATCATAATCTGCAACTGGCAGGTGCAACACCAACTGGTGAGAATGTCATGCCTTTGCAGGAGCCTCAAGTCCAAAACAATCTGCCAGTAGATGGTGCAGAGTGGGTGGAGTTATTTGTGAGGGAGATGATGAATGCCACTAGCATAGATGATGCTAAATCTCGAGCAGCCAGCATATTAGAGAATTTGGAGAAATCCATCAGTGCTCACGCTAGTGCCGAGGCAACTCAAACTTTGCACAAGGTTGCCATTGAATTTTCATTTTTCGTATTTGTGTTGATGTGAAATAAAAAAATTGAAGTGCCTTTTACCTGGCTTCAATAAATGTTCCTATAAACAATTGAGTCTCTTTGCATGAAAGAACACAATTGAGTTTGTTGTGCTTAGTCTGTTGTATAAAAGATGCCCAAATTCATTTTTTACCCTATGCAGAACTATTTCTTATATATTTTCTAATCATGTTACAGGAGAATGTGATGCTGAAAGAACAAATAGGAGTACTTCTCCAAGAAAATGTCATCCTGAAACGTGCTGTAGCCATCCAACACGAAAGACAGAGGGAACATGATGACAGGAACCAAGAAGTGCAGCAGTTGAAGCAGATGGTGTCTCAATATCAAGAGCAGATGCGAACTCTAGAGGTTAATTATTGCATTTACTCGATAATGTTTTCCATAAATAAATATCATTCAGAGCCATATAATACATTATACTTCGATTACAAGTATTGATGTTCTTAATGGAGAAAATTACTTTTAAGAAGATTAGAACTTTGGTTTGAAGGTTTAAATTGAAATCATGTGTTAATTGATCTTCTTGCAGGTGAACAACTATGCTTTGACATTGCATTTGCGCCAGGCTCAGCAGAACAAATCCCTCCCTGGAAGTTTCCATCCAGATGTGTTCTAATACGATAAAAGATAAATGTTCAATAATTTAAACTTATATTGTAAGATCTTTTTATCTTATATGAACTCGTGCAAGTCCGTAGCCATTTTACCGAGGATTGCTTCTAAATTACTATTATAGCCAGAAGTTAAGATTATATGTAGTGTTTGCTATTCAAGTTATCTCCTATATCTATATGGTTATGTCCTATCTGGCTAATGTTTGTAGTACTTGTTTTTCTGTAATTGTTTGTTTCTTTTGTATTTTGTTTGTTTCCCAGGACATAACAGAATCAGTTTAGCACAGCTTTAATAGATAAATGCTATAATATTATTCAACTCAAATTTATCTTGTATCGTGTTCCAAGCTTGTAATTGATCGCTTCAGAATAAAAGTAAACTTAAAATACTTGATTGACTGAGTTTGTGAGGTGAAAGCTTATCTGAGGCTTGGTTCGGGTATAGATTAAACCCAGTGGTTTAACATATTTTTGTTGGATAACCTCTAAGCTCGATTTGAGTTCGACTTAACAAGATAAAATATGACAAAATATATGTCACGTTTATCAAAACACGCAAGTTTGACTGGTATTCGCTTTGATTAAAACTCACTCAAGCATCATATTCTTTTATATAAAAATCAAACTAAACTCATATAAAAAATTTAATTTATAGACAAATTAAACCACACTTGAAAATTATGTTGTTCCATTTTACTCAACTCATTTATAAGTTTATAACAATAACATGATCTAATTAAAAAAAAGAATTACAGTCATTTTGTGGACGTCGAATCAATTTCACCATAGTGTTGTTATATTATTACAAAAAATATCTTTCACTTAAACTTATGAATACATTGTGGACAAATACAAAAATTTATCAATTTTGTTGGCTAAATATAATTATCAATTTATAATTTCATAAGATATTATAAATAGCAGTGTAGCGCCACAATTTTTTTTCTAAATATTACTTACATTACAAATAATTCCCCAATAGTAAAATTAGAACTTCCCAAAGAATATTTTACGGAATATTCAAGTTGCTTTCAGAGGTAATGACATAAGGACCAATTAGAAGACAATGTCAAATCTAGAAGATTTTTTTAACAATACGAGGGAGATTTTAGTAATTAGAATTAATCCGTAATTTACCTTAACACGAGTGCTTTTCTAAAAGGGTATAAAGAAAAGTTTAATTTACAAAAATGATATTTACAAAAATTTAATTACAACAATGATACATTTTTAATCAATTAGTTGATAGGTTAGTTATGTAGTTTAAAAATGTAATTAATTCACTATAATTAAATTACAAATATACCCACAAAATTTCTAAAATTAAGGTCAAACCCGTCTTCCAATTCTCTTTTAAACCTAAAACCTTCATCTCAAACTCATTTCAAACAAAATCCAAATATTGTTTGAAATCAATAAGAATAACACAACAAGAGCAACAATCGAGGTTGACATTCGATTTTCTATTGCATTTGATCTTTATTTGATTAGTTTAATAGGCTAAATCGAAGAAGATAGTAGATCGAGTTTTCTGAAAATGTCGGGGGCTTCCAAGCCCCAAGCGTCCAAAAGTTTTCTGAGAATATCGGGGGCATGGAAACCGATTTCCAAGCCCCAAGCGCCCGAAAGTTTTCTGAAACTGTTGGGGCTAGGGGCTTGGAACAATCCCAGACCCAAGCCCCAAGCGCCTATGAAAATGCTCAGGTTCCAAGACTTGTCGTAATAGTGTCCTATTAGATTCCAAGCCCAAAGTCCCTTGTTTTATTAAATCTGTTATTCCATGTAAGGAAAGCTTATTTGTCAATAGAACAATTTCAAATATTTCAAGCTCAAGCACCGCAACACGCATCCTTAAGATTTTAAATATTTTTATAAGTATGGGATCACAATAGAATTGGATGTACAATTGAATCGAACGAGATCAAAAATAATAATTTTAAATTTTTTTTTTTTGAGTATCGGATGGACAATCGAATCGAACGAGATCAAAATTAACAATTTCAAATATTTTACTAAGTTATATGTAGTTGTGATTTAGTTCAAGTATCGAATGTACAATCGAATCGAACGATTGATGAAAATCAACAATTTTGAATTTTTTTACTAAGTTTTATAAAGATCTGAGTTAGTTCAAGTATCAGATGAACAACCGAATCGAACGATTTATCATAATCAATAATTTTAAATATTTCACCAAGTTTTATAAAGTTTTGAGTTAGTTCAAGTACTCTCGGATGAACAATCGAATTGAACGAGATCAAAATCAACAATTTTAAATATTTTACTAAGTTCTGTGTATCGAATGTATAATCCAATCAAACAATTGATAAAAATAAAAAATTTATAACATGTTACTAAGTTCTATGTAGTTCTGAGTTAGTTCAAGTATTGAAGGTACAATTGAATCGAACGTTTGATAAACATCAATATTTTGAAAATTTTACTAAGTCCTTTAAAGATGTGAGATAGCTCAAGTATTATCAGATGGACAATCGAATTGAACGAGATCAAAATCAACAGTTTCAATATTTTACTAAGTTCTATGTAGTTTTGAGTTAGTTCAAGTATCCAATGTACAATCGCATCGAACGATTGATAAAATAAAACAAAAAAAATTAATATTTTACTAAGTTGTATGTAGTTCTAAGTTAGTTCAAGTATCGAATGTACAATCGAATTGAACGTTTGATTAAAATCAATAATTATGAAAAATTCAGTAAGTCCTTTAAAGATATGAGATAGTTTAAGTACTATCGGATGGACAATCGAATTGAACGAGATCAAAATCAACAATTTTACATATTTTACTAAGTTCTATGTAGTTTTGAGTTAGTTCAAGTATCGTATATACAATCGGATCGAACGATTGATAATTTGAAATTAATTTTTACTATGTTATTTAGAGTTAGTTCAAGTAATTAGATGGACAATCGAATTGAACGAGATCCAAATCATTAATTTTGAATATTTTACTATGTTCTATGTAGTTTTGAGTTAGTTTAATCATCGAATGTACAATCGTATAGAATGATCGATAAAAATCAATAATTTTGAAAATTTTACCGAGTTCTATAAATATCTGAGTTAGTTCAAGTATGAGATTGAAAATCGAAGTGCACTATTAATCAACATCAACAATTTTGTGACTAAATAAATTGAAACCTCAAAAGCTCTAAACCTTAAATCACAATTTTAAACCTAACCGCTAAAAACCGTAAAAACCTCAAAAATCAGAATATTTAAAAGGCATTCACATTCACAATTTACATTTATAATTCTTCAAAATCAAGCATTTCTCAAGAATTTACAAACATAAAAATAAAAATTTAGCTCCTTGCACGAGGGAAGTAACTCGCCTTCAAATAACTAGAATTTATCATGTGGATGTCAGAATTTTCTAACTTGTAATTAAATTTCAATCTTGAGCAAAATCTCCTTGCCAGAAGCTCACCCCGGTGAGCAAAAGTCTCGCCATGGTGGGACTGAGGTAGAAACTCTATGTGCCATTTTTGTTCAGCTTTAGGGGCTTGGAAAAGATCAAGTCAAGTCCCAAGTGATGTTATGTACGGTACTAACGGCACTTCTCCAAGCCCCAAGTGCCATTTTGTTGCCGTGCCAAACAAAACGGAGCTGAGGCTTGATGTTCTCCAAGCCCCAAGTGCCATTTTTGCAGCAACAAAAACAACAAAACATAAAAATGGCGCTTGGGGTAATCTTCTCCAAGTCCCCAGTGTCGCTGTGTACAACACTAACGACACCTGGGGCTTGGAGAAGGCCATGCCCCAAGCGCTATTATGTTGCCGTGCCAACAAAACGAAGCTTGGGACTTGATATTCTCCAAGCTCCAAGTGTCGTTTTGGCAGCAACAAAAAATACAAAGCATAAAACGACACTTAGGGCTTAATTTTCTCCAAGTCCCAAGTGCCAAACATAAACAAAATTAGGCCAAACCCTAAATGCTAAACGTTCTTCAAAATGACAAAATTAACAAAACAACATCGATCAAACACCATATTGAAGAAGAATACTAGTTGTGTGAATAATTTTGGTAGATCGAAACCCAAAAAAACGAGAGGATTTGAGAGCACACTTTTTTATTTTGAAATAGCAAATCACGAATATGCTATAGGAATGAGAAAATATTTTTTTTTTATTTTTTTGTTTAATTTTGGAAATGAAGAATTGATAATTAGGTTGAGGGAGGTTTATTATGAGAAATTAAATTTTGAGGGACTTAATTTGTAAATTATGTTAAAAAGATCTAGGACAAAAATAAATAAAAACTAATTATATCATTCTTGTAATTTTCAAACTTATCATTTTAAAGCAATTACTCAACCAAAATAAATATGGCAAACTGTCATGATTTAGGCCTGTTCTAGAAATCTACCACAGGCCCAAGTACGAATTCATTCCCTTCCACATACGTCGTCCCAGATCAGACAAAAGACGGGACGGTTTCACTCTAAAATTCAAATCCGGCGATTAGCGAACCCTTTTCCATACCAAAACCCTAACCCTAATTCCCATTTCTCCTTTTCCATTTCGATAATCGATCGACTGAGTTAGAATTCTTATCATCAATTAATCAGTAAAGATGGTGTTGGCGCAATTAGGAGGCAGCATATCGCGTGCTCTTCAGCAGATGAGCAATGCGACGATCATCGATGAGAAGGTTTTGAACGAATGCTTAAACGAGATCACTCGCGCTCTTCTCCAATCCGATGTGCAATTCAATCTCGTCCGCGATATGCAGAAAAATATTAAGAAAATCGTCAATCTCGACGATCTCGCAGCTGGTCACAACAAACGCAGAATTATTCAACAGGTAATCATTCATTAAATCAATTTACTAGTTTTTCTTATCAAGCTTCTTTCCATTGTAAATGATTTTCTTTTTATAGGCAATTTTTAATGAGCTATGTAAGATATTGGATCCAGGGAAGCCTTCATTTACTCCTAAAAAAGGAAAAGCTAGTGTTGTTATGTTTGTTGGTTTACAAGGTATACAGATTGATATTTTATATATTAGAATTACTAATGGAGTGTTGTTGTCTGCTTAAGAATTATTATTGAAGTATGTACTTGATTACAGGGTCCGGAAAAACTACAACTTGTACAAAATATGCTTACTACCACCAGAAGAAGGGCTGGAAACCTGCCCTGGTCTGTGCAGATACATTCAGAGCTGGTGCCTTTGACCAGTTGAAGCAGAATGCTACTAAGGCTAAAATTCCTTTCTTTGGAAGGTATATTTCTCCTTTATTTTTGGTTTGGTGGACCAGTGTTACAAATTATTGTGATTATAGTTCTGATGCTTGAGTAATGAAGATCCCATTGCTATTCATAACAAAAGTGAAGAACCTGATACTTTTACTTGTTGGTTAATTGCATGAGAAAGCAGATGACAGATGTGACTATGTATCATTACTGATTCAGTTCCCTAGGGTATTAAGATGTTATAGTACTATGTAATCATGAAAAGAGTTTCGTTTTGATAACTTGGAGGTGAAGTTAAATTAAGTATAACATGTTAATAATTGTTCTGCAAGAGGGGGGGGGGGGGGGAGTATGTAACATGTGACGATTTTCTTGTTCTAGTGACATACATGTATAAGTTATCAAATTCATTATTTTTCCAACTGAAAAGGTTTCATTAGCTTTATTATGTGATATTATAATACCTGAATTATTATGGGCAAAGATGAAGAAATTATTTTTTTGTCTTTCACCGTGTAATCACTTCAAGTTAGTTATGCTTCTTTTGAGAAGGAACTAAATCACGAGATTTAGATTTTTTGTTTTATTTTTCTCTTTGGTAATGGACTAAATAGCTTCAGGTGACCTTAGACACTGATTTTTTATAATAATAATAGAGGGCCCTATTTATTTTCAATTATTTGCAATAATAAATATATGTCCTTGTTATTACAGGGTACAGTTATTCCGTCAGCCTCAATACTTATCTATCTAAAATTGTCATATTATCTAACAGTTATACAGAGTCGGATCCAGTGACAATTGCTGCAGAAGGTGTTGAAAGATTTAAGAAAGAAAACTATGATTTGATAATTGTTGATACCAGTGGACGTCACAAACAAGAAGCAGCTCTTTTTGAAGAGATGCGTCAAGTTTCTGAAGCAGCTGTATGTTTGCTCTTCTGTTATCTATTTGGAGTGTGACTAAATATTACTAACATATTTATTTGAACGTTCCAGAAACCAGATCTTGTTATATTTGTGATGGATAGCAGTATTGGTCAAGCTGCCTTTGATCAAGCTCAAGCATTCAAGCAAAGTGTTGCAGTTGGAGCGGTGATTATTACGAAGATGGATGGTCATGCTAAGGGTGGTGGTGCTCTTAGTGCGTAAGTTCAAACAAGATAATTTTAACAAATCCAGATACATTTTGAAGTACTAATTAACATATGGTACTGATACACCACACTTTCATCTATTTTAGTATCTTGGCACCTTTGATGGGAGTGTTGGGACAGGTACATGCTGAAAAACTAGCACAATATGAAGTACTTCAAAGTTGTAGTTTCTAGGAGTTTCACATGGAATTGTATAAGAAATATGGTATTTCAATTCAACAGTTAATATAAGATTGAGCTTTAATAATTTATAAATATAAAGGATATAGCAACAGTGTAGTCTGAAGAGGGAGAGGAGCTGAGACTAATAATGTGGAAAGATTTACATACAAAAGTGGAACCTATGTTGGATTGCTGTTCTTTGGTGGCTTACAAGTTTTCCTTTCAAATGATTCACCCTATTGGTTTTTAATAGAGACTTTTTGTTTCTTGCGGCCGTTAATTGTTATATAATAAACCTTTTCATGAGGATTTCATCATTCATGGATAGGTTCCCTATTTTTTATGGTATATGCTAACCTTTTAATTAGCGGAAACATATTTTTAAGCAACGTGTTTTAGATGTTTATCAAATAAAGGTGATTACTGGCATGTTGTCCAGATTTGATGGGAGTAGAACAAAGAACATGTAACCAAGGGGATAATGAATTTAGAAGGAATATATACGTCACATTTTTAGATCATGTACAGATATTTGCTTTCGAACAGTATTTCAGTACATCAAATGAAATAGAACGAGACAATCTTTTGATACATAAGTTGTGAAAAGTAAAGTTCTGTTAGGAAAACAATTTACCAGGGCAATTGAGCCTTGATCCAGTATTTGCTAGATAAGTGCACATTTTTTATGATGACATTATAGATTGAAATTATCTTTCTAATGGCATCTTTGAAATACTCGATGCGTTTTAAGTTTCACCTCATATGTAGAGTGAACTACCCAGCATGCTTAGACATCAGTTACCATGATATACTCTGCTGTGGGAATTATGTTTTTTTATTCTTCCACTCCATTTACAGAGTCGCAGCGACAAAGAGTCCAGTCATATTCATTGGGACGGGTGAACATATGGATGAGTTTGAAGTGTTTGATGTCAAACCATTTGTTAGCCGTCTTTTAGGTTTGCACCTTTTACAATAGTAGCTATAAATTTGATGCTGATCTGCATAAATAAAGTAGTGTTTTCTCTTCTTATTTTTTTAAGGTATGGGTGACTGGTCTGGATTCATGGACAAAATTCATGAAGTTGTTCCAATGGATCAACAGCCTGAACTTCTCCAGAAGCTTTCCGAAGGCAATTTTACTTTAAGGATTATGTATGAGCAATTTCAGAATATTCTTAAAATGGGTCCGATTGGTCAGGTCAGTCTAACATTTCCATGGTTTTCTAGGTACTTGCTGTGTTTTTCCTTTTTTCCATATTCTTCTTTATGTTGAAATTTACACCATTCCTCCTGTCTCTCAATGATTTTGTGCTTAAGTTTTCAATACATGTATAACCACTATAAATAGCGGCTAAGCATGCCAAATGTATAGGAGTAAATTTTTTTTTTAAGCGAAAAGCCTTCTGTCAGTCATCTCCTTGTTGCTATCCATTGACAGTTCAAAGGTTGTTTTTATGTTTTGGCCATTTTACTTCATGCATAACATGTCCTCCAATGAGAATATTCAACAAGAAATACATTCTCTGTATTTTCTTTATCGTATAAAGTTTTGAATATTAAAGTTTACATTTTTCAGGGTTTGATGAAGTTAAAACATTTTTATTTTCTAATGCTTCAAACACGCAAGGGTTCTTGGAAACAAATAATTTTTGGTGGTAGTTGCTGAGATGTTTGTTTATCTGTAGGTATTCTCTATGCTTCCAGGATTCAGCCAAGAGTTGATGCCCAAAGGCCAAGAAAAGGAAAGCCAGGCGAAGATCAAAAGATATATGACAATGATGGACTCGATGACTAATGAAGGCAAGTTTTACCTCATGGATTATTATATTCGACTGTGGACTTACACATGAATCAAAGTCAAATTTCACGTTTATTAACTAGTTGATATAATATAGCAGAATTGGACAGTACCAACCCGAAGATCATGAATGAATCTCGAATCATGCGGATAGCTAGAGGTAGTGGTCGCCAGGTGAGGGATGTTATGGACATGTTGGAAGAGTACAAACGGTTAGCTAAGATTTGGAGCAAGATGAAGGGACTTAAGATTCCGAAGAAGGGAGAAATGAGTTCTTTATCAAGAAATATGAATGCACAACATATGAGTAAAGTCCTTCCTCCCCAGATGTTGAAGCAGATTGGTGGCATGGGTGGCTTGCAAAACTTGATGAAGCAAATGGGTGGCATGGGTGGTGCTAAAGATATGATGAATATGTTTGGTGGTGGTGGGGATAAGTAGAACTTTTCTTTGTATATACAGGGCCGGGCCGACATTTTAGGGGGCTAGGCGAAATTTTGACTCGTGCCCTGTTCTACCCAAAAGAAAAATCATTATTAAAATTTATTACTCTTGAAATTGTAAAAGTATTTTGTAATGTATTTATGTGATTTATCTCTAACATGTTTGTTATGGATAGATAAAATGACAAATAAACTTTTTTTTTTTTAAATTCAATTGTAATATGCTTTTAAATTGTATCAGTTAATTCCGGAAACCTTCTTAAAAAAATCAAATATTATTGTGAATACAATTATAAACTAATGTATGTTAATAGAGTTAATTTTTTACTTGTCAAAATGAAAAATGTATAATATAAAAGTAGTTTTATTATGCTTTCGCAACTATATTATAAAAGGGGTTCCTCAATCTTATAGGTTTGTGCCAGTAAAATTGAATTGAGACCAATTTTTAATATTTAGATTAGTAAGGTAATATGGAAATTTTTATTAAAATTGAATTGAGACCAATTTTTAATATTTAGATTAGTAAGGTAATATGGAAATTTTTATTGTATGTCAAATTGAACAATTTGTAGTTTGAGCCTTTACCCATAATATCCTGAAAATTAATTTTTAAAATCTGTAGTTTGATAAACTCATTAAATCATGTTAGGGGCCGTTTGATAGGGTGTATAAGATTAGGGTGGATTATATTGGAGCTGGATTGAAAATCGTACGTTTGGTAGATTTGATTGAGTCATATTACATTAAAGCAATTTACCGTAATATGTTTTATAGAATTATACGTTTAGACATATATTAATATATTTTTATTACTTAATTGAAAATATTATGTTAGATATATCAGTCCATCGAAATCATTTGTTTAATATGTATAAGAGTATTAGTAGATAATAATTGTTCAATATTTTAGTTTGAATGCCTCCATGTTAATTGTAAATTGTTATAGATTTTAATTTGTGGTTTATTTATGTATAATGTGTTTTCAATTCCAGAGATTTGAGATGAATTTATGATATGTTAAAAAGGAGATATGTAAATTTGAGGTTATTAGTTTCATTTTACTTAATTCGTATTTATGGATTAACTAATTCACCCATGTCTGAGTGAATTATAATCTAGTCTTAATACCGGATCGTAAGGATTTAATCCATTTGATCCGGTATTAGAGCAATATCACCAAAGATTGTATTAACTTATATTAACTCATATAATATGACATAATACCCCAATTAGGTCCTACCAAACTACCCCTTAATATTTTATATATTAAACCTAATTTTTGAGATGATCCCATATATTGGCATCTCCATGCACAGTCCTTGATTGTACGCCCAGTTAAAAACTAAACCCTCTCAGCCCCCTGGGGCTGACGGATGCTTTAAAGAAGAAACCAATCTCCTAAAATACGTCTTTTTTCCATCAAAAAGATCATAATTCAAGAATCTCAAATATCTCAAGTTTCCAAAGAAATTCAATTTAATATTTGGAAGTTTGGAGATTGACTTCAAAGTTCAAACTCAAAAACAGAATAAACGGAAAAGGACATAAATTGAGGGCATAAGTTGAGAGCAAAGACATAGTCTGTAGGGGGATTCTATGGTGACTTTTGGCTAACAGTTGAGTCACCGTAACAAATTAATCTCATCCCTTGAAAAAAATAAAAATTTATCTTATCCATTGATTATGTACTATTGCATACACAATTTCATGCAGTGAATAAATGAGCAAGGGGATTTTTGCTAAGGGATTATTTGCTAATTACGGTTGGGAAGAAAACGTTTTGTACTTATTGCGTTTTAATTAAATAAGCCGCAGCACTTTTATGACGTGGAAAGCTAAGACATGATTGGAGGGAATAATCCAGTAGACGCCAACTCAGAGCCCAGTGGATAAAGTGCAGATGATGTGGAAAACGACTTGCTTTAAATAGCAAGTTTCACGCACACACACGGTTAACACCCGCACAAGTAAGAAATTACTCTCTCTCTTCTTCAGCTGAATTCATCTGCTATCACGTCCGTTTGATCCAAGCTTTTCCATCTTCATTTCAGGTTATATGAAGATCTTGAGCTGGATTTATTACATTCGATTGTAGCTAGCAATCCTATGTAATTTGAGTGTTGTTGGTTGTAGTTCATTTACTATTGCATTGCTTCTAATGATTTGATTGGAGATTGTAATTACGAATATTGGTTCATTTGTTGATCTGGTTTTGGATAGTGAATTACAGTTGATTGGGTAATTGTGTTTGATGTTTGTTTGGTTAAATTTGTGTTTGGATCGAATTAATTGTGCTGCAATTATATTTAACCTCCATCATGTACAAATATATACAATCCCACATTTTGTGCATACAGCAATTGTTGCTGCCAGAGCAAAATATATCAATTTCCTAATATGCCCTTGTACTTTAACTAAAATTCATTCATTATTCTTTATTGCATTCTCTCACCATATATATTATTTATTTTCTCTCTCCCCAATAATGTAATGTTCACTATTTTACTCATATTAATCTCCACTCTGGTTATTTTTCATCCACCATCTTCCTCTACCCCGTCGTATCAGAGGTCTTTAAAAAATGAAATAAGACATTTCATCAAATAAACACAAATTGAATTTTTTTTATAATATATATCTGATAGCTCTCTAGATAAATATAAGGACTGGTTTTATCAACCCAATAAATATAAAATGGTGATATTATAGTTGAATTGTCCAATAGGGCTCTACGTTTTTTCCCCCATAAGATCTATTATTGAAATAGATCATTCTTCTTTCTAGTTAAAATTCAGTACCATTAAACCCATATAATTTTAATTTTTTACATTAGGGATACTAATCTTATAATTTCTTTTATTTAATTACACCATGGATATACTTCTTGACGAAGCTTTTCCATATAAAATAATCATGTGCATAATCCATTATCAAGTCAGGAACGAAGCTTTAACACCAAAATAGGAAGAAAAAAAATATTACTGTTTGTTCTTTGGTGGGTGACGGAGGCATCGGGGATGACGTGAGTGGATGGTGGGTGAATTATTCATTTTTTCTTTTTTATTAAATGGATAGTTTGTTGTTGAATTGTAATGTTGGTGATATTTGGGAGCAGAAGAGTGATAGAAATACACGGAAGGTTTTAATTACATATGAAACTAATTTGCGCATTAATTGATACTGGAGAAGTAGACAAAAAATATATCAACATAATTAAAGATAAGGGCATTTTTGAAAATATCATAATTTTGCTCTGGCGGCAACAATTGCTGCTCTGGCAATATTGCTAGCCATAATTAATACATTCTAAATAGTAGAATTACATTATTACCCTCAAATAATGACAACAAAAATACTAATTCTTAGAAGAATATCCCTCCCACTTATTCTTCCCATTTTCTCTACTAACCCCAATCTCTTTCTAGACCCTAACCCACACCACCACCACCACCACCACCACCATCCTTCTCCCCCTCCCACTCCCTCTCTCTCTGCTCCTTAATCATACCAGAATAGCGCCGGCACTTCGTTCTCATCTCGACCAGAGCGGCGGCACTTCACCCACCGCCATTCTAGTCGCGACCAGAATGGAAGCAGCACTTCGCCGCCGTCGCCGCCACTGCCGTTCTGGTCTCGAAGCTTCCTTTTTATTTTTTTTCAAGACAAGAAATGCAACACTTTGTGTTTGTTGGATCTAACCAAGAAGCTTGTTAATCCATTCAACCAAACCATTAAAAATTTGTATCTACTCTTCTCCAAAATGTTTATCTCACTTATGAGTTTTATCAATCAACTGATTTGCTGGTGAAGATTCCTCATTTCATTCTTCCTCAAACACAAAAAATAAAGACCAAAAAAACTACTGAGCTCCGCTGGGGAGGATAAAGTTCCGTTAGAGCGAAACAATTAAGAAAGTATATTATATATGAAATAGATAAAGGGTAAGTTGGGAATTTTGTAAAATAAAGAGTAAGAGTATAATGGATATTTCAAAAATTACCTGAATTATAAATGAATTTATTGGGGTTGTAATGTAAACATGTGCTCAAATTTAATTTGTCAAGAATAGGGTTGTTGGTGACTCTCTTTGAAGAGAGTCACAATAGACCATCCCTAGTCTGTATCATCCATGTTGATATATGATACCAATTTATTATTTTGCATGCAAAAGTGGTTTTTTCATTATCTTTATAAAAATTCGGCAATGGAGATTATGAAAACCGATTTTTTTAATTGAATGGGCGATCAATGACTAAACGATAGTTTAGTTGTCTTTATAGAGAAAAAACCATATTTAGTGATACTTCAAATGATGCTATCACGGGCTGATTTCAGAAAATGAAAAATCGTAGCGGTCAATTACTGTGAATTTAATTGGTGTCATTGAAAATTGTAATAAAGACACATATTTTGAGTTCTTTTGGAGTCAAAATAGAGGTATCATAGGTAATTGAAGTAACTCGTGGGAGCATTTTTTTCAAACTTCACATCTTCTTTTCTATATTTCCTCATATATTTTTTCATGAAAGAAATATAATTTTTAAGCTTGACTGTTTGATTGATTGATTTTTTTTTTTTTTTTTATATTTTGATTAGTAAATTATTGTAAAACTTTAGTCCCACTATAGTGACTATACTAATTCCTAGATCTATCCCTGAATATATAGACGTTTCACTAAAAAGAAATACTCCTAAAATATCCAATTAGATATGTTCAGGGGAATGTGATGATTGCTCGAAATAATTCAGGGGAATGTGTTGGTTGGAATTCTGAAAAAATTCGTTTACCGTTAGATCCCGAAGCAGCTGAGGCTTCGGCTGCTCTTCGGGCTTTGATCTTTGGAGTGACTTTGGGTTGGAATCAAATTATTCTTGAGGGTGATTGTTCATCGGTTATCAAAGGCATCTCGAACCCGTACGAGTCGTTTGGCGCACTTGGACATATCTTTGATGACATCAAACGTTTGGCGTCGAGTTTAGAATCTTTCCAAGCTTCTCATGTTTTCCGTGAATGTAATAAGGCTACCCATTGCTTAGCCAAACTTGTTGTTTATGATGTTCCTATTTCTGTTGAGTTACCTTTCTCTATTCAGAACATTGTAATGTCGGAATTCCGTGATTAATGATATTATCTCTTTGTCCCTAAAAAAAAAAAAGATATGTTAGGAGTATATTAGCATTTTCAGTTACACTAGGTAATTTTCTTAGAAGTATATTAGCAGTTTCAAGCCACATTAGGAAATTCGCGTACCTATCAAAATTCAAAACCCTTTTCCAAATAAACCAAGAAATTATAGGAATATACTAATTTGGTATTTTCTAGAATTTAGTATGTTTTCGAGAATCAATCCTACACTGTGATGCAGCACACTTTTCCTTATTAATAATAATAACCAAAAAAAATTTTAATTTCTTAATATAAAAGAGTTCATAAAAACGTCGTCGCAGTGAGTTAGGGTTTTTCAGTCTCAAAAACCCATCTTCATTAATCCTCCCACTCTACTAATTTTTTCTTCAAACTAAATTGCGATAGAAATCGTAAAACCTAAGTCCCGGATTTTTATTGAAGAATCCTGCCCTAGCATTGGTATGTTTTGAAACCCGTGGTTCTACGCGAGATTTGTTGTTACTATATCAATTTTGTAGTTTTCTGATAGTATGTCTTTGGTTTCTCCATTAGTGTATATAAACTTAATGTTCAATGGCAGCTTTTTACAAAAATCGTTTCTTTTATTATGTAAACCGTTCCAAATTAATCGTGTGTGTATGTCTATGTCTGTTTACGTCCGTATATGTGTATTTAGTAAGCATGTTTACGATGTTTTCTCTTTCTTTCTATTTCATGTGCCTAACCGATTGAATGGGGCATTTTTTTTTACCCTTAATATGCTTGATAACTTTAAGGAATGTATATTTATCTGGAGTAAGTTCTATTGTGAGGTGTTTCTTAAAGGTTCTTTTGGGTTTTGTGTTCTTGTTGTCATTCTATAATCTAATATATGACTGTTTCCCCCTCTTTTGGATTTTAAAATTGCTCATAACATGTAGAAATTAGAATACAAAAAAATGTATTGTAAATCAAAATTGAATTTCAGTTATGTTACTAATGCAGAGTTTTTTGGGATGAATCAAATTATGTTGTTAAAAATATTGATGACTTGTCTCTCTGTTGGAGCTGTTCCAGAAAAGGGAAAAATTACTTTAATATTTTAATGTACTAACGGGATAGCATCAAGTATTGATTTTGATGTGGAAAATCATTCCGTGTGATTCTGTAAACCTGGACAAAATTTACCATATCTGGTCCAAGCAGTAAGTTCTTTTTTTTTTTTTTTCAATTGAACTGCACTTGCCCAATTGGTTGGGGTAGGGTCTTCCAATGAAGATATTTTTATCAAGCCAATATGGAAAATTGCAGAGGAGATAAAAAATAAGCAAGGTTGATTTTTATCTGAGCTCAAATTATGACTAATTAATACCCATTTAATGATGTAATATGATTTAGTTACACCTTGTTTACTATCCCTACATGCCCTTTCTGTATGATTCTCGTACTTCCTACTTCTTACTGTGGCCAAGCTAATTTCTGAATCTTGTTTATACCTTATGATTTAGCACACAATTTAGACTATTGTAGAGTTTGAAATGTGATTTGGCTGATGGTGTTGATTGGATTTTTTCCTTGTGTGGTCTGCCACTCTTATGTTTCTTCAACAATGAAGGATGTGGCTTTTTATGTTGCAGTTCCCCTTTTCCCAAAATTTGAGTTGGCAAGAGCATCCCTTGAGTGTCTGTAGAACTAGCTTAAGAGTGCCTTCCATGCCCAACCCCCAATTCCTAGTATGAAATATCTTATTACTCGCTTTGTCCCATATTTTTTTACCCCCTTTAGGTTTAGCGTGGAGTTTTTAGGTAAAGTGAACCTTTTTTGACCTCTTTATATTTTTCTCCTCAAAAGTGGTGATTGAGAATTGGTGGTGGTCATATCAATAGTTACTCATACTCCTGCTATTTCCCCTTTTGATTACAGGTTGTGCACAATGAATATCTCTACCGATGAAAATGATTCCCTCAATTCAGATACAAAGGCTTACAAGCACAGAAGAAAGAAGTCCATGGTATGGAAACACTTCACGATTGAATCTGTTAGTGAAAATTGTATTAGAGCCTGTTGTAACCAGTGCAAAAAGTCATTTGCTTATATGTCGGGCTCAAAGAACTCCGGTACCAGCCACTTAAAACGACATATTGCGACGGGAATCTGCCCTGGGAGCAGGCATAATCAGGAGAATGATCAACCAAGCACCTCAGCTCCCAGAATTAACATTTCTGTAAATGGTACTAATAGACCTAGAAAGCGCTTCCGGGAACCCAATGCAGTGGCCAGCATCTATTTGGATGGCGACAGCTGTAGCCATGAATATGCAAAAATGATTATACGGCACGACTACCCACTTAACATGGCTGAGCACTCTGGCTTTATTGGTTTTGCACAAACTATCTATCCTCAGTTTAGTGTGACAAGCGTTGGCACAGTTCAAGAACAGCTTATGAACATTTACTTTAGAGAGAAGCAGAAGCTCATGGACCTTGTTAACGGAATTCCTGGGCGTATTAGCCTTACAATGGATTTGTGGACTTCAAATCAAAGCCTGGATTATGTACTCCTAACAGGTCACTTTATCGATAATGATTGGAAATTGCAGAGGCGGATCTTGAATTTTATAGAAGTACCGTTTCCTGATTCAGATACAGCATTCAGCAATGCTGTTGCTGCTTGTCTAAATGATTGGAGCTCCAAGGGCAATTTGTTTACTTTTACTCTTGATCGTTCTCATGTTAATGAGATTGCCAGAGGAAATATCAGAGGCTTGCTATCAATCGAGAATTCCCTTATCCTTAATGGCCAGCTATTAATTAACAGCTGCTATGCTCGTGTATTGAGTAGTATTGCACAAGATGCTTTACGTACTATGAAGGGTACTATTGAAAAGGTACGCCACAGTGTGAAGTATGTTAAAACATCGGAAGTCAATGAAGATAGATTTACCAACTTGAAAGAAAAGCTGCAAGTACCCAGTTCTGAGAACTTAATGATTGATGACTTAAGAAAATGGGATTCTACATATCAAATGTTGGTGGCTGCTTCTGAACTAAAAGAAGTATTTTCTTGTTTAGATACTTCTGATCCAGATTACAAGTCTACTCCATCGATGGAAGAATGGGAACAGGTGGAAATTCTTTGCAAATACTTGAAATTATTGTACGATGCGGCCAATATCCTAACTTCACCCGTTTACCCGACAACTAATATATTTTTTCAATACGCGTTTAAGGTTTACTTTGAACTAATGCATGCTACTGTGAGCCCTGATTTCTTTGTGAGGAATTTGACCAAGCCATTGCTAGAAAAATTCACCAAATATTGGGAGGACTGTAATCTGGTTTTAGCAGTTGCTGTAGTAATGGACCCAAGATTCAAGATGAAGCTTGTTGAAATCAGCTTTTCTAGAATCTACGGCGAGGAGGCTGACACTTGGATCAAGATTGTTGATGAGGGTTTACATGAAATATTTCTCGAGTATGTGGTACAATCCCTACCCCCTCCCACTTTCTTAGTAGGAAATGACACACTGGTAAAAACAGAGATGGTTCAAGAAGATAGTCTACTTCCTAATGATGAATTTTTTTCGGATTTCGACATATATATCTCTGGCATTATAGGTGGACAACACATGAAATCAGAATTAGATCAGTATCTTGAGGAACCCCCTTTGCCCCGTAAGCAAGATTTTGATGTTTTGGGTTGGTGGAGACTAAATGAGTCGAAGTATCCAACTTTATCGAAAATGGCTTCTGGTATTTTGTCTATTCCACTTTCGACACTACCTCCAGATTCTGTTTTTGATACAAGAGAAAGAAAGTTGGATAGTTATCGAAGTTCACTGGGACCTGCCATGCTCCAGGCCATCATTTCTACAAAAGATTGGCTTCAGTATGATTCTTCAGAAATTACAGTGGCAGCTGATACTCCAACTATAATTGTCAAGACAGAGTCATAATGTTTGTCTGCGCATTTTTTTTTAGGTGTCTCTTTTTACCTTCTCAGTAGTATTCAGACTTGCGACCTCATCTTATAGGCATGATTTATATGGTTTATCTCGAATACTAAGACAAAATCATTATTAAAATTTATTACTTTTAAATTTTTGAAAGTATTTTATAAGTATTTATATCATTTATCTCTAATATATTATAGATAAAATGACAAAATAAACTTAAGCTTTTAAATTATATTAGTTAATTCTAAAGCCCTTCTTAAAAGAAGCAGCAGCAGACAGTTCAAATACTGTGAATGCAATTATAAACTAATGTAAGTTGGTAGAATTAACCTTTTACTAGTCAGAACAAGAAACAGATATAATATAATAAAAGTAGTATCATTATGCTTTCGCTACTATATTGCAAAGGGGCTTCTCAATCTTAAAGGTGTGTGTTAGTAAAATCGAATCAAGCCATACCAATATTTGGTATCTGGATTGGTTAACTAATTTCAAAATTTGTACCCAGACCGAACAATTCGTAGCTTGACCAAAATAAATCCAAAAAATGTAGTTTTGAGCTTTTTCTATAATTTTCCTGTAATTTAATTTTTAAAATTTATAGTTTGATCTAAATTCATTGAATCAAGTTACGAAACGATATGATTTTTCTTTTCACAATTAAGGGATTAAGTCATGTTCTCCAGGAGGAGCAGAGTGAACCTTGGATGAGAATACTAATTGTTATCCAATAAAGCAGTATAGAAATCCTATGCTATTTCGTGTTCAATGAACGACACACTGCATTGTGTCAAATTAGAATGAGTACTTTACAATACAATAGTTGAAACGCAATCAAATTACCAGTAACATCGAACGTTTGTTCATAAGATAAATATCACATCAACATCTCGTCGGTTACATAATTAATAAGGTCCAGAAATCCTGAAGATCAAGTTTTAAAACTAAAACAGATTCTTAGTGACTGAAGCATCAACGGAACTCAAAATTACTCATTCATTCATAACAGGTTTATTTTCATTTGCCTTTGGCCTTTGCTCCTTTGGCCTTTGCTCTTCAACTTTCCTGAATTTTACAATCACAAGTTAGTCAGGAATACAATATATAGAATAAATTAACATCTCCCCAAAAATGTTCAATTGAAACAGCACATACATAACAGAGACAATGCCAAAGGCCAAAGCAAATAATTATGGACGAGTTATTTCCATCAATTATGAGCTATCATAATATCCTACACTAGAAAAATACATAATAAATAATTAAAATAAGCAGTCGACCTATGTTTCTATTGATATAATAAAAGAAGAAATCCGATTTAATTATCTTAAAGCAAATTAACCCAACAAAATAAATGCGCACAAAAGAAGCCATTTTTACATCTTGTAAAACATGAAAGTATAAGCCACCAAATGATTGAAAGGACAAAAATCATATGTTCACTTAATAAAACCAAAAGTAAAACATAAAAATAAATAACTATAGAAATTGTTACCTCTTGTCAGAGGAGCCACCCTTCTGGCTGAGGAAGGACCTGAAAAGCGGAGAATTGACGTCGTAAATCATCTTCGCCTATAGGTTTCACGGAGACAAAGAAAACCCTAATTTCTTCAATTCGCTTTGGTCAATTACGTGTTATTCGATGAATTTATTATATATATACAGAACAGTACAGATTAGTGGCCGAGTCCAATGGTAAGAGAAGCCCAGCATACTTTAGTGTGGACCTTAGCCCAACAATCTTTAGTGTAGACCAACAAATTTTTTGATTAAGCACTATTGGTTGTTTTGGAAAGAATACCTCAAAACTTTCATGTGATAAACTATAGCATTGTTGTGGTTAAGGGTGTAAACATTCTGAGTCGAACACCACATTGTTCAAGTTTGATTTCAATTTAAAATCGAGCTTGAAATTATGTTCGAATTTGGTTTGATTGTTAAATGAATTGAGTTCAAACAAGTTTTATAAAACGAGTTCGAATCGAGTAACATGTACATTGATATTTATACATGTATTTTTGTTAATTTTTATCTTATCGAGTCTAGCTCGAGTTGTACTTCAAAAGTTATCAAATGAAAAATGATGTTCAAAGTTGTTTGATTTGTATGACAAATTAAGCTCAAACAAAATTTTTATTGAATGAACTTGAGTCGACTATCAAGTAGCTTTGTTTGATTTTGAGTCCCAGTAAGAGTGGGTTTAGTTGAGAAAGGTTGCAACATTGTCCTTGACCTAAAATGTCACCTTCAGTTTGTAGCCATCCTCATATACACTTACTTGAATCCATGCAACAATTAATCTAAGCCGAATTTCTGATATTTTTATCCCAGCTCTCAAATTTATGTCATATTTATTACATTTCTCATAAATCGCATATCCTCTATCAAATGTCTACCTAGCTAACAATAGGTGATTGGTCTAGTGAAAGAGCGGACTCATGTTCGAATCCCTGTTGGGAGAGGTTCCCACTTTATGTGCCCGACACGCCTCGAAAAGGATTAAAACCCTTGGAAAACAACCAAAAAAATATTTCTACCCAGCTTCATGTAAACACACTGAATTAGTCAATGGTATATATAATGCAAATTTCGCTTTATTAGTAATGTTTATTATTCAGCTATATATTCATTTCTTTCAAGAGATAAATGATCAAATACATCTACAAATCAATTATTGTATCGAGTATCTTTTTTTTTAAATGAATAACCATATATGAAAATATGCTAACGAATTAATGGTACTTTTTATGGGATTCACAACTTAGATTTCTTTTCTCTTGTATCCACTGCATTTCCATTTGCATTAGTTGCTTCATTAACTCATCCATCAATTTTCCCTGATTCCATTTGTAATTGAATTCCAGTACACCTGCTGTTCCCAACCGGTTAGCACATTTCCTTTTACTTTCCTTTTCTTTGTTACGCCTCCGCCTCTTTTATCTCCTTCACCTTCCTTATTTTTTCTCATCATTGTGCATTGTAGGCTTCTTCCTGTGCTTGATCCAAAAACACATGACCTACTGGGAGTTAGGCCGATCATCTTCTCGAATAACAACTTTCTCAAATATCTCCTCCAATGACTTTAAAGTAAACTCGTAACTATCACGTGATTTCCTCCCTTCTTCCACAATCTTCATAACACGTTCATACAAACTATCATATCTATGAACAGGGTTATTGATGTCAATGCCATTCCCTCCGTGATTGAAAATATAGTTACGTGGGATGTCCTTTCTCCATCGTGCAAGGATATATTGAGCTGGAATCTCCTCCAAACCAATTTGGTTGATAACGCTTAACGCATGTCTGCACAAGTAACCCTTAAAATTGAATAACGCACACGAGCATAGAATATCAGTGCTAGAGGCGTTGTACATAACCTCATAGTCCCTCATTTCCCTCCTGTATTCATCAACTTGGGTGTCTTCTTTTACTAGGTAAGTTGCCACTGGGCAATCAATGTTCAACCGTCTTATACTCAAACACGAGTACATACCCTCAATTTCATCTTGAAATTTCTTAAATATATCATTTGTGTATAATCTCGAGAGCTGCAGTTCGAAGCAAAATCTTGATTTTAGTATGCAACTAGAGTTTCTCGATTCCACATCAGATAATGTTTCTCTTTGATCAATTTCAAGTAAGGCTTGATCATAACTTTGAAGAAACTCTTTAAGAGAAGTACATCGACTCAAGAATTCTTCAAAAGGCGAATTCACCTTCTCTTTCTCATTCTCTTTGACAGGAAACAGACCTGCGAAGAAGACCTCCTTCAAATAGACTGGAACCCATCTCTTGCGATCTTCATATAATGCTCGAAGCCATTTATGATTCATAATTCCATGACTCTGCACCATGCCATCCCAAGCTCCTTCAAACTCATCTGCTCTCCGCGACTCATAAACTACTCTAATAAATTCCTTTCTGATTGCATTAAACTTCTCCAACCCCAAAAGTTCATTGCACACCTTCTTCATAATATTAGTCAAAGAAAAACAATGAATAGCTCTAGGAAAAACCTCAACAATAGCAGTTTCCAAAGATTCACACTGGTTTGTAATGACAGTTTGTGGGGGGTGTCCCACCATATATGTAAGCCATGCTCTAAAAAGCCATATAAATGATTCCACAGTTCGACCTGAAACTAAACCACACCCGAAAGACACAGGTTGCGCATGGTGATTGAAGCCAGTAAAAAACACCAGAGGAACCTCATATTTGTCAATAAAAGTTGTAGTATCAATAAGCAGAACTTCCCCAAAATAACCATAGGAGGCCCTACACTTTGGGTCAGCCCAGAATACATTACGTAAGCAGCTTTTGTCGTTAAAATCCATTACGTAAAAAAAACTAGAACTTTTCAACTGCATCCTTAAGAAAAAGTTGATAATTTCCTGAGCTTCCCCCTGTTTAAGCTTCAACTTGTTGTCGCCTTGATAAACATTATTCCTTAACTCATTTTCATCAAATTCTGCAATCCCATTATCCTTTGCATTAATGACCACCGTTCTAAACAACCTGATTTTATTAACATCATCGGGACCGTCTACAGGCAAAGGTCTCTTACTTCCTATATCTAAGACCTTATGAGATTTATAAAACTTACTAGTTGTGGGACTTATTAAATGATTATGTTCGAGCTCAACTTCTACAATTTTCCACCTCTTATTCTTTTCCATCAATCTAAACTTGATCATTGCAGGACAGCCTGTCCGTGTTTCGGGTCTCGGCCGGTTGGCTTCGCTTTTCCTTTTGAATCCTGCACTACTGCAGCTTAATTTCACTCTATATCTCTCTTTGCTTTTTCTATACCAAGTATTACTTACTCTCACGCCAAATCCTTGTTCTTTTGCATAACAGTTGTAAAAGTGATAAACATCTTCATAGGACTCGAATTCCATCCCGATATCTGGAGGCAAAGGATTGTCACCGTGTAAAACTTTACCAGTCTGACCAACATACTCCGTCATTGAACATTGTCCATTAACCTCGAAGTCATCAGCCTCATCATTATACGTAGGTTCACTGTTGAGAGAAACTTCATCCATCTTAAGGTTATACATAATAAAACTAAGAATTAGCAGCTTCTATAACAAGAAAATCTTCAATAATAACACGCACTTACAAAGAAAGCTGGCCTCAAAGAATTGGAAAACATGAATGCACTATGCAATTAAACTTAATTCCCTTAAATAACAAAATGGACTTCCATTAGCAAGTGAATCATAACGCTAATACAGACAATCTTCGTATACGAAAATTCTAGCAAATCCAAGTCTTGCAACACCGAAGTTACTTACTCACTATCATGGGTTAGAATTTTCGTTTTGGTATGTTTCGGTAGTTAAATATTATAAATTTTTCAATCATTTTTTGGAAAAAAATCTCGAAGATATTTCGGAAAAAATTTCAAACAAAGAAAAGTATTTGATAAAATCTAATCTGTAGTTTCGTTTCAATTGACCCAAAAAAAAAAAAACTTTTTGTGAAAATTTTGATTCATGCCCACAATGCAAGTCCACTATACTTGTGATTGCTTAGCACTCAAAGAAAATTACCATTCATACACGCAAATACCCGAATTATGAACGATTGATCTGGCAAAAATTCTAGCTATGCCTAATAGGATAATTAAATACACTCTGCTAACTGTAATTGAATTCTTAAATTTAGGTATTAAATTAAGAAATATCATAAAGTGTAATTTTTTATTTTTTTGGCTGGTAAAGTTTAATTATTCAAATAACTAAAAAACCATTCTCAAATTGAGCAGTAGTAGCTAGCAGCTTGATCCCAGACTGAATTCAACTAATAAATAAAATAAATTAACTTACGTATACATGTTCAAACATGAGCTCTCAATAACTGAAAGTATGCTTACTGTTGACGTTGGTAGTAGATTATCGGCGGTGTGGCCGGAAAATTGCGGTGGTTAGGAGGCGGAGGAGTAGGTAGCTACATGTGAGTGATTGTACAGG
Source organism: Penstemon barbatus (assembly GCA_003313485.2). Taxonomy (NCBI): domain Eukaryota; kingdom Viridiplantae; phylum Streptophyta; class Magnoliopsida; order Lamiales; family Plantaginaceae; genus Penstemon; species Penstemon barbatus. The sequence goes on along the minus strand of CM064883.1, from coordinate 11,520,986 downwards.
AAAAGCGGTGCCTCCAGGGTTTCATTAACAAATTGTTGGCAGGTAGCAAATGAATTGTCAGTTATACCCTTAAATTTGTTTTAGGAATGTGAACTTTGTCGTATGATACATGCTCGTTTGCTTAATATGGTATAACGCTTTTATTAAACAAGCTCGAAAATAAGTAGATTGGTTTGATTTTCAATATATTTATATTATCTTAATTCGAAATTAATATTTTTTAAATAACTCAAAATATCTATCTTTACTTTAATTATTTTTAATTTTCAATTGGAAATAAACCATGTTTGGTGGATTAGTCTTGAATTTTGGTTAGTGACATGTTTTATTAGCATAAATGATAGAATATTGAACTTCATATTTTGTTCATTTTCATTTCTGGTATCATTTCACTAACTGAAATCCAAATATCAAACATAATCTACATGAAAACACAATCGACAAAATTTAACTATATTCAATGAAATGATACAAGTTAACTCCTTTCTTACATATATACACTTCGAAGATTCTTACACTGTACAATAACATGTCTGAATCGTAATATTTATTAAACAAAGAATGGTGATTCCCATAAGAGGTGTTGAACTTTGACTCTGCTTACTGACTTTATACAGATTTGTCTGCCACAAGACGTACCTTATTGAGTGACTCCTTTAATGCTTGCCAAGCAACCATATGATGATCTTCCGATTTCATCCCTTCTGAAACAACTTGCATTGCACGTCTGTACAGGTGATCGAACCATTGGACAGGGTTAGTAATGTCAATATTATTTGAACCAGGATCAAGAGTATACAATCGTTTCAAATCCTTCCTCCACCGTGTTAAGATATACTGGTTTGGGATTTCCTCTACCCCGTTATATTTTAAGACACTTAATGCATGCCTGCATAAGTATCCTCTGAAGTTGAAGCAACTGCAAATACACCGTACATCTAGCCCTACTTTATCATACACAACTTCAATGTTCTTTGCTTCCCTCGTATCTCCTTCAGCAACTCGCTCTTTGACCATATAAGTGATAATTGTCCCGTTTACATGAATTTGAGTTATACTGAAACAAATAGACATCAGAACCACCTCTTCTTGGAACTTCAAGAATATTTCTTTAGTATATAATTCTGAAAGCAGCAGTTCATAATTGCAACTTGTTCTGAACAAGGGTCTAAACTCTCTCGTCTCAAAATCATCAAGAGCTTCCTTCTTAATCTTTTTTTGTTGAAGTAATTCATATATACTAAAAAATTCATTTAAAGTCATTTGCTCGTGTAAATACCCGTGAAAAAACGAAAATATGTGTTCATCTGGCCGAGAAGTATATATTCCAGCAAAAACAGTGTCTTTTGAGTAAACTGGAACCCATCTTTCTCGATCTTCATACACGCTCTGCAGCCATTCATGATCCCTGATACCGAAATGTTGAATCATCTCCTCCCAAGCCATTTCAAATTCTTCTGCTTTCAATGAGTTGTTCACGATTCTATTTAGTATCGTTCGAAATATTTCTGATTCCCCCACTTCTCCTAATCTTTTATGAATGCTTTGAATTACAAGGGGTAGACAAAGACGGTGATGAGCCCTGGGAAAAACCTCAGAGATTGTGACCTGCAATGCCTTGCACTGGTCTGTAATTATAGTTTGTGGAGGACGTCCAGACATACATGTAAGCCACGCTCTCATCAACCAAAGATAAGACTCCATGCTTTCATCAACAAGCAAACCACAACCTAGCAAAATAGATTGTCCATGGTGGTTTAATCCACTGAATGCCAAAAGGGGAATATCATGCTTATTAGATAGGCAGGTCGAGTCAACGACAACTACATCACCAAAATAACCATAGGCAGCCCTTGACCTAGAATCAATCCAAAACACATTCCTCAAATACCCTTCATCACTTAGATCCATGATATAAAAAAAGTTTGGGTCCACAAGCTGTGCTTGACGAAAATAATTATTAAGAGCTAGTGTATCGCTTTTTCTAAGTTTTAAGCATTTCAACAGCTCAACATGGCTGTTGAGTTCCTTTTCATTTGAACTTCCGTAACTCACTGCATCAACAGCAGGAGTTCGATATAACTTTATTGTTTGTACTTCTATGTCAACAGCTAACTCTAACTTCCTCTTGGCCCCTGCTTCCACCTTCTTATGTGACCTGGAGTTTTGAGCCCTTTCATGATCAAATAAATGATTATGTTCAAGTTTAACCTCATCCAATCTCCATCTATTGGACTCGACTAACCTTAACCTTACCATTGCTAGGCATCCTGTCCTTGTTTCCTTTCTTCGAATGCTTGCTTCTTTCAAAGCTTTAAAACCCTCGCAATTGCAACACAGCACCGCCCCACGCTTCTCTTTGCTGTTACGCTTTGTCCATGAAGATTTGACCCTGATACCAAATCCAAGCTCCTTTGCATAGCAATTGTAATAGTTATAAGCATCATCATACGTTTCAAACTCCATTCCCACAGCAGGTGGGAGATAAGACTTTCCCTGGGTATCATCAGTTTGACCATCCATAACTGCAGTATCAGTATCCATTGCATTCTCATTACCATTGCCACGAAACCGTAGTGTGTGGTCATTGTAGCTATCTTGGTCATTGCGTTGAATCTCATCAGTGTCTGTTATATGCTCACTGTCATTATCAAGGTCCACACTATTAATCCCAAGTTCAGTATCATTCTCAAGGTCACTTGTTTCAGTCCCTAATACGTGTTGAATGGCATTCTGAAGATCATGGTTTTTAACATCAAGCATTCGGATTTTTTCATTCCCAAATAGGTCATCTGTTTCAAATTCAAAGTCTTTCTCCCCGTCATCGTCTAGATGTTCTTCACTATTTGCAGAAACTTCTTCCATCTAGCATAAAGACACGCAGCAGCACCAAAATGTAAAACGGAGTGCACAAAATACAGAAAGTGAACTACGCATGAAACTACAACACTAAGGAAATACCGAAAAGTTATTCAGACCAGCAAAAACAAGAAGAATACGATGAGTTAGTGAAGTAAGCATCTGATAAGAGATTTTAAAAATTAAGCTCACCAACTCTAATTGGATTCCACGTTAGAATTACCGATACATTCTCTTCCACACAATACCTCCAATCAAATTTCAAGTATATTTTCTTCAATAATACTCTAAGACTCTAAGTCTACTTGAAGGAGCACATTTCACCGCGATCAAACAAAACAGATATTGGCACACCAAACAGTCATGGCTCGCCAAAACTTTATTTATATTTCGATGAATCATGTAAAATGCTCAGAACTATTCATCTTTGATTACTAATACTGAAAGGCAATACCGAGAAAACCGTAACAAAATATAAATGAACTTGACTTGCCATTAACCCCTTTAAAAATGATGCATAAAACACGTACATTTGCGAAGGTTACTTCAAAATCACTTGAAATGTGCTTCTTTTACAGAATTTTATGATTCATTCATCGTACAATACAACCTACTAAACAGAATCTCAAAACCAGGGAATATTATTACTACATTTCTAATGGCGCCCTAATTATGAGTTAAGGGGAGTGCTGATATAATCAATCAGGTGGTGAATTAATCACAGTTAAGGCATAGTAAATTGAAGATTGAAAGGGTCTTACAGTGATTTCGACGCCGGAATTTGGAGATAGGTCGTCGGAGGCGGGAGAAATAACGGCGTCGTCGGCCATTTTGTACAAAGCGTTTGACGTTAGGTTGCGTGAAAGTCTGAGAGGTTAGCTTTAACCCTAACTTGTTCCTGATTTATTACTTATGGGTCCTTGTATTTTTCATTTCTTCGGAATTCTTCATCTGAGAAAATATCGCACTTTCCACCCCAGTATCAATCATTTCAGATTCACAATTTTGCACCCTGTAAAATTAAAATTTCATTTTGCCCACTGTGAATAGCTTCTCACTCATTATCCGGCTGCTACACATTTTGCTCCCTCCGTCTATTTATTACATATGAGGTCAGAAATAAAAAAAAAAGAGGCATGGTTTTTGTAAAGAAATGTGTCTGGTGCAAATTGGAGCATAGATTATAATTAGAGGGGGCAAAGTAAGATAACATCATTCATTCAATGAAGTAAAGTTTACATTAAAATGATTGAAAAGAACAAAATGAAACTTACTATTGAATTATTTGCCACATCTAATAATGGTTATCCAATATTTCAAGGAACTTTAATCCAATAATGTTTTTGTCTAAAGTACTTAAAAGTCTTAAACTATATATACAAGTTGTGTTAAATTAAAATGTTAAAATGAAATGAAAGGAAAAGTGATGGATGTATCTAGAAGTTTAAGGGGCAAGTCATTCAGAGCCTAAAGTCTGAGGGGGAAAAGTGAATATTATCCTAAATTAAAATATAAAGGAAATAAAATTCCCGGGAATCAAAAGGCAGAGATTTAGTATCAGCAGTTAGTGGTGGTCGTCAATACTCCAACTCCGTCCACTCGCTTCAACTTCCACCGCCGCCGCCTCCATGTCTTTCTCTCTACTCTCTCCGCCGACGACTCTAATATCTCCTTTATCCTCCTCTAAAATATTTTACACGCAGAAAGAGAAAAGACTGCTCCGTCTGACTGTCAAGGCTTCTGAAAATGACGATGAGAAACCGTCCTTCAATCCTTTCGGCTTTGTCACCGATAATCCGTCGAGTCGCAGCGCTATTCAGCTCCCTGAATCACCTGCCGAAGACGGGAATGTCGGACAAATGCTCTATGTAATTTCCTCCATTTCGCTCTAACTTGTCACTAGTATATATATGTTCAGTCTATTGATTCAATTGTCTTGTGCTTAATTAATTAGTATATAAATAATCAATTTAGACTAGTAAATTTGATATTTACGCTGCAGTTTGAAATTATTGACTAATGTACGAAATCGTTGGTTTTTGTCATGCTTGTATCCGTTACCTGCATACGCCTTAAACTCAAACTAAGCTACTCGATACTCTACTACAGTTCTCGGTTCACCTTGAATAAAATTGTTTCTTTGATAAATTATAAAACGTGTTTCCACTTGATTCAATAAGCTAAAAATTGGCTCAATTACTTAAAATGTATCAAGCTGATCAATACTCAACTCGAGCTCATTCAGGTTCGAGTTCAGTTCGTAAGAATCAAACCAAGCTCAAAACAATTTCAAGCTCGATAAAAAATACACTTGAACAATGAGTTGTTCGACACTACTAGACTTTTGTACACCCCTACCTCCACCCCCTTCAAAACTAGTTATTCAGATTTAGGCAATGGAAAGTAACGTTGGTGTATTCTGTCCCAATATTTCACTCAAGAGAATAGAAGACAAGGGAAAAGAGTATGGCTCGTATGTCAAATCTGGAGGATTTCGATGGTTTGTCAGAGAAACAGGTAATTGCTGCATTAAAATTATTAATCTATTATTAATCTTACACATACTTAGAAACTATAATCGACATATAGTTAGTCTCATCCCTTGATTTGCAGGATCAAAGGAGAGTAGGCGTGGAACCGTGGTATTTCTCCATGGAGCTCCGACTCAGTCCTACAGCTATCGAGTTGTTATGTCTCAGGTTGCTTGTGCAGATAATTTACTGGATAACATTTTCTTATCGTCTTTCTTGATTTCTGAAGTTATATATCTTTCGTTCATAGATGGCAGACTTGGGGTTTCACTGCTTTGCACCCGACTGGATAGGATTTGGTTTCAGTGACCAGCCACAACCTGGATATGGATTTGACTACACAGGTTTGTGACTACTTTTCAGGATCGTTTAAAAATCTGGGAGATGTGGTTAATTGTTAAACTTCTGAGTATCTGAAGAGTTGATTGACAGAGAAAGAGTTCCATGATGTATTTGACAAATTACTGGACACTCTCGGAGTTACTTCTCCATTTTCCCTAGTAGTTCAGGTTTGAACTTTTCGCTTGTCTATGGTAAACTAATTGATCATTTGTACCTTATGATTCAGTTTGCTTTATCATAATATTTGTACCTAAAACTCTTGCCATGTAATTTTTATGTAGGGATTTCTTGTGGGATCTTATGGGTTGACTTGGGCTTTGAAAAATCAAAGCAGAATATCAAAACTTGCAATTCTAAACACCCCTTTGACTGTCTCATCTCCAGTTCCTGGACTATTTCAACAATTAAGGTTTTGTTTAACTTATACTAGGAACTCTTCAAGTTTGTATTTAAGTCACGATTACAGTTCTCGATTTTTTTCACAATAGATGTTCTCTCAATTTTTCTGATCACCAGGATTCCTTTGTTTGGTGAATTTATTTGCCAGAATGCTGTTATGGCTGAGCGTTTTATTGAAGCAGGTAGCGCGTACGTATCAATAATTTTCTTAGACCACGTGAAATTTCAATTAAAACTATCTGCTCATGATTTGGGATTTTTTGACATCATAGAGAAATTACAGATCAAAATCAATTCTGAGTAGCAGAATTCGTTATCCTCAGTTGGAATTTATTTCATTCTACTATGTTTTCTCTAATTAAAATGTTTTTCATGGCAGCTATGTTTTGAAGCTAGAAAAGGCAGACGTGTATAGGTTACCATATTTACAAAGCAGTGCACCTGGATTTGGTTGGTAAATTGTCTGATTCTGTTATATAGTTGATTTTCTGCAGAATATTATTATCAGTAAACTGTTGTCATCGAGTTATTTGTTGTAGCATTATTGTCAAAAGATAAATGGCCCGTGATGCAGGCTCTAACAGATCATATGTTTAGATGGGTAGACATATTATACTAACCTTAATAATTTATATCACATTTTCCGATCACATTTAGTTAATCAGCTATATATAATAGCTCCAAAGTCATACTTAGCCATTTTAGCTAGCTAACCTCGCTATAATCTAGAAATTCCATAAGTAAATGTTTGCATGAGTTATAGTCTCTGGTCAATCCTCTTCCAGTTAGAGAGAATCTAGTTTGACGGGATTGTAAGAAATAGTAAGGAAGCAGTGAATAGCTATTACATATAATTTGCACTTGCTCTTTGTATTCATGGACAATAGATGCAAATATTTATATTGTTTTTGGTGTTTCAGCTATACTAGAGGCTACAAAAAAAGCTAACTTCAAGGATATTACAAGCCAAATATCAGGTGGTTTTGCATCTGGAAGGTACATTACCATCAATTGTCTTGGTAACACTGTTAAAAGAGTGACTAATAACAAGGAGATGTCTAAAATACACTTGCATCGCCTTGTGACTGGGTAGGTGCAACTAGGAAGGTCTGGGCTAGAATGTTTCCCTCACGATATAAGTCACTTATGTGATACGTAATTTTGCTTTGGGTTGAATGACATTTCAACCTATCAAATGTGACAGAATCACACACTCGTGGCTCTAAGGGTGTAAAGTGGAATATGTCTAACACGAATTGTTGTTTCCTTTGGATGAAATGGTAAGGATGCTTGAACCTCGATTTGGGAAGTTAACTGATTAAGTGGTAGGGTAGTTGAAAATTTCCTATTTTGCATCTGATAGTCGAACCTCGATTTTTAAACGCACCTGATGCATATGAAATTAATGATGGAACATTTTTCCCCCACAATTCTGCAATTTGTTAAATTTCTACATAAAAACTGAGGATCAGAGTTATGGAGCTGTTTATTTTAGAGATAATTACATATAGGGTTAACGTTTGCGTTATATTGTTAATTGCTTATCCTGATCAGAAAATGCTTAACATTTTTTTAGATACTCATGTTTGATCTAAATTCAAGGTTATTCAAAGACTTTATAAATGATGTTGGTTCCTTTTATGAAGCATGCTAATTCTTAATGCTGCTAAGTTAAAACCACAATTTTCTGTTTCAAAATGATGTCCAATTTGTCTTCAGATGGGATACAACGATTTTAGTTGCTTGGGGAATATCAGATAAGTATCTTCCTCCGTCAGTCGCTGAAGAATTTCAGAAAGGGAATCCTGATCTGATAAAACTTAAGCTTATTGAAGGTGCAGGCCACATGCCACAAGAGGATTGGTAGTAACCTCTCGTAATTTGTTTAGTCTCTTTTTACACTGAAATTGCTTGTTCTAGCACTCATCATCCTCGTTTTATGTGTACAGGCCGGAGAAAGTAGTTGAAGCCTTGAGAGTATTTCTCTGATGCACAAGATGCCTCTTGTACATAATCATCTAAACCTTTGTGGGGCTTACTTTTGAAGGTAGATAATGGTCTTTCAGAACAAATGTATATCTGTTCAAATATTGCAAAAAGCAGTTTGTAATTTGACACTGAACATTGGTGCAAACAAGAAATATGTTTATAATGAACAACAAAAATAAGGGAAAGAATTTGGGATCTTTCTCATTGCTGCTTACAATGAATAATAACATTTCTATGTAAGGTTGAATCCAAATTTCATGGTATTTATGATACAATGGAGCTTCATCGTGATAATTTGTGAGCACAACATGAAATAATGTAAGTTTTAGAGCACAAGTATTTACTGAATTTTCACCAATGCTGATTTAGTTGCCTCAAATCGAAGTAAGGAACAAAGAGGTTCCACCGTCTCCCATTCTATAAAGATATAACTCTCAGATAAGGTTAAACTATCTATGCCTTTCTTAAATACAAAAATCAACCTAAATTATGGGATTAAAAGAGTTCCAAGTATTTTTCTCATGCGCATTAACTTTGGCTCTAGCCAAGATAACTAGACATTTTGAAGTGTACAGAGGAGCTGCACTGTGACTGGATATCAAAGCTGTCTGAACATGTACTAAATAAGATAAGTTTGAAATATGTCAGAACATGTTTAGGCGCCAAGTATTACTACACCATAGTTTGTTTAAGAAGCTCCAACGGTTAATTAACTCTAGTTACAGATCAAATTACAGAAAGCAAAAAAGACCACTAGTGCCTGTAGCAACCTAACTCTTCCTTGCAGTCATCCCAAAATATGGAAGATACTACAGTCCACTGTAATATCTCAGCAATTACTTAGCTTTTTTCTTCTGTTTCCCATTTTGACTGGATGCAACTTTTTTCTTGGAATTTGCCCCAGCCTTTGCCCGTGTCTTGTTTGTATGATCCTCTTCATCTTCACCGTCATCATCACTCTCACTCGGATCACTGGGGTCATCATCACTTTCTTGCTGCTTTCTCTTTGCAGGAACCCTTTTTGCTCTAGTTTGTCTCTTTTGACCCTCCCCATCCTTTTCATCCCGTTTGCTTTTTGCAGGAGGGTTCTTAGCAACTTTTGTTTTCTTTGAAGGTTTATCATTAGCATCATTTTCATCTTCTTCATCATCAGAATCTTCAACGCTGGCGCTGGACTTTTTCTTTAAGGAGGGCTTCTTGGCTCTAGTAGTCTTCCTCCCTTTAACGACTTTTGAATTCCTCGATTCTTCCTCATTTTCTGACTCATCAATATCATCGCCATTACTAGCAGTAGTGCTCTTAGATGGTTTACTTGCTTCTTTAACAGCTTGACTGCCAGTCAATTTTTGCAACTCTGGGACATAAGCTGTTGTCTGCAATTTATATAGTGAACTTAAGAAAAACTACGATTATAATAAAATGTAATGTCCTGAAGGAAGACATACCCTGCCACCAGCATTGATGAAGTCAATTTTCTTTCCTGACATTAAGAAAAGTTTGTTAGCTTTGTTGCTTGAAGCATTGAAAAATTAGGGAGCACGATAATATAACTGAAATTAAAAGATTAGGCTTTCGATTTTCCTATTCTTTCTCAAAACACATAAAAGTAGTATCAGCTAGTCCAACTTCGATTGCATAATATTGTGGAGGGATTGATTCATTAATCTTTTTTTCACAAACTCCAATTGGAATTTGGAACCACAATACTTGGTCAGATGTAGCAGTAAGCATATGAACTGAAACCAGCCACAGAAACTGAGAATGACTTGGCACAAGACAACACAAAGATAACGAAGAGATGCGCAGCTATGAAAGATGAATATATATATCCTTCTGCTTTGGGTACCATCAGCCAAGCTTGCAGTTTAATTAATAATATAACAGACTATATGAAAACAACTTGAACAGACTAAAGAGTATCGCGCGGGTGAAGAGCCACACCATCAACAAAAGCCTTGCCAGGCTTCTTTTCCCGGGAATGGAAAATCCAATTACTAGGGAACTGACTACTATCGGCCCCAACTTCAACAGCTTTTTCAGTTACCTGTAAAATAAACCATTGATGTCAAATTGATCGTATGTGTTAAATAAAATCTCACCATTAACTTTTCCAGGCTTTTTGCCCCAGCGAAAATGAAACAACCATTTAACAGGGAAGCGGAGACTGTCAGCTTCAACTTCAGCAGCAAAATTTGTAACCTAAAAGTACCATCTCCAGTCCATATAGGATACAGGCTTAGTGAAGTTAAAGAGAAGGTAATAATATTAAAAAAAACATTAAGACACCTCATTTATGCACTTGAGCAGTGTTGCACAGCTTTCTTTGGAAATGCTGGAAGCGCTTTGCAGTGGATGAATTCTTGCCTGATAAATCACAATATATCTATTAAAAGTATATGGTCTAGCTTTCATGAACATGCTGAAGAAACGTCCAAAACTTGCTTTGAAACAACTTGGCAAGACTGGAAGTCCCAAACAGCAAAAAATGATGATTTATTCATTGTCAAGTTTCGTCATTTATCTGACGGCAAAAAGTGACAGTACAGAAACAAATGCATGCCCCATGGGATGAATTTTTCATCTTTATATGACATAGTCTTAGATTGAAACCACGATAAAAGATTTAGCTTCTGAAACTAGTAAATCCATCAAATTCTAAAGCAGAGATATAGCTCTAGTTTTTAAGGCAAAGGTAAAAGAAGATGGAGAAATAAAGCATACTTACTTGATATAGCACTTCATCAGCCATCCAATTACCAATCCCTGACATAAAACTCTGCAAATATCAGTTATGAAATGCGTCAATAATACATCTAGAAGAAAAAAAAATGATTATCAAAGTAGATCTAACTGATGACTGGAAAATACTCTATATTCAACTTCATTGTAGAAAGCCATACGACTAACTTGTAGCTAATCATAAGCAACAGTTTCTTAGGAATATATTCATTTACACTCAAAAATCAAACAAATAACTGCGTGAAATTAAAATGAGGATCCTAAAGGATTCTTTTCAATGAAGCAAGCTTTTCAAACACCACGTACTGATTAGGAAATGAATTTGATATCATAAACACGGCCCATTACATAATGAAAAACTTTTGGATTTCAACAGAGAGTAACCTTCATGCTCTCATACTGGCTTTTACAAGGATTTATTTACCATCTAGTCAGTACCTAGTCAATCCAGTTGAAGAACTGTGGTCCTTTACACGTACAACTTGATTAAGACCAATATTCTTCTGAGTACATGTGTCTACTTCTTATGGTTGATCTAATGGAATTTGACACAGCCCAAAGCTTGATTTTCATTTAAATGACTAGACATGTTGTTTTCAAAATAGGTTGCACTCGGTAGTAGCTTTATATCTCAATCCCAAAGCCCAGCTTTATAATATCTGATCAACAAGATTTAAGATTAAGTTGAACATTACGCTTTCTGGTCTAACAGAAAAGGCCCAGATTACAACTACAAGCTAATATTTTCCGAATCCTTCTGTGAACCCAATGACTATTCACAGTTCTTATAGAAAGACTACTTGGATAAAGTATGTGGAAACTCTTTTCCACATCATTAACTTTTTCAAATATTATAGACTTTTCTCTAACCACCAAACTAAATCCAATCTATCACGCGATCCGAAAATGCGAGTTGGAGCGTATTTGGAAAAGTCGCGCATAAAGAGCGAATTCTGTTGCATAAATTCGCGACCTTTAATATCAGCAAACGCGCTTTACTAAACTATAATGAAATATATCTAATAGTAAGATGACATGTGGCAATTTATGCAATTAAAGTACCACACGGGCCTGTTCAATCCCAGCGTCATTTCCCATTTCAAATGTCATAGAGACATCAATGAACTGCCAATTTGGTTGGTAAATGAGTAATTAAACTTATAAAATAATACCCTCCATTATCTTTTTGGGCTTTAAATAAGTGGAGTACTTTTTTTCACTTTAAAATGATCATTTTGCTTAAAAAGAAGCTATTTTATTTTCTTCATTTAAGATTTTGAAATATTAATTCATTCGGCTCATAATATTTCCCATTTATTTTATATTGTTTTTAAATATTTTACAATGTAGTAACAGAATTATATAATAACACTGAAATTCCTGTTCGTATACTGACATATTGTATTAATTTGAACATAGAGAGTAATAAAGTCTTTAAAATTTAGAATAACTTTGGTGTATTTAATATAATAAATTAATGTACAAGTATTTGAAAAAGTACGCTCTATAGGCGCTCTCAAAATCAATTGTCTTAAAATCTGACGCTCCGCGCTCTCGCTCGCGCTCTATACTCCCGCGCCTGCTCCACAATGACCTAGGTGTGGGAGTGAGGCTTGCTAGCTCCATGCCAGGCGTTGGTTTTATCCCTAATTATCTAGATACTATGACCTGATTATCACTATTTCCACTTTCTCACAGAGACGAAATATATAACTATTTACCTCCCGTTGGAATCCACCCCCAATTTATAGTTAAATCATACTGGATGAAAGTCAATACAGACTTTTGCTTTGTTTCTCATGGTAGCACTCCACTGATGCTCTGAACTCTTTCACCTCCTTATATTTGATTTGACATTCTTGTGAGGGTAGAGAAAAGTTTGATATTAAATTATTTATCTACAGATGGATGGATCAGCACAGTAATATAACATGATAATTAGTGAGCTCTATTCAGTGCAGAAGACACTTATTTATAGGTGTGTATTATTATTTGACTTGATTTCTGGAGAAGCAATAAAGTTTCCCTTTACAACGAAAGCATAATTTAATACTTAGCCTTCAAAAATCAAACAGACACACATGCTCTCTGAAAAGCAAGGAGACAAGAAAATGTTCAAAACCTGGTCAAGTAAAAGTGCCTTGATTCCAATCTTCTTCTTGCTCAAGGATTTGCAGAATTCATCTACTGTCATTGGCTCCAATAATGCATCAGGACCAAGCTCAGAAATGGGAGGCATTGAAACAGGCTGTGAGAAGTGCCATTTTAGGAGTATGTTGAACATTTCAATCTGATTAAGTAAACCAACAGAACTGCTGTAGACAAATAAATGGTTTCACATTACATTTTCAAGCAAACGAACTTTAGCAAACCGCCTCTTGTCAGTAAAAGAGAATTCCAAACCATCATCCAGCTGAACCACAACAAAAGAATTCATATTATTAAGAAGCACTGGGATCAGATGTATCATATATTGTTATATTCAGTTCTAAAGAAGCACCTATTGTTATACGGTATATGCCAAGAATGCTAAAAGGGGAAAAGAATAACAAAATCTTGATCGGTCTTGCAAACTGAAACACCAGGAACTTACTATGCTACAGAGGAAATGAAAACTTCTGAAACACTGGCACAATATGTATATCATAGACACTTAATCTCAGTCACTCTTAGGGACATGCATCGTTAGATATATGAGTGGATGAGCACACACCAACATAATGGATATATGTTTACAAATGTAAATACATTCACGCCTTCTTATTTTCAAATACTTAGTTTGCAAATTTTCCAGTCAGCTTTATAAACAACTGATATTTTCAACTTCCATTAAAGAGGATGAAAAATCTCACTTCGACAAATAACTTGGAATATTTGGAAGGCCACTCATCCGTATCCTTCACGGCAGACCTGTCAGTAACAATATATGATATTAGCCTACTACTATAATTTTGGTCTTAAAAGGAATTTAAGAAACCGTAAGAGAAGCTGTAAGATGTTTTTTCTTTGAAACAAAACTTCACTTATATTAAAATAGATGTAATACAAGGGAAAGTGCAGAGATTGCACAAAAAGCATGAACCAATAAGAATATGAACAAGAAAACAATGAAGAGAGTATAAAACAAGAAAACTAAATAACTACACAGCCATCCAATCCATAACTAATAAGAAGAATGGAATGCCTCTAAATGTTTGGAATTGAACAATCACATAGCTTTCCAATATTTAATATTTTCCCAAATTCCTCAACTGTGTGCTCCTTTTCATCGAAAATCCTTCCATTCCTTTCGAGCCACACATTCCACCAAATAGATTGCACAACCGTCTTCCAAATCAAACCTCTTTTCTTTCCTCCTGGACTTTGTAATGTTAAAATTTCCGAACAAAGAAGTGGGTTACTCCACGAAATATTGAATTCCCCTGCCAATTTGAGCCATAGTAGAGAGGTGAATGAGTAAATCCGCATCGTGATAGAAGGTGGTTCACCGACTCCTCATCATTCTAACATAATACACACCAATTGGGAGATAGGCATTGATGAGGTCTTTTTTTCTGCATTACTGTAGACACATTAATTCGCTTATGAAGCACCAACCAAGAGAAGATCTCCACTTTTGGCGGTACAGTAGAACTCCACATTAAATTCGCCCCACTAAAGTTTTGTAAGCCAGATCTGGAGACTAAATGTTCAAAAGCGGATTTACACGTGAACACCTCAGATGATCCGCCCACCCAAACTCTTCGATCTTCAAGTAGTCTGTTCACAGTTTTGTTTTCCAATAAAATTATTAAATGCAACAATTCCTGAGTTTCATGCTCATTCAAGTTTCATTTGAGGTGAAAGTCCCAATTTGTGCACCCCGATGCATCGATATCCTCACATTTTTTCAGTTAATTTATGTTTTCCCATATAGATAAAATCATCAGTAGTCACCTTAAAGCTAGGAGACATGTGCAATATTACTTGCTAATCTTCAATTGTTAATTCCAGGTATTGAACAGAATCTGACTAAACTGAACTTCAAGTATAATCAAATTGACAAAAAAATCTCTATGATGCCACTTACCGCTTATATTTAGTAACTGCAACTCCCTTGATATACACAGCTCCAGCCATTCCTGTAAAAAGCAGTGAAGAGCAAGATACATCAGTTTTGAGTATTTAGAACAGAGACATGAGAAAAGTAAATGATAAATCCCACAAAAAGAAACTACAGACTCCTATGAGAAAACACAAGTACCTAACTTATTGCTTTCAAAATTTTCCTTGTTTATTAAACATAGACATAGTATTTAGACTTTTTGATACGATTGAAATGCTAAAACATAGTAAATTTTTTTTGTCAAAATAAAACTAAATAATTAGTTATTTCTTCTAATCTAGGAAACTGTAAGAACCCAATGCACATTCAACTAGCTTTACCTTACTCTAAAGCCTAAAAAGTGAACATGCTGAATTTGCCTCAACTACACAACCTGACTTGGCTAGAGTAGTGCACACCTAGTTGAGATTTTCAAATTATCAACATGAGAATTCATCTGATCACTGAGTTCTCACAGAAAGACAATCACAAAAATGATAGTTCTAGTTAATCCTTCCTACAACTTCCCAACTCTAGCGTAATGACCAACCCTTAAGCTTCAATCAACTTAAGATCTCAATTTGCACATGAATTGTGTCATGATCACTTAGAAAATAAAAAATACATAATTTATCTTTTGTAGGGTTTATAAAAAAAAATAGAAAAAAGTAGTACCGAATTGGAAAGATGGAAAAGGAGCGGAATCGAGCTGGAGCCACATGTTCTTTCCCTTTCGATGAGCGGCAACGATAGTTTTCCCGGTGAGTGCCGCCTCAAAGTCCGCGGAGGAGACGCCGTCGATGACTTTGGAATCATCGGCGACTGTCGCTTTCTTAATCTTTTTCCCTACACAGTGCTCTTGTATAGCTCGACGCGCCGCCTCCACCTCTGGAAGCTCCGGCATTCTGCAATTTGCAGTGACACTGAAGGAGAAGAGGAGAGGAGAGGAGAGTTGGGGTTTTGGCGCGCTCTTTCGCGTTTGCCGAGGGACCTCTAATCTTCTATGTTAGCAATGAACCAAATGGAAAAATCTTCTTTTCAATTGTTTGGGCCTCCATAAAAGAACTTGGGCCTAATGAATTGGGCGGATATGAAAACCACATTACCAGAACTTTTGAAATTGACATATTATATAGATCAATATGTAACTTTAGAGACATTCACTACCAAAAAAAAAAAAAAAAAAGAAACTTTAGAGACATTCAAAACCTCAAGTTTTCATAAAAATTAAAAAAAGGATCAAATATTGAAATGGCCCCAAAAGTTATTTCTTTTCCATTTTATTCTTTTTCCTAAGAGTATTAAGAACTTTAGATCTGACTTTATTTTTTTCTTGAAATGTAGAATATATTATGTGATTTTTTTAAAATCTTTAGCCCCTTCCACTATATGAAATATCCCTAGGTATGTTTTTACCTTTATAATCAAAAGAAAATTCAGTGTTCTTTTCTACACAGTCAAATCATATGGTCCAGTGGGTGAAAATATATTTTTATTTAGTTCTTAAAAAGTATATATTGAGAAATAAATTGCTTGCACCTATATTTTATATAGTTATTTAATAATATATATATATATATATATATATATATATATTAATTAAATTGTAAAATCATATTTATAACTTAATCTCGACTCCTCTTGTTTCATTTTCGGGCTCTAATTATAATATTATGTTGTAAAATTTGCTTATCATTTTAAGATTTTTGATTGAATTATTTAGAACCCTTTTTAATTTATGATAAAATATCATGACATCAAAAGTTAAAACCCATTTCATTTGTGTTATAATGTCAATTGTACTAATTACCAAATAGAAACTCATTGGTTGGTCAAGCATGAGACAACATTTGAATAACGTGCATCATTATTTTTTCTAGCTTCATCAAGAGTTGATGATCGTGTTACATGCAATTAATTTTGCCTCCTAAAATAAAAGGCATAGCTAGGTAGTATATCTTAATAATAATATTATTGTCAACGACATTAAGTTAATTTGAGGAAATTTGCTTTGTACGGTTGGACCAAATTAAGCTGGCACTTTTAACCTCTAATACTTATATATGCCGACTTAACCCATCTGTTTGCTATAAATTTTGCATCGGACAATACATGGCATCAAGGAACTGTTTGCGTATAAATTTAACATCGAGGAACGCCTCGACGACATCGAGCAACCCTTGGCATCAAGAAGTGCCAAAATATTGTTTGCGATAAAACTGACATCAAGAGGTGCTTGTCATCGAGGGACTGACATCGAGGCATGTCTGGCATCGAGGAGTGCCGGAACACTGTTTTTTGTAAACCTGTCAGCAGATACCTCGACGGGCCAATAGTGATAGAAATAGTGTCCTGCAAGCCAGCTGTATGGCTAGCATTAATTGTAATTAATAAGGAACTATTCAATTTAGATTAATAAATGCACTTTTATTAAATGGTCAACTTTATCTTATGTAATATTTGTCTACGCATAAGGATAGAAGTCCTTAGATCACAGGGCTATGGGACAACCCGTGGACTGATCTCTAAGGCCGTGATCTAGAACATATTCAAGAGTCGTAGAATCCAATCGAGATAGGACATCGTTGGATTCGGTTAGACTCTCACTGTTGTGTATTCTCCGATGAACTGGAGGACGCTGGGGTCCACGAGCGTGACTGGGATAGTCGATACACATAAGTGGGTGGCTTGCTGGGATGGCAAGTGCACTGAATACCCCAATTAGGAAATAACTCACCATGGAAGCGGTAGTCGCATATCGGGGTTGAAGTTATTCCAATTTACAATAGTATACGAGGAACGATCCCTAACAACTTGAGATGATAGGGTTTATCTGGTGCGAGAACATCTATACTTTGATATGAGTTCCGACTGACTGGGGATCGCCAGAAAGTCTCTGTGGACTCATGTTGGGTATAGATGAACTCGTATGCAGATTCATATCATCAACAAAGGATCCATTGACCCGACTTGATAGGTTGGGAAATTCTCCTATGGATTTCTGTGAGAAATTAATTCTGGTAAAATCCTTGGCCAAGGTAACTGACGACTTTATGTAAGTAGCTCATAAAGATTAAGTCAAAGAGAATTTATTTCGAGACCAGAGTACATAAGGTCAAGACAAAAGAAAAAGGGAATCCGATAAAAGACCATACCCTTAAGTCTCGACTGGGAGATTGATCGATGGAGAGATTTTGTCGTATATGGAAATTGTAAATGATAAAAGGTTCACTGAATTAATTCACCAGTGATTGGGCTCCATGGGCTTGTGACTAGACATCGACCGTGGAGTGTGGGAGAATTCCCAAATTAGCAGGGGTGCTAATTTTGGAATGATTAATCGACAGAGTGTTCGATTAATTTAGAGTATTAATTGCTCAAGTAATTAAATAATATTTAATTACAACCCACGGCCAATTATGTGGTGAACCTACGGGGGCATACACAATACACAAGTAGCGAAAGCGAGGAAACAGGAACGAACCAGTCGACTGGGTCGACTGGGTCAAAATCGACTGGGTCGATTCAATAGGTGGGTCGACTGGGTCGACCCATATGGAACGAAAATGGATCCAATTGGAATTGGATCAAGATTATAAATTAAATTGGAATTTAATTTATGAGTAAATTAATTAATTAAGATTTAATTAATTAATGGAATAATTAATTTAATTAGACTTGGAGTTTAATTAATTAATTGGGAGATGATTTAATTAATTGGGCTATTTAATTGGGAGATTAAATAAAGCCCTGAATAATTAATTAATATGGGCCATGAATTAATTAGAAGACTTAGTCTTCTAATTAAAGAGGGCCATGGCCCATGTAGGAGAGAGAAGACCTAGTCCTAATAGGACTAGGATAGAAAGAAAACTATAAATAGCTTTCTTCTAGTTATTTTTCACACAACTCCTTAAGCAAAAATTGAGCAAAGAAAAATTCTCTCTCCCTCTCCCTACCAGATCGGCCGAACTGTTCTTCCCTGTGGAAGAATTTTTTCGTCTTCGTTTTTGTTCCCAAATCGTTCCTGAAACCTAGATATTAATATAGCCTATGTTCTAGTCGATTAGGTATATTAATTTTCGTGATATTGTGGTGTATCAACTCGTAGAGGCGCAACACGTGGGGCGCTACCAAAAGGTGTGGGTCGATCAACCGGGGTCAGAATTCAGAGCTCATATTGCTAGCCTAGGATTTGCAAGGAGACAGGTATAAACGAGAAAACTTATACTGTCATTAATTATGTTCATATATATATAACTAGAGAATATCCTGGCAAGATTCCTTAAGAGGCCCTAGAAATTTTTTTATATTCCGCTGTGCCTAGGGCTGTTTTTCTTACCGAATCCCAACAGTGGTATCAGAGCCAACTCTAGGCTTTGTATATATATGAATTTGCAAATTCTGTGTTTATTAAATCATATGTTTGATTTATGTGGCTAGTTCTATTACTTTGCATGTTTTAGGACTTTATAATTAACTTGGAGTTAATGTTTAATTTAGGATTCGAAAATTTTATCATGTTGATGTTATTTTGAATTAAGGATTTAATTAACTGGGTTTGTTGAATTAAATCTGTGGGTAATCGAAGAAACAAAAAATTTTTTTTATTAGATCCGACTCGCGGTGGCACGCGGCGGTGCGCGGCAGTGCACCGCGGCTGGGCGGCCACCGCAAGCCACTGCCAACGGCAGCGTGCTGGCAGCACGCTGGCCGCTCACGCCGCACGCAGCAGCAGCCTTCTGGCTGCTGTTTGCGCGCTGCTGTGCGCGGCTGCTCGCTGCCGCACGCAGCCGCGTGCAGCGGCTGCTGCCGCAGGCAGCTCACGCGCCGCCTTGGTGGTCGCGCGTGGGCTGTCCTACGTGGCAGTCCGAGATTGGCCTCGTCTGGTTGATTTCTGGTTGGATTCTAATTCTGCCTATTTTGGATGTCCTGAAAATCTTGGAGAATTTTAGAAGATTAGGAAACTTGGAGTTTTTGGATAAGGTAGTTATTCTGTTAGAATTAATCACTACCTTAATTAAACTAATCTAATCAAAATAGGATTATCTTGAGAATCTTGGAGATTTAGGAATATTGGGAAACTTAGAGTTTTGGATAAGGTAAGAATCTTAGAGATTTAGATTACCTTAATTAACCAATCTTAATCAAGATAGGATTTGTAGATTACTTGGAGCTCAAGTAAGAGCTAATTAATCTTAGAGGTTAATTGTTAATTCAAAATTAATTAACTTGGATAAATTTTATGAATTAAAATTAAAGGAGCCGGTAAATTTACATTTTTGCCCTTATGTGAATTTATGCATGTTCTTGAGTGAATGTGTGGATTGGTCGATTTTGCCCTTAAGCCCTGTGTTGTTTTTGGTTTATTTAATTTTGGGTTGTAATTAAATGGGCCTGATTGGTGCCCTTGCTTGCGCAAACAAATGTAATAGAATAGGACCATTTATTTTTATAAGTTAGACTTAGATTAGGCTTGGAGCCGAGAAGACCTCATGAAGACTTGGAGATCCACATGGAGGCCCATTTACCTTGGAGGACATGGAGGCCCAATTCATTACATGGAGGCCCAATCAAGCTGGATATTACAAGAAGGCCCATGATGTATGGGTTTAAAAATTGTAATAGTTAGGACATTTAATTTTCACCCTAGGCTGACCAATTGATTCATCACATGGCTCGTGATGGATCGCATAGGATGGGCAATCGACCAATCATATCTTGCTAGGTGATGAATGTTTACTTTTTCGCACATTATTCTTTGATGTATGAGATGCATGCTTAGGATAGAAAACGTAAACAAGATAAGCATAATCTGATGAGACCTCGCACACTTAGAAACCTCCAATTGAACTTAAAAATTCAATTAGAATATTAAATCGAACAACGGGCGCATATGAATAGTGTCTATGGTCCGAGCCTATCCAATTACTAGGTCTTAGGCATATTGTACGAATATATCTCGATGTCTCACGAGTCGTGGGTCGAGCTATAGGAAGATAATATGTCTATTGCCTCGATGCACGAGTTTAGTGCCAAGGGAGGGGATAGCAAGATTTTAGGCGCTGTCTCACGAGTCGTGGGGCGTCTAGAATTGAACTATTTCCCTTCACGAGTATTGGACATGATTTAACGCTAGTAAGTATGGATGTCTCACGAGTCGTGGGTCCATATCGAAAAACGAGGCTAAATGAACTTAAGGGTTAGCTGAGATGGTTAACCGTTGACATAGTCGACCACCAAGTGGATCAAATAGTATGGCCAACGAGTCGTGGGTACTAGGAGATTGCATTTGGGCCTTAAGCCCGCTAGGATATTTTAAATTCCCGAAACTTATGTGGGGGCATAAGATTTTGATTAAAAT
The DNA here is from genome assembly GCA_003313485.2 of Penstemon barbatus. NCBI lineage: Eukaryota > Viridiplantae > Streptophyta > Magnoliopsida > Lamiales > Plantaginaceae > Penstemon > Penstemon barbatus. The sequence goes on along the minus strand of CM064883.1, from coordinate 11,499,679 downwards.
AGTGGGAGTAATTTACAAATAAAATCCATGTTTGTAAATTGTGCATTTTAAATTAATCTTTCGCGTATTTATTTCTTCTATCGTCGTTTTGTAGATATAATGTCTAAGAATCCGATTTCCATCATACTTGAACATAACAAATTAACTGGACCAAACTTCCATGACTGGGTCAGGAACCTTAAGATCATTCTCGCTTCTGAAAAGCGAGGTTTTGTCCTTGATGGGCCCCCTCCCGAACTTGTTAAGGATTCCGATGAAGCTGAGAAAGAAGCCTTGGATTTATGGCTTGACGATGACTTGCAGTCACGTTGTCTCATGTTGGCATCCATGTCGAATGAACTTCAAAAGCAGCACGAGCATATGAAGTCTTCTTTTGAAATCTACACGCACCTGAATGGTTTATTTGGGGTGCAAAGTAGATATGAGCGGTATGAAACTGCCAAGACTTTGCAACAAACGAGGATGGCTGAAGGTGCTGATGTTCGATCTCACTGCATCAAGATGATTGGGCTTATTGAAAAGCTTGGTCATCTTGACGTAAAGATGGACAAAACCTACTGCCAGGATATAATCCTCCAATCGTTGCCGAGATCATTCGAACAATTCGTAGTGAACTACAACATGCACAAGATGAATGTTGAACTTCACGAGTTGGCTAATATGCTCGCCACTGCCGAGGCTTCCATGAAAAGAGAGAAGCCAGTGATGGTTGCTACCTCGACCCAATCCAAGTCCAAAAGGACAAAGAAAGGGAAGGGGAAAGGAAATGCTTCTTCAAGCAAAGGCAAAGCACCATCTGGGCCCATAGGGAAGGGAAAGAAGCGTAAAGCTTCGTCTGGTGAACAGAAATGTTTCTACTGCAAGAAACCTGGACACTGGAAGAGGAACTGCAAAGAGTTCTTGGAGAGCTCGAAAGGTATATTCCTTGTTGAAGTTAATTTATCAATTAACTGTGCATCATGGGTGCTAGACACTGCTTGTGGTTCTCATCTTTGTAATGATTTACAGGTGATGGGAGCAACAAGGCCACTTAGGCCAGGGGATTGGATCCTGAGATTTGGCAATGGAGCTAGAGCTGCTGCCGAGGCCATAGGCGAAGTGGAGTTAGATTTAGGTGGTAATAAATTAGTCCTTAGGAACGTTCTTTATGTACCTGGTTTGGTGAAAAACATTATTTCTATTCCCGTTTTGGATAATGAAGGTTTTAATTTTACTATTAATAAAGGTTCCTTTTCGTTATTCATGAATGATAATATGTTTTTCACTGGTACATTAAAAGATGGACTATATACCGTTGAACCACCTAAGTTAGTGATGCATGTACAACAAAAACAAAAGGAAACAAGATAATGAAATATCTGCCCAATTATGGCACGCTAGACTTGGACATATATCTAAGTCAAGGATTCAAAAGTTAGCATCATCTGGCGCGATTGAAATCAATCGCATTAATGAAATGCCAACGTGTGAACCGTGTTTAAAGGGTAAAATGGCTAAGTTGCCGTTTAAGGGAAACCCTGAGCGAGCCAAGCAAACATTGGACTTAATACATACTGACGTATGTGGACCACTAAGAAAAAGCGCCCGAGGTGGCTATGACTACTTCATCACTTTCACTGACGACTTTAGTCGTTATGGATATGTGTTCCTGTTGAAACACAAGTCTGAAGCCTTTGAGCGATTCAAAGAATTCAAGATGGAAGTAGAGAATCAACTTGGTCATACGATAAAGGCTCTTCGTTCTGACCGAGGTGGAGAATTTCTTAGTAACGAATTTCTGAATTATCTTGTAGAGCATGGAATATTATCGCAGTGGACTCCTCCTGCAACACCCCAATTAAATGGAGTAGCAGAGAGAAGGAATCGAACCTTGATGGACATGGTTCGATCCATGATGAGTGCCACTGACTTACCTCTTTCATTTTGGGGACATGCCCTCCTCACGGCAACGAAGATACTGAATATGGTACCTTCGAAATCCGTAGAAAAGACACCATATGAACTATGGTTTGGCAAGGCACCCTCATACGCATTCATGCGCATATGGGGATCTCCCGCTTACGTTAAAAAGCTAGTGGGAGATAAATTGGAAACAAAATCCACTTTGTGCAAATTCGTGGGGTATCCGGAAAACTCAATAGGATACGAGTTCTACGATCCTACAAGACAAACAACGTTTGTCTCAAGGAACGCTCACTTCTTGGAGAAGGATTTCTTGGTGGACAAGAAAGAAAATAACGTAGAACTGGATGAGGTCACTGAAGCTGAAAAGGCCTTAGAGGTCGATCAAGCTGACCCGTCACCACAGGCAGTGGGAGAACAAGAGCATGAAAGTGCACCAGAACGTACACCGATACTTCGTAGGTCAGAAAGACAACGTAGAGAACCCGAGAGGTACTACGGTCTGCTGCATGAGACTGGACAGTCTCTAACCGACCCAAGGACTTACGAAGAGGCTATGCTAGACATAGACTCGGGAAAGTGGCGCGAAGCCATGGAATCCGAACTGGACTCCATGCACTCAAACAAGGTCTGGGCCTTGGTAGATCCACCAGTGGGAGTGGCTCCCGTGGGTTACAAGTGGATCTATAAGCGAAAGCTTGGAGTGAACGGAGAGGTGATTACCTACAAGGCGCGACTAGTGGCAAAAGGATACACTCAAAGACCAGGTATCGACTTTGAGGAAACCTTCTCGCCCGTCGCAATGCCCAAATCCATCCGGATCTTGCTGGCCATAGCTGCGTGGTATAACTACGAGATATGGCAAATGGATGTAAAGACTGCCTTTCTCAATGGAGACATTGATAAGGAGATCTACATGGAGCAACCAAAAGGATATGCATCCAAAGGAGATGAACACAAGGTGTGCAAACTCCAGAGGTCCATTTATGGACTGAAGCAAGCTTCCCGAAGTTGGAACATTCGATTTGATGAGACAATCCGAACTTTTGGATTCATCAAGAACATGTTCGAACCTTGCGTGTACAAGAAGATCAGTGGGAGTACAGTTGAATTTTTGGTGCTTTACGTTGACGACATTCTTCTCATTGGAAACAATGTGAAAGCATTGTCTGAGACTAAAGCATGGTTGTCTACACAATTCTCGATGAAGGATATGGGAGAAGCATCCTTTGTACTAGGTATAAGGATCTACCGAGATAGATCAAAAGGACTGCTGGGCCTCTCCCAATCCCAGTACATAGATAAAGTCTTGAAAAGATTTAGCATGGAAGAATCCAAGAGAGGATTGCTTCCAATGAGACATGGGATTGCACTCTCCAAGTCTATGGCCCCAAAGACGCCTGAAGAGAGAAGCAATATGTCTCGAGTACCATATGCATCCGCGATAGGAAGCATAATGTATGGTATGCTATGTACGAGACCAGACGTAGCGTACGCTCTTAGCGTAACAAGTCGCTACCAGTCTGATCCAGGTGAGCAGCACTGGATAGCCGTAAAGGCAATTCTGAAGTACCTGAGAAGGACTAAGGAATTGTTCTTGGTATACGGCGGAGGAGAATTGAAATTGGAAGGCTATACAGACTCGAGCTTCCAATGTGATGTAGACGACTTCAAGTCGACATCAGGATACGTTTTCTGCCTCAATGGTGGTGCGGTTAGCTGGAAGAGCTCCAAGCAGGAAACAACCGCGGATTCAACCACTGAAGCAGAATACATTGCCGCGAGTGACGCAGCAAAGGAAGGTGTTTGGATGAGGAACTTCATCCAGGAATTGGATGTGATACCTAGCATTGCTGAGCCCATTACTATCTTCTGCGATAATAATGGGGCAATAGCGCAAGCAAAGGAGCCGAGATCTCATCAGAAATCCAAGCACGTGCAGAGACGGTACCATGTGATAAGAGATATCATTGGTAGAGGAGACATTAAGATGGAACGTGTCGACTCAGAAGATAATACGGCGGACCCGCTAACGAAGCCTCTGCCCCAAAAGGCATTTGAGAAACATCTGCATAAGATGGGACTCAAGAACATAAAAGACTGGCTTTAGGACAAGTGGGAGATTGATAGAAATAGTGTCCTGCAAGCCAGCTGTATGGCTAGCATTAATTGTAATTAATAAGGAACTATTCAATTTAGATTAATAAATGCACTTTTATTAAATGGTCAACTTTATCTTATGTAATATTTGTCTACGCATAAGGATAGAAGTCCTTAGATCACAGGGCTATGGGACAACCCGTGGACTGATCTCTAAGGCCGTGATCTAGAACATATTCAAGAGTCGTAGAATCCAATCGAGATAGGACATCGTTGGATTCGGTTAGACTCTCACTGTTGTGTATTCTCCGATGAACTGGAGGACGCTGGGGTCCACGAGCGTGACTGGGATAGTCGATACACATAAGTGGGTGGCTTGCTGGGATGGCAAGTGCACTGAATACCCCAATTAGGAAATAACTCACCATGGAAGCGGTAGTCGCATATCGGGGTTGAAGTTATTCCAATTTACAATAGTATACGAGGAACGATCCCTAACAACTTGAGATGATAGGGTTTATCTGGTGCGAGAACATCTATACTTTGATATGAGTTCCGACTGACTGGGGATCGCCAGAAAGTCTCTGTGGACTCATGTTGGGTATAGATGAACTCGTATGCAGATTCATATCATCAACAAAGGATCCATTGACCCGACTTGATAGGTTGGGAAATTCTCCTATGGATTTCTGTGAGAAATTAATTCTGGTAAAATCCTTGGCCAAGGTAACTGACGACTTTATGTAAGTAGCTCATAAAGATTAAGTCAAAGAGAATTTATTTCGAGACCAGAGTACATAAGGTCAAGACAAAAGAAAAAGGGAATCCGATAAAAGACCATACCCTTAAGTCTCGACTGGGAGATTGATCGATGGAGAGATTTTGTCGTATATGGAAATTGTAAATGATAAAAGGTTCACTGAATTAATTCACCAGTGATTGGGCTCCATGGGCTTGTGACTAGACATCGACCGTGGAGTGTGGGAGAATTCCCAAATTAGCAGGGGTGCTAATTTTGGAATGATTAATCGACAGAGTGTTCGATTAATTTAGAGTATTAATTGCTCAAGTAATTAAATAATATTTAATTACAACCCACGGCCAATTATGTGGTGAACCTACAGGGGCATACACAATACACAAGTAGCGAAAGCGAGGAAACAGGAACGAACCAGTCGACTGGGTCGACTGGGTCAAAATCGACTGGGTCGATTCAATAGGTGGGTCGACTGGGTCGACCCATATGGAACGAAAATGGATCCAATTGGAATTGGATCAAGATTATAAATTAAATTGGAATTTAATTTATGAGTAAATTAATTAATTAAGATTTAATTAATTAATGGAATAATTAATTTAATTAGACTTGGAGTTTAATTAATTAATTGGGAGATGATTTAATTAATTGGGCTATTTAATTGGGAGATTAAATAAAGCCCTGAATAATTAATTAATATGGGCCATGAATTAATTAGAAGACTTAGTCTTCTAATTAAAGAGGGCCATGGCCCATGTAGGAGAGAGAAGACCTAGTCCTAATAGGACTAGGATAGAAAGAAAACTATAAATAGCTTTCTTCTAGTTATTTTTCACACAACTCCTTAAGCAAAAATTGAGCAAAGAAAAATTCTCTCTCCCTCTCCCTACCAGATCGGCCGAACTGTTCTTCCCTGTGGAAGAATTTTTTCGTCTTCGTTTTTGTTCCCAAATCGTTCCTGAAACCTAGATATTAATATAGCCTATGTTCTAGTCGATTAGGTATATTAATTTTCGTGATATTGTGGTGTATCAACTCGTAGAGGCGCAACACGTGGGGCGCTACCAAAAGGTGTGGGTCGATCAACCGGGGTCAGAATTCAGAGCTCATATTGCTAGCCTAGGATTTGCAAGGAGACAGGTATAAACGAGAAAACTTATACTGTCATTAATTATGTTCATATATATATAACTAGAGAATATCCTGGCAAGATTCCTTAAGAGGCCCTAGAAATTTTTTTATATTCCGCTGTGCCTAGGGCTGTTTTTCTTACCGAATCCCAACAAATAGCTCGATGTAAAATACCTCGATACGATATAAAATAAATGCGGGCGTGCCAATGTTTGTGCGTGCAAACATAACGATTTGAAAAATAGACATGTTGATATCGGTAAATTGACAATGTAGGTGTCTTGATAAAGACATATTGATATCAAAGTAAGTTGTCCTGATAAGGCTGACTTCTAAACGATTGTGACATAGTAGGCAAACACTACCCCTAGTTCTTTTCCATGCCTGCCTGGCCGCAGGACTTAAATAATTTATGAAAATCTCTCTTAAGTGCCAAAAACTTATGACCGATCGATGGCCTGCTTAACATATCAGCGGATTTGAAAATCAGCAAATGCCTTGACAATCAATCAATTTAAATAAACACCTTGACAGAAGACATAATCTTGACAGGAAACAGCATATCAATGGAAATCAATTGACGTAAAGTATATTTATGTAAAAGAGTCAAGACGTACGAGCCAAACGACTTTCATTAATAACAAAAGAATATTGGCAAGTTCCCCGATGTACAAACATTACAAAAATATACAAAACGATAAGTCTCCTGTTTCGGCATAATCTGCCAGATGAGTTGATAAGTTTAATATGTTCTGGAAATTGACTCCTTGATCGGCAGGTAAACCCGCCGATGAGCTGATAATGCATGATAAAACAGCTTGTTGACAGAAAGTAACATTGACGACGGAAAACCACCGTCAATGGTTCGCCCAACCTTGATGGGTGACCACCAATCGGGCTCCTGATCAGCGGGTGGCCACTGAAAAGGGCATCGACGGAGCATATGGCTACTCAGCCGATAGCCGTCAAGCAGATGGCTACTTGACGACGAGCTCATCAGGCAGATGGCTACTCGATGAGTTTGTCATATAAATACGTGGGCACTTACATGACAGTTAACAGCGAGCTACTTGCTGATATGAGTGGTTTCGCTCGAGACAGTGTCAGCTGACGGCGGAAGACGGCGGCGGCGGCGGCAAGACTTCAGGCTGTCAGGGATCACTGGTGGCTGAGGAGGGACAGACTGATATCGAGGAGTTGGCAGGCTGATAACTTGACAGAAAACAGATTGTTATATGCTTGCTATCAAGGTTTCGCTCGAGACAGCGTCAGCTGACTGCGGAAGACGGCGGCGGCGGCGGCAAGACTTCAGGCTGTCAGGGATCGCTGGTGGCTGAGGAGGGACAGTTGATATCAAGGGATTGACAATTGTTTGCTGAAAAAGAAGCAGCGAGGTGCTGGATTTCCGGTGAGGCGTTGAGCCGATCAGTGTAGACTGAAAAGTTGTTGATTAAGTTGTGTGTCTCGCGTGTAGCAGCCTCCTGCTGTATTTATAGCTGCTGGAGAATGAGCTGATGGCTGTCAAGTAACCTCCTGATGGCCGAAAATCAAGGAGCTGATGGCCACTTTCCCACTTCTCCCACTACTTTGCTATTTCCCACTACCTCCACTATTTCAATGGTGGTTTTCTCTTTATTTTTCTGCTGAAAATTAAAGCTAATGGTAGTTGAGGAAGAAAAAAACGTGTCTTTTTGCCAATTTGAAATTTAGTTTAATGTGATAACTAACTAGGAGATAATTATGGAGTTTGTTATTTAAGCCAACTAGTATGGCCTTATCCTTATCTCCTAATTAATTATCTTAAACATTAATTAAATGGCCTTTTCCACGTCCAATTTTCAAATGGCAGTTTAATTGAATCTTGTTCAATTTTGATTTTTGTGTTTGTAACCAACCATGAAATATTTAAGGGATTTTGTCTGTATACATTTCCACTAGCCAACTAACTCACGTGGCTTTTGCAACTATCCCTTTTATTAATTATCTTATGATAATTAATTAATTAGTTATGCTATTGGATCGGCCTCTTTTACATGATTGGGCCTTGGGCTGTTGTGGATCGGTTGGCCTGATAACTTGGGCCATTGACCTTATGTGATAATTGTAATTAATTATTCAATTAATTACTTAATGGTCTTATTTATTATATGGGCCGATTAATAATACTCGGTCCAATTAATTAACTAATTAACTTAATTAATTAATTATAATTGGACCGTATCTCAAATTGGGCTCATGACTCGTTTAATTTCGGTCGGACCGGTCTCCGGATCAAAGTTGGTCCGACCCTGATCCAATTCACTTGGCTCGGTTCGGCCCATTGCCGTTTCTCGGCCCTTCGTCGAGCTGCTACTCCTCGATTAATCGAGGATGATTTTTTCGGTACAAACACCATCAATTAGATGCGTAATTACAAGAAAATAATTTAAAATAATTTGTTTGGTCCATGAAGGAGTATAGTATAGTGTTAATTAATTCCATGAAGGAAATTAATGTTGTGAGAGGGTTGGAACTACACGCTAGCTAGCTAGCTTGCTAGGACCAACCACCCCACACGAGTCCTACTACAATACAATATATAGCGTTATGTTAAATATGGTTCCTCTTTGAGGTTGTACGTCATGTGTATAATTACATTTAATCATTTAAAAATAGTTCATTAAGAATATTCAACGGTTGCTTTTTTATTCATGTGAAAATTGCAATTCACATGAAAAATGCATGTGATGTTGCTAATTCCTAAACACGCCCGTAATTGGTACTTAAATTCGTACACAGTTCATGTTGGTTCTAGAAACAAAAAATCAACAAATTCACACAATAACAATACCACAACTTTCAATTTACTTTATATGATAATAATAATTATGAGAGGGATGGAATGGAAAAACCCGGTTCGAGGCGTGCAACGCACTCTCTTTAGAATAGAATTCGCTGATGCCCCGGTGCAAACTCAATCGACGTCTATTCTCAAGATACAACGAATATTCAGGACTTCTTGACGTGCACTCGAACAAGAGAATCCACGAACTCGAGTAGCCCACAATCGCCTTTATTTCACAAACTATAACCCAAGACTTTGTGTAATAATTTTGACACTATTTGCTATAAATTTTGCTTTTAGGAAGATACTATTTAATCTTTTGAAAGAAAGAGGCAAAGTATTTTTCTATGTTTTGAATTGAGGAGAAAGATTGGTATTTATAGAGGAAATCTCAAACTCAAAAAGTCATTAACGTTCTAATTTTTTTTTTTTTTTGGTACAAATTTAACGTTCTAATTTGAAGAGACATCTCTTCAAAGAGAACTTTTCACTTTTAAATAAGAAACCAATTCATAGAGGGGAGAAAACGTCTAAAGTATGAAACTCGATTCAGATATAGGCTTTTAATTGGTGTGATATGGCCTATCAAATAATTGTAGTCCCACCAATTTTATAATAAAAAATTAAATGAGTAATTTTATTTTATTTAAATCACAAATTATTTAACAGTTCGAATATATTTGTTTTTAATTTTGGAATTTATTATATATTTCTGTTTAACTAGAACTATTTTTAAATCAAATTGTTCTTCGTGGAAAGTAATTAAAAATGGGATTGGCAATTGAAAGCTTTCTAAGTTGGTTGTTTTGCAAGGTGTATATATATATATATATCAATTATCAATTATCAATATAATTAATGACAATGTTGCTAATAATTGCCAGATCACATGTAGCTTGGCATGCATCGTATGAAATATAAAACAATGAGATATATAAATATAATTGTCCCAACATAATATGTTTTTAGCATACGGCTGCCAAACTAATTAAGATCACAGCTTAGAAAAACCCTATTGTAAGATTTTCCTACATTGGAGGATCCAAGACTAATTTTAAAAGCATACGGCTGCGAAACTATCAACTTTTGACTTTATTAAGTTAATTAATTTCTTTTTTTTTACATGTTTTGAACGATGTCTGATCTTTTTAGAATAAAATAATTACTTAATTTGTTTAGGTACATAAAAAATATTTTTGTTGAAGTTAATTCTGAACATAGATAGGATTGCTATGAGTTTCTACCTAATTATTTTAAGTACTTATAACCAATTCAACCACTATTTTTATTTCAATTAGTAAAAAATTTGACATGGATAACCCATGGGTTGAGTTGGGTGCAAGAGACAAAAACTCTATAACATGGTCCTAAGGTCTTAAAGCTCAAATTCTAATAATATTGTTTTCGACTTGAATCACTAAACTAGTTTTGTCGAGTTTTAGGTTCGATTTTTTAAAACAGAAAAATAATATTTTTGCACTCCGAGTTGATCACAAAATTATATATAAATGATATTATTGTTTCGTTCATTCGGTTGAATATTAGAGTGCCAACTAAATTCTTTCTAACTATTCATTCATTTTGTTCCCCACTTCATTTCCCATTTAATTAGATTTTTTTTTTTTTTTTTTTTTTTTTTATACTTTCGTAGTTAATTAATCTATCGAGTAGACTGCATAATTTATAGAGTTCATCTTAATTTTTATAATTAATGACCCAAAATAAAGGCCAGTTAAAGAAGAAAATATATGAATACTGATCACGATGTACTAGCTTAACATAGAGGCTAGAAATTTTTTTTAAAATATATTGAAGGATGAGAAAACAAGCCGCAACTTTATTTTGACTTAAATGATTAACTTTATTTTCACGTTTTGATAAATAAATAATTTCATTTTTTAGGGTATCTTAAAGTAAATGACTTAGAAACAAGACCTGGTAGGAAAGTGTGAGTTAGAATCACGACCTTAATTACATGCTACATATAAATTTCAAGGACGAGGAAAAAATGCACCATACCCAATTCTATTTGGAAAATCTGCACAGAGCCCCACTGTATTATTTTTTGCAAGGAATCACCTTCTGTTTTGTTTTATAAAATGTTGCACAATCTCCCTTTTGTCGTCAAATTAACTCCTTTAATTTTTTAGGTTAAAACTAACTTACTCTCCTTAATCTATTTATGTATATACAAAACTAATTTGATTTTTTTATTTATATAATAGTAATAAATTTAAAAATATTTAATATAGAAATCTGAAAAATGACTAAATATCTATACCTATATATTGTTAAACTTGTTTAATTTAATACATTCAATGTAATTACTGTTTCTAAAAAAAATGTAATTACTAATAATTATAATTTTCAAGAATTTACCCAAAAATAAAATAAATAAAATAAAACTGTGTCTTCTTCCCGTACCCTCCACCCCACCAAACCCCCTCTCCCCCGCCGGAACTGGATTGTTCTTTCAAAAAATAACAATCCCTAATTATTCAATCAAATCCCTAATTATTCTCTTCTTCTCTGCACTAAAATCTCTCTTCAATCAAGGCACCATATATCAATAGCACCATATCTCTTCACTCAAAAAGGAAAATATATTATAGAAAAAAATCAAAATACCGAGAGAACGAAAAAAAAATATATATATATCTTCAATCAAAGCACCATATCTCTTCTTCTCTGCACTAATAGATAAAGAGCACATTACAAATCCCTCTTTATTAAATTAATAGCAAAAAAATTACAACAAATGGCTAACACTAATTTGAAGAAACATAAATTAAATTAGGGGTGGGCATTTGGGTCGGGTATTTTGGGACCTGTCCCGACCCGTTTGGGTATTTCCCGTTTGGGACAAAAAAAGGGTATTTTGACATTCGGGTACCCGAACCCGAAATATATTTTCGGGTAGGGTATTGGGTATTAATTTCACACCCGAACGGGTATTCGGGTACCCGTTCGGGTATTTTTTTTTAAAAAAATTCGAGTAATTTAGTTGGATTTTCAAGCTTGTAGGTGGATATGATTGGTGAAGATCCGAATGATGAGTTAAAATGTGAAATATTATTTAATGTGATCTGTGATTTTATGTCTATTGTAAGTTGTAACTTTCATGCCATGCGATTGTGATATTTAATATTTTGATGCTTTGAGACTTCGAGTTTGATTTGATTGTAATTTATTGAATACTTGAATCTTGATGGCTTGAGACATTTGTATTGTTTTGTTTTGAAGTTATTGTGTACAATTAATGTTTGAATTCATTTATTTACAATTTTACGTATATATATGTTGAAAAAAAATTCTTGAAAAAAAAAGTGTGAAATTTCGGGTACCCAATACCCGAAATACCCGAAAATTTTGGGTACCCGAACTTCGGGTACCCGCCAAATCGGGTAGGGTTTCGGGTATGAAAATTCACTACCCGCCAAGGCGGGTACCCGACCCGAAATACCCAATACCCGAAATACCCTACCCGCGCCCTAAATTAAATAAGATCTTATATCAATGGTAGCCTGGGTTCCTGTTGGGGGAGGAGGGAGGGGTTACGGGGAAGAAAGAAAGGGACACAAATTTCTTTTTTTTTTTTTTTTTATTTTAATTTAGGGTTGTAAGTTTTTAATTTAAATTTATTAAAATTGAATTTCAATCCCACAAAACAGAGAGATTGTTTAGTGCAACCGGCTGCACCACATCATCAAGTACACGTGGGACAGCCCACCAATAGACATGTGGATTGATAATCCACCACATCTCATATTCTGACCATGTATCCAAAAAATAGAATTTTAAAAAATTGTGTTCACATTGTTAAAACATGGGTTATGTGGATTATCACTCCACATGTCCCAAGTGTATTGGTGAGCTGCATCATGTGTACTTAATGACGTGGTGCAGCGGTTGCACTAAATAATCTCTCCACAAAACGTGAGTGAGATACATTCTCCGTTAATTTGGACGAAAAAAAAGATTTCGTTCAACATTTTGTAAAACACATGAATCTCGCAAAAATAACAACACATGAGGTATTGTGTAGGTTTTTCAAAACACAGATGGGTTGTTAAGGCCATCTCCAATGGTTGAGGGCTAGCCCCGGGCTCCGGAGCCCGGGGCAGCCCAGGGCCAGCCCGGGGCCCTGCTGGTCGTCTCCAATGGTTGGGGCTCCGTGGAGGAATTAATTCCATTTTTTTCCTTTGCCCACTCTCACCTATTATTATTATAGATTTATAATTTTTTAATATTAATATTAATAATAGTAATTATATTAGTACTCGTAATTTAATTATTAATTATATTAAAATATTAATATTAAATAGAATATTTAATTAAAGTAACTTAAAATTAATACATAATACGCAAACTCTCACCTATTAATATTATAGTTTTATTTTTTTAAATACGGAGTATTAATTAAAATAACACATTAATTACAACAATACACAACATTAATTACACAACATAATCAAGGAAAATAAAATAAAAACAGTCCTAAAGCTCCTTATAAACCTCATAAACATAGTGTTGGAAAAAGTAAGTTAATGGACCATTTTGGACGTAATTTAAGTGGGACCCACTTTGAGTAAAGAGTCGGGTTTTGACGGAATTATATTCTACTCCGTGAGTAGATTAAAATGGTATATGGTACGTCCAAATCGGAGTACGAGTGAATGAGAAATTAAATCTCAAAGTTCACATATGTAATGGGAAAAATTGGAAAGAATAGACTAATCCCACATTGGAAGTGTGATAAGAAAAACTTGGGTTTATATATGATTTCTAAATCATAAGGGTTAAGAAATTATTACTAGAAGGCTCCCTCCTTGCGCGCAGGGGGGGAGGTGCAAATCTTGGTTCGGATTACTACTTGGCCCTTCAAGACTTGTGCGTGCCCGCGACCTGCGCACACGAATGTCGTCCCAAAAAGCCTACTCGGTCGAGCCTAGTTTTGATATTCTTTTTTGCCAATTTCTTTAAATAATTAACCATGCTATAACTCATTATTTAAAATTACATACAACACATTTTTAAATTTATACACACACATTAAATTATACACATAAATCATTAAAACAAAAAAAGAAAAGGAACGGCCAATCAGGTGCCGCCACTTGGCGGCACCTGTTTTAAAGAGGGGCGCGTGTTTTTTGCCAATTTCTTTAAATAATTAACCATGCTATAACTCATTATTTAAAATAACACATTAATTATTTAAATTTATACACACACATTAAATTATACACTAATTAAAATAACACATTAATTAAAATTACATACAACACATTTTTAAATTTATACACACACATTAAATTATACACATAAATCATTAAAAGAAAAAGAAAAACAAAAAAAGAAAAGGAACGGCCAATCAGGTGCCGCCACTTGGCGGCACCTGTTTTAAAGAGGGGCGCGTGTCCTTCAATCGCGCCCCGGGCTGGGCGCAGGGCTCCGCCGAGCCCTGCGCCCAGCCCGTTCCGCCCCGTTCCCCACCCCGGCCCCCGCCCCGCGACCGTCTCCAGCGGTTCTCCTCCCCAGCCCGGCCCCGAGCCCGACCCCGCACACCACCGCTGGAGATGGCCTAATATCATAGAAGTAAGACGAAAAATTAAATATGAAAATATTATAGTAGTATAAATATTTATTGGTATGATAAAATTTAAAGTAGGATTTCATAAAAATTGAAGGATAGAAATATAATTATTTTCTCTTCGGTGTGGATCAATAAATTAAGATTTTGGGATTTTAGAGAAGCTAAAATTCTTTAAAATAGCATAACATTAATTTTTCGATCTCTGTAACAATTTTTTATGGTCAAGTTAATCAAAAAGTCATGAAATAAATAAAAATGTGTAGTTTAATTTACCACGTCGAATGTTGGAATATCAACTAAATTCTATTAAGTTCTCATTTTGATCACGGTTTCTTTTAGTTAGATTCTTCATTTCATTTAAAAATGAAAAGGATTTTTCATTTCAATTATAAATATTACTAGTGTACGCTCCGTGCTATGCACGGAATTATATTAAATTCTATTTAGTTAGTTAGGATATATAGAAAAGAAACTTAAATAAATGGTAAATGTAATTATTTGTAACACAAAGGATGAAACAGTCAATTTTTCTTAAAAAAAAAAAGTATTACTTCACTTAATGAATCCATAAAAGAAATGACAAAAATTGTATCAATCTTACATGTAAGATAATATTTTTTCGAAAAAATAATCATAAGTAAAAGTATATACATGGTTGGGAACAAATATTTCCAAGCACTATTATCAATCCTTTTATTTATGCTGAACAATAAAATCTCAACAATAATTTCTAGCTTGCATAATCTCTATTTTATGTGTATTCTAACTTCACATCCATCAAGCCTCATATGCTATCCTGATCATGGAATCTTTAAAACTTCTGTCTTGGAAATGCGCATCCTATTTTAAAACAATAAGATTACATACAATCATTAAAGTTAATACTTGATAACAAAAACCTTGAGAAGTATATAGTTAACATTTTCACTTTGCAAGATTTATAGTAAATCCATGAAAGCTTAGTGACCGTGTGCAAAACTCATTTGTCTAGTGTATATTGTGCATTCCACACAAAGAATCAACGAAAGACTATTTCATTACCCACACACATGAAATTGGTACAACAACTGCATTAGAATTAAACAATAAAAAAGCTAAATATGAGATAAGCATATTGTCAATTATACAGACCTTTCATAAATCTAGGGGTGTTCGCGGTGCGGTCTATTGCGGTTTTATACTCGCCCAAACCCGACCCATTATTTGCGGGTTTTTAATACTCAAGACCAAACCCAACCCAATAAGTCTAGAGATTGCACTTTGCGGTCCCTTCGGGTTGGGGCGGGTTGGGGCGGTTTTTGCGGTCTTTGCTTTTCCTAATTTAATGAAGTATTTTTTTGGAGACTTAACTTTAATTTATTATCACTTACTATTTCGTTATTGTAGTTTTATCTAAGAATAAAATTCTTGAATGTTTCATAATCATATGAAAAATACTACTTTTTCATAATTTTTAGCTTTAATTTGTTAACCTATTTAAAGTCTATATTTGCTATATAAAAATCAATAATTGTTACTCAAATACAAAATCGAACAAGACTTTTTCAAACAATAAACAAAAATTGAAAATACTTTAATTATTAAAGTTGATATTGATAGTTGTCAATCGATAGAATTTAACTTGGATTGTTAATAAATTGTGTCGAGTAATTTTAGGGGACAAATTACGTTTTGGGGTTGAGACGGTAAATTAAAAGTTTGTATGTACTTAAATTATATCAAATAATAAAACACAATTTGTTATTCTATATATATGCGGTTGGGTGCGGTTTATGCGGTTTTTTAAAATATAAACCCGAACCCGATCATAATTTGCGGTTTTTTGTTCACAAAGCCCAAGACCAACCCATTCATCATTCAACCCGCAAATTGCGGTCGGTTTGGGTTGGGCCGATCGTTTGGGGCGGTTTGACGATTTTATTGAACACCCCTACATAAATCCAACAATGAGAAGATCAACAACAAAAGGCAAGAAACACATCAAATTTATCAAAGACCTTAAGGTTCCATCATTGAACCAATGATTACCCTTCTCAATTAGTTTCAATAATATCCTAAACAATCTTATTTTTCCAACTCAACCCTACTTCTTACACAAAGACCAATAATTGAAATGACTTCACCTTTATTCTATTTCGCATGTTTCCTCACGGATATTAAATGTAATGCATAGAAAAATTTGTGCCGGCAATCTCCTATATATGTTTTTCATTCTTGGGTAAACCAAAATATTACAATAAACTACAAACAGTCTCATCGAAATAATTTCACGTTTTCTTATTTTTTTATTCTTTTCTAATACTAAATTTCATATTACAGGCTTTTTGAACTCTATTTTAATTTAGCCTAAGCCAAAAAATCACATAGTTGAGTGAGCACTCTCTCTTTTTCTCCACTTCCTTCTATCTTGTATATTCAAGAAATGGTATACAAATTTATGCTCTTTTGTATATTATTCCTTAAAAATCAAGTAAATTTACCAACTAAATTACCAAAACATACCGACATTGAGTTAAATATCCGAGTTCTCCGAAATCCAAAAAAAAATGTAATTAGGAGTCATATTATCAATTTTATTGCTAATCTTAAAGATTATGAAGTATAAGAAAGTTGTTCTAAGCCAACTTCTATGAATATCATAAGGTAAGACTTCTAAAAAAAAAATGAAACAAAAGTTATAATTAGCAACTTATACCATTTTAATGTCCAAGAACAATTCACAGCAAGAAGGGCATTTCTAGCAGCCTGTTTTCTTATGAAAAACTCCTACTTTGAGTTATTTCTAGCAGGATCTTTATGTTTCTTCCATCAAGTGTGCTGCAAAATAGTTTCGCAAATATCATTTTTCCATGCTATGCAATTCGCAATCTCAACGACTACAACAATTTTGGCAACATGTTGTTACTTAGTAGTTCTGAAAAAATTGATAATAAAATACCCTAGACAAATATAATGTTGTTAATGACATCGATCACATTAAATATTACACATAGCATGAAAAACTATATGACACAAAACAATAGTACATATTTTGACACAGCTCAGCCAAATCAATAAAATAAAAAATTATATTTTAAGAGAATAAAGAAAAAAAATGTTCAATGCAAGGTATTTCTCATTTAAATCAAAGTAGTATTTGTATTAAGCCATAAAACACACCAGAAATCTTAGTTCAATGAAATATGCACGAAAAATCACACAATCTCTTCTATTTATCGATCCTACATCTCTATTCACCTTCATATATGTCCACACCATCTCTTTGCACCGATCTCCAATATAGTCTTGCCTAATAGATGACTTGAATTAAAGCAAGTTTATCCCTCACCTTTTTCCACTCAATCGAAATATTTAGCACATGACACAAAACCAAATAAATAATTTAAGAAAGAGCAAAAGTTTAGTAGCATTGATATTGAAAGTGAACTCATTCTTATTTTGTAATCAATGAATGGTTTTCAAAAGAGAAATTATAAAGTTTTTGTATATACAGTTTTTGGTTTACGTAATTAGTGAGGGAGAAAGGAAGATGAGAGAAATTGGGAAGTTGTTGAGAGAGAGAGAGAGAAATGAACCGATTTTGAAGGAAAGATTGAGAAAGTGGATAACTTGAATTGGTTATTTGAAAAATTTCTTCCATCATTTAATAAATAAAATAATTCAAAAATCTGAGAAAATAGAATTTCAGTCAAAATATAATTGTGACAGTTAAAGACTGATGTCAAATATATATATAAATAGATTGTCGTTACTCTATCGTGTATACCACATAATTCCAATAGCTCGTCTTACTTCTCATAGTAAATGATTTTGATTAAAGACTAATTATACAAGGAAAATGTGAGATTCTTGACATTAGTACCAACTTAATATAAAGACTACAACAATTAAGAAAAATAATATATTGAAGGATGAGGAAACATTTTTAAACTTAAATAATCAACTATGTTTTCGAATTCTAATAAATAAAAAGAAATATTTTTCTGTCGATAGATGGAAACTTATATAGAACTTTTTTTTTACTTCCAGGCAAATATAAATATATAAATCATGTAATTAAATAGAGTTGATTGCTAAACACCTTGCATTATGAAATATCATGACATTTTTCAAACTTAAACATCTCTAAACTGATAACCTTTTTCTTTTGAGATACAATCAATAATTTCTTTCAAAAGCTTGAATCTTATAAATCAATTTCACTTGTTACAAAATTTCAATTTTGCAATAAATATTTTAGATTCTCTCATAAATTTTCTATTTTAGGGAAGAAAAGCGTTATTTATGACGAAAAATGTGATAATGCTTATTACTTAATTTGAATTCAACCAATTCACAAAAATAATCCAAAATAAAGTCTCAAAATCCCTCTAAAAAAAAAAAAAAAAAAATAAAGTCTTAAAATCAGCCTCAACTGAAGTTAGATGAGAAAAACAAAGATGCCAAACAATTAAAAAAAACAAGGGAGCCCGGCTAGGAAAAAAAATTATGACCCCCCTCCAACCCCACCAAATGCCACGTGTCACAATACTAACCGTCACCCCACAATCCTACCAATTCTTGTTCGTATACTAGTAATGCATGGGCTACAATTTTCCCTTCAAATAGGACATCACACATTCACATGTACAGTGTAGATAGAGAAATTGAGTGAGTGCATTTTTATACTTAGTGAGTGTGTGTGTGTGGATAATCAAGAGAGCAAGAAGGAGAGGCCAAGATTTATTTTACAAATACTCAAGAAAAGTAAACCCAAAACCCTTATCCTATCTTCTCAAACATTCACAAGATTTCCTTCACCATCTTTTTTATCACCAAAATCTTTTCAATTTTGTTTCTTATTCATTGGTCTCATATAATTCATTTCCCTTTTTGCATGGCTACAAATCATTCATAAACAAAAACAATCCCTTTTCATCAAATTTCAATCTTGTTATTAATATTTCAATGTTTAGCATTCCTTTTTGAATTTAAAAAAAAAAACCCTACAAATTCAATCGAAAGAAAAAAAAATAAGTTGCCAAGAAAATGGCCCCAAGGTCAAGTAGGGGCAAGGGAAACAAAGGCAAGACAGAAAAGAAGAAGAAGAAGGAAGAAAACGGTGATAATTTTTTCAGAATTTGTAGAATTATTCAATCTTTGATTATTAATTTTTTTCACTGATTTTTCTTTTTTTTATTTGTATTGATTCTGCAGTTGTACCAAGTATTCTTGACATAATCGTCATTACCCCATATGAAACTCAAGTTGTTCTTAAGGTAACTAATAAACTTGTTTTGTATTTGAACGAATCCAGTATATTATTACGGAAAAAATTAAATTTGAGTAATTTGAGTAATTTGATTAAATTTGAGTATTTTGATTGATATAAATTATAAAATGAAGGGCATCTCAACTGATAAGATACTGGATGTGAAGAAGTTGCTAGCTGTTAATGTTGAGACTTGTCACCTAACAAATTATACTCTTTCTCACGAGGTAATTAATTAACAACTTTTCACACATATATATATATACCTACACTCTGTGTGTTTTTTGTCTTGTACTAAGTTGGAGTAATTTTTTTTAATTAATTAGATACTCCATTGAGAAATGAAGTTGCATTGTTTTATGTGTACAGGTTAAAGGACACAAATTGAATGAAAAGCTGGAGGTTGTTAGCCTGAAGCCTTGTCTGCTGCGAATGGTTGAAGGTAGGTACAAATTCCACAACCAAGGGTGCAACCCTTTAATTTCTAGTTTGCTTGGTGCTGCTGGGTACAACATTCAAAACTTTTTGTACAGTATTAACATTAAATGCATTCTAATTTTGCTCCGGGAATGATAAGGCTCCCTTTCCAGAGAATTTGGTATAAATTGATTTTTTAGAAAATAATAATTTGATGATTAATACTAAGTTATTTTGGTTATAAATTAAGAATTCTTAATTAACTAACTAATTTAGTTTTAAAATTAAGAAAATTATTAATGACTTTCTTAATTTGATTAAGGATTTCTTTTTATTCCCATTAGGGAATAATCTTGGACATGTGTGCTATATATTCATATGTGATTCTAACACTAGATGTTACGGGATCTAAAACTGCATAAATATATAGGATTAGTGCTCAAATTTTGGTGAACTTGAATATTTTTCGTTTTTGGTCCCATTTATAATTTATTATAACATTGCACTCTTGATCAAAATCTTCTTCTTCTTCTTCTTTTTTTGTTTTTTGGCATTTTTTTTTATCCATAAGACAGTCTTCATTTAGTCCTTTTGATTTCATGGAACTGCTTAAGTTTGCACTTATGGTTCCAACTTGCATTTTTTAGAGAAAAAAATGAAAAATATTTTAAGAACTTATGACAAAAAATGCAGTTTATTAATATACAAAAATGTTGAAAGTTCAATCCAGTGGAAGTAAAAATGCAAATTTATCTAAAAAAATTTATTTAGAATTTGGTCGGATGATCCAACGAAGCAAAATTTAAGCGTGGCAAGACAGGGTGTGAATTAGATTTTTTTTTAGAAATGCTATAGTGTATAACAGCTATAGACGGATTTTCCAAAATTATTAAACAACATTTAATTTAATTAATTTTCTCATTTAAATTTAGTTTAAAGAAACAATGTGGGGGCCATCAAATGTATTTTGGTTGAAAAGGGTGGCTGAAGATACCAAACACCAACCAGTTGCTGACACTTTTCATTTATTAGGAGTATATTAATTAATATATTTGCTTTTACGTTAGCAAAGCGGGATCTTTTTACACCCGAAATAGTAATCAAAGCGCGACTTTGGAAAAAGAATTTAAAGTACAATTTTGTTATTGCCAAACGTTTTCATTAAACAACTACAATCGTTATCGGTATTTCCTGAAGTTGACGTTTTCCCACTTAAGTTAATTCCACATATAACAAAAATGCCACTGTCATTGCAGAGGATTACGCAGACGAGTCACGTGCGGTATCCCACGTGCAAAGGCTCCTCGACATTGTCGCGTGCACGACACGCTTCTCCAAACCCAAAGCCGGAAGCGGCGGCGGAACGGAATCTCGTAACAAGAAAAACAAAGTACAGCAAAGCTCTGCCGCTGCACCGCCTGCAGATGGAGAATTACGGTCGCCGGAGAATCCGCCGCCGGCGATTTCGGAGAGTTACGATATGGTGGCGATTCATCCGATTCCGAAGCTCTCGGATTTCTACGAGTTCTTCTCTTTATCTAACCTCTCTCCGCCATTACTAAGTGCGTTTTCTCTCATTCAGTTTTGCTTGCTTAATTTTGTATTTAGTTTTAGTTGCTAAAAATTTGCTTTTAAAATTGGCAGATCTGAAAAGAGTGGAAAGCAGGATGAGAGATGGGGATTATTTTGAACTGCAGGTGCGTGTTTTAAATTCTGTTATTATCCACATTAAGTTTTTGGTATACTGAATTATTATTTTTGAATTAGTTTGGTTTTCTTTAACTTCACTGTTACCATATTTTTTCATAAAATTATACTACTTATATGAAACTTATGACTTATTTATAAAATCTTTATTAGAAGTTAAATGCAAGCATCAAGGATAATATTTCATATTTTTTATTCCTTTGAGCTGTATTTTTGTTCTTGTTTATTTTTTCTTGGGATTTTCTTGCCTAAAGGATTTCTGTAATTGATGAACGTATTATATTTTTGCAGATAAAAATATGCAATGGGAAGATAATACAAGTGATGGCATCTGTGAAAGGGTTCTACACTTTAGGGAAACAATTTTTGCAGAGCCATTCTTTAGTGGATCTTCTTCAACAGCAAAGTCAAGCTTTTGCCAATGTGAGTGTTTTTGTATGATTTTAAATACTCTAAAATCCAAATTATGACAGTAACTGTACAAGTTCCATAATAGCGCTGGGATTAGCACACTTATGATGTATATGATGTATTTTGTGCTTTCATTTTTGGTTCTATCTTTAAGACTATTCAGCCACAAATCCTGCATGATAGCCACATAAGGAAAACCTCAACATAGATATATATATATCTATGTCTAATTAGTCATTAAATGTAAATTTACCAAATATAATCAGACATTTGCTATATGGATGGTTCATCTTGGCTCAGTCAATTTGTGATTTGCATTCTTATTTTTTAAAACCCTGTTGCAGTATAAAACAATAAGTCTGATATTTTTGTGCAGGCATATGCATCGTTGATGAAAGCTTTTGTTGAACACAATAAGGTGACCATTCATTTAACTAAAATATTTCTTTATAGTTATGGTAATACCGGAAGGACAATGAGTTGTTATGATTTTCTTTTCAGTTTGGCAACCTTCCATATGGTTTCCGTGCCAATACCTGGCTCGTCCCTCCGTCTGTTGTCGATTCTCGGTCGCTATTAATGCCACTGCCAGCAGAGGATGAAAATTGGGGAGGAAATGGTGGAGGCCAGGGAAGATCTGGAGAGTATGATCGTATATCATGGGCAACAGACTTTGCCATGTTGGCAAGCCTACCTTGCAAAACTGAAGAAGAGAGAGTAGTTCGAGATAGAAAGGCATTTTTGGTTCATAATATTTTTGTTGATGTCTCCATCTTTAAAGCTGTTTCATCCATACAGAAAGTGATGGATTCCGTTGATAAGACTATCCCAAATGCTCCTCCGGGTTCTGTCGTGCATGAAAGCCGCATAGGAGACCTTTCAGTTACTGTCAAAAGAGATGATGTTGATGCAAGCTTGAATAGGCCTCTGAAGGTTATTTCCACTAAAACCTCTAATGAATCTGCCAAGGAAGTTTCTCAGAGAAATCTACTGAAAGGAGTAACAGCTGATGAAAGTGTAATTGTACATGTGAGTACCTTCTTATTCTCTTTTACTACTTTAGCAATTGATCAATTTTGCTGGCGACGAATTCTATTCTTGCATTATAAATGCTGACTATAAGTCTACCAGAATCACGTTCCTGGGCGCATTATCATTTTTTATTAGTAAGCATGGGAACCTAAAAAGTTTTCGTCCCATATATACTGTTGTTAAATGTCCGTTTGTTTCTGAAAAGTTATTTAAATGAGGTATCCAGTATTGTCATAGCATATTAGTTATCTTTCTTAGCTCCAGAAACCACTGAACCTCAAACTGCAATTATTGATCTCTCTTCTTTAGCTAGTATGGCATTGTTATATATGCGTTCTTTGCAGGATACTTCTTCCTTGGGTGTTGTAGTTGTAAGACATTGTGGCTATACTGCGACAGTCAGGGTCACTGGTGACATGAAAAAAGGAAAGAGCCTTATACAAGATATATGCATTGAGGACCAACCAGATGGCGGTTCAAATGCACTTAATATTAACAGGTTCAATATTTATCGTTGTTTGTTGCAGATAAATATGTAAAGGGTCTGACTGCACTTACTGGAAATATATTGTTCACGAACCATGATAAATTGATGTAATTCCTTCTCATTTGCTGTTGTTTTCATCTTTTGATCTGCTATATTTAATATGGCGAGTCTTTGCATTGATAAGGAATAAGTAGATAATAAAAAACAAGAGTAATGTTTTCACATTTTATTTTTATTGATTATTTCCTTTTATCGGTACTTTTATTGATTATTTGATGTCCAAAAAATCTTTTAAATGTTATAAAAACATCCAAGGGGGATTGCTATTTGTCCATATTATCAGCATGTTTGAGTGTTAGAATGAAGCAGCTGGCTCAACAATTTTGGTTAACTAATTATTTGATTCAATTAATTATGTTGGCCCTATCTATCATATTATCTGCAGAAATTGCCAACACCATGTGACGTTATATTGTCTCAAGAACCAATTATCATGTTTATGCATATCCACTTGACTTATGAATGGAATTATCGTGATGGAGTTTTAAGATTAGAAATGTTGGGATAGTTCCTTTTTCTCTTTTCTTTTGGTCAACTAATTGTATGGAAAAACAAGTAAAAGCAAAACTAACTCACGGTGGAACATTTTACAGTTTAAGAGTGATGCTCCATGAGCCACGTGCTGAATCACCTGTCAGAGGTCAAGCTCTACAGTCTGATTTGACAGAGGTTGGAAAATCAAAGTGTCTGGTCCAGAAAGTAATTAAGGAGAATCTGAGAAAGCTAGAGGAAAATCCAGCTATACCAGAACGTTCTCTCAGATGGGAATTTGGTTCATGTTGGGTCCAGCATCTAAAAAAGCAGGAAACACCATCAGGTAAAAATTCTGGAAGTCCTGAGGATGCTAATAAAGCTGAACCAGCAGTTAGAGGACTTGGGGAGCAATTTAAAATGCTAAAGAAGAGGGAGAAGAAAGTGTCCATTGCTAGTGGTAAGGATGAAGAAAATGATGCTGGAGCCAGCAGCGTAAATGTGGAAAGCAGTGTTGAGGAGATCAAAACCAGCGAGCCTAATGTTGAGTTGCTGAAATATGTTCCTGAAGAGGCTTTGTTACGTTTGAAAGACACTGGAGTTGGCCTTCATACTAAGGTGTTATCAAATTTTCTGTAGATGTGTTTAAAATAGTACATAACTCAATGGCTTTTTCTTGCCTCCCTAAATTCTGCCTCTTTTTTTCCATTATTTTCTTTGTATTTCTCTGTACTTCCTTTTTTTTTTTTTTCTCTTCTTATATTACTTAATTTCATTGCTTCAACATGCAGACAGTGGATGAACTGGAAAAGATGGCACACAAGCATTATGATGATGTTGCTTTGCCTAAGCTGGTAACATTTCACCACTAACGCTCATATTGTGAACTTAGGCAATGTAGCAATAGGGTTGGCCCCACTTTACTATTTTAATCCTCAAATTTTGGTCAGGTCACAGATTTTGCATCACTTGAACTTTCTCCGGTCGATGGACGCACGCTGACTGACTTCATGCATCTTAGAGGATTACAGATGCGTTCTTTAGGTCGTGTGGTGGGTGAAGAATCTCTTGTTCTCTCCTCTATATTTGTGTGTTTGTGTGGAATTAATTTAATTTCATGAATCAGGTTGAACTTGCAGAGAAGCTTCCACATATACAGTCTCTTTGCATTCATGAAATGGTTACCCGAGCTTATAAACATGTACTTCGAGCTGTTATCGCTTCTGTTGAGAGCATGGATAACATGCCCACTGCAATAGCCTCAACCTTAAATTTCTTGCTTGGGTCTTGCAATGGTGATACTTATGACGCAGACGATCAAATTCTCAAATTACAATGGCTACGCACATTTTTGGAGAAAGTATATGGTTGGAGATTGAAAGATGAATTCCAACACCTGAGAAAGTTATCAATTCTCAGGGGCCTTTGTCAAAAGGTACTTTCTGAGATAATTTCTTTTTAATCCTTTGTAACTTGAAAGTATTTATTAAGTTGCCCCCATTTTAGGTTGGATTAGAGTTGGTTACTAAGGACTATGATCTGGATAGCTTCACTCCATTCAAAAAATTTGATATCATCAGCATAGTGCCAGTTTGCAAGGTAGGAGCAAACAAGCCTGAAAACTTTGACTTGAATTTATTGCTTTCTACAATGGGATCTCTGAAACACTTTGTTTTTTGTCATAATTACAGCATGTAGTGTGCTCTTCTGCTGATGGGAGAAATCTACTGGAGTCGTCCAAGATTGCACTAGATAAAGGAAAGCTAGAAGATGCAGTTAACTACGGAACAAAGGTAACATAATCTTAAGTTATGTGTTCTTTATATGTAATGGTTTCATGTCTGAGTAGATTGAAATAACTTTTGGTTTAAAACTGTAGGCTTTGGCAAAGATGATAGCCGTTTGTGGTCCTTATCATCGTACAACTGCAAGTGCTTATAGTCTTGTAGCTGTTGTTCTGTATCACACTGGAGATTTTAATCAGGTAACTAAGCTTTTCCACTTCACTTTGATCCAAATAATCAAGTATACTGCACCACCTAGACATCTTTCATTCTCTTCAAGCAAACAGTGAAAAACATAATCTATATATCTGCAACTGCTGAAGGAGAGGTTACCAAAAAAGGATCAAAATCTTTGCAGAATGATTGTGATCAGCCAGAGTAAATCATGAAAATGATATCCTTCTTGACGAAATATCATTTTGTTACGCTGTTTAGCAAATCAAATTTAAAAAAAATAATATATAATAAGCATTTGTTAAGTTTAGAAAATGACAAATATCTAACAATAGATGTTCATAGTCCTTATCTTTTGTTCAAGAACTGGTGCACTTTTAAACATTTTGTGATGCTTATTCCTCAGAACAGGTGTTATGTATTGTGAAAGCAGGAATGTGAAACTAGCAATACTGATAATCTTTGAGATATTCTTGACAGGCGACTATATACCAGCAAAAGGCCTTGGATATTAATGAGAGGGAGCTGGGTCTTGACCATCCTGATACGATGAAAAGCTATGGGGATCTATCAGTGTTTTACTATCGTCTCCAACATATTGAATTGGCTCTGAAGTGAGTTGAAAAAGATTCTTTATTTTGGATAATGATTCTTATTATTTGGTTGCAATTTTTTTCCTTTCAAATGATCTCAAAAAAATTATTCTTTAAGACATATTCAGTTTCTACACGAAGGGGCCGTTAAGAATTTCACAGTTAATCACGAGATTCATTTTAATAGTTTATGTAGAGTCAAGCTGTCAACGTAAATTATTTGAAATTAAGACGCCAATTAAAATTCTGCTGTGAATCTTGTGTATAACTTGGGATTCATGTACCCCCTTCAATTTTAAACACTTGATTTTCACATTCAATGTTGTTATTCATGTGATGCGGCTTTATACAACCATACTTCCATATAAGATTGATTATATTATTACGCTGAATTGATTTTCCCTTCTTACCCTTTTCAAAGTCTCTATTTCCTTCTCTATAGTTATTGTTTTTTTATCACAAATTCTATTGTTAATAGATCTTTAATCTTAAATTCCTTAATCATTTTCGTTCATGTCCTTGGCCAGATATGTCAACCGTGCATTGTATCTTCTCCATTTCGCATGTGGGCTTTCTCACCCAAACACAGCAGCTACATACATAAATGTGGCTATGATGGAAGAGGGCATGGGAAATCCTCATGTTGCTCTCAGATATCTGCATGAAGCCCTTAACTGCAATAAAAGATTATTAGGAGCAGATCACATACAGGTATGCTTAATTCCTCTGTATATCTTAGACTTGAATGCGTTTCCTACGTGACAAACGTACTGCATTAACAAGTCATGCTATAAGATCTGTTCAATTACATGTTCGAGATATTAAGCCACTTACTGAAGAATCATAGATCCCACAGTTAATATTGTACTTACTTTATCTGACAGACTGCTGCTAGCTATCATGCCATAGCCATAGCTCTTTCATTGATGGAAGCATATTCACTCAGTGTGCAACACGAACAAACAACATTGCAAATTCTTCTCGCTAAATTGGGACTAGAGGATCTCCGTACTCAGGTTCATTAATTGCTAATGCCGTATACATTAATAGCAATAGGTACTCCATTTTGTAGATTTTGGAAGTATGGAAACTGATATACCAATTACCTTCAGGATGCTGCTGCATGGCTTGAATATTTTGAAACAAGAGCATTGGAACAGCAAGAAGCAGCTCGTAATGGAACTCCAAAACCAGATGCATCCATTTCCAGCAAAGGTCACCTGAGGTATTTATATGTGATTTGAATATTACTTGGTTTCGGACCTTCTACCATGCCATGGCAAACCAAAACTTGTAACTTTTTTGTGCAGTGTGTCAGATCTCCTTGATTACATAAGCCCTGATCAGGAATCAAAGGTTGCAAGGAAACGGCGTTCGAAGGTATAACTTGTGTCTTTTGTTGGACACAGAAACATCATTTACACTGTGCTGCAAACTCACCCCATTTTGTCATATAAAGATGCAATTTTTTCGTTGTTCTTTCCTTTTCTTGGTACAGAAATTTCCAATTACTTCATTAAAATCTAACCTCCTTTTGTCATATGATCTTTCAGGTATTTCCAGTTGATGATAAATCCCATAAAGACAAGCAAGAGGAAAATAGTGTAAACACCCTCAACCATGAAAGTAAAGAGAAGCAAGAGGGAAAGAGGGAAAATACCATCAGCCATGAAAGCATTGAAACCACAGCTGTAGTGGAGGAACCCGACAGCGAAGAGGATAAGGTAGAAGCCAAACCCTTCAAAGAACCATCAAAGGACACTGGCACAGGATACGATCGTCCATTTTCAGAAGAAATTATCCAAGAGTTGAACTCAGAAGAAGGGTGGCAGGAAGCTAACCCAAAAGGAAGGTCAGGAAACGGACATAATAGGAAGTCCAACAAGAGGCGTCCAGATCTTGCCAAGCTAAAGATAAGTAATGTATACGCAAACTATAACAGCAGGAGTAATAGAAAGGAGGCTGCTTCACAGGGGCACAAGGCACCTGCTGAAGTTTCTCTACCGAAACAAGCTGGCACTGATAGCTTAAGTCACGTCGATGATTCAATTAAAGGGCCTGCTAAGACTCCAATGTCCAAGAAATCTACTACATCAGTATCTAAAGTATCTCCACTTCCCGCTACTCTTACAGCATTAGCTTCAAAATCAGTGTCGTACAAGGAAGTAGCAGTGGCTGCACCAGGTACGGTTATTAAACCGTTATTGGAGAGAGTCGAGGAATGTACTGAGGAAAAGACTGAGAACCAGATATGCGTTAGTCCAAAAGAGACAGAACAGCAGGATGGAAAGGAAGAAGTGTCTGTAGAAGACTCACTATCTGATCATGAAAGGAAAAAGGGAGACAATGAAGGAGATAATCATGAAACTGGATCTGAGTTATCGAATTCCAACTCAGAAACTGAAGATATTTCGTGTTCTAGTAAGCACGAGAAACCTGTAGAAGCAAATGGAAGCAAACTTTCCGCTGCTGCTCCGCCATTCAAACCAAGTCCCTATGTATATGATGTTGTAGCCAGCCAAGGCTCCCCCATTGAACCAGCGGCGTTCCCTTCAGTTACTACACGGGTTCCTTGTGGTCCTAGATCAGCTATGTATTATAGAGCTACCCGTATCAGACCTGGTTTTTTTAATTACCGAATTCCTGTTTCTGAAAGGGATGGTTTTGCTTCTCAAAAGTTGTCCATGAACCCACATGCACCTGAATTTGTTCCTAGTAGAGCTTGGCAAATGAATGCACCCGTCGAAGATTCAAAACCCAGTACTGATTCTGATTCTTCTATTAACTCCAACGGTGTGGTTCCCTTAAGTTCTGGAGGTGAGAAAGCTGGTGAAAATGTTAGAACTGATACTAAAAGGGAAAGATCCAAGAGAAACAGTTCCGAGGCAGAGAAGGCAGAGTTAGCAAGGCAGATATTGCTCAGCTTCATAGTAAAATCAGTACAAAAAACTTCAGATTCACCGAGTGTCGCTCCAGTTATTGACAAGAAGCATAAATTTTCAAGTAGTTCTGCTGAAGCAATTGCAAATGACAGTGCAATTATAAAGATATATTACGGGAAT
This sequence comes from Penstemon barbatus, assembly GCA_003313485.2. Lineage (NCBI taxonomy): Eukaryota > Viridiplantae > Streptophyta > Magnoliopsida > Lamiales > Plantaginaceae > Penstemon > Penstemon barbatus. Next base: position 11,469,920 of record CM064883.1, on the reverse strand, counting down.
GATGGAAAAACAGAATCGGTGTCTGAGAACAACGTGCAAAAGCAAAGAGGAGTTGATGTAAGTAAGAGTAATACCAAAGATGGGGAAGGGTTTGTTCTTGTTACAAAGCGGAGAAGAAACAGGCAGCAGTTTGCAAACAGTGTGAATGGATTTAATAATCAGCAGCAATCTATCTGTGCTTCCGTGAGTTAAAGAGAGGATAGTCGTTAATCATGGAGATTACATGCTAATTTGTTGAAATGTCCAAGATACGCCTAGCAGGGGCTCGATGAGAATTAGTTTCCATACAATGTAGATAGATCAAACGGCCCCCTAGAGTGTATGATTATTCAAAGTTGAGGTGATATATAGAGGTTGGTAAAGATGTTCGTTGAATTCAATTACTTTGTTCTTAATATTTTTCATTGAATTTTCCTTCATTTTCAAGCTACAAGTTCTGCCCTCATTTGATGGAACTATCTTTTTACTTTAGTACAAAATAAGTATATGACAATTGAATTGATGATATCGTATCGTATTTTTCAAGTTGATTGATCACACTCTCCTCTCTTGAATTATTAATCTTTGCTTTGGGTTTTGCAGCCAATATGACAAGTTCTCAAGCCAAAGGATATTGCAAAAATCATCCTTCTGGTTTATAAAAATAGCAAATCTAACCCTGTGAAATTGCAAATGTTTTTGCTCCTGAAATGACAATTGTGCCCTTCTATTCAAATCCCCTATTTCCTTCCAAACTTGTAGTTGTAGGATTCAATCATTCAATACAAATCCAATTAATTAATAACCCATGCCAGTTGAAAGAATTAAAATAACGGCAAACTTTTGGAAATATATTTATTAGGATTATTTAAGATAAGGACCAACACAAAAAGAAAAATGTATTACTATTATTATCTATCCCATGTGAAACAGTTGCACGCAGTTCAACATACGCTGGCCAATGAAATGCCATTTCCAGACAATAACCCTTCTCGATATCCTTTTATAATTCAAAATTAAGCATTATCTATCTGGTGCTCTCAGGTGCATCATCTGCAATGCACCTTAAATCTTCATTTTTTTAATTTTTATTAGGAGTTAATGACAATTTACCTTTTATTTTTTTAATTGAAAATTTTCACTTAATCTATCTTCTTGTAATCTTGTACAAGTTTTGCACTAATATTTTTAAACTTAAAAAAAAATATACCCATTTTTGTTATGATTTTATGACTAAAGTTTTATTACATTCATCTTCATTTGATATGATTAATGACTAAAGTCACTACTGAATTTTCGTGACAAGATATTAAATGATAAGTTATTGTCTATTGACATTAATGATGTCCCAAAAGTTAATAATCAAAATATTGTCACTAAATCATTGTAATTATATTTATTGTCACTAAATTGTGAGGTATTACTAATTATTTATAGAGACAACTTGATTACCATACTCTTGTAACCAAACGCTATAAATGACAACTTTAAAAAAGAATATCACTATTGTAGTTGTCATAATGACAATAATAAAATTATTGTCATTAAACATATACAAATAGTGATTTTTATAAGCAAAAAATCACTAATTAACAAATGGAATATCCCATATGTTATTTTGTTAGCAAAAAAACCTTCTTAATTATCAAGCTATATTTAGATAATATTTCAAATATCATTTCTTAGATTTGGGTTGGTGTGTATTTTGTAGAATGATGTTTTAACTTTCTAAGGGTTGTTGAGACTCGAAATTCGTGGTGCAAATATGTATATTCATAATCCAACTTTCTCCCAATAATACAAGTTGATAATTAGAATAAAATGAAAAACTTTTGCTCTTAATGTTGTCTACATGAAAGAACAGTTGGAATATATAACTTAATTAATTACACTGACCCACCTAATTAATGAAGTAGTAAATAGTAATGCTCCCTTTATGGCAATATTCCTTACTTGTAAACTAATCATACTCACTGGTTTAACAAAATTATCAAAAATCATAATTGATTTGACATATTATCTAGAAACAATGATTTAACGAGCAGTTAATTAAAAATGTAATATCAAAGTTTTCACTTTTCAGTGTTATATTTACATGAGACTATTGCATTTACTAACACACACACACACACACACACACATATATATATATATATATATATATATATAAATTAATTAATTTCAGTTTATAATATATAGTCATTATAATACTTGTTAATTTACGATATGTATTATATATATCAAGTAATGTGAAATCGAAATATGAGATAATTTAATCTCTGTATTCAGCAAAAGAGATTTTTATCCAAAAAAAAAAAAAGGAATTCGGCGAAAGAGTTAGGAAAGAAAATTGAGAATTGGACAAGAAAACTTTTTATGTGACATATAATTAACCTGTGATTATTATAGAAGACCCACCAGTAAATAATTGTTGTGTTGTGTGGGATTTAAACAAACAATAGTAATCAATTGCACAAGTAAACCATATAGTACTATATAGTAAAATCAAATTTAAGAGAAACAAATGAATAAGATTAACCATTCATTCGTAGATATTAATGTTTGGTGCAACATCGTATCAGCTTAATTGACATAGAACTTAGCCTGAACAAATTCTAATTAAATAATTTGATGGCGTTAACTCACAATCATCAAATTAAGTAGTGTTGGCAAAATGATATATACTTGATTCATGAGCGACTTAGCCCAATCTCACTTGACAACTCGATCTTTTACTTTTTTCCTTCTTAATTATTTCTTGGTTAAAGATGGATTGAGTTTAAGGTGGTGTTTTCAATAAATTATTAGTTTAGCTTTTTAGAGAAGCTAGAAGCTCCATACAACCTGCTTCTGCTTTTTGTACTTTTTTTAAGTGAATTTTGAGCTTAAGTGATTTTATAAGTAGTTGAAAACACTCACTTTCAGCTTATTTTTTTGAAAAAGCAGAAAATCACTTTTTAAAAGTAGTTGAAAACACCACAAGTTACAGTTAATACAAATTAAATTTGAAATTAATTAATTAAATGAAATACAAATGAAATAATTGAAACACACTTACACTACTAGAAAAAACAAAAATTATAACCGAAATTGCACTTGAAAATGGGTAAAATTCGGTTGGAAAATTGAATTTCCAACCGATTTTGCAAATGAAGATATCGGTTGGAAAAACCTCCTTGGGAATTGAGTTTGCAACCGAAATTTTTTGCAACTGAATTTCCAACCGACTTTATTTCCAACCGAAAATTTTCGGTTGGAATATTTTTCCAAGCGATTATTTTCAACTAACTTTTTCGTTTGCAAACCACTCAAAGTCGATTGGAATTTCTTCCTTTTTTTTTTTGGGCAATTTATAAATATAATCCAATAAATACATTTCAATTAGAATATATTTTATATAAAATGTAGATTATATATTAAACTTAAATTATTTCTTTACATGTGCATATAAGGAAATTTTTTGACCTGATTTGGTCATATTCATTCAACCACACAACAAGTATAGTATACTTACTTTGTGATTAATCACTCTTTCAAGAATTAAATCAAATCAAAAAATAATTATATATGTCACTAAAGTGATTCTTGTATCTTAATTGAACACAATACATCAAACTGCAACGCATTACGTTACTTAATTTTTCACTCATCTCATCTTTGACACGTTTTGTTTTTCACTCGAACAATAACAAGGTTTTATTATCAATCCATTTCGACCCAATCCTATTCTTGAGTTTTAGGTGGGAAACTACAACTATTTTCTATTTCTTCACATGTAATGAATATAAAAAAACAAGTTTGAGGCCTTTGTCACGTAAATTTTTTGATATAATTTTATAAGGTCTAAGTTAGCTGGTTTGTCATCGATAAGGCATTAGCCGAGTAATTAAGGATAAAGCTCTACGGTCAAGAGATTTTGGATTTAACATTTATTAATATGAGTATTTTTTCTAATTTAATACTACCATTTATAATTAATTTACTTTGATATCAATATAATAGATTCAATTCGATTAAATGTTTCACGTAACGATGTATTCCTTATTCACAAAAACAAAAATTAGCTGGTTAGTCCAATTGTTAAATTTAATTCAAGTTCTACATTAAAAACAATTTTGTGGTAACATCCACTTTGTAGGTCTTAGACATGTGGAGTAGAAAGTGCGCAATTGCAATTGATTGAAGGCGATGATCCGGACATTTTATGATTACGAATGAGTTAGAGATAACAACAAATTCGTTTGATATCGTTTGTGAGAAGAAATCATATTTAATTTATAACGCAGTGTTTTTTTTTAGGTGAGTATAATTGCTTCTTAGGACTAATAGATAAGGATAATTTGCTATTTTTTTTAGAGAACCGTAAGAAGCTTTCATTCAATTAAAAAGATTTAAAGTTACAAATTTACAATGTTCAGGATGAAATTAGGTAAAATATTAGATACATAAGAATCTTTAAAAGAAAGTCGAGCCACTTCATGAGCCGTTTGGTTTCCATCTATATCAATATGCATTGCTTGAAATCGTCCAATACCAGTGATAAGGGATTGTAGGTCCGAAATAATGTTTCCACAGTGCACAAGTGAATTTGTGTCTACATTAATAGCTGCTTGCTATTAAATTATAAAATATTACTTAAGAACACCTTTCTCTTGACTTGGTTTTATGTGTTCACTTTTCACAAAACAAATTAATTATGTCTGGTTGCATATTGATCTAATATTTCTTTTCTTTATGTTGATCTCCTTATTATTCTTCATATGGATATATAATAGACATTTTAAATATGATCTGCAAATTTCTCTTTAAACAAAATGATCGGCAAATAACCCAATATTTTCCTAAAGATTTTTTTTTTTTTTTTTCCTGATGTCCAACATATATTGGCTTAGGAAAAGAGATTTCATTTCTTCAAATGCGATTATACTAGAAAAATAAGTTTTAACTTTTCAATTAGAAGAAACATCGTTTTCGTCGTTGTTCAGTTGTAAATACGTAAGTGACTAGCTACATAATATTTTTCATTGTAGTGATTACATCACTATATATTGATCAATATTTCTTACAACTTGACAATGGAATACCTACGAAAATTTTTTTATTTAGATATTTAGTTAATAATATGTTGCTATTATTGATGGAACATCATTTTCGTTGTTGTTTAGTTACAAATATGTAAGTGACGGATTATATTACAAGGGAATGATTCGTCGCTATGGATCAATTTTTTTCCTATAACTTAACAACCGAATAACTACGAAAAATATATTTTTTTTTTGATATTTTGTTGGTAATTTGTCACTAGGATTGATGGAACATCGTTTCTGTTGTAATTTTGTTATAAGTTCGTTACTAAGGGTCTATTTGGATGGGTTTTGGTTTAAAAAAATTGGTTTGGGCGATTTCGATGAAACATTTGAGACTTCATTTGGATGGGTTTTGATTCTTGGGTTTGTGGTTTGAATAAGTTGAAACCCCACTTGAATTGGGTTTGGATGTTGGGTTAGGGGAAAAAGTAGATGATAGATGTCAAATCAATGTCTTTTTTAGTGAAATTTGGGGGAAAAAGTAGGTGGTATGTGTCAAATCAATGTTTTATAGGTTTGAAGAGTTTGAATGTGAGTTTCTGAATAGGTTTTTTAGGCTTAATCTCACTTTGCACCCTAAAAATAGGAGCATTTTTCACTTTACACCCCATAAAAATATTTATCCCACTTTGCACCCCACAAATCACTATTTCATTTCAGATTGCACCCTCAACCATTTTTAACCCATTTTAGTTGCCGGAGTTAGGGTAAAATGGTCCATTCACGTTATTAACCACCCAAATTTTTCCCCAAAAATAATATATGAGCAAAATTGACATATCTTCATAATAACATAAAAAAATAAAAAATAGAAAACAAGTCTTACGGGGGTTTACTCAATTTCTCATCTTTCTTCTTCAAGTCGAGTCCAGTGCCGCCTTTTTCTTTTTCACTTTACATATAATTATTGAAACTAATCTAGAGTAATTCTGAGAATGTACATATAGTTATCCCTAATTACTAATTCTACAAACAAGTATAATAGAGTTGTTAACAAAATGAAAATCAAAACGTAAATAAGATGAAAAATTGAGAATATGGTAAACACAATTCATTCTATTTTCTTAACACCCAACCCATTTTTCTTCAAACATAAAAAAAAAAAAAAAATGACGGCACTGGACTGAATTTGAAGAAGAAAGAGGAGAAATTGAGAATATGGTACCCGTAAAACTTGTTTTCTATTTTTCATCATTTTTCTTAAGTTACTATGGTGATATGTCAATTTTGCTCATATATAGTTTTTGGAGGGAAATTGGGGTGGTTAATAATGTGAATGGACGAATTTACCCTTACTCAGGCGACTTAAATGGGCTGAAAATGGTTGAGGGTGCAATCTGAAATGAAATAGTGGTTTGTAGGGTGCAAATTGAGATAAAAATTTTTGTAGGGTGCAAAGTGGAAAATGCTCTTATTTGTAGGGTGCAAAGTGGGATTAAGCCGGTTTTTTATGGTTCCATGGGTTTGGCGAAAACTCATTTGAAAGGGTTTTGGCTCGGTCTCGCAAGACCCGCGAGACCGGGCCAAAACCCATCCACACACACCCTAAAAGTAACAATTTTTATTGTCGATGAAATCATGGCGTTGCTGAATATCCCTTTATTTTTGTAGTGAATGCAGTATGCACTGTGAATTAATTAACTTCAACTTATCACTAATTAAAATATTAAAATGAATTAAAATAAATAAATCACTTACAAATAAATTATATTTAAATAAAAAGTTTGCTTCCCTGAAAAAAAAAAGGGTGCATAAGTAGTCCTAACCTCATAATCATGTGCTCTATTCAGAAAGAAAGTTTAAATTATACGGATTAAGCATCTTTATATATAGTCTTATTTATTCATCGTAATTTAATTTTGATTTATTAGTCTAATCCTTAATATTCTTTATAAAGTTATTCAAGGTGTCTCAATTTTTTTTAATCTTTTAATGTACATATCAAGTAGATTGTTTACATTTATAGTGTTTTAATATATATATATATATATATATATATATATATATATATATATATTATGTCACATAATATTATCACATTATTGTTGAAATAATCTAATTAAACTATTTTTAAATTTGTTAAAATTTGATAGACTGATCGACTTTATGAAGGGAGTAAAAGAATTATGACAGTGATAATTTTTTTTTTTATAATTTCCTAAGATTCTTTTCTTAAATTAGAAGGAAATTTTACTGGGAAAATTGAAGAAAAATTGGAAACTTCACTTTCCTGTTTTGGAAAAATAAAAACTACATTCCATTCACTTTCCCAACAAGGCAACAAAACAAGCTAATTAGGTAATACCTCAAAAAGAAAAAAGAAAAAAAAGCTAATTAGGTAAAAAGATGGACATCCAACGGACAAGATTAGGAGACCCACACACAGATTACAATGAACATCACCGCAGACTAGTTTGCTCTCGCTTTTATCCTAAGAATTATACCAGGTTTCAAACTCGTTTCAAGCCTATAAATATGCTCTCTTCCAACATGAACAAACCTCCTCAAATCGCTACTCTTTAGATTCTCACGTTTCTCTTACTTCGCTTCTTTTTTTTTCGTATTTTTTTTTATTTTCAGTTAATAATTAATTAGGTTTCCGGTGAGAATGACGTTGTTGCCGGAGCTGGGGACGGAGATCGTTATTCCGGTGTGCGCCGTCATCGGCATTGTCTTCTCGCTCGTGCAGTGGTACATCGTGTCGCGCGTGAAAGTCACGCCGGATAGTAGCTCGTCAGCCACCAAAAATGGTAAGAATGGGTATAGTGACTACTTGATTGAGGAGGAGGAAGGCATCAACGACCAAGATGTAGTCGCTAAGTGCGCCGAGATCCAGAACGCCATCTCCGAGGGTAAGTAATTTGTTCCAGATCCGATTTTTTTCGTTTAATCTAGTTGTGTTATGTATTTACTTATTTATGTGTGTATTTGAGTTCCTGCTTGTTCAATTGAACCCAAGTTTGCTAATGTGAGTTAATCATTAACAAAAAAAAAAAAATGTACAATATTTTTCAATTTAATAAGCGGAGCTCTTGTTTAATTGAATTCAGGTAAAGCAGGGTAAAAAGATTAATCTTTTAAAGTTTAAGTTTATTTAATGATTATAATTTTGCTGAATAGATTACTCATTGAAAGTGGACTTGATATTTGTTGTAAATTTTTTTTATTGAAATCATAATTAGTGTCCATTTTTGAATCCATATTTAAGAAACGGAGCTAACCTCTCTGTCTTTTTTTCTTAATTTGTTTATGAAATTTTAGGAAATTAATTTACTTCTCTAATTTTCTCATTAACGTTTTTGGAATTTTTTTAAGAATTTTTATTCATTAGATCTTGTATTGTCAGATTTCCTTGGCGGCTAATTGGGGGGGAGGGGTTGGTGATGGGGTGGGGTGCTAGGGTTTTATTATACAACTAACCTTGAGAAGGTTGGTGCTGTGTCCTTGGATGTCATAAGGAATAGTGACAGATCTGATTCTATTAATTTATGTTCTAGCTGTCTTTATTATATTAATATTACCGAGATCTTGGGAAGATTGTTTTATTGGATATGCTTATCTTGTACGAATAACTGAGGAGTTGATTTTTCACTCTCTTTTGTCAATTGAATAAAGTTTGTCCCACTTTAATAAATGAATGAATTATATTTTATCTCATTGCATGTGTGGACCACAGGACTAGATGTTAAATTGTCCTTGAATGAGCTTGTAATGCAGATTTTCGATATTTCTCTACAAGATAATCAATTTATGTGAGTGTAGTTATTGCTTGCAGTTGGAATTAATTATATTTAAAATACTACTGTATTATCTAGGTAGAAAGCTAAATATTGTATTTAAATAATTATTACATGAAGAACTATAAGAATAATATCATCTTTGTTCAAAATGATGTCCTTTTGATGCTGTCGTTTTTTCTATACAACTACTTTTAGAATGCTATGCAAAATACTTGATTCCAGTTTTAGAATGTTATTCTGATGTTGAGGATTATGTACTGGGTTGGTTCAAAGCTTCATTTAACATAATTTGTTTGTTTTAGATAATAAAAAACTAATTTTTGCTTAACAGGTGCTACATCTTTCCTGTTCACTGAATACCAGTATGTTGGTGTTTTCATGGTCGCTTTTGCAATCCTCATCTTCCTATTCTTGGGTTCAGTCGAGGGTTTTAGCACAAAGAGCCAACCTTGCACCTATGAGAAGGAGAAGTTGTGCAAGCCTGCTCTTGCAACTGCAATTTTCAGTACTGCATCTTTCGTGCTTGGTGCAGTCACCTCTGTCATTTCCGGTTTCCTTGGAATGAAAATTGCAACCTATGCGAATGCTAGAACAACATTGGAAGCAAGAAAAGGTGTCGGAAAAGCTTTTATTGTTGCGTTTAGATCTGGTGCAGTCATGGGTTTTCTCCTCGCTGCAAATGGGCTATTGGTTCTGTATATTACAATCAATCTGTTCAAGATCTACTACGGTGATGATTGGGAAGGTCTTTTTGAAGCAATTACTGGATATGGTCTTGGTGGTTCCTCCATGGCTTTGTTTGGGAGAGTTGGAGGTGGTATTTACACTAAGGCTGCTGATGTAGGTGCTGACCTAGTCGGAAAAGTTGAAAGGAACATTCCAGAAGATGACCCCAGAAATCCTGCTGTAAGCTAATGTTCATCTCTGAAGTAGTTAAATTTGTTGAAGGATTTTATAATGACTGATCCATTGATTTTGTTTTTGTAGGTTATTGCTGATAATGTTGGTGATAATGTTGGAGATATTGCTGGAATGGGATCCGATCTTTTTGGATCGTATGCTGAGGCATCGTGCGCTGCTCTTGTTGTGGCCTCAATATCGTCTTTTGGGTTGACCCATGACTTCACTGCAATGTGTTATCCATTGCTTATTAGTTCCATGGGAATCTTGGTTTGCTTGATCACCACTCTTTTCGCTACTGACTTCTTTGAAATCAAGGCTGTCAAAGAAATTGAACCAGCTTTAAAGAATCAGCTTATTATCTCTACTGTTCTTATGACTGTGGGAATTGCTATTGTTACATGGACTTGCGTGCCATCTTCCTTTACAATCTTCAATTTTGGTGTGCAGAAAGTTGTCAAGAACTGGTAAGGATTTCATAGATGGGAAATGAATATAAGTGGTCGACTATAATATGCTTCTACCTTGAATTAACTGAATGTTTTTAGGTTATATAAAGATTCTTCTACTAACGCATTATTGGATTACAGGCAACTGTTCCTCTGTGTTTGTGTGGGGCTCTGGGCTGGGCTCATCATCGGGTTTGTGACTGAATATTACACCAGCAATGCTTACAGGTCCTCGTAGTACTTCCATCTCTTTCTTAAAATTAAACATTAATCTTGTTATCCCATCTATCAATTTGGTTTAGTTAGATTGTATTGACCTTTTCTTCTTGGTTTGCTGAATTTCCATTTGCAGCCCTGTGCAAGATGTTGCTGATTCCTGCAGAACTGGTGCTGCGACCAATGTCATATTCGGCCTTGCCTTGGGATACAAATCTGTTATTATTCCCATCTTTGCCATTGCAGTTAGTATTTTCGTCAGTTTCTCCTTCGCTGCTATGTACGGTGTTGCCGTTGCTGCTCTAGGAATGCTGAGCACAATTGCCACTGGCTTGGCCATTGATGCTTATGGTCCTATCAGTGATAATGCCGGCGGTATTGCTGAGATGGCTGCCATGAGCCACAGGATTCGAGAAAGAACTGATGCCCTCGATGCTGCTGGGAATACCACTGCAGCTATTGGAAAGGTATAAAATTAAAATAACTACCATGTTGACTTAATATTACATGTTTGGATATTTTCAAATATTTTTCTAACTCCTATCATTTCTAATCAGGGATTTGCTATTGGGTCTGCTGCACTTGTTTCCTTGGCACTTTTTGGTGCTTTTGTGAGCCGTGCAGCGATTTCTACTGTAGATGTTTTGACCCCAAAAGTCTTTATTGGTCTAATTGTTGGTGCTATGCTTCCATACTGGTTTTCCGCCATGACCATGAAGAGTGTCGGAAGTGCAGCATTGAAGATGGTTGAGGAGGTTCGTAGGCAGTTCAACACTATTCCTGGTCTCATGGAGGGTCTTGCCAAACCCGATTATGCCACGTGTGTGAAGATTTCCACTGATGCATCTATTAAGGAAATGATCCCCCCTGGTGCCCTTGTCATGCTTACCCCTCTTATTGTTGGGATATTCTTCGGAGTCGAGACACTCTCTGGTGTTCTTGCTGGCTCTCTTGTGTCTGGTGTCCAGGTACAATTAAATGTGATGAAAGTAGGATTTGGTTTCTTTGTTTTACTATTATAACTTATATGTATTCTTACAACACAGATTGCGATATCTGCATCTAATACTGGTGGTGCATGGGACAATGCTAAGAAATACATCGAGGTAATAGCTTCCATTTCACGACTAAAAAGAAAAAATATTTGTATTTTCCAGATTAGAATGGTAAAGTGCTACTTTTTTGACATTTTCGCTTCCTTGTAGGCTGGTGCTTCAGAACACGCGAGAACCCTTGGCCCCAAGGGATCAGAACCACACAAGGCGGCAGTCATTGGTGACACAATTGGGGACCCTTTAAAAGACACTTCAGGTCCTTCACTCAACATTCTCATTAAGCTAATGGCAGTCGAGTCACTTGTATTCGCTCCCTTCTTTGCTACTCACGGTGGGCTGCTATTTAAGATATGGGGATAAGTGCAAAAGAGAGTCGACTTTCCTCCCATTCAAATGTTTTAATACTTTTAGCTCATAGCGTGGTCTTAATTTTTGATGATGGTGATAATTGTGATGATGCTAATACGTGTCCTTGCCATTTTTTTCTCGTATCAAATGTATCATTAGGTTTTGTTTCTTCCCTTTGCAAGGGAATTAATTTTAGTTATTTTGCTTAGAAATTTTGAAGAACATGGATCCTAATTTTAGTTATTGCTTAGATTGTAGTTTTTTTAAGCATCATCTAAGTTGTTTTGTTATTGTTATTAATTTCATCATTTCACACAAAATTGCAAACCAAATGAAATATTCAATTGGTTAGACTCAAAATTAACATCATCTTATTTCAGATGGTACTTCCTCAATTTTGATCATAAATTAGTAATTTTTAAGTGGACAAGCATCCACTTGTAAAAGTTTCATTTTATCAGACCCAATGAGTGGCTTCAATTCATCTTCAGTCAACTCCCAAACGTTTGCGCAGCTTAAAAACACACAACCGAGGAAACTGCCGTACTAGCCTCACCCCTTTGCATCGAGTAATCTCTAGAATTTCAACGAACAAAGAGCTTTCATACCCATATCATTGAAGGACACAACACTGTCGACACCAAGTTCCCGTATTGGGCCCTTTTGTACTAAACTAAGGATCCCGTGTGAACTTTTTCCAAGTTCTTGCACTTCCCTATTAAACGAGGAAGACCTCCACCAGGGCCAATGGTGCAGTTCACCAAATTAAGTTCTACCAGAGTATCACATGGAGGGAGGATCCATTGCTTTTGCCACTTAACAAACCTCCTATAGTCGTATTCTGAAGGCTCTGCCTCAAAATGTAACCCTTTTAATTTCCGCCAAGCACCACCAAGTTTATCAAGAAGATCACCTTCTCCAATTTCCCGACAACCCTTGATGCAAAGATCTTCAAGCTTGCCAATATGTTCCATCCACTCATTAGTGATTATAACACGATGGCAATTAATAAGGTGCAGCAACCTAAGATTAGTACACCCCATTACCACATACATTATACCGGAACCAGTGATTCTTTCAGCCGAGATCAACTCTAAGACACAAAGGTGGGAACAGGATGCTAAGTTGCTTAGACCAGTATCAGTTATAAAATGGCAATAACTTAAGGTGAGATGTTTCAAACGAGGGCAGCTGGTCGAAAGAATTTGAATCTCTTAGTCGTTTAAATGTAGTTCGGGCAACATTTCGAAGCAAAAGATTTAGACTTTCTCCGAATTCTTAAATCTGTTGCAGAGAGAAATCAATGCTCCATAGACCCAAGCCTAGGACAAATAGAATAGATTTTCGTTGCTAATTAGCCAGTTCATGGAGGCGCTTACAAGTTAAAAACACAGAATTTCTATCAACTGTGCTCTTAATCCTCCCCAATATGTTCCAAATTACTTCCTTAGGAAAATCATTCATCGTATCAATTATCCAGTTGAAATCAAAAGGAAAAAGTCACCTGCATACTGCAAAAGCTAATTAACCAGTCAAATTCACACATGCTTCTTCTTTGTTCTAGGAGACAAAAAAACAAAAAGATTTTGTGCATATAAAATTACAGATATAGATAACCCTTATAATCCTATGAAAAATCAAATCAGTACGAATAAAGAACCACGTGAGAAGAAAATAAATTCATCTAAAAAGTGATTAGAAAAAAAAAAACAATATGGGGATTTTGGCGGCAACCGTTCAGTGATTGAGTTGGTGGTACAATTTGGTAATTAATAAAAAAGGTATTCAAGTAGTATTAGCTAAGATAAGATTGTGCCTTGTGATGAAACTTATGATTAATAATTTTTCTAAAATTGTTATTCAATTATAATACAGGTACTATGTATTCATCAAAATTTCGTTACTAGTATGTTAAATATCAGCGAAATTACTTTTGATAGCACCTAAATAAATTATTAAATTAAGAAAAACAAGTGCCCATAAGTTGATCAAGAAAGAATTTTCGAATCACATTTTATTTTTGTTTCATTGATTAAAAAACTGAAATTTTTTTATGTTTCCAATAAAAAACGGTGAAGATTTACAATGTGAATGATTTAGCTTACCAATTTAGATGTGGTCAAACATGCAAGAGTCAAAAGTTGACTAATAATTTATGGTAATTTAAATCACTAAAATTCCCTTTCTATTGTTGTAAACTAGTAATCACATTACAACAATGATTTTTGTAATCTTCTTTTAAAAAAAATATTTTCTTTCTTGATAATGGAATTTGCTCCATATCATTAGTTGTTGAAAATTCTATATATATATACAATTCCTTAGCACCAAATACAAGTAAGCAATAAATCACTCACAAATCATTTTTCTGCAGTGTAAGAAGGGATTAAGGATCTAACAAAATGAAGTTTGTCACTCTTTCTTTGTTTATCCTTTTTCTCCTCTTTGTCTTTGAAGGTAATTGATCATTCTAATTTTTAACAGCGAGAGAATATTTTTTGTCAAATAGGCAATATATGTGCATGGAGTATTTTTGCATCTAGCTTATTTTATTTAAGTGCATAATTATATAAGATGAGTTTAAATTAATTATGTTTTTAAAATAATTAATTAATTAATAGTAATATATAAGTGCCATTGCATTTGCAGGCAGTGAGGTTAGTTTGGGAGGTGGTGTGTGCAGAAATGAGATTAGCTCTACATCAATAAAGTGTGACACTACAAAGTGTGAGAATGCGTGCGATAAATTATTTGGACATCACGCAGATGGAAATTGTGAACTAGTTGATACGTGTGTCTGTACGTATCCTTGTTAAAATGAATCAAATTCAATTCAAAAGTTATTATGTCCTATTTTAATGAGGTACTATTTAATTAAAAAAAATAAAAAATTACTCTTATGATGTGTGGGTTTTTTAAGGTGCAAGATGGTAAATATTATTGGACCCGATGATTTATATTATGTACCTACAAATTACAATATATATATATATATATATATATATATATCCCTAATTAGGTGAATATAAGGAAAAAGAAAATGAAAAAAAGTATCTAGACTACAATGTTTGTGCCATTTTAGTCTTTAAACTAATAATTATGTCGTATTAATCATCAACATAAAACATTTATTTCATTTTGATCTTTACATTAATAATTGTATAACATTAGTCCTCAACGTATAAACATGGTTCCTCGTGGTTTAGCTTCAAATATGCGTCTCATGTGTCAATAATGTCAATAATCAGAGGCAAAAATGTCTTCACACCTTTAAATTCTCAAAAAAAAAAAAAATGTCAATAATAATAATTAAAGGCATAAGAGACCCTTATTTTCTTAAACCGCAAACAAAAGAAAATTGCAACAAATATACTATAATTTATCCCGGATATGTATACGAATAAGATTGAGTAATGTCTCATTCTTATAGAGTAAATCGTAATTTTGGTTCTCCTTATGAGCCAATTTTTGCACTTTCGTTCCTTTTAATTTTTTGTGGCAGATTCGTCGCTTTTAAATTTTTTGTAGCAGATTCGTTATTTTTATCAATATAGTGTTACAAATACTTCCCTCTTAAATCCAAAATACATCACTTAAATTCAAAATATATCCTAAAATGAACGAAAATTGATGTATTTTGAATTTAAGAGGGACGAATGTGTTACACTACGTTGATAAGAGGGACGAATTTGCTACGAAAAATTTAAGAAGGACGAATGTATTATACTACATCATTAAGATGGACAAATCTACTACAAAAAATTTCAAAGAAATGAATATGCAAAATCGGCCCATAAGGAGGACCATGAATGCTATTCACTCTTTCTTATACTAGGAATCAATAAAACATAAAAATAAGAAATGAAAATTCTAGTCAAACTAGTAATTTTAGAAACAAAAAAATGAATTTATGCCGGTGAAAGCAATGACGAAGCCATTCAAAATCAAATGAATAACGTAAGATATCTAGATAATCCATACACTTAAAGAAACAAAATCAGCCAAATTCACTACGTACAAGAAACTGCACATCTTGTAATGAAACAAATGCAATTTGGGATAAATGCTATAATGATATCAAATGTGACCCAGAGTACAATCTTCTTGAGGGCTTCAGATGATCTTTTGCTTTTCTTTTTAACAATTAAGGTGTGAAGACGTGTTTACCCCTAATTGGTGGTACTTTGGGCACGTGTGGCTTGATATTCTAGTTAGAATACTAAGGTCACACAATCATACTCAAATTTAATCATCAACTATGTTAATAGGTCTATTTGACAAATCAAAAACAGATAATAGACGATTATAATGCTTTCACTTTATGTTATACAAATTAAGTATACCCAGTTCATCAACCTTTATTTGGCAGTCTCACATGCTAAAGAAATGGCCAATTGATCCTCATTCATCACGTGCAGACAATGATGGCCGGTAGATTTTGTACAACTATTTTTTATTTTTATTTTTATAATTAGATTGTGTACAACTATGACTCCTAAAAAATCGATGTAAACTCAACCCAACGGAAAGTAGAAGTAAACATGCCTACAAATCAAATAAAAATAGATCATCATTGATATTAGATCACAATCCAAACAAAACAAAATATACGTAGCTCTATTCTAAATTTTTTACTCACTTAATTATTATAGTGTAAAGACAAGTTTTTTAATCTTTTACTATGTAAATTATTTACATTATAATGTTTTAAACCTTTTAAATATATATATATATATATATTATCAAGTCATTGTTGAGATACATTAATTAGATTATTTATTATAATTTGATCAAATTGACTAGTCAATTGTATCAAGGGAGTAAAAAATTTAGGACGGAAGAACTATAATAAAATAAATTCAGGTCAAATTTCGGGTCACCCGTTGATTATGACCATTCAACCAACTCTATAGAAGATGGTATGGAATGGAGGCGAAGGCGATCAACTCGGTTGTATAACTTCTTACCCAAAGATGGATCACAAGAAATCTTCTTGTGAAATAACTTCACAATGAAGGTAATTCATGAACATAGACTGAACCTTAATAACTAAATGACTATTCCAAAGATTAGATTAGAGTTTCTCTTTTATTACAGCAATCACGAAAAATACCTTCTTCTACGACATTAATAAGACTTGTAACTGAAACATTAAAGAAACCAAGAGAATTGTTACTTTTTCTTCTTTGATGGTGGCGTGTCCTCATCTTCATCGCTATCATCATCATCATCGTCGTCGTCGTCGTCTTCATCATCATCATCATCATCGTCTTCATCACCATCATCATCTTCGTCATCACTACTTCCATCACCATTAGCCGCAGCTCCAGCATCAGAATCCCCATCATCGTCATCACTGTCATCCTCATCATCATTGTCATCATCATCCTCGTCACTGTCATCATCAGCATCATCACTGTCATCATCACTATCACTTTCACCGGCATCTTTCGCTTCCTCAGGCTCTGAAGCTTTCTTAGAATCACCAAATGGGAATCTGTAACAGTAGATATTCAGTTATGAACGTTATTCGTTTAATGATCAGGAGACAAGTAACGGAAAAAACAGAGAAGTTGTCCATACCTTTGCTCTATCTCTAAATGAGATGGTAACACATTAATATCGGTAAGCAGAACCCCACTCTGAAAAAGATTCATAGTTAATTGGTAAAAGTCAAAATCAAAACTAATTTATAACATAAAACTAAGGATAAAAAGTGCTTCTCATTTTCACGCTTATAGTCAACGTACATTCAGTGCTTTGAATGTCTTTAATTCAAAGCCGAACATGAAACCAAGGTTACGTTTCATCCAGATATGTAATGGTAGATGAGTAAATTCCTAGATCTAAGATGTGAACAAAATGAACATAATCATCCATTACACCTTATGCCAACTTTTATATCTGAATGCAAACAAAAGAAATTGCCTTTTAGATTCTTTCTAGTAATTTCATTCTTTATTTCTATTTGAGAGAGTCGTATCGGAAAGGATTTTCTTTTCACCGAACTGAATAATAAGACAATGCCTCTAGCAAACCAAAAGCCATCGTAAGTTATCCGTCTAGTAGAAGAAAAGAAATAATGAAAAATCCAAACTTGTTTTACACACTCAATGACTGTAAAGGGATCTATGAGTAACTCTAGTGAGAAAAGACCTTTTTAATGATTTCAAAGACTTCATAGATCACGATAACAAGACAGATAAAATCACCAAAATACCCTTGTCTAACACTCTCAACACTATCAAATATCCCTCATCTAACAACCCATTTTTCCACATAACATATAACATTTGACCAACTCTAACAATCATCTTCTCATAAGTCATAACTTACAAATCTGCTGTCTAAATTGCTTACTTATCAAAACTTGTACCAAAGGTTTCATTTTTCATCAACATGAAAAATCATTATGTTCCATCCTTAAAAGGTAAATTTTTTTACGCTGCTTCAAGAACCCAAACAATTTTCTACAAACGCCAGCTTGAATCCAAAAACCATAGTCACAGAACATAAATTCAAGGTTAAACACAAGATTTAGTCACAGAATCTCTGAGAAGCCAAATTTGCAGCACATAGAAGCATTACTATAAAAGTTGCAGAAAACGACTAATTGCTCAATTTACCAGAAAAATAACCAAAAGAAGAGATCTTTGAGCAGCCAAAAATGTATCAAGAACAGAACAGCAAATCATCCTCTCAAGAACATCAGCAGCAGAGCTTAGTTTTTCCACCTCCATTTTTTTGTAAATATAAATTTACTGCTGAAAGAGAGGGAGGCAAAAGGTCTCTCTTTTGTATGGGTGGGGTTCTGAACTTGAGACTATTTGAAAGGGAGGGAACAAAAATATTTGGTTCTTAGGGTTTTGGTATTTTAGGCTTTGATTTGGGGCTATTTTTGGTAAAAGAACCAAAAGGGAAAAAGTTCTACCATTGGTCAATGCTTGTAAATTAAACAAAGAATCTAATTCCATAAATATTTTGTATTTACAGATTCTTACCATAAGTATTCTCATGTGTCGTTTTGGGTTTTAACTTTTAAGTATTTGAAAACTTTTTCTTCCAGTAATAGTTATATTCTATAAAATGAATTTTGATTGTGTTAAAAATTAATTACTTGAGTTTATTCCTTTTGAACACTTTTCATAACTTGATGTGTTATTGCAATTTTACTAAAACAAATAGAAGGAACATCTTATACTCAATCTCGGTGAAGTAACATTGAATAAACTCATATTAATACTACCCAAGTGATACTATATGTTATATCACTTTTTTGGCATTGCTAATCATAATACATATGTATACATGTTCTTAAAAAAAATGTTATAAACTTACAGAGATATTGGCTGTTGAACCTTATTCCATTTGTGTATTTTTCTTTTTCTTTTTCTCTTTTAGCCTAGCTATTCAAGAAGTAGGAATATCGAAGAACATTCGATTTTTTTTATCAATTAACTTTTTTCTTTATAGGACAATTCAAATTTAAGTGTTTGTCATACCTATTATGCCCTTTCCCCGTCTATTTGGAAATAAAATTTACTAACTGCAATTAATATTATATCTTGAACAATATTCCTTTAACATTCCAATGTTTTATCACATGATTCAGTGCTAAAATGTCAGTAAAAAAGATTGCTAGATTGTTATTTATACCAATCTCTCCAAAATTAAATCTAAAACCATTATAACTCCATTTCTTTTAGTATTTCATTCTTGAAGAAATTCAATGTAGACTTCAATGTTTCTTTTAAGCTAACAAATAAACATTTAGTTTATATTAGGGGTTTAAATTTTAGCAATGAGGACAAAATTAAAATTTCAAAAAATAAGAAAATATAAACAAAAATAAGGTGATGCAAATGTAATCAGGAAATAACACAAACAATCAGTGCTTAAACATGTTTTGCTAAGTATAGTCGAGACAATTGATCGAGGAGGATTATCGGACCCTATTGTGACACAGTCTCCTCAAGCACATTAATACCTGTGGTAGAATAATTGACCTACAGCTGCATTATTGATCTTAATATATATCCCCATAATCTGGATCCTGTTCTTCTTCACAACAAACAGGCCTTAAACCCTTCTTCTAGTTCCTTTCGATCGAGGTTTTTTCCAATGAATACAATCTTGTTTATTCTTGCCTCGTCTTCGGCCCACAACCTATCCGGTGAACCTTGGAATATATCGTGCACTCCCTGTTCAATCAAACACACTAGTTCAATACACAATCAAAAGATTCGAATGATGAGATAGTATTGAATATATCCTAATACTATAAGATATTTGGTTTCACAATATGAATTTTCAGTTTTATACTATCGATTAGAAGTTGTAATAAAATAGAAAAATGAATTGAATTTTCAAGTCACCTGAAACACGAATCGTTCTTCCATTCCGTCAACTGATAAGAGACCCTTCATCCGATATATGTCCTCACTTCTATCTAACAACAAGTTACCTAGCCACATGTTCGCCTGAAATATCAAACAATAAATCTTCCAACAATTAGATCAGCTCTTTCATCAAAATCATCTAGAAATAAGAAAACAATAAATAAAAGACAACCTTTTCAAGATCCAAGGTTCCTTCACAAACTATGCTAACTGAAGTAACGCCGGGATCATGAGTATGATCGTGAGAATGGTGATGATCGTGATGTTCTGCATCAGAGTTCAAGGAATTACTTACTCGTATTTATAAAGGTTAACTCACTTAATCCATGAACATGAAAATAAAGTACTTTCCAAATATTGGTAGCAAAGTTACACCAATTTGTTTTGAACTGGAGTTACCATGTTTATGGTCATGTTCGTGGTCATGGTCATGATGGTGATGATGATCATGTTCGTGGCTGTGGCTAGCATGGTCTTCATCTGAGTGTTTTGCTTCAACAGCACTATCGATTCTGCACGCATTCGAAATAACATAAGAAAAATTTACCTAGAAGCCTAACCTTTGCAAATTTACTACTATAAATTTAAGTGAAGAAAGTAATACATTGCATACTTATTGTCTGAAAGTCAACACATCAGATATTTTAATCATTACATCCTTCTAATCGACAAAGTACTTACTAGGGCATCAAGTGTTGGTAAGAGATATAACCTTGGAAAGGCGTAAAACAACTAATAATTCCCCTTAAAGGGGAAGATTTGAGCACAAAATTAAAGATTAGAATAAGAAAAAATAATGTGAGTTGTGATGTAGAACAGGATTTTGGCTTTAAAACATTTACTCTGTAAAAACTGAACCTGGCTATTTAAAATTAAAGATTAGAATAAGAAAAAATAATGTGAGTTGTGATGTAGAACAGGATTTTGGCTTTAAAACATTTACTCTGTAAAAACTGAACCTGGCTATTTACAAACACTAAATACGAAAATTGACAGTATTATCCCAATGGACAGATGCAACTGAAATATTGGTTAAAGGGGTCGCCACAAAGGAACAGAAGACTAAGAATGACTTTCTAGGCATATTAAATATAGTAAACACAGTTAACCTAGCTAGTGAAATAATGGAAAAGGAAAACTAAGTTCTGGAAGATTCGGTAAGGGAAGAGCTAATGTCATCACCTAATTTTATTAAGAAGTTAGTAACAAAGCTTAAGAAACTGCTCAAAAGGGACGGAGGTGAACCTTTCCAAGTCAAAACCTCCAATTCCAAGAACGTAATCCAAATCAACGTTTCCATACTGCGTCTTTTTTAGTTGAGCCATAGTGTTTATGTTCTGCGTTGAACCACAAAACATATTAAAGTGTGTGTTGTACCAAAAAATAAAAATAAGTGTGTCGGGGGAGGGGGGTCAAAGAAAGAAATTCCACATGAGGAAATTTACCCGTATCCGCTCAATCAAAGAAGCAACATCCGGTTCATTAACAAGATCAGTCTGTAATCAAAATAAAAGCCATTCAATTAGTCTGGCAAGATTCATGAGTGCACAAAAATTCCCTCGTACTCCAGTACTTATTTGGAGGAGCATATTATAAATATATTTCATGCTTAAAGAATCTAACATTTACCTTGTTTACGATAATTCGGTCAGCATAAGCAATTTGTTCTATTGCCTCATTGACAACACCTTTGGCTTTAATCTCGTCAAGGTGAAGCCTAGCATGTTTAGCGTCCACAAGTGTCACCACTCCATCAAGTTTAACGTCATTAAAAACCTGATCCTCAGCATAAAATGTCTGAATAATCGGGGCTGGATTTGCTAATCCTGAAAATATAACGAAGATCATAAACATAAAAGGAAACTGTAGAAACGAGACCAAATTTGAGCATCGGCTTTTCTGAATGCATACTACGTAAATGATCTGTTACAATACGAAATATGTAACAGTATAATATTAGTCGATATCGTACCTGTAGTTTCAATAACAATATGATCGAACTTCCCTTTCTTCCTACTGACCAAATCGGAGATCATCTTGACTAGATCACCCCTCACAGTGCAACATAAACACCCATTGTTGAGCATAATAATGTCCTCAGCTCCAGCAGCTTTTGCAGCCACTAGAGAACCATCAATGTCAACTTCACCATACTGAAAAAACCAACATGGCATCGGACATTGGAATATTAAAACTCCTTAAAAAAGAGACTTAGCCAATCTAAACTACTATTCATACATTACCTCGTTTTCGATAACTGCAATGCGTTTCCCATGATCAGCAGTCAAGATGTGGTTTAACAAGGTTGTCTGTCAACATAATAGAAGGTTAGAACTCCTGTAGTGAAGTATAAAACACATACTATAGTATTCAGTTAGCTATAAAATTGAAAAATCAGCAATTCCTGCATCTTAAGCATGTAGTAAGTGAATCTAACTTGATTTTAAAGCACAACATGTAAAATAATGATCGTTCATTTGGAAATGAACTCCCACTTTTGCCTCTTCTCAAAAAGATCCAAACTATAGCACCATATCCATTAATTTGGAACTCAAACTAGTCACAAAAGAGGGACATAGCAAAAATCTATTATCATAAACAAACATGACCAAAAATAAAATGCTTGTGAAATCATTTACCAAAACGCAGAACATGAATCGAAAAATAACAAATAATTCACTCAAACTGTCATTATTCTCTCATAATTAGATCAAAAGTGAAATCTTTGCCATGTTCCACATTCAGAAATTGCCAGTATCCACTGAAATTAGTATTTTTCTAAAAACTAAAACAATTCTTCTTAATTATGTACATAGACAGTAACAGGATTCACAGAATCAAATTCAGACCCATAAACAAAAACAAAAACAAAAAACGCCCAAACAAAATAACATTACAAAACATATAAACAACATACAACGCTATCCAACATTTTCGCAATACAATTAATAGCACAACACGAATTAGGTTTCAAACATGAACTCAATTAAAAAAAGGTACCTTTCCAGAACCCAAGAAACCAGTTATAATGGTAGCTGGAATTCTATCATCAGGTGGGATTTTAGTTAAAACATCACAATCCTCAGCTTCTGGAGCGGATGTGTTGGCGGCGGACATAGTGAACCTGCGAGAAAACCTTTTTATTTGCTGCTTTGATGTTGATGATGAGTACACAATTCTTTTTGTAGTGTTTTTGGGTGTGTTGTTGCAAAAGAAAAAGGTTGTTCGAACTGATGAAAGTGGAGAAGAATGGCGTTTAGTGAATCCAAGAAAGGTGGACATTGATGTTGTTATTGATGCCATGTTTTGCACTGCGTTTGTGTGTGTGTGTTAAAAAAGGAGAGATTGAGTTTATGGATTCTCGCCACTGGTATTTGGCTTGCCGAAGGTAAAGAGAATGCAGTTTGGTTTAGATAAAGTCTAAAGTCTAAACCCTTCCCTCAAAAATAGCAGTCCAGAAAAAGTAACAAACAAATAAAGCCCAAAAGGAACATTTTTCCCGAGGGTAGGAGAATCTGCTCTTATTTGATTTTCTTTTTAAAGATTTTTCATTTTTTTTTATTAAAATAGTTTTAACTTATTAGTACCTTGTGTTAATTGAATTGACATTTACATTAATCTAAAATAATTACTAGAAAAGTGCACGTAACCTAGTTTTAATTTCATGGATATTTTTAGTAAATTAGAGTAAAATTAGCCCCTTTTATGTAATAAAATATCATATATTATTGATTGATATTCAATTTATTTTTTATAAAGTTAATTTTTTATAAAATTAATTTTTATTAATTCTTAGTTGTATAAAATATAAAATGATGTCTGATTTAGTCATGACATCTTATAAAACTTATTCTAATATAAGATCATAAAAATATTATTTAGCATTTCATCATAGTAGTTTTCATCTCAAGTTTATCCACTATTAACCGATGGCACATATTTTATCCGTTTCTTCACAAATTTTACCCGAATTTTCGTCGATTTCACGCGTGTTTTTTCTTACTGGTTTCACCAGTTTTTTCACCAATTTCACCCGAAGTTTCATCGATTCATATGTTTTCACTATTTAATTTTTTTTTTACCAGTTAATATATTTTTTTTAGAGATTTTTTCGCTTTTTTATTGATTATAATATTTTTCATTGTTTTTCTGCTTTTCTCAATTTTTTTTTTCCAATTTAAACCTTTTTCTCATTGTTTTTACCTTGTTTTGTCGGTTAAAGTTTAACTCATTCTCACCTATTTCACTGATTTTTTCACATGTTATTCACCTGAATTTTTCATTGATAAAATACGTTTTCACCAACTTTAATCTTTGTTTACTAATTTTACCATTTTTCATCCATTTCTTTACAAATTTTACCAAAATTTTCATCGACTCATTTTCTTTGCCGGTTAATTTTTTTAGATTTACCCCATTTTTTTTATCAATTATAATAATTTTCATTGTTTTCCCCTTTTTTTTTTTTTTCAGTGTGAACCATTTTCTATCGATTTCACCATTTTAACTATTTTTTAATTGAATTAACCATTTTAACCCTTTTTATCTATTTTTTATATTTTTTTCACTTATTTCACATGTTATTCACCTGAGTTTTCAATGTTTTTACCAACTTTAAGTTGTTTTGCCCGATGTTACCATTTTTTCACCGGCTAAATTAAAATAATTTTACATTTATATTTTAGTAGCTATTTAGAATAACAGTGTTTTTTTTTCTTATGGTTTTATTTTATTTTTTGTGTTATATGAGAAGAAAACTGGAATTATATAATTTGATGTAAAAGATTATTTTTAAATTTTAGGAGATTATGTAGGAGATAAATATAATAAGATTTCATGTTTAATTGTACCTTTACCATAATTAATATAAAAAAAAATTCATGTCTAATTATTCTTCTTCAACTATTTTTATATATTTACCATTGAATTAAATATCTATTTACTACTCAAATATAAATATATTAATCTTAAAAAAAAAAAAACTTAAATTATTCGCACTTTTATAATAATAAGTATAGATATAGATAAAATCATAAAAAGGAATCCAAATGTTAATTTATTTGAAACAAAATTGTTTTTTTTATCGAAAGTGTTTGGACAGCAGGGAGTATTATTTTGTATTTTTAAGTGAAAGCCGTTTTTGGGTTATCATTTTAAAAATATATCATTATTACCTTATGATATCGTGTTCTTTACTTGATAAAAGAACAATCCCCCTACCATTCGATCGTATGTGATTTAGATGAAAGCTATCTCTTGGTTTTTGTTTTACAGGACTTTAACGTATAGGTATCTGAATCCTTGAAACGGAGCGTACGAAATTAATAGGAGATCTCTCATTCTGTTTTGACACACAAAACCAAACACAAGAAGTTATATATCTCCTTCTATATTAAAATTTAGGAAAATTCTAATGTGCCGCTACGTCACATGCCGCTAATTATAACCAATAAGAATTTGACACATCATTAATTAGTAACCTGCTCAACAAGTTGCCAACAGGTCATAATAATTTTACCACAATAAGTGGTACTATACCACAATAAATGATAGTATACTATATATGTACTCACATCGAATAGTAAATTATTTTCAAATAAATTATTATGAAAATAAATAAATGAATATTACAATAATATTTTAAAATAAATACTATGTAATATTTTTTTTGAATAATTTTACATTAATTAAGGAAAAATTGAGTAATACACATGTGAGTTATAAATACTACGTAATGTGGAATAAATACTACATGATGTGGGTTAATACTGTGTAATGTGAGTCAGTACTGTCACATGTGAGTTATACCGTAGAATGTGATCCACATTGCGTGGTAATACAACGTAATGTGGAATAAATACTACATGATGTGGGACATACTAGACATATGTGGTTATTACTGTGTAATGTGAGCCCGTACTATCACATGTGAGTTATACCATATAATGTGATCCACATTGCATGGTAATACCACCTAATGTGAAATAAATACTACACGGTGTGGATTATACTAGTTATACCATCTAATGTGATCCACATTTCATGGTAATACCACCTAATGTGGAATAAATACTACACG
The DNA here is from genome assembly GCA_003313485.2 of Penstemon barbatus. Lineage (NCBI taxonomy): Eukaryota > Viridiplantae > Streptophyta > Magnoliopsida > Lamiales > Plantaginaceae > Penstemon > Penstemon barbatus. The sequence continues at coordinate 11,443,668 of CM064883.1, read as the reverse complement.
GTGTGGATTATACTAGTTATACCATCTAATGTGATCCACATTTCATGGTAATACCACCTAATGTGGAATAAATACTACACGGTGTGGATTATGATAGTTATTCCACATTTCATGGTAATACCACCTAATGTGGAATAAATACTACACGGTGTGGATTATAGTAGTTATACCATCTAATGTGATCCACATTTCATGGTAGTACCACCTAATGTGGAATAAATACCACACGGTGTGGATTATAGTAGTTATACCATCTAATGTGATCCACATTTCATGGTAATACCACCTAATGTGGAATAAATACTACACGGTGTGGATTATAGTAGTTATACCATCTAATGTGATCCACATTTCATGGTAATACCACCTAATATGGAATAATTACTACACGGTGTGGATTATACTAGTTATACCATCTAATGGGATCCACATTTCATGGTAATACCACCTAATGTGGAATAAATACTACACGGTGTGGATTATACTAGTTATACCATCTAATGTGATCCACATTTCATGGTAATACCACCTAATGTGGAATAAATATTACACGGTGTGAATTATACTAGTTATACCATCTAATGTGATCCATATTTCATGGTAATACCACCTAATGTGGAATAAATACTACACGGTGTGGATTATAGTAGTTATACCATCTAATGTGATCCACATTTCATGGTAATACCACCTAATGTGGAATAAATACTACACGGTGTGGATTATAGTAGTTATACCATCTAATGTGATCCACATTTCATGGTAATACCACCTAATGTGGAATAATTACTACACGGTGTGGATTATACTAGTTATACCATCTAATGGGATCCACATTTCATGGTAATACCACCTAATGTGGAATAAATACTACACGGTGTGGATTATACTAGTTATACCATCTAATGTGATCCACATTTCATGGTAATACCACCTAATGTGGAATAAATACTACACGGTGTGGATTATACTAGTTATACCATCTAATGGGATCCACATTTCATGGTAATACCACCTAATGTGGAATAAATACTACACGGTGTGGATTATACTAGTTATACCATCTAATGTGATCCACATTTCATGGTAATACCACCTAATGTGGAATAAATACTACACGGTGTGAATTATACTAGTTATACCATCTAATGTGATCCATATTTCATGGTAATACCACCTAATGTGGAATAAATACTACACGGTGTGGATTATAGTAGTTATACCATCTAATGTGATCCACATTTCATGGTAATACCACCTAATGTGGAATAAATACTACACGGTGTGGATTATAGTAGTTATACCATCTAATGTGATCCACATTTCATGGTAATACCACCTAATGTGGAATAATTACTACACGGTGTGGATTATACTAGTTATACCATCTAATGGGATCCACATTTCATGGTAATACCACCTAATGTGGAATAAATACTACACGGTGTGGATTATACTAGTTATACCATCTAATGTGATCCACATTTCATGGTAATACCACCTAATGTGGAATAAATACTACACGGTGTGGATTATACTAGTTATACCATCTAATGTGATCCACATTTCATGGTAATACCACCTAATGTGGAATAAATACTACACGGTGTGGATTATACTAGTTATAATATCTAATGTGATCCACATTTCATGGTAATACCACCTAATGTGAAATAAATACTATACGGTGTGGATTATGATAGTTATTCCACATTTCATGGTAATACCACCTAATGTGGAATAAATACTACACGGTGTGGATTATGATAGTTATACCATTTAATGTGATCCATATTTCGTGGTAATACCACCTAATGTGGAATAAATACTACACGGTGTGGATTATGATAGTTATACCATTTAATGTGATCCACATTTCGTGGTAATACCACCTAATTTGGAATAAATACTACACGGTGTGGATTATACTAGTTATACCATCTAATGTGATCCACATTTCATGGTAATACCACCTAATGTGGAATAAATACTACACGGTGTGGATTATACTAGTTATAATATCTAATGTGATCCACATTTCATGGTAATACCACCTAATGTGGAATAAATACTACACGGTGTGGATTATGATAGTTATACCATTTAATGTGATCCATATTTCGTGGTAATACCACCTAATGTGGAATAAATACTACACGATGTGGATTATGATAGTTATACCATTTAATGTGATCCACATTTCGTGGTAATACCACCTAATGTGGAATAAATACTACACGGTGTGGATTATACTAGTTATACCATAGAATGTGTGTAATACATAATACGTGGTAATATCATTTAATGTGGAATAAATACTACATTATGTGGGGGTTATACTAGATATATAGGGTTAGTACTATGCAATGTGAGTCCGTACTATCACATGTGAGTTATACCATATAATATGATCCACATTGCATGGTAATACCACTTAATGTGGAATAAATACTACACGGTGTGGATTATACTAGTTATACCATATAATGTGATGCACATTATTTGGTAATACTACCTAATGTGGAATAAATATTATATGATGTGGGGTTATACTAAACATATGGAGTTAATACTATGCAATGTGAGTCCGTACTATCAAATGTGAGTTTTGCGTGGTAATACCGGCGAATGTGGAATAAATACTACAGATGTGGGGTCATACTATGTAATGTGAACACTTATTGTCACGTATGAGTTATACTATTAAATGTGATACACATAGCGTGGTAAAACCACCTAATGTGGAATAAATACTACATGATATGAGTCACACGAAATATATAAGGTTAATTTTATGCAATATAAGCAATATGATACATATTGCGTGATAATATCACATAATGTTTAATAAATACTACTTGATGATGTAATATGAGCTCATACTGTCACATATGCGTTATAGTGTTGACATCACTTAAGTAGTCGAGCCAATTATTGATTTGAATTATGATAATCTAAGTATACATTACCTTAAGCCAATTAACGATTTGAATTACGATTAATCTAATTATACATTATCTTAATATAAACAATATTGATAATTGTCAATTAGTCGAGCCAATTATCGATTTAGATTTCGATTAACATAATTATACATTATCCTAAGATTAACAATGTTGAATTTGATTAATAAGTCGAGCTAATTATCGATTTGAATTATAGTTAACCTAATTATACATTACCCTAAGATTAATAATGACGACTTTGATCAACTAATCGAGTCAATTATCAATTTGGATTACGATTAGTCCAATTTTACATTATTAAGGTTAATAATATTGACTTGGGTCAAGTAGTTGAATCGATTATCGATTTTCATTACAAGTAACTTAACTATACATTACCCTAAGATCAACTATTTTGAATTTCATCAATTAATTGGACCAATTATCGTTTTGAATTACGATTAACTTAATTATACATTACTTTTATCGATTGCCTATATAAATATTACGCCGGTCATTTTGCAATTCTTCCAAGTTTATGAAATTAATCCCTTAACCTAACTTACCAAACAAGTATTATTAAATTTTGATTTTTAAAATTTTCCACCCCAAAATAGGCTAAATAAGAAATTATAATCCTCAAAACTAAAGAATAACACCTAGCACCCTTGAATTTTTAGAAAAAAACAAAGAATTTTGAAAACGCTTACAAAACCCACGGCTAAATCAATTTTGCACGATTCTCTTCTCTTCATCAACTCCGCCTTTGTTCGATGCTCCACTGATTAATGAGGTAAATATAGTTCCTATTAATATTTATCTTCTCTTCATCGTGTACCATATACATGTGGTGTGTACAAACTGAAAATCAATAGGTTATTTATCTGCCATTATAAGAGTTATTGCTTACCATGAAGTTAGTTGCAATTTCATCTGGGCAAATATATATGTATTGATATGTATTGATTACATCTGGGCAAAATCAATTTGAACGTTATTGCTTACTATATACATGTGATGCTCCACTGATTAATGAGGTAACACATTGATTTTGTTTTGTACAAATATATATATGTATTGATTTCACTTTGATGGAACATTATCATTATGATATAGCATTACCTTTTCATATGAACAAATTGAAATAATTTTACAGCATATCAAATGGATACCAACTGTTTGATAAAATGCTTCATCTATTGATACCAATTTCTAGTATATTGCACTTGCTGATTTTTTATTTTTCAACTATTAACTTTTAGATGGAGGAGCCTAACATAAACAATCGTCGAAAGAGAAAGTTGGGTGTAGATTTGAATGCAGATCCGACATCAGAACGTTCTAAAGATTCTAGCTATGATGAAGATTTGTCGGAAAAAGATGGTGAAGAAACTTTGGATGAAAATAATCTTAGTTTTAATGATTTTGGACCCTGTACTGATGATATGGATATGAATGAAGTCATGCAGATGACATTTGATAGTGTAGAAGATGCGGAAATTTTTTACAATGCATATGCTAAATGTATTGGTTTCAGCATTCGAAAAAGAGACATGAAAAAAACAAAAGGTATAATCACTTCAAGGGAATGGGTGTGTAGCAAGAATGGGTTCCGAAACAAAATGTCATATACGAGAGAAGAACGACTGAGAGAGCCCAAAGCCTTAACAAGATGTGGATGCAAAGCACAATTTCGGGTTCTGTATGAGAAGAAAAGACGGTGTTACATTGTGTCTAACTTTGTGAAAGAGCACAACCATGAATTAATGAGCCAAGATTCTGTTATATTTCTTTACTCGCACAGAAATTTGAGGGACGGTGACATTGCAGAGACATGTGCAATGAGCAGGGTGGGAATTAGAACAAGCCAAATCATGTCGTATTTCGCGAATAAAGCCGGTGGCTATCGAGATGTAGGGTTTACTGTAAAGGACCTCTACAATCACTTGAATAAACAACAAAGATGTGATATTGTTGATGGAGATGCTGAAGCTGCATTAGCTTATCTGCATGCCAAGGTAGACGATGATCCAATGTTTGCTGTTGAATATGATGTAGACGATGAAAAGAGACTGCGTAGATTATTATGGTCTGATTCAAAATCAAGATATGACTACGAGCTCTTCGGTGATGTGTTAGTGTTGGATTCGACTTATCGAACTAATGCTTATCATAAGCCTTTGGTTGTTTTAGCAGGTGTGAACAACCATTTTATGACAACAATATTTGCATGTGCTTTGTTGTCTGATGAATCTATAGACTCATATATTTGGGTGTTTAGGACCTTTTTAGGCCTGATGAAGAACAAAAAGCCGATCTCAGTGGTTACCGACGGTGACAAGGCTATATGTAAAGCTATAAAAGATGTGATTCCAGAAGCACGTCACAGATTGTGTAGTTGGCACCTACAACGCAATGTTGTTAAAAATGTTCACATTGCCGGAGCCACTCAAAACTTTGTTAAGTGTACAAGGAAAGAGTGTACTGAAGATGAATTTGATGAGAGCTGGAGAAATTTTGTTTCAAAGTTTGATCTCGAAAATAGTGACTGGATTAACGATACATATTCAATCCGAGATAAATGGGCTACAGCATATCTGAGAGGACATTTCTTCGCTGGAATGAGCAGTACACAACGTTGCGAGGGAATGAATTCATTTTTGAAAAAACATGTTGATCAAGGAATCAAATTGTATGAGTTTATCAGGTCATTTGAATTGGCTATGGGTTGGCTTCGACATAAGGAGGCTGAACATGATACTATTTGTAAGAATGGAATGCCAGTCATGGTCACTCCATTAAAGTATCTAGAGGCGCATGCTGCAAACGTCTTCACTCGTAAAGTGTTTTTCAAAGTTAGAGAAGAAATCGAAAAGGTTGCAGTTTTATCATATACTAATATCGAGAGACATGAATTCGGTTGTACATACTCAATGTCCGAGTATGAGAAATCTTCGAGTTGGAAAGTAACAATCAATTTCAGTAATCAGGAGATGCAATGCTCATGTACATACATATTTTTTGTTTGTTGCCTTTCTCGTATCCCTTGCACCAAACAGTCAAATACTAGATGTGCTAAATTTATTTCAGCAAGTTTGTTAATATCCATGACAATGGACAAAAAACACTTATCGACTTCAGGCTTTACAGCCGGACAAAAAAAAACTCCAAGCATATAAAGAGCAAATTTACGTTTAAATTGCTCGTCCGCATCTTCCATATTTAATAGGTCATCCTTCAATTTGTTTAATTTCAGAGAATTGGAATCTACTGCAACATCATTAGATGGCACACATGTACTAACTCTAACCCCATGATCTTTTAAGCCCAATACATGACTAATATCACTAGGACCAACACTAATCTTCCTTCCGTTAATGTTTAGCGTACAAGTGTCACAATCAAATTCATTAACCAAATATAAACACAATTCTCTACAAATATTAAAAGGTCTTAGTTCCAAAATACCACCTAACCCTATCAACCTCACAGAATCTTTTTGTTCTTCGGTTAGCTTCGAAACCACATCGTATGCTCCTATTACTGACATACGAGTGCAAATTGTGTCCTGAATATTGATTTATAGAAGAAAAAAATAAAAAATTAATATAAATACAATACTTCAACAACATGCGCACACATGATATCTCGCTAACCTTTGAGACTCCTTGGGGCAACTTTTCTTTGTACTCCTTGTACATTGCCTTTTTGTCGTCGTTTATTTTGATAAAATGTAATCTTTCACTATCTGAAAGTGAATGATATTTCTCCTTAATATGCTTCATTAAGTCCTTTTTTCCAATTGAATTCAAAGCATTTCCTCCAGCAATTTTAGCACTCTTCATTTTTTCTAGTTCATGCTTGCTGTATAACCAAAAAATTCAGTTTAGTAAAAGAAACTTTAAAGTCTCACACTATCACAAAATTGAATCAAGGTGTGGAAACAGATTTCAATCAAGGCCAATGGAAGCTAAAGACTCTCACAATCACATCTAGCATCATACAAATATAACTTACTAGAACCAAATCCATGCAGATCCCGGTCTTTTCACTTTTTCTTCTTCAGATTTTGCACGAACATTCCTATCGTTTACTACTGAAGTGTTTCTTCTTTTCGATCTACGCACAGAGGTATACATTGTAAATAAATTGGACATGACTTGTTCAAAACATAAGAAATATTAACATGATCTCTTAACTAAGTTCAATTCGGTCAAAATACAAATAATGCGTCATTTAAAATATAGATTTGAAACTTTGATCCACAGATTCAAATTTCTGTGACTATTAAATTAACATGAAAAACAAGTGCATATACTACAATTCAAAGGGGAAAAAGTTTAATTATACTAAAAGTGGGGTAAGTTACCTCATATTCTGCTGACCAGTAATTGAATATGTAATCTTTGAATCCTGCAATCATGTTATAAAGTTTAATAAAGATTTTAATTAAATAATAAACAGGAAAAACTTTTAAACACATGTGATTCAGTGATTTTTCCTTGCAAATCAAGGTATAAGTTAGAACAAATTCATAGAACGTGGAAAATATGTGATTTAGTCATCTTAACCTGTTGAATCCTTGTATCTATTTACAATGTCTTGTTAGTCAAAGTCCTAGAAAGAAAATTAATTCCTGTAGTATTACTTATAGGCAAATGGGCCCAATGTTGTACTATTTAATTAAATTGAGATTAATTTTGTACTTGATCAAACCAGTGGCTGTTCATTAATGTCAAGTGCTATGAAATTTTAAGAATCAAGCCATATGATGCTATGAATTTAAAGAAATTGAAAGTATGGGCATCTATGTAGTGTACTTTTACCAATGAATTGAAAACAAGTTTAAAAACTAGTTTTTCATAATTCAAAAGCTAAAAGTAGTTTCCAAACAAGTTATAAGTTTTCTTCATTGTTTCTTTGACATAGTTTCTTAAAAGCGCATCTATGTAGTGTACTTTTACCAATGAATTGAACTTGCTTATGGATTTTGATACTGCGACTAACATAGCATCAAATTCTATTTCTTCATGTTCTTTGCAGTAATTGGCAAAAAATAAGTTATTCACTCAGCATGCCATCTATAAATCTACCTTGATTTGCTATTATTGTTTTGGGTACAACTACCAAAAAGAGAAAATTAAAAAGAACTGAAGAGACCTATCTAGTTACAGAATCTGTTCAATTTAAAGACCTGTTTAGGAAGTATAGTTTCTTTAAATACCTCAAGACAAACAAAGACCTCCGAACAGGATCTCAAACGTATTTTTGGCACAGGCTAATGACAGGATCTGCATAGTTTTACAATGGGAGTATTTTGTTAATAAGCAATATGTTAATACCATAAGAGCATGGCAACAAAAGATCATATCACATAAACTAACACAAGAACATACCATAAAGTTGAACTGCAATCTGTTGCTTCATATAGCTTAAGAATAATGAGTAACTATTTTTTGAGGGATAGGCAATCAACTATGAGAGGATGGTTATTTGTTTGAAAGAAGTAAAGCTGAATTATTTCCACATTTGATCAAACATGGTATGTAAAATTGAAACGTAAAATGTTCAAACTAGAAAGAGAAATTGTCACATTCTAAGCTCAACTTTTTAGGAAAAAAGTACAATTTTCAGTGTTAGAATTTGTAGTAGAAAAAAATGCAAATGAAACAAAACCACACAATGTAAGCTTATCAGATGCAAAACGGGACTGACTTTGTGGCTATTCTGCAAGTGTTAACTCATGTAAGAGGATAATGTAATTAGTGGTGGAAATTTATTGTATCCGGCAAGGACAACCATGCAGGTCTGCAAGATCAACAATCAAAGCTATACCTAATTAAATACTTGAAATAAGTCTCAACATTAAAGGCTTAAACAACAGAAATGACATATTGTTCAACATAAGTGGGGATTAGATGAACACCACAAGATAGCTCTGTATCAAAAGGCTTAAAAGCTTCTATTAATTATGCATAGAAGCTGTTCACTGTTCTAAATTTACAAACAAACAAAAAAGACTTGTTTGAAATTTTCCATATGGGAGTAGTATGTTTCTTATTTTGGACAGACAAAAAAATAAATATTATCTTATAAAGATATGAGATTTAGGTTCCTCAGAGAAAAGATTTGGAGTACAGGGATGGGATTTTAATGATATAAATCCAGATTTGTAATCAGAAGATATAAGTAGATAACGTATTTTGGTTCTATATATAGGAAGCCCTTTTCTGGGGCTCATCCACTGGAATCTTTTTATTACCACCATGTGACTCTTTCTGTAGGCTGACATATTAATGCAGGTACTGATTCTTAAGTGATTTTAACAATTAGCCGTTAAATGGCATGGAGATTCTCTTGCAGTAGACTAATTACCAGTTTCAAATGCAGTCCTTCAAAGAGGTGCATTATTTTGTTTTCTGCTCTTTTGTCCAATCTACTGATTAAAGAACTTAATGATATTTCATGTCCCTTTCATTGAGTAAGTTATTATTCTTTATAATTTTGGTTGTACAAATAAACATATGGACCTTGATACACATTTCATATAAAAGAAGAAAAACAAATAAACATGACATGAGGGAAGATGCTGTGAAATCTAGAGCCAGCTGCCAGCCACAAAGCATGTATCTAGGAGAATTATTTGTTTATTTTGTATCTATCAATAAATAGCAGGGATAATATGGGACCCTAATAAGATTGTCTTCTTGTGTTTGTCATTCTTTTTAGTAACACAAAATGTTAAAATAACACTGCTCTATATATGTAGCTGGCTGTGTATCTTGTTTCTTGAGCATAGGGTCCATTGTCATGTAAGACAAGCATTAACGCCGACATGCAACACAAACTAGAATAACATCAGTTACTTGTAAAATATGTGCATCCCAATTTTGATAACATAGTTATGGTTTGTGATTCAATACATTTAAGACATCATTATGCTATGGGAAATTTTCTGGCTTTTACGTCACAGATGTGTCATTCATTATCATTGAGTAAGACATATATACCCTTGGATTCTGCCTAGTCAGAGCTCCATTTAATAAAAACTTACCTAAATGTACAGTAAAAGGAAGCATTCCTCTCTAGTCTATCTAGTTTCCTTGAGGATTTTGAATAAAATCTAAACACTGAGCAACAAGCTATTTAGCTTCTGACCTTTTACATTGCTCTCTGCTGCAACTACAATCTACCTGAATCCTCATTGGTGCACTCCCTACACTTAGATCATTAATTAAAGTAGATTACCAATTGTGAATCTGTGATATTGAGGTTAACTATAGATCATTAATTAAATAGTCAGGTCATTACTGATTCGAACTATTATCTACACTATTATCTCGTCATCTCTCTTCAAATAAGCATTAACTTCAATCAGACTACAGAACAATAATTGGTTCACTAGCATATTAAAATCTAGAAATACAATACAGAACAACCAGCTTCAGTAAATAATTTGAAAAAAAAATAACATAAATGTATAAAAACAAATCAAAATCACGATAACATATTTCTTATCATTTCAATCAATCGTATAACATTTTAACTACGACCATAGAAGTATATAAACCTAAAACTAAAACTAAATTTCAATATAGTAAACGTACCTGAGAGTAATGTTGGGGAACGTGAGGCGGTCTTGGGGGAATCTGATGTGGAGGTGGATAGTGAGGGTGCGCGGGATAAGGGGGAGGATGGTGCGCAGGATTAATTGGAGGAGAAGGAGATTGTTGAGATTGTGGTTGGAATTGGAAGTGTTGAGTGGTGGGGGAGGGTTACAGGATTTTTGGGGAGAATAGAAAGAAGAGGAAGGAATCACGAGGAAGGATTTTTTACTTCAGCAAAAACTCAATTCTGCTATGGCGGACATAGTCGGGAATTTGAGGTTTTTGAGGGAATAGAAAGGGGGAAGAAGTGTTTGGTTGGGGGGGGAGGGAGAAAAGAAAAAAGGGGAAAAATTAATAAAAATTAGATTAACCGGTCCAACAGGTCATCTTTTGTTATTTTATTTTTCATATTTTTAATAAGATGAATTTTGTGTGGTATTGATTACATAACTTAAATCTAACGGTTCAAATTAAACTTACGGCACGTGACGTAGCGGCACCCTAGAATCCCCCTAAAATTTAAGTTGAACTAATTTATTTTCTTCAAGATAAATTTATCCTTTTTAATGAGTGAAATTCAACAACACCTCTTGGGTCTTGACTAACTGAAAAAAAGTTTTGTGTTATTTCTATTAGTAAAAAAAATCTTGCATTTTTTTTTATTATTACCAAAAAATATCCTTCTCAATTTAAAATGACAATTTACCCCATTAAATGATGAAAAGCATCCCCTTAACTTAAAAGATTACCAATAACTCCTAGTAGCTTTAAATATTTTGCAATAAACCCCCTTTTAAAAAAAAATTGACAAAAACTTCCATATCATGTACGAAATTCATTTTAAAAAATTGACAACAATCTTATCCTCCAAAGTTACATATTGCGGCACTTTACCACCTATTTGTACAAATTAAGCACTATACAACCTCAAATAATTTTATTTAATTTTTGTTTGACAGAATGTACATGTGCCCCTTACATGAATTTTCAAAGTTATTCACAACACTTCTTACAAGTCCAACTACTTTGCTCATGTAAATATTTGTTTTCAGGTGAGGAAGGGTTGGGCGGTGGTTGTGGTGCTGGAGGTGAAAAGAGAGGAATTGGTGGCGGCAATAATTGCAATTACCCCCTCCCAATTTTTACCTTTTTAGTTAGTTTTTTGTCTTATTGCAAACATATTCTGAAGAGATAAAAATGGTGAATTGAATGGACTCGTGCTTGACGTATGACCTTTTTCATCCAAAAACTAATGGCCGAATGAAATGTAAAAAAAGTTGTCCAACTTTTGTATGAAATGTGTTTTTTTGAAAAGTTTGTTATGAAATGTATAAAGTAGGCAAAATTTTGGTATGAAAATTGTAATTCCCTCGATTTTTTGTTTTTGGGAAAGAGATCTGAAATTAATTAGAGATTAGAGAGTTTTTTTAAACATATTAACTAAAGAGTTAGTACGTAATTTAACATATGTTTATTTTTCTAAATGTTTGATGCCACATCATCATTGGACATTTTAACCATAAATTATGATTCATATTGTTACTGACCTTTTTAAGTGATTGAGATGAGATATATCATTTACACTTATGTTCTATAAAATCTTATTTTAGAAAATCCCTGTTTAATTAATTCAATAAGTACAGCAGTATGGTGGGAACCCGGGGCTTGGTGGAGGCACATCCTGCGATTTACATCCTTCAGGATTCTAGGGCAAGGGTTCTGAGGGTCCAGGATTAGTCGAGTGTAAGCTTGTACACCTGGGTTATCAAAAAAAAAAAAAAAAACATAGAAATTACAAAAGTAATTATTAATTTGTTTATGCACGTGAAATCATTACTTTTCTCCTAGACAAGATCGTTGGCATATCTTAGTTGCTCAAATCTTATTCATAATACAAATTAAAACAACTAATTGTTTACAAGGAATTTCATTTTCATGCATGCTTTACTCGATTCTGACGTGCTAACTATTTTGAGCTAACTATTTTATTCAGAGTGTTGGTGACAAGAAACTTCTATAACCAAAAGACTACAATCTATTATATATACAGAGTGGAAATAGGGACTACTCCGGCCCCTTGATGATGTAGTGCAAATTATATACTATGGTGTTTGGTTTTAAATTGCAACCCCAACTTATAGTTGACTTAATACATACATATGGTGTTAGGTTTCCATAATAAGGACACAAATAGGTCTATTAGACAATTTTACCCTTTTTTTTTTTTTTAATCATAGATATTATCATTAATAATATTTAAAAAGAAATGTCATAATTATCTCAACTCCACCCTAAAATTAAAGAACACAGGTATATGAATTGGTTTTGTTCCAAAAAAGATTTGGATGGTTTAAGTAAAACCTATGAAACGCAATTTGTAGTGTGTTTTGATGTCACGTCTTATGGTTTTAGTGAAGCAATCGGTTTTGTTCCATAATATTGTTTGGTGTCAAATTTAAATTTTGCGAGAAAAAATTTGAAGGAGAATTACTCAACATTTTGAAAAATAATTCGTACCGAGAATAAATGAGATAATTATCACCAATTAAAAACTCATACAAATAAAAAGAAAGTTTTTGAGACTAGACCATGAAATTGAAGGAAGCAAAATAAATGAAAAAATTGAAACGTAATATTATTTGATGGATGGATGAATTTATAATTAATAAAGATTTAGTTTTTAATAAATTAATAAAGAAACAATTTTCTTTGTTATAAAATGGGCAGGATAGTTTTGAAATAAAATATTCGATATTATAACATAGAAGGGTAAGTGTTACAATTGATACTTTATTGGATAACTTATATCAACCTCATACTTTGACGGAAACTATTTAAATATAAAAGTTTGAAATTTAGATTTCACGCCCAAACTCATAATGAAAGAATTTGATTATATTTCGCGAGTCAAAACTCAACTCTTTGACATATAATATATATTTGTAGTGTTTTTTTTCAACAATTACAGAATAGGACCAACTCATTTACCATCCATAACTTGAATATTTAGGTTGACTACGAAGTATGAACTGGAAATATGCCCCGTTTGGATCGGTTTTGGTTCTGTTTCGCCCTGTTTCGGTGTTTTAAATTGGTTTGAATGAGTTTGGCGAAACATTTGAAACATGACTTGAATTGATTTTGGTTGGAATATTTTGATAGTAATATAATAGTAAAATGAGTAATAGTTAGTGGATTTTGAGAATTTGAGATATGATTTGGATTGGGTGTGTTGGTGTTTGGGGGTGAAAAGTTAATAACAACATGTCACATCATAGACTTTATAAAAATAGGATATATTATTAAATAGTGTAATAATTGAGATTGTGATAATAATAATATTGTTATGATTGAGATGATGATTGTAATAATATTATTGTAGTATTAATTTTGATAACTAATAATAATTGAATATAGGTGTAAAATTAAATAGTACTATCATGCAAATTTTATCATAAATAATTATATAAGATTGTAGAATTCGTCCCAAATTAATTATAAATTTTGATTTTTCGTCACAAACTAAATTAATTCGCCGAATTTCGTCTCACAATTTGTCATTTGGCATGAATTTAGTCCATTATTAAATTTTTAATTTCATGGAAATGACGATTCATCTTTTACCTTTTTAAGGGACTAATGACAATTTCTCCTATAATATTTATTATGTTCAATTTATCTCTTATAATTTGAAAGCAAGCAATTTAAGGTAAATTGAATATTATAAATATTACATGGATATAAATTGTCATCAATTTTTTTTAAGAGAAAAGAAATATTGATTGAATGAAAGTGGGTAGATATTGCCCAACTATTTTATTTCAAACACTATTATAGTTCTTTATTTTTTACAAGGATTGATCATCTATTTATTATATATATTTTAAATTGCTAACATTTTGATATTTATTTTTGCTAAATTAAAAAAATCACACTCGTGAACTATGCATAATACGGGTAAATAAGGTCACGTCATTCTTATTAATGGTGGAGAAATTAAATGAAATAAATGTAGAACTACCATCATCGACCTAAGTATTAGGAAATAGGTCGGGACCACTTCCACTAAGAAAGTTCACTATAAGGAGAGAGAAAAGACATAGGGTTTATTTGGATGGATTTTGGCTCGATTTCGCGGGTCTCAGTTTAAAAAAATTGGTTTGGGTGTTTTCGATGAAACCTTTGAGACTTCATTTGGATGAGTTTTGACTCTTGGGTTTTGTGATTTGAATAAGTTGAGACCTCACTTGAATTGAGTTTGGATGTTGGGGTTTAGGGAAAAAAATAGGTAATAGGTGTCAAATCAATGTCTTTTTTAGTGAGATTTGGGGGAAAAGTAGGTGGTAGGTGTCAAATCAATGTTTTATAGGTTTGAGTGTGAGTTTCTGAATATGTTTTTTTTATGGTTTTATGGTTTTGGCGAAAAGTCATTTTGAAAGGGTTTTGGCTCGGTCTCGCGAGACCCGCGAGATCGGGCCAAAACTCATCCACACACACCCATAGACATGTGTAGACTGCAGAGTTAAAAGACTTACCAACTTGTCTTTGTCTTTAACAATTAAATAAAATTTCGATCGGTATCCCTATCCCATGCACATTTAGGCCTTGAGCCAAATGCATGTCTGGCTGAAAAAATGGGCCAAACACCAAAATAATCCATTTTGACCCAAATATTGGACGAACACTTGGGCCAAAATGAATCCAAACGAGCCCTATATGTTTAGGTTTCACATGGAATATTATCCCTTTCCATGTGAGTCTGCTGCACAGCTCAGCACTAATTATTATATATCTAATACATATATATATTTGAAGGTTGTGTTTTGACCCCAATCATGCAAATTTGACTCAATTCTTTTTTCTTAGAATTTAGAGTTTTTTTTATTGTCAAAAAATTAATGATTGGGTAATCTCTTATCTACAATTTGAAAGTTTTTCAGATTTTAAATCAATTGTTCAAGATTATTGTATAGCTAATTAATTGATTTGCCGTTTCTCTTTTTAAATAATTGATTTGCCAAAATTATGCCACACAAATAGTTTCCTTTATGAAGGAAAAAGAATTGGAATATGAATTTAATACATTTTAAAACTGCACGTTACAAGCTTAAGATTTTCAAATTTGTCTTAATTCTTAATTGATATCCTAAGATCATGCCCACAAAATATTTGTCCATAATTACGGCATTTAGTATTGGAATATAGATCTGAATTATATAGTTCATTATAAAAATCGACTTCTTAAATTTTGCTCTGAACATTGGTCAGGCCTTTGCTCATTCTTTAGTTTTAAATCCCTTTCATCTTCAATAATTTAACCTACTTTGTTTCTCTATATTTTTGTTTTCTTTCTTTTGCATTATAGATTAACCATGTATTTTTTTTTTTCCAGGTTCGTGTTTGAACGTCTTGAACTTTTGTTCATAATAATATTCTTCGTGCCTTTGCACATTTTTTTAATTTCATATACTTTTTCCCTTCGATTATTTAATTTACTGTATTTTTTATATTTTGTTCTTTTATTGAAATTTTTAGATATCTTTAGATCTAATGTTGTTGTTTTTTTACGCAGAAGAGGTTTCAATGAAATTGAATCTAATGAATTGTAAGTTTTCGGTTGGTAGCATAATTTTCATTGTAGCATCATAGAACTTTTTCAGATCCTAAGATCAAATCTAATTTTTTGAATTATTCATATTGATATTTTTTATTTGCTTTCAGCCAATTATATTTATGAACATTGATATTCTGGAACAGAGAGATGTTAACTAAAAGCTAAAAGGTATACAAATATGGAGAAGGGTTCTATAATTTTTCCTTTCCATTTTTTTAGAATATATCATCCATTAATTATTTCCTTCTTCAAATTTATCTTTTGTGTTAATTTTATTTTCATTTTCAAGTGCTCAATTTTAATTTTGCTTCGAACATTGGTAAGGCCTTTGCTCATTCTTTAGTTTCAAATCCCTTTCATCTTCGATAATTTAACCTACTTTGTTTCTCTATATTTTTGTTTTCTTTCTTTTCCATTATAGATTAACCATGTATTTTTTTTTTCCAGGTTTGTGTTTGAACGTCTTGAACTTTTGTTCATAATAATATTCTTCGTGCCTTTGCACATTTTTTTAGTTTCATATCCTTTTTTCCTTCGATTATTTAATTTACTGTATTTTTTTTATACTTTTTTCTTTTATTGAAATTTTTAGATATCTTTAGATCTAATGTTGTTTTTTTACGCAGAAGAGGTTGAATCTAATGAATGGTAAGTTTCTGGTTGGTAGCATAATTTTCATTGTAGCATCATAGAACTTTTTTCTAAAAGCTAAAAGGTATACATATATGGAGAAGGGTTCAATAATTTTTTTTCCTTTCCATTTTTCTAGAATATATCATCCATTAATTATTTCCTTCTTCAAATTTATCTTCTGTGTTAATTTTATTTTCAATTTCAAGTGATCAATTTTGTGATTTTATATGAATTTTACGATATTTTTTAGGTTACATGAGTTTTATGACATATATGTTATATTTTTCCACAATGCATTAATTTATTAATAAAAATATTGCGTAACCAAATAGAATATTTGAGTAATTGCATTACATTTTAAGGTGCGTATAGGCAATTGTCTCTAGCAAATAGCTACAAGTTGGTCACTTTGGCATTTGCACTATGTAATTATAGGATTTTGGCGCTTTGCATCCTGATTTAAAATTTCTGGTACTTTGTACCATGAAAATATAATTTATTAGACACATTACACTATAATGTGTGTTTTTATGAGATTATTCATTGGTAGAAGGGCATAATAGTTATTTTCGATTTTCTTTGGCACTTTGCACACTGGCAATATAAATTTCGCACCCTAGAAATATAGAATGTTGATATTTTACACCCTATATTTATAAAATGTTGTGCTTTTCACCCCGATTTAAAATTTTTGGCATTATGCACCCTAAAAATATAATATGTATGACATTTTGCACCCTAATGTGTTTTCCTTAAGAAAATTCATGAATATCGTTGGTGTTGAGATAAAATGATCATTTATATGCACAACAAACATAAAAATGTTATTATTAATTTAATTTACTTAAGTTTACGATAAATTATTTTAACATTTTCTCTCGATTAAATTTAGATTAAAAAAAAGACATTGTCTTCATTTAAATTTCAAGTATCCTCTAGGATTATTTAGTTTATATCTAAAATACATGTTTACAAAATTGGCATGTTATTTACATTATCTAAATTAATATATTAATTCGAGGTTGAAAATGCCAAAAATTATATTTTTTTTTGTTGCAAAAGGTCAACATTCAATATTTTCAGGGTGTAAAGTGTCAAATACTTTTAGGGCGCAAATGCCAACAATATTAAAAAGTCACTATTATACCCTTCCATCAAATAATTTTTTCTTCAAACCATACATTAGGATGCAAAGTGCCAAGTAAATTGTATTTTCAGGACACCAAGTACCAAAATCCTATAATCTAAGGTACAAAGTGCCAAAAACTCTCAAAATTATCATACAATTTAATAAACCACTCAAACAAAATCCTACAATAGTTAAACTATTGTAATACCACAAAAATTTCACAATACACTAAACATATAAGAGAAAAATAAATATAAGCTTATGTTATATTTACTTAAAAAGAAGATTGTACCGAGGTCAAACTATGCAAATATTTTCCTGTAATAGTTATAAAAAAATGCAAGTTAGAAGTTCTTAGACAGAAACAAACTTAAAAATGAGATCAAGTCAATAAAGAATTAATTAGATGATTAAATGATAACATATGAGAATAAATCAAAATATGTTTTTTTTTTTTTCCCTTTCATTTACACATAATATGTCTGGATTTGATCCATGATTTACTTACTTTTTCAATGGGTTAGTGCAAATTTATTCCTCTGTAAATTGTTTGAAATGCATAATCTTTGATCCCAAACCCTCCGCACCTCCCCGATTTGGAAAATAGCATTTTACCCGTCTTGTGAAATTTTTAAATGAGCAGTTTGCCTCCTTCCAATGAAAAGTATAACGCACTCCGAAATTGAGAGTATGCATGAAAATTGTTGCTTAAAAAGATTAAAGTACCCATAAAGGGATATAAAGTCCCATATTTATTATAATATATGGGGTAAAGTGTCACATATATCATAACATGAGGGGTAAAATACTACATTTATCTAAGTATGGGGTTAAAAGTGCAATATTGTAAGTTGATTGGGTCAAACTATAGTATATAAGAGGGGTATCACTTTCAATTTATAATTTTTTAGTTTAAAAATGTCAGAAAAATAATGTAAAACTTTTATATGGAGATAAATAGTTAGTAACTCATTTTTTGCTTATACTAAAGAACCAAGTTGAGGTATGTCATATCAATAATCTCACAAAAAATGGTATTATATCAAATAATAATTTAATATTGTGTTGTGCGTAGCACGAGTATACGCTAGTAGTATATTATTCCAAAGTACGTAAGAGTAATATTCAATTGCGTGTTTTAAATGTTTGGTGTGCGTTGAAAGTTGGAATTCTACAAATCAAATGTTATACAATATATATTTATTATACATCTAGATTGAATAATTAAGTACTCTGTTACTAAAAAAATTTGGATCCGGTCAAAGTTAGACAGCGGACATGTGAAGCTTCTGAAATTTTATTTATTTTATTATCCGAGAAAACGACATATAGCTATTGAGAAATGAAATTTGGTGAGCCAATGAATAAATAAATAATCCATAAGGCTTGCTCCAGCGGCAAGGGTGGGGGTTCGAATCCCATCTGAAACTTGGATGGAAGCATTTCTATGGGTCTATCTAAGGGTCATTTGTGGTGAAGACTCCTTTGTGCGCAGAGTGTACAGCAGTATGGTGGGAACCCGGGGCTTGGTGGAGGCACATCCTGCGATTTACATCCTTCAGGATTCTAGGGCAAGGGTTCTGAGGGTCCAGGATTAGTCGAGTGTAAGCTTGTATACCTGGGTTATCAAAAAAAAAAAAAAAAAAAAAAAAAAAAAAAAAACATATAGTTATTAAATTATTAACGTCAACGCTTCCACATTGAGAAAAAAAACAACTACTACAAAAGCAAATCAAACTGGAAATTTTGATCCATCCACAATTCTAGGAAGGCAAATTTTGCAAACCAAAATCATATCATCATTATCATGGGGAGATTCAGATTCTCATCACTCATCCTCCGATCAACAACGCCGCGGCCGCCGCCGCCACCACCACGGCGCTTTAGTCAATTTCACTCATCACCTAGATTCCTGTTTTCATCAACGGTTGCTGCAGATAAATCCTATCTGAATCCAAATTTATCGAGTACTAATACATTATTTTTCAGCTCCAATAATTACCTCCTTCACCAGTATGCTCATTTCTCCACCCAAAGGTATGTTACGTTCCGTTCTTCTTTTTTACATGGAAATAAATTAAACTTGCCCTGATTTGGATTTTTATTTTATCTTCAGAAACCCATACCAAAAAGTTGAAATCATATCGGAAGAAAATATCAAACCTGCATCTCCGACTCCAGATCAACTGAGAACGTACAAGGTTTCGGTCCTTGATCAACTCCTTGCCCATCATTACATGCCCTTCGTTTACTTCTTCCCCAACAACCATAAAAAAGAAGACGACGACGACTTATTATTAACCTTAAAAAAAAGAAGGCAACTTTTGAAGAAGTCCCTTTCAGAAACCTTAACAAGATTTTATCCACTAGCTGGTAAAGTCAAGAATAGTCGCGAAATTGATTGTAATGACGACGGTGTCTATTATGTAGAAGCCAAAATCAATGATCGGTTATCAGATTTTATTAAACAACCCAACAATAAGTCTATCCATCAATTCCTACCGGTGGATCCAAATTCCATAGAATCTTTATTCTCAAAAACATATGTACTTATGGTTCAAGTAACCGAGTTTGCTTGTGGTGGCATTGCTATAGGCTTATGCACTTCGCACAAGATTATCGATGGCTATTCACACGCAACTATTCTCAAAGCCTGGGCAGCAGCAACAAACGAATCTTCAGAAGAAATATATCCTAGTTTTGATTCCCCCTCGATTTTCCCTCCCAACCCTGCCATGCCCGAAAGCACGACACTGGCGTTGGCTCCTACTTATTCAACACAGAGTAAAAGTGCGACAAGGCGATTTGTATTTAGTTCTTCGTCTATTAAGGAACTGAAAGAGAAAGCAGGGGCCTCTACCCGCGTAACGGCTGTAACAGGGCTTATTTGGAAACGCGCAGTGGCTGCTTCAAGAACTCAATCAAAGGCTAGTAATACTGATCCCAAGTCCTCTGTTTTGGCAATGGCTATCAACTTACGGAGTAAAAGCTCACCACCAATGCCAAATTTAATCGGGAACATTTTTTGGAGTAGTGTTCCTATTCAGTGGAGATCAGATGAGGATTTGGAAATGAGTTACATCGCTCAACGCGTAAAGAGCGCTATCGCAGAAATTAATAATAGTGATTCTATCGAAAAAATGAAAGGAGGAGAGTGGTCTTTAAAGGTTGAGGAGCATATAAATGAGCTGAAAAAGTATTATGCTGATGAAAATGCTTATTATTTGTTGGTAACAGGCATGTGCAATGGTGGGATATATGAAGTCGATTTTGGATGGGGAAAGCCAATTTGGGTAAGTTATGGCAATGCAGATACAGATATCCCTTTATTTGGTAATTTTGTGTTGTTGATGGATACGAGAGTTGGCAATGGAGTTGAAGCGTGGGTGACTTTAAGTGAAGAAGACATGAATGTTCTCGAGAAAGATCCAGAGATACTTGCTTTTGCGTCCTTGAATCCTAGTCCTCTTTAAATTAATTAATCAATTAATGGTTGAATTGATGATATCTACCATGTTTCATGCTTCTTTCTGTATTCTCTGTCAATCGATGTGATCATCTCTTAATTATGTTAGAATTTTTCTTTACATGTACTCTCTCTCTCAAATGATGTGATGATGTTAGGATTTTTATTATAGTTGAATGGAGATAAATAGACAATATTACACCCATAAAGTCAATTAAAGATGGCTATCCCTAATGTTTGAAGTATACAAATGGATTATTGCATAATTGACACTTCTCTTTGAATCATGAAAATTACTCTCCTAGAGATAGCGAGTGGAGCACATTGCTACAAAATTCTTGAGATTTACCAGTATATCAAATAATTAAGAACACAATCCTTAGGCCATATTCAGTGACTTCAGTCTAACTTTCCATTTATATAGTCATCTTCAATGATTTAATCTTCTCATTCCAATTCATTTCAATATTCATTCTTACTCTCCATTTATATAGTCATCTTCAATGATTTAATCTTCTCATTCCAATTCATTTCAATATTCATTCTTACTCTCTATTAATAATAATAATAATAACAACAAATAACAATAATAAATAATAATATGCAAATCGATTTGGGAATAAAATTAATAATGAATGATAGCGATCCCACCATATCTCGTAGGGCCCGTGCCACCATTTATGATAAAAAAAACTGAGCTGGATTTGGATCCTCGCTCCAGTCCGATATTCATATAAGAATATTTGTTACGTCATCACCAGATACGCTCAGTTTAACCGTCAACTTCAAACCGACTTAGTCGAACATGTGTGGGCAATACACTATCCAAATGGTGATCATATGTATTCGTATATATTTTAGATGTCTAACTATTCACCCAAGTGTTTCTAAATTTAATTGTTAGGTTTATATTGTTTTATGTAAGCTTCATTAAGTTCTTTTAAAATTTCATTTTTATTAATTAAATTAAATTCGAATTTCTAAAAATTAAAATTAAGTTAACTTTTTCAAAATAATTCCCAAGTTTAAGGAAAATTTTAAATAAAAATATTTTTATTAAATAAAAACAAATTATATTAAATAAAATTTGAGTTTATTATAAGAGCTACATTTTTAAAATAATATTAAAATTTTCAAAATAATATACAAGTTTAAAGATTTTTTTATTCAATTTGAGTTTATTAAATAAGAGTTACATTTTTCAAACTAAAAATTAACTTTTTAATAAACTAAAAGTAAAATTAAATAAGAGTTACATTTCATTTAATAAGGTATTTTAGAGATTTTTTTTAGAAAAAAGGTTTTTATTAAATAAAAAAAGAAAAAAAAAGGGAAACAACAGGTGGCCGACAAACTGCTGTTGGGCAGGCGAGTGCAACACACTCGCCTGACAAGCGAGTGATTCCACGGATGTGTGAGCCTCACACCTCTGGAGGTTTTTAATTGCAAATTACACCTCAATGCAAAATCACCTTTACCACCCTTTTATTCATTTTACTTTATTTTTTTAATCCCTAAATCTAATTTCCTCTTCCCCTTGCCTCATAGGGGGCCATCTCCAATAGTTTTGCCGGGCTAGCCACCGGGGCAGTCCGCGAGGCAGCTCGAGCTCTGGCTGGTCATCTAATGGTTGGGCTCCTAACCTCAATTTCTTCCAATTTAATTTATATCATTATAATAATATTGATATTATAATAATAATAGAATATAATAATTATTATTTTAGTGGTATACCTAATTTAAAAATATTATAATAATATTTAAATATATAAATTAAAATTAGGTGTTAAAATTAATTCGAAACACTAATTATAACATTAAATAAACGACATACATGAAAACAAAATGAAGGTTTCAAGTAATTCTAATTCTACTTTAGAAGGAAATTTTAATTTTATAATAGAATTGCAATTAAAATCAATAATAATTAATATTTTAATTTAATTCTAATTAACAAAAATACTAACAAGTTATATTAAATAATTCAATTCAAATACTTTAATTTAATTTAGGTGGAAATTTTAATTTTAATAAATAATTCTTTAACATAAATTAATATAACAAATTTTAACTACACATTCTTTAAATAATTATTCACAAATTTTTATTATAATTTTTTAAATGAAAGAATTACAATTATTTAACAAAATAACAATCTTTTAAAATTAAATACACTACTTAACAATTAAAAAAAAAAATCAATCAGCGGCGCCACTTAAAGAGGGGAGAGTCTTTCTCCTTCCTCAATGTGTGCCCGAGCTCCATAGCAGGCCGCCCGCTCCCCGCCGCCTAGCCCCGTGCCACCTGCGAGGTGGCCCGCCCCGCTGATGGGGAGGACTTTCCCCTCCCAACCCGGCTCTCACGCGCGCCCAAGCCCACCATTGGAGATGACCTTAGGATAAGAAGAATGCTTTAATTCCTAATTTGGGGGATTGTTTCCTCAACATAGATGAGTTACTCACTTTGACACCTCAAATCGAATATACTGGTGAAATCATGTATTAGTGTCACTAGATTAATCATTACCTTGTATTGTTATAGATGAAGTTATCCTTGTTTGTTATATATTATAAATTATTAGATGTTGGATTTTGTGAAAACTATTCTAGTACATAAAATATCACACCAAAAAGTATGATCACTAGGTGAGTTTTATTATTCTTTCGGCTTGCTTCCATGGTTTGATCAGAAGTACTTATTATTACTTAATAAGAGTGAGGCGAGCCCTTAAATGAAGAATACCATTAATGAAGTAAGGGCTGTCATCGGCTATAAATGCAGCCCATGGAACACGTACCAAGGTCCGGCAACGATATACCTTCCCTCCGGTAAATGTAGCTGTAGTAGTTTTGGCTTTGCTCACAAACTCCTCCTCTATCCCCAATCCAAACTCGTATTCAACTGTAAGCTCATCATGTTCTTCTTCTGATCCCTTCTTTCTCATACCCAGTGCAACCACCAAAGGAGTTTTTCCGTCAGACTTGGAAACGGTAGACAAGCGAAATCTTTGCCCGCCAAATTCAAAATCATGCGAGTAGACCCGACCAGGATTAGCAATGAAGTAGGGATTTGCCCGTTTAATCTCAAGATAAACTATACGCTCTTGACAAGGCTCTTCAAACTCAACCACCTTCACCGGATGATATTTGTACAACCGATGGGCCCCCACAAGTGAAATACGGTTTCGATGTCTTAATGATGATGATGATGATTCACCCCTAGTCTTGAAAGACACAGCATCCCTAACAATCTTGGATGCAAGTTTAGGGCCAATGGCCTTGCAATTCAGGACTCTATTCAGCTTTATGTCAGTCATGCATGGGAAACGAATCAAACCAAGTAGACTACTCCTTAATATTCTTCGTCTTTCTTTCAATTTTGGGTAATGTGTTCGTGCCCACTTCATCACTAAATGATATACTGCATTCTCTGAACCTACTTGTAAATCGTCACTCGATAGAATTGCCTCGATACCAGCTAAAGGCAGATTAAGAATCTCTTCCTTAAACCTGCAGCAGATAGATAACAAGTCAAGATTATTAATTTCTACAGCTAAAGAAAATAATACCTTAGCGTCACTGAATAGAAAAATAATAGTATATATTATAAGTTAAGTCTAGTGATTCGAAAAAAAAAAGAACGATTATCCATTAAAAAGAATCATAATTAAAGATGGAAATTTACTTGCTTATGTATTTGAAATGTGAAGCAAGGAAGAGCTTAACAGCATCTATAAGCGGCTGAACTGGATCACCCTTTAAACTAGTCGATGGAATAGACTCCAAATAAAGCAAGGCTGACTCACAAGTCATGGGTAAGTTCTGCAATAATTGGCTACAATACCTCGTACAATTGTCAGAAGCCATTAAAACATTCAGCAAAGAAGATGGTGTGGTTCTTGGTAGAGTATTGCTATTCATAAAGCTGTTCAACGAATCCATCACGGCAACTTCCTCTACACACCACATAGAGACATACAGACAAACAATTGTCAATCGAATGTGTTCTACAAAAGAGACAGTCACACAAAGTTTAAGTGGAATAAATGGAACAAGATAAAATTATTTATCCTCTTTTCATAGATATAATATAATCATTTCTCCTCTTTTCATATATTTTGCTGTAAATATCCCTATGGACATAATTAGCAAATCCAATATTTTCACAATCTGTCAATCAACATACACAAGTAAACAAACCTGTCTTCTAAGAATATGTACTGTAGTATTCAAAATTAGATGGTAAATCATTTACAAAATGGAAAATCTAATTGTATTGGTAATATGCATGGCATGTCTATTACAGATGATGACTCCTTAATTTGTGGTTCTATCCATCTCTACTATGACATTATTCTGATCTATAGTTCACATATGAAACAATCAAAATTCATACTATAAATAATGCTCAAACATAAAATTAAATAAAACCCTAACAAATAAATTGCATTAATTTAACAAACCACTAGCATTGTCATCACGGCGGCGCTTCGCCGAATCGTCAAGACCTTTATCCAAGTCGGATCCAGGTCTGGATAGGATTTCTGTTGTGCGAATCCTATCAGAACAATTGGCGTCGTTTAATGCTAACCCAGATTCACATGAGTAATCCGTCGCCCCGCTAACCGGAAAGCTTCCTGACTCCATTAAAACTCTGATCTTCACGATTTCTAGGTGAGAAGAAATGATGTAGGGAGAGAGAGGACGGATAAGGATTCTGATTTTCTTCTTATAGGCTTTTTGGGCCAATTTGCCTATCTAGTAACTTTTTAATCAAAGCTAAAATCATCAATAAATAAAAAGAATATTGGGCCAAATCCAAGTTGCTAATATAGTAGTAATTTTTTAATTACGGCTAAAATTCAAGGAAGAAAAAAAAAAACAAAATTCATACCCAGACATTGGCGTTGGCTTCTACGTATTCGAAACAGAGTAAAAGTGCGACAAGGCGATTTATATTTAGTTCTTCGTTTATTAAGGAACTGAAAGGAAAAGCGGGGGCCTCCTCTACCCGCGTAATGGCTGTAACAGGGCTTATTTGGAAATGTGATATGGCTGCTTCAAAAACTCAATCAACGGCTAGTAATACTGATCCCAAGTCCTCTGTTTTGGCAATGGCTATCAACTTGCGGAATAAAAGCTCACCACCAATGCCAAATTATTTAATCGGGAACATTTTCTGGAGTAGTGTTCCTATTCAGTGAAGATCAGATGATGATTTGGAAATAAGTTTCATCGTTCAACGTATTGCAGAAATTAATAATAGTAATTTTATCGAAAAAATGAAAGGAGGAGAGTGGTCATTAAAAGTTGAGGAGCATATAAATGAGCGAAAAAGTATTATACGGATGAAAATGCTTATTATGTGTTGGTAACAGGCATGTGCAATGGTGGGATATATGAAGTCGATTTTGGATGGGGAAAGCCAATTTGGGTAAAGTTATGTCAATGCAGATACGGATATCCCTTTATTTAGTAATTTTGTGTTGTTGATGGATACGAGAGTTGGCAATGGAGTTGAAGCGTGGGTAACTTTAAGTGAAGAAGACGTGAATGTTCTCGAAAAAAATTCGAAAATACTTGCTTTTGCATCCTTGAATCCTAGTCCTCTTGAAATAAATTAATTAATGGTTTGATTGATGAACTACCATGTTTCATGTTTTTTACATGTACTCTCTCAATTGATGATCTCTAAATTATGTTGAATTTCACTATAATTGAATGGAGATAAATAGACAATATTACACCTAATGTTTGAAGTGAACAAATGGATTATTGCTGAAACTCTAATACAACGTGGAGTTATAGGCAATATCTTATCTTAAAATTAACATGGCGATACCACAATTTTTTAAAGTACATAATTGACATTCCGTATTTTAGCTTTCTATTACCAAGAAAAAGAACATTACGAGGGCATAATTGATAGTTCTATTTGAACACATTGCAGCAAAATTCTTAGAGATTTACATTATACCGAATAATTAAGAACACTCTCCTTAGGACAAGAATAATTCTATAATTCCTAATTTGGGGTATTGTTTCTACAACATAGATAAGTTACTCACTTGGATAAGTCAAATCGAATATACTCTGAAATTATGAATTAGTGTCACTAGAATGGACATTACCTTTTATTGTTATAGATGAAGTTTTCCTTGTTTGTTATATATTGTAAATTATTAGATGTTGGATTTTGTGAAAACTATTCTAGTACATAAAATATCACACCAAAAAGTATGATCAGAAGTACTTATTATTACTTAATAAGAGTGAGGCGAGCCCTTAAATGAAGAATACCATTAATGAAGTAAGGGCTGTCATCAGCTATAAATGCAGCCCATGGGACACTGACCATGGTCCGGCAACCATATACCTTCCCTCCAGTAAATGTACCTGTAGTTCTGAATTTGCTCAAAAACTTCTTCCTTCCCCTCAATCCAAACTCGTATTCAACTGTAAGCTCAGCATGTTCTTCCGATCCCTGCTTTTTCATACCCAGTGTGACCCCAATAGGAGTTTTTTCGTCCAAGTTGCAAAGGGCAGACAAGTAAAATCTTTGCCCGCCAAGTTCAAAATCATGCGAGAAGACTCAACCAGCGTTAGCAAGGAAGATAGGATTTGCCCGTTTAATCTCAAGATAAACTATACACTCTTGACGAGGCTCTTCAAACTCAACCACCTTCACTGGATGATATTTGTACAACCGATGGACCCCCACAAGGGAAATACCGTGTAGATGTGATATTGGTGGTGATGATGATGATTCACCCCTACTCTTGAAATACAGAGCATCCGTAACAATCTTGGATGCTAGTAAAGGGTCAATGTCCTCGCAATCCAGGAGTTTCTTCAGCTTTCTGACAGTCATGCATGGGAAACGAATCAAACCAAGTAGACTAGTGCTTAATATTCTTTGTCTTTCTTTCAATTCTGGGTACTGTATCCGTGCCCACTTCATCACTAAATCATACACTGCATTCTCTGAATCTACTTGTAAATCGTCACTCGATAGAACTGCCTCGATTCCAGCTAAAGGCAGATTAAGAATCTCTTCCTCAAACCTGCAGCAGATAGATAAAAAGTCAAGATTATTTATTTCTACAGCTAACTTCACTGAATAGAAAAATAATACGGAGTACTATAAGGCTATGTTTGGTTTATGGATTTGAGTGAGTAAAATGATAATTAAAATGCAAATGAACAAGAAATGAAGCTCAATGTGGCGTCATTAGATACAAGAAAAAACATTTTTCCTAGCTTTTTACTACTTAAAATTCGAGAATCAAACATAGCCTAAGTGATTTGAAAAAACCTGATTATTCATTAAAAAGAATAAAAACGAGAGCTGGGAATTTACTTGCTTATGTTTTTGAAATGTGAAGCTAGGAAGAGCTTAGCAGCATCCACAAGCTGCTGAACTGGATCACCCTTTAAACTAGTTGATGGAATAGTATCCAAATAAAGCAAGGCTGACTCACAAGTCATTGGTAAGTTCCGCAATAATTGGCTACAATACCTCGTGCATTTGTCAGCAGCCATTAAAACATTCAGCAAAGCAGATGGTGTGGTTCTTGGTAGAGTATTGCTATTCGTAAAGCTGTTCAACAAATCCACGAGCTCGGCAACTTCCTCTACACATCACCCACATAGAGACAGACAGATCAAACGATTGTCAATTGAACGTGTTCTTTAAAAGAGGGCAGTGACACAAATTTGAGTGGAATAAATGGAACAAGATAAAATTATTTATACTCTTTTCATAGATATAAGATAAGTATTTCTCCTCTTTTCATATATTTTATGAAAAATCCATATGGACATAATTAGCAAATCCAATATTTTCATCATCTGTCAATCAGCATACACAAGTAAACAAACCTGTCTTCCAAGAATATGTACTGTAGTATCCAAAATTAGATGGTAAATCATTAAGGGCCAAACAGCTGCATTACAAAATGGAAAATCTCATTAATATTGGTGAAAGGTGAGTGTGTTTTTTATAATATGCATGACATGTCTATTACAGTTTAGAGATTATGACTACTCTGTGGTTTTATCCATCTCTACTATGAAATTTCTGATCTATAGTAATAGAACCCATTCACATATTAAACAATCAAAATCCATACAACAATGCTCAAACATAAAATTAAATAAAACCCTAACAAATAACGTGCATTAATTTAACAAACCATTAGCATTGTCGAGGTAGTCATCATGGCGGCGCTTCGGACTACGCGCCGAATCGTCAAGACTTTCATCCAAGTCGGATCTGGGTCTGGATAGGATTTCTGTTGTGCGAATACTATCAGAACAATTGGCGTCGTTTAATGCTAACCCAGATTCCGATGAGTAATCCGTCGCCCCGCTAACCGGAAAGCTTCCTGACTCCATTAAAACTCTGATCTTCGCGATTTCTAGGTGAGAAGAAATGATGTAGGGAGAGAGAGAGAGACGGATAATAATTCTGATTTTCTTCTTATAGGCATCGTTTCGGGCTTTTTGGGCCAAATTGCCTATTTATTAACTTTTTAATCAATGCTAAAATCATCAAGAAATAAAATGATTATATTTGTCATTTCATCGTTTCATATTTTTTTTCACGAATTCTCATCGATTTCAGGGGTATTTTTTTTTTTATCACTTTCAACCAAATTTTCATCAATTTCGTCAGTGTTCACCAATTTTACCCAAATTTTCATTGATTTCACATGTTTCAATTATTATATTTTATTTATTTCACAATTTTCCAGGAATTTCACCCGATTTTCCACGAAAGAATTACATAGAGGTTTTGCATGTCTTGAAATTATTGAATATTCTTCATATTTTATATTCTAGCCAAAGTAAAATTACTTAATTAGCTAAGTTATAAGCAATCTTTATTCCTTCATAGTAAGGTGGCGATTCAATTTTAATTTTTTTTTAACATATGATATTTAAAATAATTTCATTTTAAATATTTATATGTAGAGTGTTTATGATTTGTGTTGTTCTAAATTTTTAAATTTAACATTTGCTTTCTTAAATAAATATTGATGTGAAATATAATAATTTATATATATATATATATATATATATATATATATATATATATATTAGGGGCTATTTAAAATAATAGTGTTTTCTTAAAAATTACAAAATTCATGTAAAAGAGAATTTATAAATTTAGTTTATGTAGGAGATAAATATAATAAGACTTTATGTCTAAATATACCTCTTCAATTAATTTATTCTTTTATATATTTACTATTTAATTAAATATCATTTTATAATTTAAATAGGGTTATTTTAGTCTTCACAAAAAGTTAAGAAATATTCATACTTTTATAATAGTAGATAGATAGATAGATAGATAGAGATAGAGATAGAGATATATATTTTTTTTTTGGTTTCCCAAGGGTTTAATCCCTTTCGAGGCGGGTTGGGCACATTAATGTGGATATCTCCCAACAGGGATTCGAACCTGAGTCCGCTACTTTGTAGTGACTAGTCCCTTCCACTAGACCAATCACCTGTTGGTTATAGAGATAGAGATATGAATATTTTAAGGATGATTAAATGTGGGTTGTCGGTTGATCGGTTTCTTTAACCATCAACCCGTCACCCGACCCAGAACATGCAGGTGTACAAATTATCAACCCGCAATTGAATATTTTAAAAATAAAATCGACGGGGTTTGCGGATGGGTGTGGCGGGTTTATGAACACCCCTAGATATTATTCTTGTCCATGTCCCACCGATTTATCAAAGAAGAGAGTTATACTTTGAATACCACACTTTAGGTCATATTCAATAGTGAGGCGAAGAGGAGGGAGAGGGGGAAGCTTGCTCTTGCTTTCCCTCGGATTGACTCACTCGCTCCACGGCTGCGTGCACCAAGCAGGTGGCGCCACATGCTTCTCCCATTTTTTTTTCTTTTTCAATTGTTAATATATATATATATATATATATATATATATATATATATATATATATATATATATATATATATATATATATATATATATATATATATATATATTTTAAATCTAACTTACATTGAAAAGTTTATTTGAGTTTATTAAATCTAACCCCTAGATATTATTCTTGTCCATGTCCCATTGATTTATCAAAGGAGAGAGTTATACTTTGAATACCACACCTTAGGGCATATTCAATTGTGAGGCGAAGAAGAGGGGGAGGGAGAAGCTTGCTCTTGCTTCCCCTCGGATTGACTCACTCGCTCCACGACTGCGTGCACCAAGCAGGTGGCGCCACATGTTTCTCCCATTTTTTTCTCTTTCAATTATTAATATTAATATTTTTCTTTAAAATCTAACTTACATCGAAAAGTTTACTTTTAAATTTTGTGTATGATTTAATAAATTTGTTTTTTTATATTAAATATGTAACATTATTAGTTTTAATTTTGATATTTTTAATTTGTCTAATAATAGAAAAAAAATGTACAAATAAATCAAAATTTAATCTTAATTTAATCTAAGGCCATCTCTAATGACTCCGAGAGGGAATACCCTCTCCCTCTCCCCCTCCCCCTCCCCCTCCCCCTCTCTCTAGTTTTTTAGTCATCTCTAATGACTCATTCTATCTAACCTATTTAATAATTAATTTTATCCTTCTCTATTATTATTATTATTATTATTACTACTACTACACCAAAAATAAATTTAAAATTAACATTAATTTAAAATCAAAAGTACATTAGGAAACTTAGAAAATAAAAAATTACATCAAATATTAAATTAATTCATATAAGGAAATCCATCAACTCTGCCATATTCGTTGCCACTATTATTATTAATTTTTTTATTTTTAAATAAAGATAAAAAAATAACCAAATAAAACAAAACGAAATTAAAAAAAAAAAAAATAAGCATGTGATGGAGGGGGCTTGGATGGGAGAAGCTCCCCCTCCCCCTCCCCCTCCCCCTCCCCCTCCCTCTCCCTCCAAGGTCCCTCCAGGGTCCCTCTAGTGGGTATACCCTCTTCACCCCCCTAGTCATTGGAGATGATTTTTTTTCCCCCTTCCCCCCCATATACCCTCTAGGGCATCTCCCCACTAGTCATTAGAGATGCCCTAATCAACAAGCTTTAATATGATTCGAACTCGAGTATTACTTGATATATATTTAATAAGATTTTTTTTTGTAAATTAGAATATGTTTTAAATACAAACATGATCATGTATTTTTATTATTATTATGGTGAGAGTGGTGGTGAAAAAAAATTAACTTCATGCCCCTAGCTATTGAAGGACGACTACGGAGGGGAAGGGGGAAGTGGGGATTTTGACCTCCATTATTGAAGATGACCTTATATAATTTATACAATTTGTATCAAATATTTCATTGTTTTATTTTCAATTTATACAATATGTATCAAATAGTTCATTTTGTTATTTTCAATTGATAGAAAATCTTCCTTGTCATCTTTATTATAAAAAATCTTCGTGTGTGAATATTTTATTAGTAAAAAAATTCGGTGTTATCAATTTTACCCATGTGAAAATAAAGAGTCTACCACAAAGTGATTATTGCCTATTTTGTAAAGTTTATGTAGGATTCATTGCCAATTACTTTTTAAGTTTGCAGGGGTTTAGAGTCAATTTTTTAAGTGAATAATTGAGTTTTCACATTTTATTAAAAAAAAAATATATATATATAAAGATATATTTGTCTCTTTCCTTCATCGTAAAATAATAAAGTAGTACCAAATTATTACCAGCTTAATATTTAAACAACTTTTTTTCCAAATTATTGAATAACAATAACAATTTTGAAACATCAAAAAATGGCAAAACAAGCCAAAACTGATCCAAATGGCCCTAGTTTTCCCGAGTGGATTGACGCAATAAATATCTTAAAATCATATTTCCTTTCCTATCATCATACTTTCCCGGAGCAGGAACTCCCGGACCTATTCTCCGCCACGTGGCAGTCATTAGTTGGTTCGGAGTGTGGCTCGATGGCACGGACTAAACAATACTTGTACGCTTCCTCTTCATCTTCTACTATTACTGCTACTTTGTCTTTTCATTTTCTCATTGGTGATGGTTTCAATAATTGCAGAATTAAGGTACTTCTTTCTTTCTTCTTTTGAGCCCTGTAATTTGAAATTATTAGAAGTATCTTTTTTCGTTTATTTGCTATATTGATGAATATTTCTGCTAAGAATGTTTATATAGGTAAGTTTGATGAAGGGTCTGTCTTGAATTTTTTTTAGGAGTTTAAAATCACTTGTGGGTTTTGAATTTATATATGACGTGTCTTTTTAGTTCTTTTTTGTTTGTTTGATTTACAATCATAGAACTAAGCTGCATGATTGTGCTTTTAATGATGGTAATTTTTGTTTCTCTAGTTTGCTGAACTAATGTGCAAAGTCTAAGACTTTCATTTATATACTCTCGTTGTTAATTATGTGTTCTTTTGTTACTGAGATGTGATTTTGTCCCTATTATGGGTTCCCTATTATGGGTTCGTTAAATTTTAATTTGTGCAGATTAATTTCTCCTGACTACATGAGCAGGTGGGGAATATAATTTCTTTGATGTAAAAGGGTGCTAGCTTGTGTTCCCAATATAACAAGTCTAATAATCACTTGTAAGACATGGTTGAGAATTGCCTTAACTCATGACTATGTTCGCTGTGCTTTGTTGTTCTGTCATTTGTTCTTTTCTTGAAAGCAGAGGAAGAAAGCTTGTAAAGGCTCTAGGATTTTAGTCTCAAAATTCCAATGATGTATTTTTTTTTTTACAGGGTGATGTTGTGTGTGCATTCCTGATATTAGAGATAAATGGACCACTACAGACGATTGCACTGCTTGTCTGCAGCTTCTTTGATGTAAATAAAATAGAACTGAGCACTGAATGGGGGGAGCTTGTTCCCGGAAGAGAGACCATCAGGTCGAGGAGGATAACTTTAATAGGGGCGTGTCCGGAAGATATATTAAAAGTGGGAGCTCAAAATGGCTAGGGACCTCATTTTCTAGATCATATATGGATATTAGTCAGGGGAAACAAAGTTTCCCATCTCTTATGGATTTGTGCATATATAAGATTCGGGAGGTATGTTTCAGTGTTAAGCGTTCAATTTTTTATTTTTATTTTCATTGTTTTTATGATCCTTTTTTTTTTTTTTTTTGGGTTTAATTGTAGGACATAGGCAAGTATAGAACTTTCTCCATGCTACCAAGGGATATAAGTCAACAGATTTTTGATGATTTGGTCTGTTCTCAATGCCTAACGGATTCCATACTCGAGGCTTTTCGGAATTGTGCTCTTCAGGTACTCTTTGAAGCTTCATTGAACTAAGAGTATGTACACTGCTTTGAAAGCCTAATGGGCAGATAAATTTATGTGGAAGATGTTCTATCTTTTGCAGGATTTAAATCTGGGAGAGTACCCAGGTTTAAATGACAGTTGGATGGAAGTTATCTCTTCACAGGGTTCGTCTCTATTGTCCGTGGATCTTTCGGGCTCATATGTTACTGATTTTGGTTTAACTTATCTCAAAGATTGCATAAATCTTCAAGCATTGAATTTTAATTATTGTGACCAGATTTCAGACAGAGGTCTGGAGAAGATAAGTGGTAAAAATTCTTTTCCCTGTAGTTCCAAGTGTCCGTTCAATGAGCTATTATCTTTTGTCACTTTGCTGCTAAATATTAAGTTTTAATTGGCATATTTGAGGCGGGTCACATGTTTTGAAACTGATATCTTGTCTATCCCTTTTTCCATTAAACATTTGCTACCATGACTGATGTGTGCTACTGATTTCCTATCTTGCAGGTCTTTCAAACCTGACTACTCTAAGTTTTAAAAGAAACAACTTGATCACTGCGCAAGGAATCAGTTCCTTATCTGGTTTAATCAACATGGTGAAGTTGGACTTGGAGCGATGTCCAAAGATCCATGGAGGGCTTGTTCACCTAAAAGGTTTGATTCTTGGCGAATTCTTTCCAACATTTGAAGTTATTTTCTGAAATATGGTAATCATGCATAGAATATGCCTTTTTTGGGACTGCTACATTTGCTTTTCCAATATACCATCAGATGATGCGTGTAACACAACCTTTTTTTGGAAAAAGGACTCGAGGAATATGCATTCTCTTACGATTTTTATAGTTTTGGTTGGATACGTTTTCATCAACTTTTTTGATTGTCCAGGATTGGACAAATTGGTTACTTACGTACCCTACGTTTTCATCAACTTTTTTGAGTGTCCAGGATTGGGCAAAGTGTTACTTACATACCCCACATCTATTCTACTATGTTTTTCCTCAGAAGGTGGGTATGGTTGGGGCTATTATTCTTCCGAACTCGCCTCACTTGCTCTCCCTTGGCATATGTTTTGTGCACTATCCTCTATAAGATACCATGATTTTCTTTTTCCTCTAAACGACAATTACTAGTAATTGAGGCCCTGTTTGTAATGCTTTGTTGACTTCAAAGAAACTATTCTACAAGTAATAAGTACACTTGCTACAAATGCATTTTAAAAAACATAAATTTTCTTCTGGGGAAGTTAGAAGATTCTCTCATTAGTTTTGATCTGAATCGTGCTAGGTTGTTTCTCGCTAGACTCAAAATTGAGGCATATATTGCAAAAATTGCAATATTCGTTTCTCATCTCTTGACATATATTTATCAATATTACATCTCTGTTTTTGTGGAGGGGCTAATGGACGCTGTTATCATTCATACACGAGGAAAAGTAATGAAGGCACAAAAGAAAAACCAGTTATTCATTTTCTCACATAACTCTTAGAACCTCAGTTTACTTTGAACCAAGTCTGATAAACCAATACCTGAGACTTTGATCATGCAGGATGGATTTGTATTTAGAATTGTATTCATTATAATTGCCATGCTTTTCCTAAGACTTTTTATGAATTTACATACTTCTTTCCTTCACTATATATGTATCACACCCTTCACATTTTGCAGGGCTTGCAAAGCTCGAATCTCTGAATGTCAATTGTTGCAATTGCATAACCGATGCTGATATGAAGGCTCTCTCAGGTAGCTCAGCTTGGGTTTCTTAATCCCTCACTTCAACATTGAAGAGAATCACTCTTAACACATTTGAGATGCTAGTCATTTTGTGTGTTACATTTCATCTGTGTAGCTACTGATTGGAATACCCATATAATCCGTCAGCATTCTAGTAGTCTCTCTGGATTCGACTCTAGTTTCATATGTTTAGTTCATTTAACATAATTTAATTACTTAGGTTAATTGACGGATGGATCTTATGCTTATGTTGGGCTCAAATCCATTTCTCGCTGGTGCAGGGCTT
The DNA here is from genome assembly GCA_003313485.2 of Penstemon barbatus. NCBI lineage: Eukaryota > Viridiplantae > Streptophyta > Magnoliopsida > Lamiales > Plantaginaceae > Penstemon > Penstemon barbatus. Next base: position 11,406,973 of record CM064883.1, on the reverse strand, counting down.
ACAAGCTTGAAGTCGTTGCAAATTGCATCCAGTAAGGTTACGGATAATGGCGTTGCATTTCTAGGAGGTAATTTGGCAGGCCCATCAGTGATTATTGTGAAAAAAACTTTACATTTTGTAGGAAAAAAGTGGAAGCCATTTGACCCATGGTTCTCCTTTCAGAGGTTATCTTTACTTGTTTTGTATGTTATATTTAAACTCTGTGTAAAAACCCTTTTCTGAACCCTTGATAAGTTGATATATTACACTGGACCTTTAATGTATTTGAAATGGATCTATAAGAAATTATTGGCACTATGAGAAAATGCTATTGTTGATAATTATGTGAACCCCAAGAATACAAATCTTTTACTCAAAGAATGGTTATGACATGGTTGATATATTCATTTATATGAAAATGACATGATTGTATTCATTCTTTAGCAATATATAGCATCTACTACCATATTGTAATATCAAGAGAGAATTTGATGGGATATGGAAAAAATCTCAACTGTTGGATGCCTTGAGATATCCACAAAATAGTTTTTCTAATTTCTAAACATATATTATATGTCTTGTAGCTTTGAAGAAGCTTGCTCTTTTGAATATGGAGGGTTGCCCTGTCACGGCTGCTTGCCTGGAGTCACTTACAGGTTTATGTTGTGCTTGATTTTTTGTTTATGGATATAAGATCTGCTTCCTGTGCCAATAGTAGAAAATTTAGTGCTCGTAGTTTTGTGTTGTATTTTTATACAATAAAGGGAACATTTTTACATTTTTCTAGTTTTTAAGAATTTCGATAGCATAGTGTTCATTATCATATCCAGTTTTTTCTCAGCCAATATTGACTCGTTTTTGTGTTTTTGCAGCTATTGATGCTTTATTTTATCTAAATCTTGGTAGATGTAACTTGAAAGATGATGGATGTGATAAATTTTCAGGTTAAGACCTCTCTTTACATCCGCTTTGATTAATGAAGTAGAAATAATAGCTACTTCAAGAACGTTAATCATTAACATGGAGTTAAAGTTAATGTTTCTGTCCGTTCTTCATGGCAGAGCTGAAATCTTTGAAAGTTTTGAATTTGGGATTCAATGACATCACAAGTGCTGTTTTGGTACACCTTAAAGGTAAAATCTATTCCCAGATATTATGGGAACGGTGAAGGATTCCCCCACCCAAACTTGCACCCCCAGTTTTTTTTTTTTTTTTTTGGATATCATCACTTGTGAGGTTCATGTTAAGGATCTAAGTTAACGTTTTCAAGAAAAAATGTTAATATTTTGTGTTTGAGGCAATTTATACATCATGATGATTTTTGCTGCAACAGGTTTAACAAATTTGGAGAGCTTAAACCTGGATTCTTGCAATATTAATGATGAAGGGATGGTTCATCTTGCAGGTTAAACCAATTTTGCCAGTTCTGTGTTAGTGATTGTATATATTATTAATCTTTGTGTTGTAGAATGGAATATATCATAACGCTTGTATTGTTTCAGGATTATCTCGTTTGAAATGCTTGGAATTGTCTGATACTGAAGTTGGAAGCACTGGACTTCGTCATCTTTCTGGTTAGATGCAATCTTTCGTTGATAATATTATAGTATTTCCTTGACTACTAATTTCGCCTATGTGGCTTTCAATTAACCACTTTAAGGTTAGATATTCGTGGGGATCATGATTTCTGGTTTAGCAAGGTGTAAAATCAAGGCCACGTGTTTCCTTAGTAGTGTTATCTTTTTATAGCCTGATAGTTCAAGATATGGTGATTTATATATTAAGATCAATATTCTAATTTAGGTACTACTTTCCTCTTTGTTTCTATTTGAAGGCCAAGTTGATTAAATCACCATGGAGTGTGTAATAGACTCCACATAAGATCATTATTGTTCTTGCACGAATAATGTTTCCTCCTGCTGTTATGTACCATATGAGCCAATACAATTACACCTTAGAATATTTTTCTTGAGTTGCCTAGGCATGCAAACTTTGAACCTCATTCTTTGTACAATTTCACATCTTAAAAACTTATAGTTCGATCACGGAATATTGTGTTTTTTCTTCTTTTGAATGTAATGTTTTATATGATTCGTAGCATATATTAAAAAAATTTCTGAGTTAAACTCAGTTCTTGTTTTCTTCCTGTTACAGGTTTGCTTAATCTAGAGAGTTTGAATCTTTCCTTCACTGGCGTTACCGATGGTGGTTTGCAGAAGTTGTCTGGCTTATCATCTCTCAAGTCCCTCAACTTGGACGCTCGTCAAATTACAGATGCTGGCCTAGCTGCTCTTACGAGTAAGCAAAAATTGGATTCATCTTCTAGTAGTACAAATATTCTGATATACTATAAAGATTGAGCTATAAAGTCTTGTTTTACAGATTTGACTGCATTGGCTCATCTGGATCTCTTTGGAGCACGAATTACAGATTCTGGAACCAATTATTTACGATGTATGCTAAGAACTACTGTACTCAAATTAACTATTAAGTGTGTATTTCTTCATTGTTGTTCAGTTTTTTGTGTTTGTCTATTCAATTAGATTTCAAGAACCTTCGCTCCCTGGAAATCTGTGGTGGTGGGATAACTGATGCTGGTGTAAACAATATAAAAAATCTAACGTCCTTGACTCTGTTGAATCTATCCCAGAACAACTACTTGACCGATAGGAGTTTGGAATCAATTTCCGGTAGCAACCCAACCATATACTTTTACATTTTTTTTTAACTGTTGAATTCAACCTTATTCTTTGTCATGTATACATGTAGGACTTACCCAATTGGTGTCTCTGAATGTCTCAAACTCTCGGGTGACGAGTGCGGGTTTGCAGCATCTGAAGACACTTATAAATTTGAAGTCACTGACGTTGGAGTCATGCAAGGTCACTGCCAATGACATACATAAGCTTCAATTGACCCATCTCCCAAACCTGGTGAGTTTTAGGCCCGAATAAAGAGCCTGGAGAATAACCTACTGTGAATATATTTCATTACACCATATTTCCAATCGTATTGTACATATTCAAAACTCTGAACATGGTGGTGGACGATAATGACGTGTCCTTGTATGCCCCACACGTGATGTGAAGCTTTTCTCACGTACGTGAAAGTATAAAAAATTGTATATAAGAACTTCCTCTGAAGCTTTGTTCCATTACCAAACAATTGTTTAGAATATATAAGGTTTCGATACTTGTGGAAAAATGCAGATGTGGGACTACGTATCATTTTGTACATAAATTATGGCTTTGTGCCTATGGATGCCCCGGTGATTTGTTAATATATTGTTTCTCTTCTCTTTTCTTTTCTTTTCTTGTACACCTCATTTTATATTGAGAAGCGCTTTCTTTTGTGTTTTTCTGTATGAAATCTATAATTGGCCCATTCAGAAGACGATCAATAAGATCAAGATTACTATAATGGATAAGATGAAGTTTACGTTGCATTAAGGCTTATGATTTGTTTTTTCTTGATTGATTAATATGGAATTGATTATAGTATTATGTATTATGTTTATGTTGATATTATTTGAATAAGTTTTAACAATTGGTATCAGAGTTACTCTATGTAGAATTTCATTAGAATTTTTTAGGCACAACATATTAAGGATTGATGAGAAATTCCGAATGATGGATGTTATGTTCTATTAATTCAAGTGTCAAGATTTCAAGTTTTCATACTGAGGTTTTTTTATTTCCTGTCTGGAGTTATATTAATCACAATTTCTTGCTTATAGATTTTGATTGGTCAAATTAGAATCCTTGCTTTCTTGGTCTTGATTATGAAAATGAAGGTTTAATGCTTTCTTGATGTACATACATAAAAAAAATACATCTGGAATTACGAGTGATTAGATTCTAGATCATACAAATTTTCTACGGCATCCTTAGAATAAGTAAAATCACAAGAAATTCACTCTATACATTAAAATTATTAAAAAATTACCGGATTCAACAAGTTAGTGAAGAGAGGAGAGGACCTTTCACCTTTCCGAGAGAAAACGGCAGAGGGGAGAGAGAGAGAGAGAGAGGTGTCATGTCTAGAGAGTAGAGAGATTTAAGAAGGGTTATCAATAAATAATCACGAGAAACAAAAATTAAACAGTGAAAATGCATGAATCGATGAAACTTCGGGTGAATTATTGGTGAAAAATTTGGTGAAACGAGTAAGGAAAAACGAGCATGAAATTGATGAAAGTTCGGGTGAAATTTGTGAAGAAACGGATTAAACTTGAGTCAACGGTGAATTGGGGATAAACTTGAGTCAACGGTGAATTGCGGATAAACTTGAGATGAAAACTATTATGATGTAATGAACTAAATAATGTTCTTATGATCTTATTTTAGAATAAAAATTTTATAAAATGTCATGACTAAATCACACATTATTTTATATTTTAATACAACTATTTAAAACCTTCATTTTTTTGGTAAAATAATAATAATTAATAAAAATAAATTATAAAAATATAAATTGAATATCATCATTAATATATTGTATTTTATGGTATAAAAAAGGGCTAATTTTACTATAATTACGAAAATTATTCATGAAATTAAAATTAGACATGTGCATCGCACGTGACTAACTAATTTCATATGTTAATTGCATCATATTATATAACTAAGGAATAGTTTGACCCCACATTCCTACAGCAGAAAATGACGTTTGCTCCTCAACCGCAATTTTGTTATTGTTTGGCCTCACTTATGGGACTTTCGCATTGCATCTCGAACGTGAAAAACCCCACGTTTTCAAAAGCTACAAAAAGGCAGCTTTTCTTCCAACGTCATTTCTAATATTTTTATTTTCCACAATTGTCCATCTCATATAAATTTTCTTGCACACGTGTAGTGCAGAGTAAAGAAAGCATCACATTTTTCTTAGAAACGAAAAAAAGCCACATGGTAAATTACAATGTTTTTAATTATTTTTTCATCTCATATAAAATTGATAATTCTCCAGCAATAATGTAACTAATTGTTGAACATTTTATTATTTTATATTAATTAAAGACGTGTGGTTAATTCAAATGCTTTAGTTAAATTTATTTGATATTATTCGGGTATTTTATAAATTTTAGTAGAATGTCTGTTTATCTATAGAATTGATTTTGAAAGTTATATCCAAACATCGTAAATATTTTTTGAGTCATATATTTAATGTGTAAATCTAATATATTTCATATGATATTTAAATAAGGCCATTTTATTAAATTCCATGAAATTTGTAATTTTTTAGAATCAAGTTTTAAAAGTGAAATCAAACACTAAATCAATTATTGTAAAATCAATTACTTAAAAATTAATTCTTCTCAAAAAAAATTACTTAAAAATTAATTATGGAATCGTGGGGCCAAGTTGACCCTAAATGATTGTTTAAAATGTCATGAATGTTTATTATTTTTATTTGTTTATTGTATAATGCAATGCACGTTTATATATAATATAGTTGATAATTAAAATAATATTAACTGTCAAGGTACCATGATAATATAATAATATATTTTTTTAGGAGATTATGAGTCGAGTTAAAGACGTCTAAGTAAAAATAGAAAGAAAATGATTGTAAATAAAAGTTATCAAATTCTATATATTGGTGAAGATAAGCCAATGATTCAATTTCCTCCAATTGAGCTCCACTTTCAGTTATCAATCACATCGCAATCAAATAATTTCATTAGACTGAAGACACTAGAAAATATCCCAATGCTAATTCAAAATGAACTTATATTACCAACTATCATTATCAGCTTAATCCTTCTGCACTCATATATGCCAAAAACACATTGTTTAACTTAACTTATACTTTAAATTTAGGCTGATGAATAGTTTTTTTATTGAAAAATTGGCCTAAACTATTTTTAATGCAATCCTCTTTAGAAAGTTTCAAAAATGATAACATATTGCAATTATAATTTATTATTTTCTAAAGAACGATGTGTCTTTAATTAAGAAGAAAAGGTGTTTTCTCAATTTTTGATTGCGCAATTATTTTTAAAATGAAAAAAAGTTATTTGCTATGATCTTATTCAAAATTTTCGACTCTTTTGTATTTATAACTAGAAAATTAAAAGATCAGTTAATTATATTATGGAGTATATATATGTTAGTTGCACTAATAATAAATAACTAAAAAATATTCATAACATATCTAATAATTCTTTTATTATACGATAAAATTTATATTTAATCATATGCTACGCACGTGCACTTTTCTAATTTTGTTAAATATACAAAAAAAATCAACTGAAGGGTTCCAATGTGTTCCGTATGTGGTGGAATTATTCAATGCAATGTTGTGGATAATATTATCCATTTATGAAGCCATACACAACTCTTCTCATTACGATCAATTCAGTTGGACGTGTCACTAAAATCATATACATCTTCTTCTTCCTCTTTTGCGCTACATGTAACGCCCCAAAAATTTCGAACCCTTTTGATTGGATTTTTAATCCAAATTTATGTACTACTTTTTATTTTCAAAGTTAAGCATTAATTTGAACTAAAATAAATAATTTAATTAAATCTTGTGATCTATTGAACTTTGAAATAATTCAAAATAAAAAAGTTACTTTAAAATAAAATTAAGATCTTTTAAAAAAAAATTCAAGCTTGGATGCACAAAAATTTTATTTTAAAGGGTGAAATGTAAGTTTCAAAACTTCAGGGGGCAAGAGTGAAATTTTGGCCCAAGTTGTAGATTTTCTGCAGGAGATTAATATTTTCTCTCCTTGCACACTCTTTAGGCTGCAAATCATGTCTTGGGTGGAGAAATTGTTCTACAATGTATACATGCATTGGTGGAATTAAAAAATTAAGCATGATGTCTCCCTCTCTTCCCAATGTGTATATACTTGGTTATATACACTTAATATCAGATTTTATCCTCTCAATAACCTCATTACATACATATTATATAGTATAAAAAAAACAAGAGAAGGGAAATAGATAACACACTAGAAAGATACAGTTTTCGGATTTACACAACACAGCCTCGGTTTTTCGACCATTCCGTCTTCATTCACCGTTGGATCATGTCCAAATTTTGCGTGAAGATCACATATGAGGCTACATATTGACCGTACGGATCGTCTTTTGAATATCCCGAAGTGAATCTACAGCAGTTAGAATTCGGTGAAAAGCAAGGATTTGAGGGCTTTTGTTATGAACCACCACCGTAGCCGCCACCACCACCACCTTCGGAGGTCTAAAATTGAAGCGAGTTGCATCCCCTTCGTTGCTTTGGGTTTTGGATATGCTCCATTTGTGGAATTTTAGTCACTATACTAAGTGACAAAGGTGAGCGTTGTGTATTGAATTTGTATGTCAGTCCGATTTGCTAGTAGATCGAGTCCAAACATATACTTAGGCTTTTAATGACAATGCAGAGCATTTGGAAGGAGAGAAGACAACCACGACTAACTAACCAAGACCACCTTAATTTCCAGGAAATATTGCAAGTTATCTTTGTGTAGTGTTGTAATTCCACTAATTAATAAAATAACTTATTTTCATACTAATTTTCCATGAATTAATTTAATTACTGATGTTTATTTATCTATATTTATTATGAGGGAGATTTACTTTATAACTTTTAATTCATGATTATGGCTCAAAACTTAACTTGACTAGACCTCTACCATCCGAGTAACTTAAATTTGAACCAAATACAAACCCAACTATATGTAAAAGAGAAGGATAAGGATCTAAGCTAATCCGATCCACTTCCCTTTTGTCAACCATAACTCCTGAAATAAGCTTAAGTTTGTGCAACTCATTTTGCCAAGACTTTTCATTTGTGGTCTTTTGAATCCATGACTTAATCTTCAACAATATATATGGAATTAAATCAGACAAAATTCCAATTCATTACAAACAAATTTCTATCTAGGACATGACAAAACTGAGTGGTATTAACATTCCTAAAACATTAATTTTATCTTACATCACATCTTACACTAAACTGTTAGTCGAAAATCCTGAATTAATTACATATCCACCCACCAAACCTGCTGCAGATATTCCGAAAGGAACAGAAAAAGTGTTACATTCTTCACAAGATGATATTCAACATCACAGAAATTCTGCCGCCACCATATCGTTATCTCTGTGCCTGATCCGAGGCTGAAGTACCGACTAAAGGAGTGTTTGGCGCCGACCCATTTTCGCCTAGTGGTGGCAAAACACCCCACTTCCCTTCAGATTCTAGAGGTTCAAAAACATGAACCGAACCATCCGAGAGACCTAACGCAAATTGATTTGGTTCTTGTGGATGTGCCGCGATAACAAGTGGATGCACGCTAGAGAATAACAAGAAAAAGTTAAAGAAAACAAATATAAATCAAGATTATATACTAGGGGAAAATTCAAGATACGCCTCATGTGTTATGTGAAAGTAAAACCTGCGCGAACCTTGTGAAATGTTTATTGCATAGAATCTCCCTGTACTATTAAAAATTGAACACGAAACCCCTCATATGTTCAAAATAGGTCGTTTCAGATCGGCTATTTAGAATGGCTCACGTGAAGTTTGTATAGACCAACATGAGACATTTAAAAATTGATTTATTGAAATATGTCGATTCGAAACAGCTTATTTTGTACAGATGGGGGGGTTTCATGCTGAATTTTAAAATACAGGGTTGTTTTATGCAATAAACATGTCACATGGTAGTTTCGTGCATGTTTCACATAATAATGAGAGTACCTTTGCATTTATCCCTGTATATTAAGATAAATGGAAAAACGACTAACCTGAGACTTGAAGAAAGATAAGCAGAAGGACTAATACGGCACCTCAAGCGGAGTTGTGAAGCTGTGAATACACAAACGGAGCCATCTAGAAAACTAGCATAAATCAGTTGACTATCACACGAAAACATCGCATGAGATATCGGCGCAGCAGAATCGCGTGGGGCCCACTGAATGAAAAAAAAATCAGGATATCATTTTTTCGCGCCAAATGACTTCTTTTAATTAATCAAGTCTTTTATGCGAAAAAAATTACCTGTTTTAAGGGTTCCAACTTAGTAGTTTCGTATATGGCAAGTTGAGTCTCGTGTACAACCAAAAAGTGAATTTGATCTTGATGAAATTGTACGCGCGTTTCAGATTGTGCGGCAGGTGATCTTCCAGAAGGATGTTGCAAGAATCGAGATTTTTGCATTTCCCATCCATCGGAATTCCACACACAGAGCTGGAGACGAACGTTTGCAAATTAACACACAATTACATCAAAGCAACAAATTTCTAGAAAATCCTGAAGTAATTAGTGAACCTGAGCATCTGCGCCTGATGAAACTAACACTTTTAATACATGTGAGAACGCCAGGCCTGTTATTCTTTTAGTGTGGCCTTTAAGCTTGCTTTTGACCTGTAATATATCGAGGATTAATAACCACAATAATATAGAATATTTATAGCAAAAAGAAAGCCACTTTGTAGATGATATACCTCGTCTACACGGACATTATATATCTGAATTGATGAATCATCCATGCCAATTGCAATTATATTATTATCTTGAGGATGAAACGCTAAAAATGTAGCTGCCGGTGGAGGAGGCATGAAAGTCGTCATTGTCTGCATTTGTTCAAGATTACATATAAGTGAGATGAATACACACACACAAGGCTACAAAATGGGATGTGTTACCTTGAAAGTCATCATATTGAACAAAGAGATCTTTCCTCCTGATGCTGACATTACATAGGAGTCGTTTTTCGACAAAGCAAAGCAAGAAACTGCTTCCTCAGGATTTGTGTCAGCCACATCATTAGTCATTAAAATGCCACTCGATGGTTGCCATAATTGAGGAGAAATGCTGGCAGTTGCCTACATTGTAAACATAATTTTCGTTTTAAATATGATTGTATTCTTGAAATATATTTGGAAAATTAGATTCCTAGTCTAATCTATTCTTACCTTTCCATTTGAATTACGGTCACTACGTTGCCATTTCCAGAGTAAATGGATTGCATTAGAAGACAATGCCAGAATAGCATTGCCAGAATTTGTATATATCAATCTCGATATCTATTACCAATGAGATTAATACAAAAAAGAATCGTGTTAGATCAGTCACATTCAAGCACTATATATCACATATCTACGATAGTTGATAACGTACCTTTGTCACTCTTAAATTCTCGGGGAGTTTCAATGTACGGCACTGAGATGGTTCGTTAATTTCACTGAGCTTCCATATCTTTGACTTGTCATTAGTTTCTTCCGTTATTCTAGGTTTTACATCTACAAGATTTCTTGTATCCCCATTCTAACAAAATCAAAGAAATTACTCTTAGATGACAAATAGAAAGATTGAAGAGAAAAAAAAAAAAAAAGAAAAAACAAGAACACCAACCATTGCAGAGATACCAACAACAGAGCCCACCCTGTCATTGAGTCCAGCACTACTTGCGGCAGCTGCAGATATTGGGCTTACAATAGGCTGCACAGTAAGCAAAAGTGAAAAGCTTCAGTCTTGTTTGTTATAAAGTTCCAAATATTCCAAAAAAAGGTACTTAAAGTAAAAACAAATACCTTTGCAGCTTCAGATGCTCTTGAAGCATCAAAATTGAGATTTTCAAATGTGCGTATGAATCGAAGACCGTCATTATTTGCTAAAATCTTTATTCCATTTTCATTGGTAGAAACCGCCAAAAGGGTTCCATCTTTGTTGAACCGGATCCTTGGACTCGCCTTAAATTTGTGAAAAAGAAAAATTAGCAAAACATACTTTCATATCGATATCACAACAACATTGCATTAAATGAAGTTTCGAGAAAACTTACAGGAAGACCTCCATCGGCTTCAATACTAGTCAAGAGTTGAGTATTATCCATATCCCAAAATTTAATGGAAAATTCATCACCAGCTGCAAGAAACTTGTTCTTAGTTGTATCAAACTGCACTACACCCAAAGACCGTTTCCGGAAACCTTGATATGTTCTCTTCACAGCTCCTTCACTCTCATTCCATTCCACAATGTGCGACTCTCCTTCTTTACTTGTCCCACAGGAGAAAAGCCTAAGCGAGAAAATCCCCGACTCAAAATTTGTTTACGAATATAAAAAAAGTGCACATAGGAACATTAAAAAAAGAAAATTGAGCATTGAGCATTGTATTTTACCTAGTTCCATCAGCACTATAGGCCATGGTTGTGCACCAACGACCAGGGGCGTCATAATCAACTCGAGATCCCAAATTGTCATATAACCATGCCTTAATCTTTCCATCTAATGCTGTAGAAAAGATAAACTGGAAAACAATGGCAGAAGCATCGTAATTAACCGGAAATAAAAAAAAATGATTGAGCTAATTAATAACAATTAATAGTTCAAGAATCACCTGGATATTCTCTTTGTGGTGAGGGCAGATTGAATATACGGGGGCCTCGTGACCTTCAAAAGTGTACTGCTTGGTACCAGTTGTGGCATCCCAAACCTAATTAGTACAGAATATCATAAATCAATCAAAAAAATTATTCACTGCAATATATAGTGGTAAATCAAAACTATTAAGTATCTTTAAAAAAACCTTGATTAGCTTGTCATCCCCACAAGTTATCACGGAAAGCTGCTTATTTGGGTGGGAGAATGCAAGATCATTTACTCCACCAACATGAGCATCAATCTAAAATGGCACTAGTCAATGACAAATTTTGAAATTATAAAAACTCTCAAGACAAATTGAAGGTGAAATTACTAATATATACCTCCAAATGTTGACGAACATCGTCGTTTCCATGATATGAATAAAGTTGTATTAGGTGTCTAGAATACGCAACTCCTATTTAATGAAAGATGAATAATGTTAGATATCGGACAATTTCATCAATAATTTTGCATATTAATTGTCCAAAATTTAAGCCAAAATTACCAAATAAAGAGCCATCGGGGCTCCAAATCACGCGATTTACTGAGACACCAGGATCTTTAACCAAACCAGTCTGAATCCCAATAGAGAATTTGTTTATGTTTCAGGTAAATGCCCTTTAAAGATATTAACGGAAATAGGATTTGATAGTAGCATCATAATTTTTAAATAAAGTTAGCATATGGAACCTGTAAAGGTGTTGTACATGCACTCAGATCCCAAACTTTGAAGCTTCTTTGTACCAACCTCTCTCTTGAACCAACTTCCCAGAGCCCGATATCTCCAACATTGGTGCCAACTGATTTTACCATCATACAAACACAGTAAATTCGCGTAAATGTTCTAAGATAAATAGAAGATAACTCAGTAAAACTTAGCTAAGAATACCAACCTAGAAGTAGAGTTTGTTTCATAGGATGAAAATCCATGCTCATAGGAGATGAGCCTTGGTTCAAAGTTCGTGCGACTGTCTTAGGCAAGTCATCCGGTGCATTGAAAATTTGGCTATGAGCATGACCGGTAAATGATACAGGAAGAGCATTCACAGGAAGACTTACCTGTCATATATATAAAAATAACGATAAGAACATGAAATAAGCATTCAGGAAAGAAGGTAAATAAAGTTGAAGATGGTAATTTTCGACTTTTTCAATTACCTCATCAGAAAGTCCCAAGGGCCTGGTTCTTTTGCTTATATGATCAGAATCACCAGATGGGAAATCGACAGACGGATTTGTTGGTGGCGTTCTTGGATGTTTAAGGGCAGCTGCACAAGAAAACAACAAAATATAATTAGTTTATATCGCAATTGGGACCTTATGATGAGATGTCAAAAGGAAACATGGTTAACAGGTTTCGTAGATTAGTCATCAGCTTAGGAGGCAACTCAACGTGGAACTAAGGAAAATCCTAAATTGCAGCATGTCTCAATCATAGGCAGGACAAACTTACAATGTTCACATGCTTTTTCGAGAATGCAAAAAATATTGTCAAATTTCTTACTACCAAACGAGATATATTAAATGTCCAACTCATATAAAAGCATAAGTTGTTAAAGAGGAGAAACAATTTAATATTTATACTTAAAACACCCCCTCAACTCTCAAGTGTAGGCGGTATACAATTTACTCAAGCCTAACAATTGGAAATTAGAATTGGCTGGAAGAAAGATTCGAACACAAGACATTATTTAGGTTTGAGCTGCGATACCATATTGAATGTCCAACTAATTTAAAAGCTTAAGTTTTTAGAGAGGAGAAACATTTAATATTTATACTTAACATATATTCTCTTTCAGGATAACTTGAAATTTTGTGCATAAATAGACGTCATATTTATCAAAATTTTAGATTTTTCGTTTAAAATTAAGAAAGAATACTACCTGAAATTGATGGAGCACCGAGACTGATGGGCCCACCAGATATTGCTGGATGAGTTCCAGTAGGTGGATTAGACATCCAACCAGCAAGAGGTGCTGGAACCGGTGCTGGACTAGACTGGAATGGCTGGCCACATCAAAGATATGACAATAAGTGAAACAGATAATCGCAAGAAAACTACATATGATAAATAAATACCAACCAAGTGTGCACCCAAATGAGGGAAGCCTGCAGGTTTTGGTATCGGTATCGGTCCTCCAAGAAGGGGATTATTGGCTGGAGATGGTGCACGTGCACCATTTTGTTGTCCGCATGAATGATCCACAAATAGAGTTTTAATATCAGGATTTGGCCTAGGATTTTTACAAAGTTGGTGCTGCCAGTTTAAGCTGTACATGCATATGGTTAATATTTGAAATCATTTACACGTAATTAAGAGTTCCTCATTATTGCCAACACTATAAGCTAACACCATCATTCATCACAAATTGTAATTAATCTCAAATTGAAGTCTATATACCTTTGATTAATAAGTGTTCTAAGCCTTGAATTCTTGAGGTTTGGGAACTGCAACTTATCACGGAACAAGGGATTTGCCTCAATAAGCTTCTTGAGTTCGACTAACATAATAGCACGAGCGGATTTTGTATCTCCATACTTTGAGAGTTGTTCGTTCTCCCTAAGCAATGATGTAATTCTACTCAAATTTCTGCCACATTTGATCATTAATAAATAGCAATTGCAATGAATACCTGAAATTCTCTAATGTCAAAAGCTGAGTTATCTCTTTAAATAGGTCTTCATTAAAAGATGCAAACACTTTAAGATCCTTTACAAGTATATCAACAGCCTTTGGACGATCATGCCTATACACGCCATAGTAAACAACTTCAATATAAGATATACAATTCAAAAATTTCTTTGGTGAAATTGAGATTCCAAAAAAGTAAATAAAAGAATCTCACTTATCCAATGCCTCAAGGTACTTCTGCTTCCTAATTTCGAAAAATATCTTCATTGAATAACGATTATCATCCACTTTAGTGAAACCAGAGAGGTATTTTTCAACCTCATCCCAATTCCCATTTTGCACTTCATCCTCAAAATACTTCATGTTAAAGAAGAATCCAGATTCTTGCTCAAGCCTATATTAGAAGAGCCATAATATTATTATTACATAGATAGATAGATAGATAGATACGACAAAAAGGACAAAATGTTTACTTACATTAAATATGAATAAAATAATTACAAAATTGACATACTTGTGAACAGTCTCTTTGAACTTTTCTTCATCCAGGAATTGTAAGATTAGGAACACAAGTTCCCTACTGAGAGAAGACATTTTAACTACAAACTCCTTTTACAAAACAGAGGAACAACTCCAAAAGCTTATATATCAGCAGATCTGTAAAATTCAAAAATATAATTAAAAACTACTAATAAAATAAATGGGAAAACAATAAATGAAGGGGTCAGCTACCGCTAGCTTTATTTAATTGTCAAACTATGCATCCCACTTAATTATTGCTTGACACAAGTCTCAAAAAAATTTATATTGAAAAAGTAAAAAGGAAAGTTCAAATTTAACCAGAAACAACAAAATACTTAAATAATTGTTTACAAAAATGAAGGAAAATTAACACAAACCCAGATCACAAAATCTAATCTTTAACTAAGAAATGAAATTAAAATTGAAAAAAGTTAAGATTTTTCTTCAAGAATTAAGATCAACACAAGGGTTTGAACATGACCGACAATACATGAGTTAGAAAGTTAAAAAACAAAATTAAAGGGAGCAGAGGAAAAGAAAGCAGCTTTTAATGGAATCCGAGATGCAAAGGAAAAGGGAAGTCAAGAAGAAAGCATCAAAAGCAAAAAAAATAAAAAATAAAAAATATTCCAGAATATAGATACAGAAACATGTACGTATATATTTAGAGAGAGAAACAGAGCTGAAAGAGTTTACTTTCTGGAAATCGAGAGATGGAGAAGAAACAAGGTGAAAATGGGACTTTATTCTCTCTCCTCTCCTCTTTATATATTAAAGGTGAGTAAGTAATTGTGTGTATATATATGTATAGATGTCTCTATAAAAACTCACAAACACACACGTCGAGGTTTCTCCCTCTTCTTTCTCTCTCTACTCTATCGTTGAAGGAAGGAAAAACAAAGATTAAACTACTACTCCTACGACATTACATATTGCTAAAAATAAGTGGTGTTTATAGGAAAATGCGACAGACAGAAGGAGATAAGTACTTGGACTTATCTTTTATAAGCCAAACTACTTATCATTGAGTGTGGAGGTTTCATGATAGGAACATTTAAATTTGGGGACCACAAAGCCGGCTACGATTTTGTCCGGGCATATCGGCTTGGAATCTTTAGCTGACAGCTCGCCTTCAGCTCGGTCTGAGTTAGTCTACTTTATCCTTTAATCACTGGAACTTATCTGGGCCGTTGACAAAGTGGGTACGCTATAATCAACGGCTGTGGATTGAGCTGATCGTTGCTTGATAAGCGTGAGACTGCGAATTTTACTCCTTTCAATAGTCAGGTCAGACTCAGACTCCGCTCCACCGTATTTAAATGATAAACTTTTCTCGGACTTGCTCTCTCAAACTTAGGGACTGTCGTTGGGTTTAATTACTGTTGTTGCCACTGGCGTCTCGTGAGTTTCTCGCGAGATGGGTGGAAGAAAGGTTTTATTGGAGATATTTTGATGAGAAGATATAGGGTCCACAGGGAGTATTGAATTTTGCATATTAAAATAATTTGATTTATTTAGTGGGGGTGGGGGCGGGGGGGGGGGGGGGGAGGGGGGTTGTGTGATGTGGCTATATATATAGGTAAAGAGCAAAACAGTCACTGTCAATTGAGTATTACGTCAGGTCTCTGCCTCGGTTATTATTGTAGGAGGGTATCTCGAGGGGAATCCAAGGGTAGGTGAGTTTCTATTGCCTTCTTTCCAATTTTCCATCATGGATTTTGTTTAGTTTTACTTGATTTAATTTGGTTAAAAATATTCTCATAGAAATTCTATTTACATTTTTAATTTTGTTGAAATCACCCTCGTCCCACTATTTTTACTCGATTAACTATAGTGTCGGGTCAAATTTTGCAATCTTGAAAGTGTCTTATCATGTTAAAAGAAAAATTAAAATTTATTCGAATTGACTGGTCAATGGTATCAAGAGATAAAAATTAATGGGACGTACAGAGTATTATATTTGTGTTGATTAAAAGATATTTTAATGAAGAAAGAGGGTCAGATTGTAAAAATGAGAGATGGATATAGGAAGTTACATATTTCTTTTCAAGAAAAGTTTTGTAACATAAAATTTGTATTCTCCTCAAATTTAGATAACTAATAATAATTTCTTTAATCCTTATGCAACAATCTTAAACAACATATATTAAGGAATGAAATAGTTGTTTTATCAGACATTCTCATTGTCTTCCTCATTCTCGTTAATAATCACGAAAACATCGTAGCGAAACGAAAACAAGATGTAATTTCGAAACTATTTATTTGCCTTAAACTATGTTATTTTTCTAAATTTAATAAAAAAGTTATATTTTTTCCTTAGTGTTTTCGAAACACTTCCAAAATATCTCGAAAATTTTCCAATATATGGTTGACCTAAACTTACACTCGAAACGAAATTTTGATCTATGACTCTATTGTGATTTTAAAGGTATTTGGCCCCTATTGTTAAAATTACTTTTCGTTAATCGTTATTGTACGATAAATATCCATAATTGCTTTTGAGAGCTCTCACATTTAAGTCAAACTCACCCACAATGTTAATTTGGCGAAACCAATAATACAAAATTATTTTATAATTTCTTCTTACTATAATTAGTTATTATCAAAATTAATTTTAGTATAACTAATTCTCATAGAATTGTCTTTTCAATCGCTCGAAACGCATCCATCACATTACCTTGAAATCTCCCCATCCCCAACCAGAAATATTGAACATGGTTGGAATCTATATAATATGAAAACCAATAATAAATTGTCTTTTATTTTATTAATATCCACATCAAAGGGTAATAGGCGGGTAATAGGCTAATAGCAACCAGTCTTAATTAGAAGTCATACTTTTTTTTTTCTTCAAGTAACTACCAAATTAGAAAAGGTATTTCATGTTAAGTGGGGCCGAGTATAGTCCTTCTTGGCCGTGTTTGGACTATGGGAAATAGTTTAGGGCATGTTTGGATTCATTTTGACTTCATTGTCTCAATTTTTTGTTGGACGGGACATTATTTGAAAATGTTTCGTCGAACCAAACACGTGGAATAATTAAAAGACATGATTTGACACCTATCATATATATCTTTTTTTTCTAAACTCGAACAATCAAAACAAACCACAACCCATTTTTTAATACCATTTGACCATTGAATAAACATTATGTAACATTCAAAATATTCTAACCAGATCTAAGATTAAGGAGGGGGGGGAGGGAAAATTTAACTATCATTGAAAATTGTTTGACAATTATTCTCAAATTATTATATTTGTATAAGAATAGATTATTAACAAGGACTATATTGAATTCAAAGTGTTAACAATTTAATAAAAGAATTTATCAAAATTGTACACGGCTTTTTTTCATCATTAAATTTAATTATATGTAATACAATTAGTGTTAATTTCTCAGCAATTTTCTTCTTAATTGAGTCTAAATGGTGGCTTTGTTTAGATGTTGTAGGCTAAGAATTAGTCAATATGCAATTTTCTGGGCTGGTGGACTTAAGGAAACAAAGTCTTTATAAGCTTGAGATTGGACACTCAGGGCCTGTTTGTCTGGCGCATGGATCAAAATTTCGTTTCGAGTGTATGTTTCGGTTAGCCAAATATTGAAAACTTTTGGGCTTTTGGCATTTTGCACCCTGAAAGTATAAGGTTTTGGCACTTTGCACCCTGACTTAAAAGTTTTGGCACTTTGCACCCTAGAAAAATAATTTATTTGGCACTTTGCACCCTAGTGTGTGTTTTAGTGAGAAAATTCATTGGTAGAAGGGTAGAATAGTTATTTTCAATTTTTTTTTTCTTTGCACCTTGTCAATATAGATTTTGCACCCTTAAAATATAGAATGTTGGCATTTTACACCCTAATATTATAAAATATTAGCATTTCCACCCCGATTTAATTTTTTTGGCATTCTACTCCCTAAAAATAAAATTTGTATGACATTTGAACCCTAATGGATTTTTCTTAAAAAAAATAAACTCATGAATGTCAGCGACGTAGAGATAAAAATGGTCATTTCTATGCACAACAATCATAAACTTGTTATTCTAAATTTATTTTACTTTAGAATAACTTATTTTAACATTTTCTCTTGGTAAAATTTAGATTAAAAAAAAGACATTGTCTTCATTTTATTTTCAAGTATTCTCTAGATTATTTACTATATATCTAAAATACACGTTTACATATCTAACATATTATTATATTGCATGTTATTAACATATTTTAGATTATCATATTAAGTCCGGGTTGAAAATGCCAAAATATTATTTTTTGGGTGCAAAGTGTCAATATTCTATATTTCATAATGCAAAGTGTCAAAATCTATACTTTTAGGGTGCAAAGTGCCAAACATATTTGAAAATAACTATTATACTCTTCAATCGATGAATTTTTTCTTCAAAACACACACTAGGGTGCAAAGTGCCAACTAAATTGTATTTCTAGGGTGCAAAGTGCCAAAACTTTTAAGTTAGGGTGCAAAGCGCCAAAAGTCTATAATTTCAGGGTGCAAAGTGCCAAAATCCCAAAACTTTTCGAAACTTTTCGAAAATGTTTCGGAAACACTAAGGAAAAATTGTAATAAAAGTTACTAAATTTAGATAAATAACAAAGTTTAAGGCAAACAAATAATTTCGGAATTACATCTTATTTTCGTTTCGCTTGATTCAAAAACGGAAACTTTTCGATGTTTTCGAAGGAAAAGATGGAAATTTTGATCCATGGTCTGGCGTTTCCCAAAAAAATTTCGTGTTTGGGAAATGCCAAACAAACATGTTTTCTATTTTCTGAAATAAATTTTTCGTCTCTCAATTTTCTCAAACTACTTTCTCAAAACCCAAACAAACAACAATTTTCTTATCTCTAAACAAAACCTATACAAACTCTACTCTGATTTGACATAAAGTAACCTATCTTTTACACAACTTATCTCACAACAAACATGATTTGACATAAAGTCTTACACATCTTAAACATACAACCTAGTTTTTCCAAAAAAAACATACATCTACTTTATTTCTCAAACCACTCTCTCAAACCCAAACAAATAACATTACGCAAATCAAGATTAATTCACAAACCTCCACTATTCTCCCAAACTACTTTCCCAAACACCAAATAAACATACCCTCAGTGGCTCGGGATATATAATTTTAACTTAAAAAATGGGTCAAAAAATATGGTTGGATCCGTCCATGATTCTTACCAAAACACATCTTAACTCATGTTTCAATTTTTTTTTTTTTTTAAAGTTTCAAGAGAATCTTTAAAACACTTTATCAAAATATTTTTCAATAAACCAAACAAAACCAAACCAAAATGCATCCAAACAGGGTCTTACTGTTTATATTTATTGTTGGAACAATTGAGTGGATTGGTCTGATTGGACCAACATATGAGGAAAGTTTTGAGACATGTCCCCACTTAACTTTAGGAAACTAATTTAGAACATGTGCATATCCCATTTACTTCTAGCATGACGCAGCCTAAAAATGTTGAGGGCAAAAATGAAATTTAATATTGAATTATTCTACAATCCACATCATATAATTTAGAATAAGTTGGTTTCGGGCCGCCCTTGAATATTGTACCTTAATTAATGTTCATTATTACCCTATTAATTACTTGATTAATTTAATTGTAATTAATGACAACTAGTACATTCAAGTTTGATTTTCACTTATTTTAGTTCAACTGAAAAGGAAAAGGTAGATTTGTCCAAGTCGAGTAACGAGTTTTAGCCCACTACCAGCTATGATTTGTAACATTCTTTAAGTTCTGGTCAAATTTTTATTTATGGATTAATGTTGTTTTCAAGTTGAGTAATGAATTTTTGCTCACAAGAAACTTCTTCAACTTAATATTATTTTCAACGCAATTAGTCCAAATGTGCACGGACCCTTCACCCGTGGATTGTCATGAGAGGCTTGAGCGTTGAGAGCTATAGTTACATACTCCCTCCATGCCCTTTTACATGTCACTTTAGAGAGTAAAAAAAATTTCACAATACATGTCACTTTAGAATTTCAAGATAGACTTAAATGCTAGTTTGACATTCTTACCCTTCTTCAATCCTAAATATATTTAATATCTCCCAAAATACTTACTCATGTTTCACAAGGGTAATTTTGTCCAACTATCCTTTAATTTTCGTAAAATCTAGAGCATTAAATAATTTCTTAATCCTTGTGAAACAACCTTAAACGACATGTAAAAGGGAATGGAGGGAGTATATTGTAGTTGGGTTTAATTTAATTCCTCGTTAAATACATTAAGTGGAAACCTCTCCGAACATGGACTCAAATGAGATTTCAAAGGTTTCACTGAAATCATCTAAACTATTTTTTCAAGACCACAACCCCACAAAATTAAGCTAAAACTCTTCCAGATAAATCTTAATTTAATACTTGCCGTGGAGAATAGCTTTGGAAAAGTAAAAGAAAATTATGCCCTACATGGAAAACATGAACAAAGTTTGTCGACATCCAAAAGAGAAAAATGAACAAAAATGTAAGAACCGAATTAATATTGCATGTGGGGTCCACTTGTAGAAGTTGGAAATAGCTATTGAACACAACGAATGGCTTTCACATCTTATGCTAGAATCGTATATAGTAAAAATTAAAGTAAGCATATCAACTTGAAGCAATGCGTCAATTCTATATAGTTGAAAGAAAGAGAGAAAGAGATAATCCTAAAACGAGTATATCGGGCGTGAGTTTTTGCTTTCAATTCTATATAGTTGAAAGAAAGAGAGAAAGAGATAATCCTAAAACGAGTATATCGGGCGTGAGTTTTTGCTTTTGCAGGAGACAGTGTAGTTATATAGTTGTCAGTGTCATGTTTTGCACTTTCAACAAAAAATGAAGTGTTTGGTGGTCCTCCCTCTATTTTAAATTAATTCACACTTTCTTATTTTTACACGTATTAATATAAACTTCATAATGAATCATTTTTATGGACTTAATTATTGCTATCACTTTTGTTATGAATTATTTCAAACATTTTATTCTACTTTTTTCATTTTTTTTATTGGTGACTCTATGAGCTTCCCAATAAAGGACAAAATTGAAATAAATTGCATTGGAAAATAAAATGTGTCAGTTAATTTAAAATGACTAGCGATATTATCAGAACAAAAATTGTTATTACAAGAACAATTTTTCTATAATTCCAACCATACCCTTTATTGGATTGATTTATTAAGTAGTTGTCCTTTATTAAATACATACAACTTTATTTTTCCACAACTCTTATATTTTTCCATGAACATCTAAGCATAATTAAATAAACAAATATTTCAGTTTCTCCATTACCTTTACCCCGCATCTTCACTTTTACCACAAGAATAATAATGTAAGATCATCTCCAACGGATCCCTTAAATTAATGACTTTTATTTTAAATTTAAGGGGTGAACGTTATTATACATTCCATTTTTAAATAATCATACCACATCACACCACTCCACTATATCACTTTGGACTCTTAAATATGAGATTCCCAACTTATAAAAATTTGGTATTTTCTTATTTTTTAAAGACTCCCTTGAAGTTCATTTTTTGGGCAATTCTTATAAATTCTCTTAAATTTTTGGATATAAGGACTCCCTTGAAGAAGGTCATATCTTTTACTTTTAAATAAATATCAACAATGAAAACATGGAAACTTAAACTATAACCTTGTGGCTTGAACTCCAATATCGCTAGTTAAAGATTCAATTTTTGTTAAAATTAATATATTAATGGAGGTTATATATATCTCATATAAACCCATACGGGTGTTTTTCCCTAAATTTTATTGTTAGAGACACAATTTCGAATGAAATTGAATCGAAATAATGTCTTTCATTAAGATAATATACAGATATAGGCTGCAGGGGATGAAAGGGCTGACCGTTTTGGAGTTGGATGTATATTCGTGATCATCTTGGCACTTGTTCGGATTGTCATTCCACCTGTTATGATTTTCCCCTTGACTTCGAAGCTGCGGAAGTTTTAGCTATGTTGCGTGGTATCAAACTTGGTATTTCAAAGGGATGGAGACATATTTGTATGGAAGGGGACCGCAAATCCGTTGTTTTCGACGTAACCGGTCATCAAGTTAATAATTGGTTTTATCCATTGGGTCATATTTTTGAAGATATCAAGCATTTAGTTAGGATTTTGGATTCTTTTTCTTGTGTTTGTTTGGGAAAGTAATTATGTTGCTCATGCTCTAGCCAAAGTAGCTTTTAGTATTTTTCCATCTTCTACTGTCCTCCCCAGTTTTATTCGCCATATTGTAATTCGTATCATTACTCATTAATGTATTTCCCTTACGGGTTCCTCTAAAAAAAATATACAGATATAGGCAATGGATATTCCCCACAAAGTACAAACCACCCCCAACTCTACCTCCATCTGAGCCCGGAAAAAAAAAAAGAAAGAAAAAGAAAAAAAAAAAAAAGAAGAAGAAGAAGACCAATTTTTAACAATTTCATTGTTCTTTGCTTATTTTCTCACAGATCGAAATTGTTACATCCCATTTGTTTCTTTCATTAAAATAGAATTTGAGATTCTTCTTTTTCCTTGACTTTTAAGGGGAATTTTATGAAGTTCAATAAATTTGCTCTGATAACAATAATTATTGATCTTACAATATTACTAGCCATTAAAAATATAAAAATTTGATATATCACTAGCCATATATTTGATATAATTTAGCTAAACACGGTTTAGGTCGAATTCAAATATATCTCATCATAAGAGTTATAAACTCTTTTTTATTGGACAACACTCTACGAAGAAAGACTAATTTCAAAAAATTTATAAAAATTCCATTTAGTTTGTAAAATTTTGGACAAATTGTCTCATATAAGATCTTAGTTTCATAATTAAATCGAGATTTTTGATGTCTCGATTTTCCTAATGTTGTTTTTTAAAATTTTGTGAAAGTGGTTTCATAAACAAAATTTTTGTAGGTTTTTTTCTAGAGATTATGAAAATAAGTGAAATAATGTAAAATATGAGTATATATTATTTTATGTCAAATTGTTATGTGAGACAAGTATTGTAAAAAAAATATACTTTATATCAAATTAAAGTAAAATTTATGTATGTTTATTTAGAGATAAGAGAATTATATATGTTAAGATAATGTTAATTTGTGAAAATTAAGAGAGAATAAAAAAAAATTATTGTTTTTGACATTTCCAAAAGCACAAATATGCTCTGTGAAAAACAGAAAAACAAGATTTATTGGCTAATGACAAACTTTTTCAATAGAGTTTGTTTCTTATTGGAGCAAATTAACATTATCTTAAGAGAGAATAAAACTCTAATTTGATATAAAGTATATTTTTTTTACAATACTTGTCTCACATAACAATTTGACATAAAATAATATATACTCATATTTTACATTATTTCACTTATTTTCATAATCTCTAGAAAAAAACCTACAAAAATTTTGTTTATGAAACCACTTTCATGAATGGGATCAAGGGCTACCATGTACACTTTATAAGAAAAAGAAATAATAAATATGGACGCAGGACCACAATAAGATTAGTTGGGGAAGATGTAACATACTCCTCTGTGTTATGCTAAACCTACAAGAAACTACTTTGTGAAATTTTTATTGTGCCAAACTTTCTTGTGTTTTCAAAAACTCTGCAAAAAACACTCAATTTGTAAAAAATAGGTCATTTTGGATCGATATTTTTCAAGAAATTATTTTAAAAATATATTACGTGAAGTTGTAGCTAGGGACCAACTTGAAGTGTTTTAAAAATTATTTCTTGAAATATGTCATTTACATTAACTCATATAAATCGTTTGATGGAGTAGTGTAAACTAACAACTTAATTATTTAAAAAAAAAAAAAAGGAATCTAATTTTAAAAATAAATTTTTGGGATAATAAAATTAGAATATAATCGAATAATTACGCGCCAGAGTGATGTTTCAAAATATGTATTGCTTATTGATTCTTTGACATTATTGAATTTAACTGAAATATTTTTAACTAAACTAAATGTGGAAATTTATATTCCATCAAAAGAAAATGTGGCAATTTATATTACC
Organism: Penstemon barbatus; assembly: GCA_003313485.2. Lineage (NCBI taxonomy): Eukaryota > Viridiplantae > Streptophyta > Magnoliopsida > Lamiales > Plantaginaceae > Penstemon > Penstemon barbatus. The sequence goes on along the minus strand of CM064883.1, from coordinate 11,382,400 downwards.
TACAAATTTGCATCATTTTTTTAGGGAAAAAAATTATAATTTTGGGATACAGAAAATCAAGCACAAACATTAAAAGTGTGCGGAATAGATCAAATTCAAAGTGAAGGCGGCAAAGAAGAAAATACTGGTTATCAAGTGCATTAGAAATGTTGGTTACCGACTGCTGCTTAGAAAAAAATGTTATTTTTCCATAGAAGCTTGTAAAGGGGAGTTGGGAATTTAATGGGTCAACGAATCATTTATTAAATGAAGGACAAATTGGGTAATTTAAAAAATTTGCTCTTACAGCAACAATTATTATTTTGGCAATACCTTTAGTCCAAATTTATCTGATTTTGTACACAAATTGAAAAGCAGATGCCAAAAGTTAGAGCCGTTAAGATGAATTATGCATCTTTCATTGTCCCAAATAGGAATTTGATTTCGCCTTTTTAACGTTTTTAATTCCATGAGAAAGTAATATTCTCTTTCTTTGTCTTTACGGTCAATCTTGACTTATTCAAATGTCATAGATCTTACACACTACTAGGAGTATTATTTTAGATGGCCCCACACATATTAATATTATCAAACCTCACTAATAGCACTTTTTACTTTATAATGATATCAAATAAAATTTTCAACATCATTCATACCGTGTGCTTTATTGGATTATGATGAACGGGGTATTCTTCTTCGGGTTTGGGTTCAACGGGCCCAAAACATTTTGAGCATGTTCTCGTCAATTATTAGTTTTTAATATATAAAAAAAAAAAATCAAGTAATTAAGATCCTTTAAAGTTTTATTTAATTCATGTTAATAAGGACATTTCCAATAATAGGGTGGGAGGGGGAGCCCACGAGGGAATGGGGAAGAAAAGTGAAAAAAAAAATGAGTAAAAGAGACGAAGGAGGTGGGTGCATGGTGGGGCCCATCACATATTCTTCCTTTTTTTAAAGTTTTCTTTTGTTAAATTAGGAAGATTTATATAATTTGTTTTAAAATCTTAATCTTAATTTTATCTCTGGTATAATTTGTACTTTTATTTAATAAACTTAACATCGATTTAATTTTATTACTTGTATTTAATAAACTTAACTTTGTAATAAAAAAGTGGTCTACTATGGTAAACAAATTAAATTTGTAATAAACTTAACTTTGTAATGTTTTTATTTAAATAAACTTAACGATAATTTATTTAATTATTTGAAATTTAATAACTTTGTAATAAAAAAGTGGTCTACTATGGTAAACAAATTAAATTTAACTTTAATTTAAGAAACGTAACATTAATTTTAATTGAAAATGAATTCCAGTATTATGACTCCTAATACAAAGGCATATTAGCATGACATAAGAAATGATCTACGTGAAAAATATTTCGGACTCGTTTATTCGGAGATTAATCTGGCCGGAGTCTCGTCCAATTAAGGCAACGGTGACGATAATAGTAGCGGAAACGGCGGCAACGATGATGAATCTCCCTATATGAATTATTAATTGTTGTAATGTTATTTCTAAATTTTTTATTATGAGTGACAATGTTAAATTACTTATTATTAATGTCAGTGTTTAATTTACTATTATTATAATTATTAATTTTTATTTATTTATTTTTTATCATCATCATCATTATTTTTATTAAGTGAGAGTGTAGAAGTATGAGAATTGGAATTAAATATAATAAAAAAATCAAATCATTGAAAATGACTATAAAAAGAGGAGTTTCGGAAAAGGAAAATTCATGAGCACCGAAACAATATGGAATATGAGCATATTTGTTACATCACCAAGCAATTTAATAATTTTACTCTGATAGTTAAGTCAAGTAATTATTATATGCAATATGGTTTTGATTGAATGACACTTACCCACGGAGTATTAATTATTTATCATTCCTCATCTCTATTAGTCCTTCTAGTACTACTTTGTAATAAAGTCGTAATTCAAAATTTGTTGGCGTTGAAAACGACAATTAAAGGTTTTCTAGTTTGAATTATCCAAAAAAAAAAAAAAAAAAGGTTTTGTAGTTTCCTGTTATCTTATGTGCGAGTTCCATTCTTCAAATTTGCAAAGAATGGAGTTAGGCAAATTTGACTTGAACTAGTTCTATTTTTACGTTTTTAAAAAAATAGGTGCTACGAAATTGACAAAATTTAGATAAAAGATATAGTTATTGATTCTTTTATAACATTGGTTTTTTTTAGGGAAACAAATATCAATTCATTTCATCAAGAATGTTCAGAAATTACAATGGTGGCAATCGCACTAGAGAGATCAGAAGTAAAAGCAAAACCATTAAAGGCAAGTTTAATTATTGATTCTTTTATAACATTGGTTTTCATCATTCTAAATATCAAACTTTAATTTAACCAAACAATTCATTAATTGAACGATAAATAATTTCTCCATTCCAACATCTTGCTTCCTTTTGATTTAATTTGAGGTTATATATTCATAGTCACATTAAGTAAGATTCTTGGATATCTTTGTATTATTTTTATTTTATTTTTTTTCTTTGTAAAGTTAGTTGTTCAAATGATTTTGAAAGTTAGTAGTTAATTATTATACTCTACATGTGGAGGATAATGACTAGAGTTTAAGCATGTTGAATTTGATTTTTAACTACGAAGAGATGCAGTTGTGAACTTTCACATGTTCCTAGATCATCCAATCCAGGATTTTTGACGTTTCTCAATAATTTTGCATAAATTCAACATAAAATCAATATTTTGGGAATTTTCTTGTCCTAATGTTTGTTGGATCCCGATTAATAGTCTAATATAGACTCATGTCTATTTTTTTTCCCCTTGTGATATGTCTACATACGTTGAAATTAGAGACCAACTTGCCAAGGAGGTCTATTTTAATGGTGAAACTTAAACCCCGTGATTTATAGGTTATTAATTTAAATCTCACTTAATATGTGATTATTTCTTTAAAATAATATTAGTCTTATTAAATTGTTAATATTATTTATACGTAGTACTTGAACATTATTTTTATTTTAGTTGTGATCATGTAAATTTGTCGATTATTTTGTTTCTAATGTTTACCTTGACTTGTCCTGTCCATTTCAAGGCAACAAAGTAGGCCACGTCTTTTAATTATGATCTCGTGGTATATCGTAATACCATTTCTTTTCTCATGATAAGCCACGTCATACGATATATATAACTAATGAGATTTTATCGTCAATATGCTTCCATTTAGATAAAAATAGGTAACTATCATAATTCACAAGTAATTGAAATGTGACCGGGGGCCCCAGTGAATAAAAAATTGTATGCTTAAAATAATTATACAAAAAAAAAGAAAAATCTGAGAGCGGCTACCGACTGGTATCGCAGGTCAAAATCGGCTTGGCTTCAGCTTGGCTTGTTCCAATCAATCTCTCTAATGACATTTGGTTGGTCCATTCCTCTTTCTAGGTCTAATTAGCAAAATGGGATGGAACAGAATATACTATACATTAAAAGTTAAAATCCAGTGTTGCTAAATCTTTCACAAATTCTTTTGACATTCAATCAAATCTTTATTTGTCTAATTTGACACTTGAGACTTTATCTTATGAACAAGTGTCCTCAAAGCTTCTAGAACTAGATTAAGATATTCTGTTGTGAATTTTGATATTTAATTTGTTTGTGTTTATTAGTTGAATACTATAATAGACATAAAATAATTTCACAGATATATTTAGTGGAATTTGAGAATTTTGAGGTGTATGTTTTGCATGTAATTATTAGAATATTATAGTGATCAATAACTGTATAGGGGAGTAGGTATGACATCATGTGGATTTGTGATATTGTATTTATAGAGTGAATAATAATATAGATGAAGGTTGAAATGTCTTTTTTTTTTGTCTATCTTGACCTATTGTGTTTTGAAGTTAAGCTGAAAATATGATGTATAACAATAAGAATATTTAGGGTATTTGCGGTACGGTTTAGTACGATTTTGTAATTATTCAAACTTAATATAATATTTGTGAGCTTTTAATTAATACTCTACATTACAAGAAAAATGAATATTGGGATAAAATATTAAGTGACATTGTTTAAATTGCCACTTTTTGCATATATATAATGATAAAAATATTAGTTTTGTCACAATAACAATAGTGATAAGTGCAATAGTAATAAATTATTATATTATTATATTAAATTGTCACTAATGGTTATTAGTGACAAGTGTATAGAACTTAAGTTTGTCACTATTGGCAATTAGTGACACTCTTTCAGTGACAACCTAGTGAGAATAAATATTGTCACTTAGTGTATCACTAAATGTCAATAGTGACAATTTTTTCACATTTCTTGTCACTATTATGTCTATATACATCATTTTAGTGACAACATTTAAATTCTTGTCACTTTGTCATTTATTATTTTGTCACTAAAATTCAAATTTTTTGTAGTGCTAGTTCAAATTCAACTTAATAAGTCTAGAAATTTATAAACACTTTAATTTGAATGCTCCAACGAAAATACAAGGAAAACATGTATTTGGCTTGATCGGGCAAATTTACAAGTTTAAAGACGAAGAACCCACGGAAAAATGGAAGGATCGGGCGATGTGGATCTTACATTCAAATCAAATGAAAGTTGTTTTATTACTAGAACTGAAAAGCAAATTAACTCTATGTGTTATTATAAATAGGAAATTTAATTTCATGGGACAAATAAATGGGCAAAATATCTGTCTGTGTTTTTATAAAAGAAGCACACTTTCTTCCTCTTGATTTTTATATATTTACAAGGGAATAATATGTCTATTATGCAGGGACGGATCCAGGATTCCAGAGTCGAGGGGGTCAATTTTTATTATTATTAAATAAAATCTGTATAAATAGATGAACACAAAATGTATTTTTACTATATTATAATTATACACCATGTTCAGTAATATACTATAAAATAGTCTCAAATAAAATTAATATTATTTTCATTATGAATTAAAACTTCAGCAAAATAATATATAATAAATAAACTTTTATATTGTTTTCAAGCTTATTTTTCACAAGCTTTACTTTATATTTTGCATACAAAACATATAAAATAATGAATAAACTAATATCACAATAAACTGGTATCATATTGGTTAAAAATTTAAAAACTATAATAGTTTAATTAATTGATTCATACTATTGATAGACATATCATTTAAATTCACAAAATATTGTAATTTAGATTTTAAAAGAAAACAATAGGCATTCAAATAAACTAAATAATATACATGAATAGAATGAAAAAAAAAAAAAAAAGAACCGCCCCCCCAACCCATAAAGTAGATCCGCCCCGGCTATTATGCAATATCACAGAGAGTTAGAGTTTATTTTTTACGCATATCACATGGGGTAAATTAAAGTGATGAGAATATGTTATCTATGGTAAGGTTAAAATGATAACTTTTTACATAAAAATAAAGGCTCGGTCGCATAATAGAATATGTGTACAACACCCCCACTAGCAAGGAAGTAAATTGCTCAATATTTCTCATCACAAGAAAGTAAATTGCTCTTTATTTTATTTCACAAGAAAGTAAATTATCTATTTTCATATCACATTGAGACAAATTGTTCATTAGATATATCACATGGAGTTAACTTGCAAATAACTCTATTATTAAGTGTATTTGATTTGTTGTTCACTCAATCATTTATCCTAAGATTTAATGTTAGTCCAATCCATTCTAATAATCTAATCCATGGCGCCATGATTAAGAAATAAATTAAGATCAGTCCGCTTGCGAACTTTTATAACAATTAGGCCTTTCGGATTTTATGAGTTGGGCTTGAAGGGTATATGTGGAGGAGTTTTGACCTGGTCTCGTGGGATCGAGTCAAAACTCTTTCAAATGAGTTTTCGCCGAACTCATTAGACCATAAAAAAAATTATTTAGAAACTCACACTCAAACTCTTCAAACCTATAAAACATTGATTTGACACCTACCATCTACTTTTTTTTTCCAAATCTTACTAAAAAAGACATTGATTCGACACATATTACCTATTTTTTTCCCCTAAACTCCAACATCGATCCCAACTCAATCCAAGTGGGGTTTCAACATATTCAAACCACAAAACACAACAGCCAAGACCCATCCAAATGAGGTCTCAAAGTTTTCATCGAAACCACTCTAACCATTATTTTTAAATCGAAACCCGCAAAACCGAGCCAAAACTCATCCAAATAAACCGAAGTGTCTTCAACCCAAATATTGGTGTTTGTGTTTCTTGATTATGGACTCAAACTCGGTTTACATATTATTTCGAGTAAGGTGAAACTAAATTCTTCCTAAATATTTTAAATCATTAATACACACATAAATAGAAGTGTTGTGTGTGACACACAAAATATATAAAATCTCATGGTAGTAGTTCATAATATTAATATTACGTAAATCTCAAACTATAAAAATGTCAACTTTTAAATGCTATCGTGACACTTCTGAATATATAAAATACGTGCAAAAAATTATTAAATATATTTAAAATAAGAAAGGTGTATTTCCAATTTTCCACCGGTCAATATGCATGCTTCGAATAAAAATTCATATTATATAACATATGAGAATTTATTGGAGTTGAGCCTATTTAAAGTTCCACTTGACTTATAAACAAATCGGTAATAATTGACAATGCAAATCTCGTGTAGGTCCGATCCAATTGGCAATGCAAATCAAAGTGGATCTTACAATATTCTATTTTCATCAGCTCTTGAATATAAATGTGTAATGACGATATATCTTGAGATCAATAACAACTACGTACAACACGATATAACGTCATTATCATGAGATAAAACCTACAGACAGTACGTCGTGAGATATTGATAAAATAATAAATTGTAGGTGCATGGTCTTTAATTAATTTAATTGTGAAAACAATAGGCTGGCTAACTTTTTCCATTTCTCCATGCGTCTAAAAGTAAAATAATCGACCAAAGGCCATTAAGGGAGCACGTAACATACACACACCAAAAGACAAGCCTAGCCCGATGATAATGACACAAATAATTTTGATTCTGAAAAAGTTAACGTGCATTTTTTTGTTTTCTTCAACTTTATTAAACATGCAACGACTAAATTAAACCATATGCAAATTTAAATTTAACTGTATCAAATCAGATTAATTTAGTTTAGGCTCAAAAATAGAACTTAGGAGAGAATCTATTATTTATTTGCTATCAATTAGGCTAATAATCTACACATACTTTATTTTTCAAATCACTCTTTTAAAACCTAAATAAATAACATTATGTAAATCGAGATTATTTCACGAACTTTCACTACTCTCCCAAATTGCTTTTCCAAACACCCAAAAAACAGACCCTTAGTCGATAACATTTCTCTCATCAAATCATTATTCAAAATCATAATTATAAAGAAAAAAAAAAGGAAAATCTTTATTCAAAATGATTCCAAAAGAAAAGACAACTAAAAAGTCAATTTAGCCATGCTAAATTGGACACGCTAAAATGAGAGAGGGAATAAGGGGAAAAGGGGTTAATTTGATAATTGAGGGAAGAATAGAATAGGACAGGACAGTTTGGGGTATAAATAAATAAATTATAAATTATAAATATGAGGTGGGTTGCCGTCACGTCACTACTGTCAGTTGGCCGGGGGCTCCCCACATGCAAAACACACTTCAATTTCCAATACTACAAGATAAGTATCTCCAGAAATTATTTTGTGCAACTATTCTATTATACGAATTCAATACATAAATAAATGACTAGAATTGTATTCATACCCCTATATTTAAGGATGAAATACCTTTCAGACTTTAGCAAAATAAATTTAAATAAATTATAATTATTTATTCCACCTCATCATTCATGAATGATTGTATCAAATTTTTGCTTGAATGAATCTTGTTGAATCATATAGGACATGTTCACCTTTTCAGTAAGTATTTCGGTGCTTTCTGAAAAACAAATAATTTTTTTTTTATTCGAAATAAATTTATTCTCTTAATTTTCAAAAATAATATTTTCTTTAGAGTATCTATCTATTATCTCCCAAAAACCAAAACTAACCCTTTGGGTACTTTGATACTACTTATCTCACATAAGAAATATAATTTAATTTAAAGTAACATATCTTATACTATGTTATTTCTCTTTTTTCAATAGACTCTAAAAATACCACACATTTTTAAAACTTATACCTACCTTTTTTTTAATTTTAAAAATTTCAAACAAACAACATTACAAAGACAAACTTGCCCATACCTTCTAGCCCAAATTTAAGTTAATCACACTCACATATTGGAAAACAAATATACAAGAATATATATTTTCAACTTAATACTCTCTGTCCCAAATTATTTTTTATTTTATATGTTTTCAAACATATTAAGGTACCTACTAAATAGCCTCAGTATTAAGGGAAAAATAAATTTTATACTTAAAATACCCTTATTATTTATTTATCCCACTATTAACTATTTACATGTTATTCAAGTTATACACTCTTTGTCTTACTTTTTCTCTTACGTACCTAAAATTTGTAATTGTATTGAAATCCTAAAATAACAAATAATTTAGGACAATTTTTCTCTCTCTAATACGACAGATATTTTTGGACAGAGAGAGTATATTTGAAGAACTATGATAAATTATTTGAACCATTATACTTGATGTGATTGGAAAGTAAAAAGATATCGCCATTCCCCTTTATCCTACTCTAAAAAAAGAGAACTAGTTTTGCAAATGAATAATTGAACTTTTAAGGGATGCTTCTGACATGTCTCTTTCGGTTCTTCAACTCATAATGTCTAGGACCAAGCCTCAAATGTCTTCTTTTCATTTATATTCCCACTTTCATAATTGTCCTTATTATTTTTTTTACATGATAAAATTTAAATTCGGATAAAATCATATCCAATCCAAATCTAACCTTACTTAAATTGGATTGAATTTGGGTCGAACTTGATTCCGACAATCCGACCATTACCGGCCCTAATTTCAACACTGTGTTCCATGACTCTGTGCCCCAAATCTTGAGTCATATAATGGCCACCACTGTGTTGAATGACTCTAGTTTGTACTCAATCCGTAGGTGTAATTTATCATTTTTTTAGGGAAGCATAAAACAACCAGAATTCAGAAGGTGTAAATGTGAAATAAAAAGGAAGTTTGGATGGCTTTTGTAATTAATATATAACTATCACAAAGGTTATTTGGCAATTAAAAAGAAAAATCGCTATAGCCTGATTCATTGAAGTTTGAACTCTAGGAAATACACTAAAATAAGAAGAGGACAGAGGAAAATGGAGTCCTGGACTTAAAGCCCAGCCAACTACAAAAAGTAGGCTTAAAGGCCCATTTATTAGCTAGCCGGACTCATCTTTTGGTTTTAAACATTCATTAATAACGTAAACGCTTTTCTTTTGTAAAGATCTTAAGGTGGTGTTTGCAACTGCTTTTGGAGGTTCAAAAGCAGCTTTTGGACTTCCAAAAGCAGTTGCAAGGTGTTTGCAACACCAAAAACTCCATCTGCTTCTCCATTTAATAAGCACTCAAACGGAGTTATGGTAGAAGCAGCTCTCCACCTGCTTTTTCCTTAATGGCAAAATTGTAATATTGTAGAAGCAGTTTTTTAGACTCTTTTGTCCTTTAAAATTTATTAATATTCCAATTATACCCTCATTTGTTGACCAAAAATAAATCTGAAAATGAGCGGTCCTAATTTTTACTCTCTATTTCTCTCTCTCATTTATTTGTGATTATTACACTCTTCAATCTTCATTCTATTCATCCTTGAGCAGTCGTGGGTCTTCATAGAGGTAATATCACATCCATTTTATTTTTTCATCCTTTTTCTTCTGTTATCATATTCGAACACAGATTTTTTTTGTTTCTTATTAGATTTTTTTTTAACTTTGTTTTATTAAAAAATCATTTTTTAGGGAAGCAAAAAGGAGTTTCTACATGTTTTAGGTAAATTTTTTAACCTTTTTTAATATTTATTACCCAGGTACTGTTCATTATTCATATTTTTTTTTGTCTTTTATTGATTAAATTTGGTTATTAAGATTGTCATTACTTTATAATTTTATATTTTCATCAAAAGGAAAGATTTATGCAATTTTGAAGTGAACACATATGGTGAAATCTAATGGGCATGTTCACTATTTTGAAACTTTAATTATGTTAGTTTAACTTTATTAATATGAGTCTAAAACATTATTAAATACTCCAGAATAAAGTAGCCGAGTGAAATGATATTTGTGCTAATTAAAATATTCTGGCCATAATTTATGGGCATCTTAACTATTTTGCGAATTTTCATTCTCTGTTGTATGATCATTTTTTAACTTCATAATTGTCTCTATATTATTTACCAGATTTATGCAAACCACAAAATGAAAACATACCAGATTTGGACCCGGGTGACCAAGAGATGGATCGGGTTTGTGATGACATATGCATTTCCATAGCGTTTTCTAGGATTGGCGTTCGATTCTGACTATTACTTTTTTATTCTGAATATTATTTGATTGTCTAGATTAAGTTTCGTACTCTGCTTTAAATTAGAACTATTTTGTTATTCTGGTGAAATTAATTTGCATCTCATGGTTATGGCCTACATTTATTTTTCTGTAATCTGAAACATTTTCTTGAAGTGGAGGAGAAAACGTTTTAATTATTATTAATTGATAAAAGTGTCAAATGTTAGGGGTAAATCTGTCTTTTGGTCAACAAACCCAATAAATTCAACAAAATGCTTTTTTGTCTTGCAAACACTTTTCTCATTGCTTTTTTGTGCTTTTTTTGTAACTTTGCAAACACAAGCTGCTTAATTTTCAACACAATTTAGAGAAGCAAAAGCAAAAGCAATTACTTCTCCATTTGAAGAAGCTCTTGCAAACACCACCTAAAGGCTTTATGAATCTACGTATCGGTATTTAGTTGGTGGTTTTTCATAATTGATCCGACATCAATATGTTACGATCAAGATCAGATCACTTTATAAAAAAAAAAAAAAAAAAGGGGGGGTATATTGTGTTGATAAGTTTATAATATCCTATCATTCATTAAATTAAAAAAATCAAGAGCCAAATTTCAATAGAAATTAGTTTAAACATCTTCGTTTCAAAAACAATCGTACTCGAGAGAATGACAAGACATAGTACCTAGAATGATCTCAGCCATTAAGCGTTTGTCTCATGAGTCGTGATTGATGGTCGAGATCATTTTAAAAAAAAAAAGACTGGGATGAAAGCTCATTCACCAATGGGAAACCCAATCCTTTTTTACTGTCTCCTATCTCTCATTGGTCTTTAATCTTTTTAATTATACAGGCGAAAGTCAATAATTGACCCAGTTCCCATTTACAAAATTCCATCCTTAATGTTGAAGAAAGCCCACATCCATTTTCTCATCGTTTTTTCTGTAAGTCTATTTGTTTCTCCATTGCTATTCAATTGACATTTATCTTCATTACATATGTGCAACGAAGATTTATTATAATTTTTAAATATTTTTTGGAGACATATACATGGATAGCAATTATTCTAGATTAGATCGGAAAGATGGAAACTTTCGATTCAAAGATTCATCCTTGAGATTGATTTCACCTGATCAAAGTAAAGGGTACTCGGATCCACACAATGCGGACGATTTTGATGTTGAAGATGGTATTGATTTTGATGATTTACCCCTTATTTTTGGTGAAACGAAATCCGGGTCGGATATATATGGTGCTGTTTTTAATCTCACCACCTCCATTATTGGGGCTGGTATCATGGCCTTGCCTGCCACAATGAAAGTTTTAGGTCTGGTTTTGGGGGTAATTATGATATTTATTATGGGAATTTTATCGGAAATCAGTGTCGAGTTATTAGTCCGATTCTCGGTCCAATGTAAGGCCACCTCATATGGCGAGGTTGTGCAGGCTGCATTGGGTAGGACAGCAAGAGTTTTATCCGAAATTTGCATTATAATTAACAATGCTGGTGTTTTAGTTGTGTATTTGATTATAATTGGTGATGTTATGTCCGGTTCTCTTCGTCATATTGGCGTTTTCGATCAATGGTTGGGTCACGGTTTTTGGGATCATAGAAAGATTGTGATTCTTATCGTGTTAGTGTTGTTTCTTGCGCCACTATGTACGTTAGATAAGATCGAGTCCTTGAGTTTAACTTCAGCTGCTTCTGTAGCACTCGCGGTATTGTTTGTCATTGTTGCATTCACAATAGCTTTTATTAAACTCATTGAAGGAAAAATCGAGTCTCCAAGAATGGCACCCGATTTTGGATCTAAAAAAGCTATACTTGATTTACTTGTGGTGATTCCTATTATGTCGAATGCTTATGTATGCCACTTCAATGTTCAACCTATTTATAACGAGCTTGAAGGGCGCTCCCCAAATAAAATGTACAGAGTAGGAAGAATAACGACTATTATTTGTGTTTTAGTATATGCTTCAACTGCCATAGCTGGGTACTTACTCTTTGGAAAGGATACTGAGTCTGATGTGCTCACTAATTTTGATAAGGATCTCGGGATTAGGTTTAGCACGGCTCTAAACTATATTGTTCGTATTGGGTATATTTTTCATTTGGTTCTTGTTTTCCCCGTGATTCATTTTTCTCTAAGGCAAACGGTGGATACTTTGGTGTTTGAAGGTTTAAATCCACTTACGGAGAGTAGGAAGAGGTGTCTTGTCTTGACTTTTGTGCTTTTGGGGCTTATTTATTTGGGCTCGACTATGATTCCGAACATATGGACGGCTTTTAAGTTTACGGGAGCAACAACTGCGGTTTCTTTGGGTTTTACGTTTCCATCTCTTATTGCGTTGAGGTTGAGTAAAGAAGGGAATGGGTTAAGTAAGGGGGAGAGGTTATTGTGTTGGTTTATGTTATCATTGGCGATTATGGTTAGCATTGTTGGAGTGATAGGCAACATTTATAGCATGAATAGCCATTCTGAATGATTTGGCTTATGGTGGGAAATTGCTAATGGCCAATAAAATGTAATATTATTCTTGAATACATGTAATAGTGCAGAATACGAAATTTTGTTCATTATTCAATACAACTTGAATGTTGTATTGTTCTCAATATCATATTTTGTTACTAATGCTTTCTGATTATAGAATGATCTATGTTAAAGGAAGTCTAAGATTCATGGAGCTCTTCCCCGACTGCGTTGCATTTTGCTGTTATTTGGCGATCTTCATACTAGAAAGTAACTTTATGTTTATGATTTGTTGTGGAATCACGGAATATGTGATCATTCTTTGTTTTTTTGTTTCTACATTTGCTGCATGTGACAACTTATTGCACATTATTCTGCATAACTGTTTGTCCTTGTTGGATTTTCCCCCTTCTCGTTCTATATAATGATACAAAGATCACGTAGGACATAAATCGTTTAATAGTAAATAGAGCATGAGACTGGTGACTGTATAATAACACTCACATGGCCTTTTTGGACATGATTGTTGGTTAAGGTGTGTTGATCTGCTGCTTATTGTGTTTGTGTGATTTAAGCTGTTTAATTTGGTTTCTGGAGTTTAACAAAATCAAGTTATGGATGATGAGCAAAGAAGAAGAACTTTTCATTAATTGATGGAAAGATGAAAATTCCTAAATCTATTTATTCCAATCCGTATGAACTAGCATTTAGGGTACCAGTCAAGATCATCAAGGGAATTGAATATTGGTCTGAATTAATTATTATGAATGCATTCATGTGTTTATGGCTTGAATTTAGGCTAAATAAACTAGAAATTGAGGAATAATAATCCTTTCATCTGTTCCAAAACGTGTTTTGTTCCATGACTATATATATCACCCCCTCCCTCGATGTGTTTCGTTCTTTTGGCTTTAATAGTGTTTGGAACTGAAACGATTTCTTCTTGCTCACTTAGGCATAGTGTGTTCAGGAGTAATTTTTCAGGGAAAATTTTGCTTTACCCCCTAACTTTTGAACATTTTTGCATTTTCCCCTCTAACGTTTGCGAGTTTCCACTTAACCCACTACTATTAACAATATATGTTGCAGCTATCTTAAGATGCAAAATGCTAGAATCTAACAGAAAATTCTGTCCTCCAGCTTTTATGTTGTGGCTTTGAACGTTTTTTCATTTTATCACCCAATATTTGAAAGTTTTTGCACTATGCCATCAAACCTTTAAATGTCTAATTTGCCCCTGACTAAAGTCAAGTGGAGTTTGACAAATGGAATATTCTCGCAGATTCCGTCGACGAATGTCCAAAGGTAGTAATTTAGATATTTTTAATAATTGAAAGAGTAACTCCGAACTCGCAAAAGTTGTGATGTTAAATGGAACTAATTCAAAGGTTCGCGTCTACTTTTCCACATTTCTCCATCCACCATCCCCACCCACAACAAATGGATACACGAGAATGGAGTCGTGCTTGCATAAAAACCTAGTTCTCTGATGAAACCAAACTACAATGGATGGATATAACGGAGTTGTTGGTTTCATGAATTGACTATTTTATAGTGTGACTATGCATATACATACATACATATATATTAGAATTCACCACATGGATTGGGCTAAGTTCACTTACTTGGCTTGGGCCTAACTCAAGCTCAAAAGATAGCTTATAAGGTGAGAATTGTCCAATGCCTTATCAGGTGTACATAATTATTATTTTCAATCAATGTGGAACATTTAATCCAATAAGATATGAACGAACACGTACGGAAGAGTCCATGATTCTCTGATTGTATCGATGCAACCAAAATTTGGATAGTGAGAGGCCACGGACTGGAATTTGTTGCCTTGCTACGTATGCTACCATGTTATATTCGATCGCGATCTAAAATATTAATTAGTTAGATATTATTATTATTTATTATTATTAATGTCAACAAAATTTGAAATCTGACTTTTCAAACTCATACCACTCTCAAAAAGAGACTTTTCAAAATCATACTATACTTATTTGGCGATTATATATCATGGTGATACAGATAGATGTCCACGCGCGTGGATATAATAATATCTGACAACATTCAATTGCTGCTGTCCATTTTGTTTTGCCTAAATTAAAAGAGTATTTATTTTAAAATTAGTGCATACGAGACGGGATGGGATGGGATGGATTTCGACAGTAGGCCCACTACGTACTTATCGAATTACTTTTTTTTAATTAAAAGAGATATATATATATATTTTTTTTAATAAGCAAAAGCAAGATGCTTCAAAATTCAATAATGTAATTCAAATAATATCTATCTTATTTTTTTTAGAGGAAAAATAGCAATAATATAGTAGTAATTAATTAATGTTGTACGGGTATGTGTGGACTTTCAAAATAAATAGATGGCGTCGATTTTTTTTGCACAATAAATGATTGGTTTAAAAGAATGACCTAGTCATTATAAAATATCGAACTCATATTTGAAATTCTCTTGGGAGAGATCTTCACTTGATGTGCCCGTCGACGCGCCTCGTAAGAATTTGAATCCCTGGGAAACCAAAAAAAAAAAAAAAGAGAACGTAGAGTTACAAGATAGCTAGAGGATCGGGCTCTCAAGAGCCACATCGCTGCTCTTAAATGTGTTTGGGTGTACTAAAAAGTGTATGAAGAGATTTCAAGGGTTACCCTACACCATAAGGATAGGCTCTGAATTATATTAAATGCTACAATATCATGTTTATCAAGATAAGTTGCAAGAAATTAATTTAGTGTGAATAATGAATATTCAATAAATGGCATTTTTTTTTTTTTTTATAACACAGGTGTCCAAGTTTACGCTAAACTAATCCTGGACCCTCTGGAATGCAATAACAACAACATGCCAACCTAATTACTATATATTCTTAATGAATTTTATACAGTTAACTGTCCTAATTACTTAGCCATTGACTTTGCTAAATAACAAATCCTCAAATATGGATTCATTTCACTAGTGATTATGTTCCAACCAAGATAAAGTGCCTCAATATCAAAACGTGAATTTCTTTCTTGGAATAGTGAGTTACTTATTATGTATGGGCTTTTATGCATTTCTATGCAGAAAAACACTTGTTCCAAAAAAAAACAAAAAAAAAAAAAAAAAAAAAAGCACTTTTGTTGGTACCAAAAACTCCAAATTAAATGATAGTGTACTCAAAGGCCATAGCCTTTTCACATGGGACACAGAGCTCCATTATTGTTGTTGGTGCTCGTGAACTCTTCCAAATTCTAAGCCAAAATGATGGCCGTTTTCGAACAAGTTACTAGCATGATAGGTTGGATTATAATTTTAAAGTGAAAATTATATCTATCTAGAATGCAAGTCACATGATGCATGAAATTCCATTATTTGAATTTCAAGTAATCAATTAAGATTCCAATAAAGGTGATTTTTTTTTTTTAAATTAAAACAACATGGTAATGGTTATATGTCTAAGGTTGGAAGACAAGACACATTGGATTGGCTGTATATGCATCTAGTTTGCCTAGGTCTGGTTTCACTCAAATCCGGTCAAACCCCATCAAGTTTCAGATAAATCGAAACCTACACAATCCTACTTGAAACCTATAAAGTCATTGATTTGACGTCTGTCATCTGTTTTTTACACATAAAGTTATTGATTTGACATTTACCACCTATTTTTCTTTTCCAAACCTCAACAATCAAACCTCAATCCAAGTCATATCTCAAAGTTTCAAAATCCACTAACTATTATTTAATAATATTTTACAATCTCAATATTCCATTGAAACCATTATCCAAATCAAGTTTCAAAGGTTTCGGTGAAACCTCTGAAATCAATTATTGAGACCAAACCGAGACCAAACCCAGCCAAACTACTTCCATATTAACCCATATTTTCTTGCTCACAACGACATAAAATTATCTTTTTGCGACAACATATTAATCATTTCTCGAATATCATAGCATATTCACCATATCTTTAAGCCATTGTCACGAAACATTTAACTCATTATATATCATTGTGAAAACATCCACAACGGCTTAAAGTTGTAATGAAGCTTTATATTTCCTACAAGTACCACACATCCATATCAATAGCAGAGTTGTGGTGGTTGAGCTCTAATTTCTTGTAGTTAGACCCGAGATCCACGAAGGCCTTTTCCATTGTTTATTATTCGATTTAATTTTTATCCTATACTTTGGTGTCATATCATATTATCCCATTTAAAATAATTCAACTGTAGGCGGACCTTAGTTCTAATTTGAGCTCTATTTTCTTTCTAATGTGTCCTTGCCCTTGCCCTTGCGGCCTTGCCCTCAAATTAAAAAGAAAAGGGTCCTAGAACTTGGGTTATAGACAGATAGTATTCTTACAATTATGCTAGGAAAGACAACTCAAAAATTTGTCATAATGGGTCATAACACTCTATTTAGCCTGGAAATTGAGCAAAATTACACGATATTTAACTCAAATCGTGTAAAAGCCTTTGAAACTCGATCGAGCTCGGCTCCATATATATTGAGATATCAAATTATTTGAACTCATGTTTGACTCAATTAAAATTCGTTTGAGCTATGTTTATTTAAATACCAGGTAAGCACATTATCAAGTTTAATAAGATAATCAAACCAAACTTGAAAATATATTACTTGGTACGATTCATTTTCTTTATAAATCCTGCATTATCATCTATGTATGATATAAAAAAAAAAAAATACATTTATTATATTTATTAAATAAAAAAAGTTACACTAAACTAATATCTTTGGAACCCTTCTAATCATGGATCAAAATTTCCATCTTTTCCATCGAAAACATCGAAAAGTTTCCGTTTTTGAATCAGGCGAAACGAAAACAAGATGTAATTCCGAAACTATTTATTTGTCTTAAACTCTTTTATTTTCCTAAATTTAGTAACTTTTTTTACAAATTTTCCTTAGTGTTTCTGAAATATTTCCGAATAGTCTCAAAAAATTTCCAATATTTGACCGACCGAAATATACATTTGAACCAAAATTTTGATCCATGCTTCTAATATTGGGGCCCTAGGCAGGCACTATTGCCTAGGACTAAAGCCAACATCGAGGGCAGCAAAATCTCAAAATATCCTATCTTGCTAATTTTTTAAAATTAAAATTTTGTCTCACAGTAGGTTCGTCATTAGAGTGAATAAGTGAACCAAATAGGGTTTAAATGGGAAAATCGTTTCATATATATAGTTTAGGTAAATGACAATTTTATAGGCATTGTGGTTGTAAATTCACCACATGTGGCGTCAAAGAACAAATTATTTAAATTTTAATGGTTATTTTTTTTTTTTTCAAGTTTGAGTATGTGTTTGAATTTAGTGTGATATTTAATAGGTAAATATGAGTTGGATGGAGTAATAACTTGATATGACTATTATTTTCTATTTTTGGCTTAACGAGCTGAGTTTCAAATAAGATAAAAATTAGAAAATGTTAACAAAACTTGATTTGTCATGTGTAGAGAGTCGAGCTAGCTAGCTCAAACAAAGGTTAAAATTCCAGTCAAATATTGGTTAGTTTTGATAATTTCCGCCCTAATCCCAAATAAGAAATGTATATATAACTAACCATGTTTACTTTGATTAAAATATTTTTTAAAGGTTTCGGTGAACTCCCGTTTTATATGATAACATGTCTTGATCATATTAAATTTCACATAAAAATTAGTTAGTGATGATGGCAGGAATATACCTAATTTCAAATTTCAATAAAAATTCAAGTCTAACCCATGCATTTTTTCTTCTTCTATTGAATATGCATTTATTTGCCTCCCCCACTATGTATTGCCCTGAGAAAGTAATTAAATTCCTGGTCAATTTTACAACAACCTTTAATTTTCTGCCCAGTCTCCAAACAGTGGCATAAAGCTAGAAGCTTAACTAATTTAATGTTTATTACAGTGTAAAATTGACAAATGTATGCTTAACTAGTCTAATTTGGTGATTCTTCCTTTTAAAAAGGTTTTTACCCATATATACATGAAATCAACAAGCTATTGATATTGAGATCGAATTTGATACTAAAAAATTATTCAAACAGCTTGTTAAATATGAAATCATGTTGCAATATCTATGTTCAATAGTTTCAAAAGTATTGTTGGAGCTCGACTAGATAAGTTATAACTAGTAAAGTATCGAGCTATTGTGTTTCGATCGACTAGTTTTCCCTCGATAAATTATAGTTTGGTACGTGTACAAATAAACAAACTTTAGCACAGCCTCAACTTTGCTAAGACAATCAAATTAAGCTTAAACAATGTATTGTTCTGCTCAACAAGCATCGTTACGTCCCTATATATAAAGTATTTTTTGTTGCTACTTCCCACCTAGTTATCTGCTTAGGGTACTGAATATATTTACATAATCCATAAACTTTTGTTGCATTAACTTACAGAGGAAGTATAAGTAGCTGCAAAATGAAGGAAATGTTGATAATATGATCTGAAGTAAATGAACTTATAGTTTATAAACTATTAGGACCCAATTAATTAATTGGCTTATGCCATAAGGAAAACAAAAGGCAAAGGACCCTTAGACCCCCATGGACTGCCTTTTTCCAAGCCGTAATTGGTGGCAATACATATCCAACATTCCTTAATTCTCACTCATTACTTCGATTCACATAACTAGGTGGATCTAATTCAAATTTGGTCTAACCTTTTTCTTTTATCAAGATTGAAATTATTTATTTGAAATTATGTTGATTTTAAATTTGTAACATATAGAATCTTCAATTATGTTGTATTAAGTCGAACTTGAATAACTTGATATTTTTCACTGATGTTGTATTATCTTGAGCTTATCGATTTGATAAATATTTCACAAGCCAATTGTGATATGTATAGACCGAACTCAAACGAAATTTTAAATAAACAAGCTCGAGTCAGATATCAGCTAGCTTGACAATCGTCCAAAGACATAAAATCTAATTTTGATTTTGCAGGGAACAATACAAGTGCCCTCTTTGAAGTCCCACAATTCTTTTTCTTTTAGTCACTCTCAAGATTCAACCACCATCCCATTAAAGTAACAGCGCAATAAGGAAAAAGAGAAAAAAAAAAAAGCAAGTAATTCGGCATAATTACATTAGACTTTCATATATATGTCTCTACAAACATAGTTTCAAACACACTCATTTCACACTCCAACATAGTTTTTCAAGAACACTCATTTCACATTCCAACACCTTTTGCACATTTAGTCCCATGGACTGGTTTTCTTGGCTCTCAAAAACAGGCCTAGATCCATCCCTTGTCTACGACTACGGCCTATCCTTTTCGCAAAACGAACTCGGAGAAGACGACATAGCTTATTTCAACCATGAATTCCTCCAAAGCATGGGAATTTCAGTAGCCAAACATAGGCTAGAAATTCTCAAGGTTGCTAGGAAAGAAAAAGGAAGAACCCCACATCCGGTGTCGAGAATACTAATCGCAATCAAGCGTACAAAGAAACGTATTTCTAAGTACTTACGTCCTTGGAATCGTCGCGAGGAATCGGCCCTGGCCATCGTGCCTAGACGGAGTTATAGCACGGGATGGAAGAATGCTTTGCTCAAGAGGAATAAGAAGTTGGTGGTGCCTAATAAGCAGAATAGATCACCACTTTTGATCACAAATGGGAGCCCTTTGTTCTTTCCCAGTTCAAGAATCAATAGTTTTTCGAGCCCTTTTGTGCATGATTTTCGGAAAGATGATGAGAAAATGGATGAAGATTATGATGAGTATTGGCCTTCTGCAGTTGAGGAGATTAGATGGGATACGATGTTTCAGAACTTGAAACCAACTTGAAGGTTGAAATATTTTTCCCTTCTTGTTATGTCTACCTATTTTTATGGTGAAAGATTGTTTTTGTGTTCTTCCACCTTATTAGGTCTTTGGGCTTGATTATTTAGATTTTTTATTTGTTTTTGTTTTTTTGGTTTTTTTGGTACCCTTTTGATGAGTAGTAGTTGAACTGTGTATGCGCAATTGAAACGTAGCGTTTCAAATATTGTGTAAGTTAAAAGATTTGAGTTAATTAGCACAATTGCATAGTTAATAGTTTAATCCTATATAGTGAAAGAAAGTCCATTTCTGGCAAATGAGAATATTTGCTCTGTTAGATTAATGAAATTGTCTCCCCTGCTTTTGAATGGTAGTGACCTCTTTTATTTCATAAAGCTGTTTGATGCCCCTTTCTGCTTTCATTTCTACCACTGAGTCACCTATTTATCAGTTTTCTCTAAAAAAAAAAAAAAAAAAGAGTGACTGCGGGTTTGATATTTGTGTATTATTTATAACTAGCGTATACTCGTGCTACGCACAACACAATATTAAATTATTATTTGATATAATACCATTTTTTGTGAGATTATTGATATGACATACCTCAACTTGGTTCTTTAGTATAAGCAAAAAATGAGTTACTAACTATTTATCTCCATATAAAAGTTTTACATTATTTTTCTGACATTTTTAAACTAAAAAATTATAAATTGAAAGTGATACCCCTCTTATATACTATAGTTTGACCCAATCAACTTACAATATTGCACTTTTAACCCCATACTTAGATAAATGTAGTATTTTACCCCTCATGTTATGATATATGTGACACTTTACCCCATATATTATAATAAATATGGGACTTTATATCCCTTTATGGGTACTTTAATCTTTTTAAGCAACAATTTTCATGCATACTCTCAATTTCGGAGTGCGTTATACTTTTCATTGGAAGGAGGCAAACTGCTCATTTAAAAATTTCACAAGACGGGTAAAATGCTATTTTCCAAATCGGGGAGGTGCGGAGGGTTTGGGATCAAAGATTATGCATTTCAAACAATTTACAGAGGAATAAATTTGCACTAACCCATTGAAAAAGTAAGTAAATCATGGATCAAATCCAGACATATTATGTGTAAATGAAAGGGAAAAAAAAAAAAACATATTTTGATTTATTCTCATATGTTATCATTTAATCATCTAATTAATTCTTTATTGACTTGATCTCATTTTTAAGTTTGTTTCTGTCTAAGAACTTCTAACTTGCATTTTTTTATAACTATTACAGGAAAATATTTGCATAGTTTGACCTCGGTACAATCTTCTTTTTAAGTAAATATAACATAAGCTTATATTTATTTTTCTCTTATATGTTTAGTGTATTGTGAAATTTTTGTGGTATTACAATAGTTTAACTATTGTAGGATTTTGTTTGAGTGGTTTATTAAATTGTATGATAATTTTGAGAGTTTTTGGCACTTTGTACCTTAGATTATAGGATTTTGGTACTTGGTGTCCTGAAAATACAATTTACTTGGCACTTTGCATCCTAATGTATGGTTTGAAGAAAAAATTATTTGATGGAAGGGTATAATAGTGACTTTTTAATATTGTTGGCATTTGCGCCCTAAAAGTATTTGACACTTTACACCCTGAAAATATTGAATGTTGACCTTTTGCAACAAAAAAAAATATAATTTTTGGCATTTTCAACCTCGAATTAATATATTAATTTAGATAATGTAAATAACATGCCAATTTTGTAAACATGTATTTTAGATATAAACTAAATAATCCTAGAGGATACTTGAAATTTAAATGAAGACAATGTCTTTTTTTTAATCTAAATTTAATCGAGAGAAAATGTTAAAATAATTTATCGTAAACTTAAGTAAATTAAATTAATAATAACATTTTTATGTTTGTTGTGCATATAAATGATCATTTTATCTCAACACCAACGATATTCATGAATTTTCTTAAGGAAAACACATTAGGGTGCAAAATGTCATACATATTATATTTTTAGGGTGCATAATGCCAAAAATTTTAAATCGGGGTGAAAAGCACAACATTTTATAAATATAGGGTGTAAAATATCAACATTCTATATTTCTAGGGTGCGAAATTTATATTGCCAGTGTGCAAAGTGCCAAAGAAAATCGAAAATAACTATTATGCCCTTCTACCAATGAATAATCTCATAAAAACACACATTATAGTGTAATGTGTCTAATAAATTATATTTTCATGGTACAAAGTACCAGAAATTTTAAATCAGGATGCAAAGCGCCAAAATCCTATAATTACATAGTGCAAATGCCAAAGTGACCAACTTGTAGCTATTTGCTAGAGACAATTGCCTATACGCACCTTAAAATGTAATGCAATTACTCAAATATTCTATTTGGTTACGCAATATTTTTATTAATAAATTAATGCATTGTGGAAAAATATAACATATATGTCATAAAACTCATGTAACCTAAAAAATATCGTAAAATTCATATAAAATCACAAAATTGATCACTTGAAATTGAAAATAAAATTAACACAGAAGATAAATTTGAAGAAGGAAATAATTAATGGATGATATATTCTAGAAAAATGGAAAGGAAAAAAAATTATTGAACCCTTCTCCATATATGTATACCTTTTAGCTTTTAGAAAAAAGTTCTATGATGCTACAATGAAAATTATGCTACCAACCAGAAACTTACCATTCATTAGATTCAACCTCTTCTGCGTAAAAAAACAACATTAGATCTAAAGATATCTAAAAATTTCAATAAAAGAAAAAAGTATAAAAAAAATACAGTAAATTAAATAATCGAAGGAAAAAAGGATATGAAACTAAAAAAATGTGCAAAGGCACGAAGAATATTATTATGAACAAAAGTTCAAGACGTTCAAACACAAACCTGGAAAAAAAAAATACATGGTTAATCTATAATGGAAAAGAAAGAAAACAAAAATATAGAGAAACAAAGTAGGTTAAATTATCGAAGATGAAAGGGATTTGAAACTAAAGAATGAGCAAAGGCCTTACCAATGTTCGAAGCAAAATTAAAATTGAGCACTTGAAAATGAAAATAAAATTAACACAAAAGATAAATTTGAAGAAGGAAATAATTAATGGATGATATATTCTAAAAAAATGGAAAGGAAAAATTATAGAACCCTTCTCCATATTTGTATACCTTTTAGCTTTTAGTTAACATCTCTCTGTTCCAGAATATCAATGTTCATAAATATAATTGGCTGAAAGCAAATAAAAAATATCAATATGAATAATTCAAAAAATTAGATTTGATCTTAGGATCTGAAAAAGTTCTATGATGCTACAATGAAAATTATGCTACCAACCGAAAACTTACAATTCATTAGATTCAATTTCATTGAAACCTCTTCTGCGTAAAAAAACAACAACATTAGATCTAAAGATATCTAAAAATTTCAATAAAAGAACAAAATATAAAAAATACAGTAAATTAAATAATCGAAGGGAAAAAGTATATGAAATTAAAAAAATGTGCAAAGGCACGAAGAATATTATTATGAACAAAAGTTCAAGACGTTCAAACACGAACCTGGAAAAAAAAAAATACATGGTTA
Source organism: Penstemon barbatus (assembly GCA_003313485.2). Classification (NCBI taxonomy): domain Eukaryota; kingdom Viridiplantae; phylum Streptophyta; class Magnoliopsida; order Lamiales; family Plantaginaceae; genus Penstemon; species Penstemon barbatus. The sequence goes on along the minus strand of CM064883.1, from coordinate 11,358,092 downwards.
ATCTATAATGCAAAAGAAAGAAAACAAAAATATAGAGAAACAAAGTAGGTTAAATTATTGAAGATGAAAGGGATTTAAAACTAAAGAATGAGCAAAGGCCTGACCAATGTTCAGAGCAAAATTTAAGAAGTCGATTTTTATAATGAACTATATAATTCAGATCTATATTCCAATACTAAATGCCGTAATTATGGACAAATATTTTGTGGGCATGATCTTAGGATATCAATTAAGAATTAAGACAAATTTGAAAATCTTAAGCTTGTAACGTGCAGTTTTAAAATGTATTAAATTCATATTCCAATTCTTTTTCCTTCATAAAGGAAACTATTTGTGTGGCATAATTTTGGCAAATCAATTATTTAAAAAGAGAAACGGCAAATCAATTAATTAGCTATACAATAATCTTGAACAATTGATTTAAAATCTGAAAAACTTTCAAATTGTAGATAAGAGATTACCCAATCATTAATTTTTTGACAATAAAAAAAACTCTAAATTCTAAGAAAAAAGAATTGAGTCAAATTTGCATGATTGGGGTCAAAACACAACCTTCAAATATATATATGTATTAGATTAGATTAGATATGTATATGTATATGTATATGTATATGTATATGTATATATGTATGTATATGTATATGTATATGTATATGTATATGTATGTATGTATTTCCATGATTATAATGTTATTAATTTGCAGAGTAATCATTTATAATTAATTAATCATAACTAACCGCAACATCATTCCATGATCATGGCATTACTCTTTGTGGAGTATTACGGTTTTGTCAAGTTTTAAAAATCATAAAATTGCTTGTCATAAATACTAAGCAATTACCAAAAATCATTTTCAGAGCCATGATGTAATATAAGTATAGATCAATTATATTGGTCAATTATTTTTTTTTTTTTTAAGTTTTCTTGTGAAAATTAATTAAAGATATTAAATATGGTGTATATATATTTGGTTATATGACCAATCATACATTTTAGAAATTAAAAAAAATTCAAAATTCTAGAAAATTAGAATTTTGGTCAAAACCATCAATTGGAGTCAAAAGGCACCCTTCAAATATATATATGTATTAGATCTTTTGTATTTATATTACTCAATTTTTTGCATTAGGAGATGACTGCAAAATGATTAATGCATATCAATATGTAATTGGTGTAGTGAAAATGATTAGTCCAAAGCGATAAAGATTAAATCTTTGAAAAATTAAAAAGAGAAAAATAGCATTCTATGATGTTAGATTATTGTTAGAATTGTCGTACGCCATTTAGTGGCAAAAAATAACAAATGGATATTGACGTTGACTTTATGGTCATTGAAGGAGAAACTTTAAATTCTTGAGGTGGTATAATTAAGGAAGAATTATAGGGAATTCAGACCAAGTCTAATAATCATTTCGGACATTTAAATTTAAACCCCACCCACATTCACACACATTCACAATGGGTTGACGGTTGAGTGCAGCAGCTTGATCCTTCTCTTTATCCACCCACTAAAACGCAACTCTGATTATTCAAAATGAACATCATCTCAAGAACCATCTCCAAATATGCTGCAGTTTGTTAGATTGCAGAACCAAAATGCGGTTGATAGGACTGAAAATGCAATTTTATTAAAGTGAAACTTTCATTAGTATCACACTATCACATTATACTTTCCATATATAGAGAAGCTGCCCTTAACTTAATTATGCAAAAGATCCTGTCTTTTTTGCCCCTCTCACAATTAATATATATATATATAGCTCTGGAGTACCAATAATTAAATTGACTGACAAAAATCATCCAATCAATACTTCCAAAATTCAAAATATTTTAGATATACTAACATCTTATGGTTCAGCTTCAATAATCAGTGACCAGAACTTTGAGGTAAACGAAACGAACCTCCAGCGTAAAGCATTTGGTAAACCGGTTTTATTCTTATAGTAAGAACTATGCTCAACAAAGTCCCCAAACCACAAACCCCGGCTAAAACGAGAAACGTTAGCCTGAAGCAATTTGGACCCATGCAAGAAGACCCCAGCTGCTTAGCCGCCTCCGAGTCATACACTCGACCAGCAAGCCAACCCGAGAAGAGAAGTGCACCAGCCGGGTTTCCAAGTTGCATGAAGTTGAATATTATGCCAAAGTTTTTCAACCCAAAAAGTTCCGATGCAGTTGGAATCATTACACCAAACTGAAAACCAAAGCAAATACCCAGCAATGCTGTTGCAGCATAGAGCGTGCCACGAATAGCCGAAGCATATAGAAGAAACGTTAACACCATGATTATTTGCGTCACCGTCATCCAAAATGTCCGAGGAATTGTTTTTGACCTGCAATGATTTTAGTGCAATTTACTACATGTAAACGGATGAATAAAACTATGTTTGGTTCTTGAATTTCAGTAGAGTAAAATGCTAAAATACCCCCTATGGTTTGCCTAGTTACCAAAAAATGCCCTGTGTTATGTTATTTTCAAAACCCCCCATGTGCTAATTTTATTAGCAAAAAACCTCTTCCAAGCCAAAATAACAATTATACACCCACCAAAAGATGCAAAAACACCCCTTTTAACATAAAAAATTGACAATGATTCCCTGTTAACTTTATATTGGCAGTAACACCCCTGTTCACTTAAAAAACTGACAATAACCTCCCTATAATTAATGATGAAATTTTAAATGGGTTTTTTTGTTAATAAACAAAGAACACGGAGAAATTTTTGCTCATTAAAATAAAACAGGATGGTATTGCCAATTAGACAAAGCACAAGGGATATTTTCGCATAGCTCATTCCAGTAACTCAAATGATGAGCAAATGAACATGAACAAAAAATGAAGCTCAATGTTCTATCATATGATGCGAGAAATTTCCTTGTCGTTTAACTTTCTAAAGTTCAAGAACCAAGCATAGCATATATAGAACAGGAAATTCCTATTACCTCACAAAATGTTCGGAAACAGCTCCGGCTCCGAGACGCCCCAAAAAGTTACAAAAGCTGAACAAACTTAACAATGTAGTCGTATCATTCACACCGAGTGAAACACCAATTTGAGCTAAATTATTAACTACAGTTATTCCGGACCCAACCCCAACAAAGTAAACAATCCATAGAAGCCAAAAGTCGGCCTTTACTACAGCTTCACGAAACGTAAAGTCATCCCCTCTCCTCGGTTTTCTTTTCTTCTTAACCGCTCCTTCGCCTACCGCAAGAAGTAAATCCACCTCCGATACATCTTCAGACTCATAATAACTTGCAAGATTTGTTACCGATGAAGATGGGGTCATTAGAGGTTCCGTTTGGTTTAAATCCTCGTCTCCTCTAACACCAATTTTCTTTTGATTTGCGGGAAACAGTGTCATTTTTAACGGAATTGCTAGAGGAGCCAACAAAAGAATCACCATTATAGCAACAAATATATACGAGATTGTGTTTTCGAAAGATAACAAGTCATTTGAAATTGTCGTTGTGAGAAGATACACAGCAAGGGTGAGACTAGCCACTTGAGTGAAGAGAAAATGGCCGTGTTCTAATGAGTCTTGTTCGGAAGACGGAGTACAAGGTCGTATGAAGTACATCATCACCAAACTTATAACGGGAATGCCTACGGCTAAGAGTAGAAGTAGACTTGAAGGGGACCCGTTTAGGATCATTCCATAGACCTCCGTAAAAACTGCAGCGCTTAAACCGACATAGCCTTTGAGTATTCCAGCAACAGTGCCTCTGCTGAGAGGAAAATTCCTCATGTTGGTAACAAGAACTGCTGTCCCGAGCCACGCACAGCTGTTCGTGGCGATACATAGCGCAATCCACAACTGGCCATGACATCAAAATAAGAACAGAGAAAGGGAACGCTTTAGATGTCTTTCATGTATCAAAATTTCTATATGTTTCCACCGGAAATTTCTATTTTTAGGTCAATCTGATTGACAGATTTTTCTAGATGTTTCTGAAAATTTTCTGACAAAATTACCGGAAGTTCCAATATTCAACTGACTGAATTATACCAAATAATGAAAATTATGAATCCAAGGTCTATATATATTACTTTATTTGAACAAAATCTTGGAGTAAGATGACATATAAGGGGAAAAAAATGGGTTATTAAACCACATAAGAACATATTTTCAGATTAAATTTCTGTTTTTTCCCCTGTGTCACCAATTTTAATACTATCAAACTGGAAAGCTAACTACCTAATATAAAAAGTGCATTCTTTTCTTGGGCTTCCATATCCCTTCTTTTCACTTAAATTTGGACAATCCAACTTCGTAGAAATCATATCAAACACCTTCTTTCGAATGTAATCATACAAGAACATCACATTTCTTAAACAACACCCAACATTCCAACATTTTCCAGTAACAAAAAAATCAATTTTTATATATCCCAATATAGCGGAAAATCAATAGCAAGACTCAGACACAAAAGGGTATATATAAAAATCCAATCTTTGGAAAAAATAAGAGAAACTTACAACCCAATAAGGCACTGAGTGAACAGTTTGGCTAACAGCAAGCCAAAGAACACCATAACCGAAGAAAGAAGCACAAACACCAACTAGAAGAACAGCCCATGGGGGAAATTTATTGCAGGCAATTCCAGGAAGAATACCCACATTTTCTCCAATATCATTGGCTACACCAAGAATTGTGAGCTGCTGCTGATTAAAACCCAGAACTGATTTAAGTGAAGGAGAGTATAAAGGGAAAGTGTATGCATTTCCTGCAGCTATTTGTACCCAAACTGCGGCACCTAAACCTACCCATGGTGGTCTACTTCCTTCTTTAAGCATTGCCAGTAGCTTTTCTCTTCGGAGAAGAAGGATTGAATTTCAGACTAAACTAATTTTGAGTGGAATTGCAATTTGGAGTTAAGGACATGATCCCATTATATTGGAAGACAAGATCCAAAAGCGTGTCTATAATGACAGGGATTTTATCTTGTATTACTAAAAACGATAATTCTGCAAGAATTAGTTACCGATTTATGTAAAATAAATAGAAAAAAGAGTTGGGAAATTCTATCCCAGTCGGGTGTGGTCATACTCGTTGAATTACAACAAGACAAATGTAGGAAGAATAGTAATTGTGATTGGACAGATGATGCCAAACCCAATTTGAATAAGACCTACCCAAATAAATTATAGAAAAAATTACTTATTTTAAGCTTGTAATATAATAACAAGTGTAACCGGGTGAAATGGTAAACAAGAATTGGGAGGTAAACAATCTTGTTTCTTTAATGTACTAAACTAATGGGTTCTTGCAAAGATTCTAGATGGGATTAGGTTTAGTCAAATTCAAAATATTCATCTTTAATACCTTTGTTTTTTGTTACATAATTGGTTTATAAGACATATTAATTACATGTCCACCAGTATAATACACTTAATTAATATAGATAATTAAAGTGATCTGACCAAAGTCTGTTAAAATTTCATAGATTTCAAATGTTGATAAAGTTATCATTTGATGATAATAGAGGTTAAAGAGATAGGTTTCCATCCTAGTAATATATATGTCAGATTGCCAGATGTTAAGGCATGCTCCTAGCTCGCTCTGTGTCGCGGTAATTTGAATATTATTCTAATTATGTTATATGCATATGCATCACTCTCATCAGTATCATGAGTATGCTCAAGAGGCACTAATGATTCATGTTGTGCCCTAGAGTACTACCTAATCAATTGCCACTTTCCTTGTCGCTTTTGTGCACTAGAGAGAGTACCATCTAATCAGCTTACGGAAACATATGTTATACTCCAAAAATGATATTTTGATCGAGCCCCGGGCCGTTTTCAAAAGATAATGTGAAAAATGGAAATTTGGAACAGGATAGTACTAGTAATTAAATAAACATAACATAGGAGTTGATTTCTTTGTTTAGTGATGGTGACATAATATATGACAGACAATATTCTCCTTTACCCGCATGAGGACTTGTATTGTAACCCAAGGATCGAAAAGATGGACAAGCAAATGCAAATGAAACTACTACCTACTTTTTTCTAGTTTGCATAGTTCTGGACCACCAATTTATGAAGGTGAGTTGGAGTCGTTAATTCTCCGTCCCTTTTTTATTATTTCCTCCGATCCTCCTTGGTTTTAGATGGAAACAAACATTATAATTCAGCAAACCTATTATTAATGGTTGCTGGGTAAGTAGTGTCATTTTCCAATAATTTGCAATTTTCTGGGGAGTTCTATATGCTGTGGCTGTTACATCACAAAGGCCTCACAAGATCCAAATGTATGGCTCTAGGTCACTTGCCTCTCAATTATTGAACCTGTCAAATTACATAAAACACACACAACACGTTACTTATCAATATTTCAAATTTTCAATATATCTACACTACATATTTATTATTGAGCTAATGTCAAGATATATATATATATATATATATATATATATATATATATATATATGCATGTTCAATTTATCTTAGTGATTGAAAAATGAGCATTTGACTTCTCCGTGCAAAATTTAAAATACCCATTTATCTCTTTCAATCAAAGAGTCTCACTCGTTAAAATTAAGAGTATACATAGAAAGTATATTTATAATATAGGGGGTAAAGTAAAATTTATAGGGTCAAGTGTAATATTTATCATAGAACGAGGTAAAGTGCCACATATAAGATGGGTAGTTTTGTTAATTCGTATTTTTTTAAGTTTAAAAATATCAAAGAAACGGTGTGAACTTTTATATGATTAGGGCATCTCCAATGGAAACCTTATATGAGTCATCAAAACCATCAACTTCCAATTTGAGGACTGAAATCAGAAAATGTGAGCTCCAATGGAGACCCTATTTCAGCCATCAAATTGATGTCAACAACCTCTTTTCATCAAAGATAGGACCAATTCTTCTTGACCCCAAATTTTCACACTCCAACGGTCACTTTGAGACTCAACAACAGTAACAATTTTTTTGAAAAATATCCGTTGTAATTTTTTTGTATAAATTAAACATCACTTTCAACAAAAAGATTACACTTGCAAATATAGATCTGTATTAAAAAAAATACAGAAAATTAAAATGAAAAGAGAAAAAAAGTTACAAAGATTCAAATCTAAAATCTAAAAGAGAGGCAGAAGAAGAAAAGGTAAAAAATTATATGGATATGAAATCTGATCATATACCTTGATATTTGAATTCAAAGCGACACGTGACATCAGAAAATATTATCATGATATATATAATATAAATTTAGCAAGATATAATCTTTGTAATATACACTTTAGTCTCGTTTTTATATTTGAATGCATTTTTAAATGGGTTTAATTTTGTTTTAGTATCACTTTGACTTAGTTTTAATTGTTTTTAAAATTGATGTTCCATTTTGATGGTTGTGCATTGGAATATAAAATATTTGCAGAGGCCCTAAAACATTGTAGCAGTCCTCAAATGAGTATTTAATTACCCACTTTGATGACTTAAGATTGCATATGCTCTTATAATATGGTTAAAAAAGTTAAAAAAGTGATCGTTTTAAATTACATGAATATAAATTTAACATTATGGATTACCATTAACTCTTTGTAAGTTTAACAAATCGATAAGAATTCTTGTGTTGTCTATAAAAAAGTGATCTTTTTAAATTACATGAATATAAATTTAACATTATGGATTACCATTAACTCTTTGTAAGTTTAACAAATCGATAAGAATTCTTGTGTTGTCTTTCTCAGAAGAGCCCATAATTTATACGAAGAAGTTGACAAACATAACTTTGGACCAAACATACGAAGATTGATATAATTTTCAAACGTACCAATGACTATAAGCCTGATGGAAACCCAATCATAATTCACTTCAGCCCACTGATTTAAAATATAGACCAAGTTAATGACTGGTGGAAGTTCTTAGTTATTTTTGATAATAATTACATAAACTATCCTTTTTAATAGAAAGTTACATAAACTATCCTCTATGTATTAGACTCATTACAGTTTATTAAGCTTTTTTCTAACTTTTTTTTTTAAATTACTTAAACTATCTTTTGGATTTAGTGTAATTACACTAATAACTTTTCAAATTTGGAAAATTATTCAAACAATCCCCCGAGTTATGTAATTCAATACAGTTATCATTTAATAATGTTAATTTTTATGGCACATGATGATGTAAAAATGCATATAATATGAATCTTTTAAAATTAAACATTACCCCCCCCCCCTCTCCAAACACACACACCCCCTATTATCCGCCAAACTCCCACTCATCTCAACTCCGGGAGGGGCGCGGATAAGCAGTTTACATACTTTATGTTTTAAGTTGTTGTAAATTTAGTTCTCTTGTCCGTTATTTAAATCTTAAGTTCGGCGAAATTAAAATTAATGTCCTTAATTTCTACATAAGCAAACAAATTGTGGATTATAACATATTGGCCATGATAATTAGTAGGTAGGGAAACTTGAAGAAAAATAAGGTGACAAGTGTTATTTTTCCTCAATTAAGCTAATTTGACAAGGTGATGTGGTGTATTATCAACTGTGTGACAGCCAGAAGGACAAAACCCCTCAATTTATTTGTTTGCGTAGAAATTTAAGGATACTAATTTAAAAATCAACAAATTTATAACTAAATTTGCAGGTAAGAGGATATAAATTTCTTATCGAAACTGCATGTGCCCATTTTTGCGTCTTAAAAAAAGTTAAAGGACTATAATTATTTTTGTCGGGTACTGTCCATGTTGGGAAGAGGGGATGGGGGTTAGGCCATCTCCAACGACCAAGTCTAAGTCTGAAATTGGCTTGGAGATGGCCTTATTACCCATTTTTTTAACTAAAGCGGCAAGCCCCTTAAGTGAAGCCTCACACCTTGATGTTGTGACGCGCACATTTTATTTTATTTTTTAAGTTTTTTTTTGTTACTTGGAAATTTTTTTTTAAAAAAAAAAATATTTATGCGAATAAATTAATTTTAGTTTTAAAAATGTAACTTCAAGAAGTTTAATATTAATTGTGTAAGATTTAATAACAATGTAAGAAACTTAAATTAATTAACATTATTATTATAATCTTGATTTGTTTTATTATAATTTAAAACTTATTTTTTTTAATTAATTAAGCACACAAAATGTACAATATGAAATTAAATACAATTTATGGAATCTTAGTTACGAATTCTTAAATTAAATAGGATACAACCCTAACATTTATATATTGAAACACTTGAGACATCTAAATAAATACAACTACATATGGCCAAACGCCGTTTAGATACGATCACCAGTGGGACCGTGTGTTGCCCATGCATGTTCGACTAAGTCGGCTTGAATTAGTTGGCTGTTAGACCAATGTAGATGGCGGCGGTAGCAACAATACTGGTGGCAACGGCGATGACGGGGACGATGACTTTCCTTCTATGAGTTAATAATTATTGTTGTGTACTAATTTTTTTATTATTAATTCCAATGTTAAATTAATTTAGAATTATTCTAATTTTTTTGCGTATTATTATTGCACATTATTCTTATTATTATTATTATTATTATTATTATTATTATTATTATTATTATTAAGTGAGAGTAGGGAATCATTATTATTAAGTAAGAGTGGGGAAGGATGAACATTGAAATTAAATAGAATGGATAGATTGACTATGAAAATGAAAGGGGAAGCTAGACTTAAAATATAAAGGGGGAGTTGGGCTGAAGATGAGGGGAAGTTGAACTTAGGCTGAGGAGTCACTGGAGATAGCCTTAGGACGGTACGTACAACAAATATATGTTTTCCTATTTTTTTTTATTTTAATTAAATTTTCTATATTTTATTTTCTAAAGATAAAAAAAGAAATAGGTATTTTCAGGTCAAAAAATTATTAGATTTAAAATATTTATATTTATTTAAGTAGAAAAGTAAACTTTATTACTTTATTAGTTGTAATTTTAAATTAGGTTTATTTAATTTATTATTTTAATTTTAAATAGGAATATTTAATTTTAAGTAAAATAAATAAATTTTTTTATTTTATTGATGGCGTTTTTCATTATTTGATTTAAATTATGTTAAGTAAATAATTTGAATTTTTATTTCATTAATCTAATTTTTTTTTATATTTTAATAATAAATGACGTCATTTTGGTTCTTTCAACAATTTTGTTAGTCTTTTTGGATGGACGTTAGCTTAGGGGTAGTTTGTATGATTCTCTATTTTTTTCATATGTGACTTTGTAATTGTAACTAGGACTTCCCTATATGATATTTGAGGAAATTATTTTCATTCTTCCTAGTACACGTCTTCTTGTACAAGCACAGGATGGAGAGACGTGTGTGTAACACATTAAGTTAGTGTTTGGAGATGAAAGTGGCTAGAATAATATCTGTATTGCAAAAAAAAAAAAAAAAAATTGAAAAAATTTTATTTTATACTTCACACTATGGAAAAAAATTATTCTAATTTGATTGAAACTTAGCACTCTCTATTTACATGCATTAGCTAGATTCTGTCCAGCATATATAAAAAAATTCTAAATTTTTTGTACAAACTTGACTTTATCAGCTTACTCATCATTTCATTAAAAAAAAAAATTACACTTGTCATATGATTAATAATTATTGTTGGAGTTACATTCACCATCAATATAAGGATATTACATTTATCATATAAATATTTTGGATTTGTACAACCCAACTTGGGATAGAATTCTCCACTACCTATTAATTCATGCCACAATTGGGATAGAATTCTCCACTACCAATTAACTTATGCCACAATTAATTGAATTATAAAAAGAACAAGCCTAGACGGAATCTTAGAAAGGCGTCATGTCAACTGGTGCTGCAAAACCACTGGCGGAGCTATAGAGGGACTGGGGGGGGTCGCCCCCCCCAAGAAAATTCTCGTTATATTATATATATATATTATTTGCAATTTAAAATAAATCATGACTTGTGGTCTAATGGTTAGGGGAATTTGAGTTATTATCAAAGGTCCAGTGTTCGAAATTTTTGTTGCACATTCTCCTCTTTTTATATAATTTATTGTATTTCTTTATCAATTTCTTATATAATTTATTGTATTTCTTTATCAAATATCAATATAACCTATCTTAGGTTACATAAATTTTTTTGGTACTTTATTAATTCCTAAATATTTTGAACCGTATATTTAATAGACTCTTAACAAACTTGCCGGTGCATTTTTTTCATCGTTTGTTGGATAAAACAATTGCTAGAATATTTTTTTATCTTATGTTGGATAACATTATAGTGTTAATTTATCTTAAATAAAAATTTCTCATACTATCATAACTTTAAAAAGCTATCGAATTTGCTATAAAAAAAAATTCGCCCCCCCTAGAATAATTGTCTAGCTCCGCCACTGTGCAAAACAATATCCATTTGCCTAAAATTTTTATTCAGTTTAAGTAGCCCAACTTTTACTTCTTCCCTCAAATTCCATGTATAAACCGTTTCTTGATGAATTTGCTAAAGCTAAAAGTTCGACTAAAACTTTATTTGTTTAATCTAGTTGTTTGCATCGGTTCATCTCTAATTACTTTATATTAACTGTAACTTTGGTTTTGTACTAGCATGTGATAGATATTTCACATATAAAAGTTGTCGGTGTATACCTAAAACTTAGTTTGCTGATTGATTTGCATAGTTTCCATTTGGCTGAACTATAATTGTAGCCATCAACTATCAAACTAGCTCTAGTTGGTTTAATGAGTCACCACTATTACAAATTGACCGTAACCCACAACATAATGACGCGTATAATTCTTGGGTAGCTAGCTAGCCTAGCTCGTGATCATGACATCTGATTTGATAGTGTAAAAATGGTTGGGAATTATTAACTTTAAAATTTCAATTTATCATTATTTTCAACATTTATCATCCCCTAAATTCATTGTAAATTAATCATTGTCCTTTTCTTTTTCCAAGATTATTCAAGTCTTGACCTTACTTAATTGGGCTTGTCTAAAGTCAGATTTTGAGGGACGGATAACATATAAGATAGCATTTATATATCTTGGTGTTACATGTCATGTTAAAATATAAATTTAAATTATATTTTTTGTTAAATACAAAATTACCCTTTTTAAAATCTTTTCAAAAGATAAAATTATTCTTTTTAATTATCCACTTAACTTAATCGCTTCTTTTCAACGAAAATAAAGAAAAGTTATGGCTTTTTTAATCTGAAGTGCCTTTGGGCAAAAATAATCAAAATTGATATGTGAGGAAGCTTATAAAAATTAGGACAGACATTTTTATACGGATTTTCTGAATCGCTTATTTTAATTTGAAGTTGCCAAAGTGGATGGCGATTTAGCAGAACATTTCAGGGGAGTCAAACCAAACTCCGATCGATCTCTACATTTACTCATCCGTATGCGGCGGCCCTTCTTCCGCAGCCACGCCTCGTCGAGGTAGGAGTTAGGGGACCACGAGTATTGTTTGCACAAAACCATCGTTTTGAGGTTGAGTTAGGCCCAAGCCAAGTAAGTGGACTTAGCCCAATCCATGTGGTGAATTCTAATATGGTATCATAGTCCAGGTTGAAGTGGGCTACTTACTTCCGTGATGGGCTCTTCCTTGCACACATGATGGGATTTATTCTTCACCCACACGGTTGGAAAATCCGCGTGTTGGGATCCACACGGTCTGGGCAAATCCGCGTGTTGGACTCTTACCCACATGTTAATAATTCGCAAATATTGGGCTTTAATATGTTATATGTTGGGTTTGTTTCACACACACATTCAGCCCGCCCACACGTGAAGGGGGAGTATTGAGACTAAATGTCCCACATTGGTTGAAAACAATAATTAAGTCCACCTTATAAGGCATTGGACAATCCTTATCTTACAAGCTAGCTTTTGAGATTGAGTTAGTAAGTGGACTTAGTCCAATCCATGTGGTGAATTATATATATATATATATATATATATATGAATCAGATTACTGCAAAATGTTGATCACAATGACAACACACCAAATTAAATGCAATTTCAGTTTCCAGAATGTGAATCAAATCCCTACAATAAATTAGAGCGTGACTAATCCCAATAAGATATGAAAGAAGAAAGAAAAAAGTGTAGTTCAGGAAGCTAAGAATGAATCTAATGACGATTCTAAGGTAGAGAAGAATGAAAGTCAGACCGATTGGGTAGATTAGGATTGGCGAGTTTCTTGAATATTTAGTAGGAGGAAGACGATGAGAATGAAGCAAAGAGAGAGACTGAATAATACATATTTATGATAGGACAATTGGGTAATTTTTTATGGGGCAATTTAGTAATTTTAAATTTTCTGATTTTTTATAATTTCAAATGTAACGTTCAATGCCACATCAAGGGACATTTTGACCAAAATTTATGGCTCAAATTTATTAATGATTTTTTTTTTTTTGTGGTTAAAATTGGATATCATATATAAACCATTGTTCCACAAAATCTTATATTAGAAAGACTGACCCTACTTAATTTAGTTTTAAATATTATTAGGCACATAAAATTAGCATTCTTTTCAAAAGAAATTTGTATCTTAATTCATCAACCAAATACTAGTTTAGTGTAAAAAATTATTATCTTTCTTATTGTATTGTCAATATTATGATCAATTTTAGAGACATTCCTAATAATACTATTTTAGGACAAAAATATACGTCCATCCTACATTTGATATGATATGGAGTATATTTCTTATTACCTACTCATATGTCCTATATTAAAATTTGAGGTTTTTGCCTTTTTTTTCTGATAAATAACTTGTGGCTCTATATCCCCATTTGTCAAAATAAACTTCTGTGATCTCCTTCAAGTTTCCTCCACCAAGTTCCGTGCCTACCCTGTTATATCGGAAAAAGAAAAAGAAAAATCAGGACAAATTAGGAATCATGAGTGCAGAAATAGGATAAATATAATTGTACATAAATCAAGAAAAAAACAATGTTAAAACAGAATCCCAACCATACACTGAATAGATTCATCTCAATCTAAACTCATCCACAAAATTCACCATGGAACGAGTAAAATAAGCAACTGCAGAAAAGTGGCAAAGAACAGTAAGCCAAAAATTCAGAACTTAATCCAAACAAGATAATGAATTATTTGAAATTTTATTGTAAAAATTCATTGCTTATTTGCTCAGAGATTATTAAATCAAAATTGCCCTTTTCATGAAATTAAACTCGCATTTAAATTCACCAATCCATAGTAATTCTGCATTGTGTATTAATATCACAAAATATGCTACTTGTATATAGGAGTGCTTCCTTTTCATAAAAGAATGAAATTAATAAGAAAAAATAATTAAAAACCACACGAGTTTCTTTTTACTACGGCAAAACTCCAGAGTGTGCCCAAAAAAACCGGCTAAACCGGGCGAATTTGACTCGGCCTGTCATCTGACCGAGCCAAATTTTTACTACAATACCAAACCGCCGTAACATTCACGCGCCAAATTATTGGGCTTTAGACATCACTGATAACCGGCTCGGCCGCGGCTGAAAATCGTCACGTCGGCGCAAGCTGTGCGAAGAAGGCCGAATCAACGCCGCAAGAGCTCTCTTCACTAAATCCCCTTCCACAGTCCCGATCCGAACCAAAGAGTTCGTCATCGCCGATCGCCGCATGTTCAACTGGCTTCCCGACCGATAGGACGCCGTCTGGTTAATACTGCTGTACCCCGGCGCGATACTGTTCTTGTGGAGGCTGCACCGGAAAGACCCTGGGTGCGTCGTAGGGGAACACATACACGTCTTCTTCTGACCCGAATTCAATGATCTGTGGCCCTGATTCTGATTGTGAGAGGCGATTGGGTGTCTTCGGGAGGCGGAGAATCGTACCGATGACGAAGGGGAAACGGATCTGCCGAGACTGACACGGGTCGGACTAGTGGATCGGGTTAGTACATAGTCGGTTCGGGTTTCCGGTCGGGTTGAGAAGGTGGATGATGATGACGTGGACATGGATGAGGAGCAAAATCGCCCTGATGGAGAGAGAGAACGCTGGAAGTGGCTGTGGAATGTTGTACCTTGTGAGGATCTGTTTCTCGAGGACGCTTCCATTGGTTGTTCGTCGAATTTTAACTGGAAATAGTTTTTTTTTATTCTGGAAATAGTAAAAAAATGGAGAAGTGTTTGAAAAGGAATTTTTTTCAGATTGCCGTTTGGCTCTCTATTTTGGCAAACCTAAGCACAACTGAAGCAGCCATTATATTGAAAGAGGAGGCGATGGCAATCCCGATATTAAAGGTAAAACTAAGGATATTTCAGGAATGCTAGACCGGCCGTTGGTTAGGTTTGGGTTTTCTATGGGTGACCCACAAATCAATGGGCTGTCCGAAGAAAGAATAATCCTTCACGCACTTTGATGCACGTTATGATAACGCGTTGGGGAAAGAAGAGCAAGGTGAGTTCACGTGTATAGAGTGAAGCTGGGCTTAATTTGGGTGGTGAAATTTAGTTGGCGCCATAGATCACTAGACTTTTGGTGACCTTTTTGGTAACCTGACACGTACTATGACTATGATGTTGGTTAAACGGTCACATAAATAACATTTTTTCATGTAAGAGTCCGGACCATCATTTGATTAATTTTCATATAATATGAATTTCATTTATCAAGAGTATTGTTCAATTCCTTTTTTTTTTTTAATGACGGGTTAATATTTTTTTCATACAAGAGTCAGGACCATTGGATTGTTCATTTTAGTAAATATTTTAATAATTAAGTTGAATTCTTTCAAGCTAGACTAGAATTTCTTAAATTTAAAAATTTGTTTGGAAGCATTATTGATCTAGCAGTTAATTTGGTTTAAATAGGAATATTATACTTATATATAATTCAATTGTAGGGTTTAATGGCATTGAAAATATTAACAAAGAAGTATAGATAAATTTGTTTTCAAGTGTGATAGCAACAGGAATGTAATCCATATATCGAAATAATAAGTTGATAAAATAAAAACATTATTATATAACCTTAGGTTGATATGTAAATAATATATTTAAGTACACACATTAAGCGCTCAAAAAAAAAAAAAAAAATTAGTAAACACTTTATAATGAATTGTATTACATAATTAAAGTGAGTTTTACGTGTATACTTGGTAACATTGTTATAAATTGATATAATTGATTATGTACGTGGTTCACAATTAATTGCGAAGATTCACCTTGCAAATATGCAATACTATATCACTTACCTTAATACCTTAGGGCAAGTCCAATGGTAGTTTGTATATTTGGGGATGTAAAATACATTATACATTCTCAAATAGTTGTTTGCATACTCATTTAAATTGATTCATTTCAATGGTAAGTATATAAATTGAGTTTCTATATTACTTTATTAATATTTTTATTGTTTACTAAATATTTTTATCCAATCACATTCATTCCCTCTCAACAACTAGCCTATGCATATCATGTTTCTCTCTCTTCAAGAGTAAGTAAATATATGATTTGAAAATGAAAAATGTAAAATGGATCCCCTTTTCCTTATCCCCATTGGAGTGAAAAATCTACAAAAAAATGTATGCAAAATGGCAGTTACACATTTGCATCCCCATTTACATACTTGCATTGGACTTGCCCTTATAACATGCAAAATGATTGCCGATGAGGCTTTAGTCAAATGGTTAAGGATGATGTTCCATGACCAGAAGGTAATGAGTTCAACTCTCACGAATGTGGGTATTTTCTCTAGTTTTATACTAGCTTTCTCTAGTTAATACTAATAATTAGTTCACTTTGTTATCATTGGTTTCGATTCGATATAGTGTTTGATGTAACAACATATTTACCATTAAAAAAAACCATGCAAAAATGATTGTGAATAAGGTCTTGGCATCATTAATACTCCTTTTCCTTTTTGTTGTTGTCATGAAATTAATGGAGATGGTAGGTTGTATCATGTATAATGCATTTAACTATTCCTGATGACACCACAAAAACTTTGTGATGTGAAGAATTTAATTAAACGGAAGGAATGCGTGCAAATTGCAATAACATCTTAATATCTTAAATTCATTATTATATACGATGACATTAGATTAATATGTCATGTTTGAGGCATTATATATGCTTTTTCTCCTTAATTTCTATGGGGTTGCTTCGGGAGTAATGAACCGTACCATTTTTTTAATGGGGATATATAGTGAGTGATCAAAGTAATATTCTGCCAAAAAATGTATTGTAGAAGTTTTTCCTTTTTTTTTCCCCTCTTCTGGAAATTGAAAGAAAATTAATAAAAATTTATGGACGATTAGACTTAATTTTCGTCTCAATTAGATATCAAGATCGATCGATCGCACATACACAATGAACTTTTTGTTTAATGCATATGTCCAACCAAAAAAACGTTATAAGAGAAATTAAACCACACTTAACCACATAGAGTTTTGACTAATTTCGCACATTCGATTTTAACTTCAACATTTCAAAGACTTATTATGAAGTAGCTTTGATGGATTCCGTATCAGTTTGGTTTTAAAAAGTGGTTTGAAAGTTTTCAAATAAACTTTTAAACTAGATTTTGATAATTGTTTTAATGAATATTAAGATATTAAAATATTAACAAATAATAGTAATAGGGTTTTGATTTGCATTGAAGTTTGATTGTTCTGATTTGAATAAGAAAATAAGATGTAGCCATATATGCGTCAAGTCAATAACTATCTCAGATTTGAAATATGATATCATAGTGTGTATCAATTGATACGATGAATTGTCATATTATATTGATTGTAATTATTTTGTTATGATAGTACGTGATAATATATATGTTTAAATTATTATAAATAGTATATAATGAGATGATTGATAATTTCATTTTTTTGTAGTATATTATAAAATATATTCGTTATTGTTGGGGTTTTTTGTGTGAATGAAATAAATAAAAGTAAGAGATGTGTCTATTCAGTCCGAAGAGGTACCCTTTGGACCGAAACATTGTGTCCCTTTTCAAGAGACACTTTTATGTCTATAAATATGAAACAGAATCTGGCCAATTCTGAATCAATATATATAAGAACAAAAAGGAAAAACACTACTCTCTCTTTCTCTTACTTTTGTCAAAATTTGGTTCGAAATTTCTGTTTGTTCAAGTTCGCCGTGGGTTCATTATTTGTGCAAATAATGAACAACAGACTGTTGTATCTTGGGAGACTACCGGGAATCAAACTGTATGCACCGTGGCAGCCCCGAAAATATTGTCTTAAGGAAATTTGTTTCGACAAGCCTCAGTCTAATTTCTTCATTTTTTACGTAAAGATTAAAGTGATATTTGGTCTCGATACAAGTAAGTATTTCTCACTATTTTTTTATGTTAGATCAAAATATTTAAGCACACAGATTGTTAGACACCAACAATCTTAAGACAATAATATTTGTTTAATTAATCTGTGTGAATGCATAATTATTTATTAAGCACAAATCGTGTTTCCCACTTGAAATAAATGAAGAGGTGATTACGATATTTATGAGTAAACATAATATGGAAAAAACTGCTAGATATATATATTCATTCATCAAGGTTGTATGACCGTATTAAAAAACTGTGAATTTAGTTTCTTTGAATAGCAACATAATTTTATTTTCTGTAATTGTGAAACCAAGGTTTTTATTCCCTGCGATAGAAATATTGAATGAATTAATGGGCTTAGATTTCCATGAATTTGGAATAAACTGGAACCAATCATTTGATGCTATAATGTGGAAATGTGAATTAGCAATTGAGTTCATGAGCAAATGAGAATTGAAGACGCAGAGGTTCTTTCCTTTGAAAGCCTCATAATTAATCATTAAGCGCCGTTTCATATGAACCGGTACTTTTGTGCCACTTTGTGAATTGTGATTTAATAAACACTACTGCATGAGAAACTGTCTATGTGTAATGCTTCCAAGAGGGGTCTTTAATTCAAGACTAGGTTCCATTTAACTATTCTATATATGAGTAGGCAAATTGGTGCACCAGGAAAATAAAATTTTGGTTTTTTGAAGTAGTGAGTTACTGTAGTCGAAATTTCAAACTCTTGCAAAGAGGTCGTCCAATTAGTGGAAACACTATTTTCAAAACCAATTAAAAACATACTAATGCTTTCGTTAGTACATTTTAATTAATTGGCATATATTTGTGAAGGGGTGGAATACTTCGTTAGTGACCAATGTTTTTCTTTGTTAACATTAAACGGTCATGTGTGAAAATAAAAATAAAAAAATTGGTTCTAATGAAATGAATAATCTTTTTATTCTTGAGATCAGAAACAATCGATTGAATTAAAAGGAAGTTCATACCATTCTATTGATATGCCGATTTCGTACATCTACTGAGATGTCATGAATGGGTGCCAATATAAAATCCTTTTGGAATTAGATATTGTGTATTCAATATTCCAAGTCTAACTACAAAATTTAATTTCAATGATTGGGTAACGGGAAGTAAGTTAATGAAATTCTTTGCGAAAGAATTGTAAATGGATGGATTTATAGCATTGCATATTTACGGATTGAGCCGTAACTATTCACATGATTGTTGAGATGTGATTTTAATATGTGAATTTTAAAATTGACCACGGGTCATTGGATAAATAGGAATGCCTATTTAACCTTATGCAAATAAAAAATAATGAAACAATTTTTGCTCGAGGATTTGTACAAGTTAAAATGAATTAATTTTCATATAAATACTTTAGTGGTGCACTAATTTATTTTATTGATTGATGTAAATCATACTTGTATTATTGGGTCATTACATGTAAATAATGATGTAAATAAAGTTTTTAATGGCATGGGCATTGAAGTATGAATCTTACTTGAGTATATGATTCATGGCTCATGTACATTATTTAATAAGTGCGATTTATACTTATGTGGGACAAATGATATTTGTGTAATTACTAATAACCTTTATACGAAGATAAATGGCTAATTAGTATTGTCTATCATATCAATATATGTGGAAAAATATTGATAATAAAGATAAATCATTTGTGAAATAAGTATAAGTATAGAGGTATATTATTGAGAAAATATTAAAATGTAAAAGTAATTATAATTCTTCTGTGAAATAATTATAATTTACTATGATATCAATATTTTATTGAGGAAATATTGATTATACTTATATTCGCAAAATAAATATCAATATTTTATTGAGCGAACATTGATAATATTTTATTTGTGAGAAATAACTATAAGTTATTTGAGAAATGAATATCAATATTTTATTGAGAAAATATTGATTATAACTTATTTGTGAGATAATTATAATTTATTTGTGAGAAATAATTATATAATTATAATTTATTTGTTTGCGAAACAAATATGTAAAAGTTCAAAAATTTTGAACTAATCCAGATTAATTATGTGATTTTAAATCATTACTAACTCGTGGAGTTTAAAATGTATTTAATCACATATATTTTATTGAGCTATTTATTAAATAATAAATAAGAGGCAACAAATGTATTTGCTAAATACAAAGAGATGCATTTGTGAAATACAAATTCGGATAATGGAATAAGAAAATATAAATTCTTATATCCAAATTGTGGGGGTACATACGAATATATTCATTTACACAAAAGTGTGCTAAATTAGGAATAATTCGTCAAATAATTTGCCTAGCTCGACCCAGTTGAATTTGGTTGTTAAAATAACAGAATTTTAAGATGTGGGTAAACATCAAGCTTTAAATTCAGGTTTACTTGACAACTTGTGGGGGAAAGCTCGTTAGATGTCTAGAGACATACTAAGTCGGGTTTCATGCAAGAAAATCAATTATCAGTCCATATGAGTTATGGAAGGGAAGAAAAACCAAATACCTAAAATGTGGGGGTACTTGGGTCAAATTTTTGTTTCACCACCGAAAAAGAAAAATAACTTAAAAATATTAATTACTACTAGTTTATGTGATAAATAGTAGCAGTTCATTTTTTTGGTGTTTAAATTTGAAATAAAAGTAATCATTGTTGGGATTCGGTAAGAAAAACAGCCATAGGCACAGCGGAATATAAAAATTTCTAGGGCCTCTTAAAGAATCTTGCCAGGATATTCTCTAGTTGTATATATATGAACATAAATTAATGACAGTATAAGTTTTCTCGTTTATACCTGTCTCCTTGCAAATCCTAGGCTAGCAATATGAGCTCTGAATTCTGACCCCGGTTGATCGACCCACACCTTTTGGTAGCGCCCCACGTGTTGCGCCTCTACGAGTTGATACACCACAATATCACGAAAATTAATATACCTAATCGACTAGAACATAGGCTATATTAATATCTAGGTTTTAGGAACGATTTGGGAACAAAAACGAAGACGAAAAAATTCTTCCACAGGGAAGAACAGTTCGGCCGATCTGGTAGGGAGAGGGAGAGAGAATTTTTCTTTGCTCAATTTTTGCTTAAGGAGTTGTGTGAAAAATAACTAGAAGAAAGCTATTTATAGTTTTCTTTCTATCCTAGTCCTATTAGGACTAGGTCTTCTCTCTCCTACATGGGCCATGGCCCTCTTTAATTAGAAGACTAAGTCTTCTAATTAATTCATGGCCCATATTAATTAATTATTCAGGGCTTTATTTAATCTCCCAATTAAATAGCCCAATTAATTAAATCATCTCCCAATTAATTAATTAAACTCCAAGTCTAATTAAATTAATTATTCCATTAATTAATTAAATCCTAATTAATTAACTTACTCATAAATTAAATTCCAATTTAATTTATAATCTTGATCCAATTCCAATTGGATCCATTTTCGTTCCATATGGGTCGACCCAGTCGACCCACCTATTGAATCGACCCAGTCGATTTTGACACCAGTCGACCCAGTCGACTGGTTCGTTCCTGTTTCCTCGCTTTCGCTACTTGTGTATTGTGTATGCCCCCGTAGGTTCACCACATAATTGGCCGTGGGTTGCAATTAAATATTATTTAATTACTCGAGCAATTAATGCTCTAAATTAATCGAACACTCTGTCGATTAATCATTCCAAAATTAGCACCCCTGCTAATTTGGGAATTCTCCCACACTCCACGGTCGATGTCCAGTCACAAGCCCATGGAGCCCAATCACTGGTGAATTAATTCAGTGAACCTTTTATCATTTACAATTTCCATATACGACAAAATCTC